>JAKSZT010054458.1:19917635-20526993 GCA_026826555.1 Tolypeutes matacus | reverse complement strand
TTTTTTGGGAAGTGTCCCTTCCTCCTGGCTCCGCAGCGGCCCGGGTCTTATCCCTGGGTGGCTAGGGAAATCAGCTCCGTTCCCCGACCAAAATCCCCCCTCCGGTTTACCGGGTGCTGATTAGCTCGTTTGCTCTGTTCATACAAGGTCCAAGGGGCGCCAGGCAGCCAGATCCCCAGAAAATAAAACTTTTTCGCCCCGCCCGCGGCTCCAAATGGCTGTTTTATTTTTTTTCCCTAACCGCGGGGCTCAGCCGCCTGTGCCAACCTGCACCGGCAGCCTCAAAACTCACAAATCTCCACCGTTCGGTCCATGCCGCCGATCCGCGCAGATAGATGTCCCAAGCTTCTCACTCCACTCGTGCACAGCACAGACCCCTGGGCAGGACCCTGTCCACAATCCGCCTTGGTCTGGGAGCTTGCAGTGTGCACCCTCCTACACCAACGCCATCTTGCCCCGACTCCTCAAGAGCTTGCTTTTATAAGTTAGAGTACTCTCTTTCTCCATTGTTTTCCTTGTATTTTAAAAAAATTTTACCTTTTTTTATTTCAAATAATTCCAAGTAGGCTATGAAGAAATCAATTCATTGTTGAACTTGCTCAATTTTTCAAAATAATTTAATAAAAACATGCTATACAATATATAATGAAACATTAGTGAAATATCAGATAGTGGGTAAAATTGGGCTTATACCAAAAGCAATATATTATTTAAAAATATTTAATGTAAAGAAACCACTCCACTCAATATTAAAAACCACCTCAATATAAATTCTTTTCACTTGGCACTGACCTAATTATCCGTCAAATGTTATTACACCAAGTAATATACTTTGCAGATGGAATTCCTGAGTTATTAATGAAAACATTACTGTGCAGAACATTCAGTTGACACAAGAAGTATTCATTTATTCATTCTTGGATTAAATAATACTTATTGAGGGTCTACTATGTGCCCAGTCTTGTTCTTGATTCTAAGGATATAATCGTGAGTAAATTAGACAAAACTCTTAGTTGAAATGTGCATTCTAGGAGGAGTATCTAAGCACATGCTGGATCTAAGCACATGATGTTTGTATTCAATATAGCCATGTTTGTTTGAATAAAAAAATAATTCTGTTTTTTTGTTTGTTTATTTTTGAAACCAAATGTTGACATACTATAGATGCTCCAGGAGGATTAGGTCTATTCATCCTGTGGCTTCTTATAGTCAGCATGATGACGTATGCTTCAGAGGGTACCCAATTTCCAGCTTGTGAGATAAGCAAAATATATCACCAACATCCAAAGTGGGAATTGGGATCTTAACTTTATTTTAAAATAAAATATCTGTTATATATTTAACACAAAGGGGTTCCAAAAGCAAACAATAAATGGCTCAGCATCTCCCTGCCCAGATAACTCTTACTGAAATATGAAAAAGTAACATGTTAAAAAAAAACCAAACAGGGCAGATAGAACAAAATGGAAAATAAATATGACCCCCACCTAATTCCTTTCAACAAAATTAATCATAGTCAAAAGTTTTTGTGATAGCATTCAGGTAAAATGGTGCTTTTTAACACCTGCCTATGTATGTGTATGCATGTGCATTTATACAATAGAGGCTGTACTTGTCAGCCAAAGGGGTGCTGATGCAAAGTACCAGAAATATGTTGGCATTATAAAGTGTATTTATTTGGGGTAGAAGCTTAGTAGGCATAAAGCGTAAGTTACTTCCCTCACCAAAATCTGTTGCCACGTGTTGGAGCAAGATGGCTGCTGACATCAGCAAGGGTCCAGGCTTCCTCTTCCTCTTGAGGCTCCGTGGTCCCAGCTTCTTCCAATATCAGCTGTAGGCTGGGATAAGTCTTGTCTCTCTGCTGGGGCTCATTTATCTCCAAGCTTAGCTGCTCTACTAGCTCCACAAGACCAGCTGTAAACTATCAGGCGAACAGCTCGTCTCTACTCCCAGGGCCTCTGGCCATGTCTAATGGAGCCTTCTCACTTTCCTCATGTATCTGCTTCTCTGTGTATTTACTTCCTGGGGCTCCAGCATTAAAACTCCAACTGTCTCCTCTGCCATGTCATTTTCTCTCCAAGTCCCCGCCTCCTTGGTGGGAACTCAGTGTCTTACTGACGAGGCCCAATCAAAGCCTTAATCATAATTTAATCAAGCAAAAGTGAAACCTCTGAATCCAATACAATCTAATATGCTCAGAGGAACAGACCAGTTCACCAACATAATCTAATATCTATTTTTGGAATTCATAAACAATATCAAACTGCTACAGGGACCATACACGCTGTTTTGAAACTTGTTTTTTCACTTAAAATATCTTGGCATGCTTTCATACAAGTTTATGCAGATCATCTTCTTTTTAATACCTCAAGAGTATTCCTTGATAATTATAGATTTTACTTCACTAACTCTACTGCTATATAGCAGTGGTAAATTTTGAAAAACATTATATATATATTAAATATGTTTATGTAACTATCATAAAAGGAAGAGTCAGGCATTTTGAGGGAAGTAAAACAAAACGTTGTGAAAAAGATTCCTGTATCAGGTGAGAGATTGAACTAATGAAGTCTAAATCTACAGATCCTGCCTTCTGTGTTTGCTAATCCTTGAATTCTGCCAAACACAGAGTAAGGTGGTAGGAAAGGTAGACTTTGGGTATTCCTGGGTATCCTATTTATTTCAGCAATTCAGTTAACAAACATATTGGTGCTTAGGAGCTTGATGAGATTCCTTCCTTAAAAGATCTTAGAATGTAGTGGGGGTAGGTAGGTAAATATAAAGTTTCAATACAATGTGAGAAGTGCAATGGCATAGGTTTGCTCAGCTGTTCTGGGAGCAGGAGTGAGGACACTCAGTCCACCTGCATGGATGTGTGTGTGTGGCAAGGTGCACATGGGAGAGTGACAGAAAACTTTCTGGAAGGGCAGTGCTGAGCTTAGTGGCTAAGGATGAATGGGAATTATCTAGGCGAAGGAGAGAAGATCACTCCAGGCCAGGGAACAAAGGAGGTAAGAAACAACATGATAAGTTTGGGGAATCACAAGGAGTTTAGTTTAGCAAGAATATAAAATTTGAGGCACGGAATGAGATGGAGAGAGACCTGGTCATTGACAGCTTTGTACCTCATGGTAAGGAACTGGGAATTCCTCCTTGTCTTTTAAATATTGATGAACTAAATACTTTCCAAATAGTCATTGTTACTTACTCTGTGGAACTCAGAAAACATAATTCCCTCATAGCCCCAAACTGCAGAATTGAGCCATCTATTTGCTCAGTTATCTGTTGCTTGATTCTATTGCACCCAAGATCCTGGGTTCAGATTCATATTTCACATGGTTAGAACCTTAATCAGCCATCTCACAAATGATTGCCAGATCTCATTGCAAGGGGGAAAACCCCGAAACAGTGTGGTAAGTAAATTCAAATCCATCACTACTGCCAGAAAAATAACTGAGAATAACCGCCAGGCTGACATGTAGCATCTTTGGACACCTAAGATTGCCCATCATTGTTGTTACTGTCATTGTATGAGATGCAAGAACATAGCTGATCCATGTACATTTGTTTTGTTCAGGTTAAAAAAATGAACAGGTGGGAGAGAGAAGGTATGGCTATTCTGAAGATTTGTGTTGATATTTTTTTCACTTTGACTTCTGAGTCATTTTACTTCAAACTATACCATATTTCTTTGAAAGCTAGGCAAAACCGCTAGCTATCTAGTTAGTGTAGGGTCAATGAAAATCTCTGGAAAGAAAGACAGTTGTAAGAAAGACACTCAAAGGAGAAGACCTCATTTCTTTACTAGAAAGAGAGATAAGTCCATGTAAAATACAAAATAGGGTCATGAAGTAAAACTTATTTGTGAGGAAAGTACATTTTTTGTAGGAAGGAAGGCAATGTTCCCTGTTGACCTCACCACAACCTATTAATTTATACACTTTTCCTTATTTTTACTCCATAATAAAGCGCTTTCCTGGAATCTTTCATAATGGGATCCCAGAAAGATGTGCTAAATATGTTGGTATAGTTTACAGTTGTCTTCTGTAATGTTTTATTTAGCTGATTTTTTTTTTTTTTTCCCCACTGCTCCCTGCTCAACACAGTACACCATATGCCATTGTCCCTGTCAGGAAGCAAAGGTTTCCCTGGCCTGTGCCTGTGCCTATGTTTATGCCACAGAAGAGCTGTGGTCCAGTGCTATCTTTTATTGATAGGGCCAGCAAAGGAGAAATCTAATGAAATTATCAAAGCTTTGAATTAATTATGAACTTGAATAGGAGAGCTAAGCTCTCTGGAGCCAAGGATCTCATTACCCATTCACTCTCATTGCATCCTCTTCTGGAGCAGAAGGCATTTCAGCTACAGCTTTTAGCCTGGCTTTGGACTTTATTCAAACTTACTAAACTGACATCCTCTTCTTACTGCAATGTGGCTGATAATGTCCATGATAATTAATTTAATTCTGCTATGAATTTACAGGGCATGTAAATACGTTTTCTCCCTCTCTTCTTTTGCCTTTTCTTAGTTTTTTTTCTCTCTTCTTTTCTTTGATCAAACTGGATGTTATACAAGTTTTTATCCTTTTTGGGTAAGGTGAGAAGCTTTCAGGATTCAGGAATAGCTTCATGGAATATAGTGATTGATTTAAAGTTAAAAGCTATATTACATCTACTATGTATTCCCCGGATATTTAGGTAAGCACAAAGTCAAATCTTTTTTCTTTGCATTATGAACATCAAATTGAAGTTTTGCTTTTTTGTTTCTACTTTAGAATTAACGGTATAGCAAATAAATCCCATGATCTTAACAGCATTGTTCATGTGTGGTGTGTAGTAACAACAGATCTCACCTTGTGCTCATAGCTAAATAGAACTTATGTTCACTGATAGACAGTGTTTAATGTTTGCCCTGCATTTCTGTTTTGCCCTCTCCCAGGAATATGCTTTTTTGGGTGAATAAATCAACCTCATTGTTCGGAGTCAGGTAGCAAAATCAATAACAAGGTTTCGATTTACTATTGGTGACGATATTTTTGGTAGTGTCATATAGATTCAAAGCCTCTCATGGCAAGCCTTTGCTGCCTACTTTTGAGCCCATTATTTAAGAATTTCTAAGCTGCAGCTCATCTATCTTAGTAAACGACAGGCCACTGGCAATTTTTGTAAGCAGCAACTAACTTTGCTTTATGGAGTCAATGTTTTGAGGTTTTGAATAGAAGGGAAAGGGAGACTGATCATCTTTGCTTTTTCTTTTCCTGCTTACTTTCAGTGAGTTTTTCCCCCATTTATTTTCTCTATAGGCAGCTGCGATATTTAATTCAGCCTTTGGAAGTTTTTTGGTAAGTAAACGAGTTAACCTATCTATTGTAACTTTTGTTGTGATGTTATTTATATGAACGATTTAGTAAAAACTGGACTTCTTTTACTAGTTGGTTAAATATAGAAGTTCTTAAATGTTTCATGTGTCATCATCAATACCCTGATGAAAATTAGTTACTGAATAAAGGCAATGTTCTCTTACAATATAATTTAGAGGCTTGGGTTTAATATTCCGTTTAATGGATTCAAATACGTGTCTCCTTATAGAGGTTATGTCAATATATTGATCATTTAATGAGGTCTTTTAGATTATTATTATTTTGTATCATGGGACCAAAGATTTTGAAAAGGAAACATGACCCAGCTGGTCAGAAAGGAATGCTAATTTACTTGTTGAGTTGTCATTTATTTTGTACATTTCACTGTCAATGAAGCCACTGTCTTGGGTACTTCTGAGATATCTATGTGAAAAAAGATTTTGAAAGATAGAAATAACTAATGAGTTATTCACAAGAAAAGGTAATCTTTTTGGAACTATGAACTGTGAAGTATATATAAATAGATTCAAAAGTAGTTCACCTTTCATAAATAGTACCACATATAATTACAAGGACAATAATATTTTAACATTTTTAGTCATCTATTTAAAAATAGATAATGTAGCAAAGACTTGATTTATTTCATGAAAGAATGGGAAAGAAACTGAATTTTCTGTTAATTGAAGATTTTTATTAATACACTAAAACTTTGTTAAATTCATGAAAATAAATCAGAGCATTATATTTTTGAGCACACAACTCATTAACAGACATGAGAATAAAATCAGTGAGTTATAAACTGGTTCATGAGTCTAAAATATCAGTGATCTGTGTTGAAAATGCTCATTTGTCACTTGCTGTATGTACTTAAATGTAGGTGAAGTTTTAAAACATATTGTTACACAATGTTAATTCTACATAGTGCTACAAAGCTTTGAATGCCACATAGTGTTTTGGAGATTTAACAGGTGTACCTTCTGCAAAATACATGCTTACAGTGTGTCCTATTTTTTAAAAGGTAATCTTCCTTTGATGTATTATTATTGGGTTTTAGAAGAGAGGTAATGTGGTCCAGTTAATAAAATGATTTCTTGGGCTGCCTATTTTAAACTCAATAATATTTTGTTGTCATTATATCATGTGTGCAAATGTTATTTTCTGTTTGTTATCACACTTTTTTTGACACAATAATATCTGCAAAGTATGATATTGCTGGAAGCCAGTTTTTGTGTATGGTTTGGAAAATAATAAATAAAAATAAATACTAAAAAACAAACAAACAAACAAACAAAAAAACATAGTTTCCTAAGCTGGGTTTCTTACTCTTTAAAATGGCAAGGCTAATTGAGAAAATAAAGTTGAGGAAATTATCTGAGCAACTGAAGCAAACTATACACTGTTCCTTAGTTGGAGGATGGCTTATTAAGTATAGTTTGAGCTTTGCACTGACCATATGAACATATCCTGATGTTTGTCCAGGCTGAATTCTTTGATAAAGAACAAGGAGGTGAAACTTGTCCTAAGGTTCTTTTGGATTTTTATTATGCACTTTCACTTCTAAGAAGTTGTGACTCCTCACTTCTTAGTGCTCTTTTTCTTTCTTTTTCTTACTTTAATTGAGTTAATCAGCCAAAAGTATTTGTTTATCTTCTCCCACAGAAGTTTTCTTGTAGTTGTGTAGGGTAAAAAGAAATTTGACTTGGGTCCTACCATGTTGTGGAGATGACACATAGAAAAAGAAATACGATGTAAAAGTTAACGAGCAGAATACCAAAAATGTGGGAGTGGTTTTATAAATGGGTAAGGGGTAGATTCTCGAAGAATTGTGAGGTGCTTGAGAGAAAAAGCCTAGATTGCTTTAAAGAGACTGTTGATTGAAATATGGATGCAAAGGGTGCTTCCAATGAAGCCTTATACAGAAATGATGAATGTGCCATTGCAAATGGGAAGAAAGGTGACCCTTGTTTTAAAGTGGCAAACAACTGGCAAAATTATATTCTGATGTTGGATGGAAGGCAGAATTTGAAAGTGATGAGCTTGTATATTTAGCTGAGATTTCCAAACTAAATATGGAAAGTGTGGCCTGGCTTCTCCTTGCAGCTTATAGCAAAATGTAAGAGGAAAGGGATAAACTGAGAACTGAACTTCTGGGCACAGAGAAACCAGAAACTGATAGCTTAGAAAATTCTGAGCTTCTAAAAAACAAGTCCCCAGAGAATAGTGCTCTAGATAAGGATTTAACTGAACATGAAACTAATCCGCCATTTCACTAAAAGTCAAGATTTGAGGTGCAGTTACCCAAAAAGGATCTGTGGAAGGTCCTACTCTCTGTCAGTTGGGAACCCTGTGTACCGCACATGAAATTGACAAGGTTTTCATGAGCTCTGTATGAACAGAACCACTGCCATCCTGCCCTAAATGGGACAGATTAAAGGAAAAATTGTTTCAAAGGCAGAACCATGGAAGCTGAAGTCTTCACTGAAGACATCTTCTTGGGCGAAGAGAAGAAGCCCACTGATATATGTGGAAAGGATGTGTGTACCCCGGCACTTCAAGAGAGCAGGCCTTCTGCCCCATAGTTCAGGAAGAGTGTTGCCATCCCAGTCTTCAGAAAGGGTGGAGTCCATTACTTGAAGATTGGAGAGAGTCTGGCCCCCACCCCTTTGTTATTGGGGGCTTGAACCTGTGCCCTAGAGGTTGTGGAAAGTCTGGCCTCCATGTCAGTTTTCTCAGAGGGTGTAGTCTATTCTCAGGAATTGTTGAGAGTCTGGCCATCACCCCAGTGTTCTCTGACAGTGGAGCCTACAGTTCTGCCTCTACTCAGATGCTTGATGAGCGAGGAGCCTAGAGCATGGCTGCTGGGCAAGCTCTTGCAAAGGGTGGAGCTAGCTGCCACTCCATCAGGCCTTGAAGACAAAACATCATTCTAGAGATGACTCTCAGACCTTGAAATGTAATTTAGTATGCTGTGCAGGGTTTCAGAACTTTTGGGACCTGTGACCCCTCTTTTCCTTTCTATTTCTCCCTATGGGAATGGGAATGTTTATTTTACAACTCTCATTCTTTTGTATATTGGAAGCAGATAAGTTGTTCTAAGTTTCACAGGTTCAGAGCCGGAATGGAATTATTCCCTGGGAGAGACCATACCTATAACTGAATTTGATGAGATTTTGTACTTAATATTAAATCTAAAAAGACATATATAAATTTTTTTGAGCAGAACAAAAGATGTTACTAGATGATATATTATTGTCAAATAAATAGCAAAGGCAATATGCTTACTGAATTCAAAGGTCATACAAAAACAATTTCCCTGAGCTGGTCCTTGGAGGATGGGTAGGGCTTAGCTAGTAGGGAAGAGAGATGATAACATGGTAGGAGCAATAGTGAGGGGCAAAAATGTCTTTTACCATTTTTTTCTTTCCTTCCTTACCCCTCCCCCCGCAAGTTGAAAATTTCTAGAAAGGGTATGGTAATGAAAATTATGATTGGGGATGTTTTTCTCCAGTATCATAAGAGAAACAATTTTATTTCCTTTTTCCCTCTTCACCATAGTTAAAACAAATTTTGGATTATAAAATATGTATGGATCTGAACTATATCAGAATTAGGTTCAATTTATTTAACAGAAAAACCCCAAATAATGGTGGCTTATGCAAAATAAAGGTTTATTTCGCTCTCATGTAGAGTAAATCTGGAGGATTCTTCTCGCACCATCCCAGCATGTAGCTTCCTTTCTCAAGATGATGTCATGGTCCAAGATAGCTACTTGAGCTCTAGCCAGAACATCTGGATAGGAAGGTGATGAAGTGGGAAAGCATAAAATAGCTCTCCTAAAAGCTAAATGTGCTTTTTAAAAAGCAGCATTCCTGGAATTCCCAAAGCATACTTGCCATTATATCATATTGCAGAACTTGGTTATCTGACCACACCTAGCTACTGGAAAGGTTGGAAAATGTGTTCTTTATTCTGAGTGGCAATGTGCAAAAAGACAAAAATTGGATTTCTGTTGTTAAGGAAGAAGGGGAGAATAGATATTAAGAGGCAGCTCTCTGCATATGAGCTATATACAACAATTGTCGAGGATTTGAAGGAAGAGATTAATCTCAGTTGAACAATGTGGGAAGGCTTCAGGAAGAAGATGTTTCTTGAGTTGAGTTTGGGAAGAGGACATATTTTAGAGGAGGGAAAGCATATTAAAAACCACCAGCCTCAAATTTCAATTTAGAATTATAACCTTTATGTTTTATTTTGTTATTCTTAAAGGGTGGTACTTGTTACAGTTATTTGGTAATTTTCTTTATAAATGGAAAATATCCACTTATCCTTAAAAAAATTTTGGATTATGAGTTGTAGGATGGTTTATGGAGTCAGTTTGCCTGGGCTTGAATCCTTAGTCAATTAGCCTAACAATGTAACATTTCAGATGTAGTTGATTCTCATTTTTCATGGTAGTTATGTTATATAAAGTTGCTACGGACATTAAATTAATGAAGACAGAATCATTTATCTTAGAGGAAACACAGAATTAGGTTCCTGCGAACCTCTGGTCACAACAGTTTCATCAACCGATCAATACATAACCTTGTTTAATATGTGTTTTGTTTAAAGATGCCTTATTTAATATATACTGTTGATTCATTAGCATTGAACTCATGACTAACATCACTGTAACTCATGTTTGAACAAAGTTTATCTAACACATGCATTTTCTCTGTAAGGCACATCACAGCCTTCTTGTGCTTAGGAATACTAGACAGCACTTCAGTGCTACACTTGAGGGCCATTTTAATAGCAAAATCACCAATAAAAAGCACAAAAATGCAAAATATGTGGCACTAAATATACTGCAAAAAGGATACCTCCTTACAGTATGAGAGCTAAAACTAGAAGGCAGAGTGTTGCCTTGTTCCACCTCAGCTGGGAGGGTGTGCACGGGGTGAGTCAAATTTTTGCCACTCTGCCCATGTCCACAAATGACCGTGAAAGCACTGTGAATATTGATTTGGGGGTTACAAATAAATTTAAGTAAGTAGGCAAATTTGCAAATATGGAATCTGTACATAGTGAGGATTTGGCTATATATAAAATGGGGGTAATAATAGGACCTAAACAATAGAGTTGTGATAAGGATTAAATGGGATCATCTATATAAATTGCTTGTATGACATGGTAGAAAGAACTTTGAGCTAAAATTTAGATCTGCTGTGAATTTTTTAATTTTTTTTATGTCTGTGGTCATCCGTAAAATGAAGAAATTGCTTCTCTCAGACTAGGTTCAATGATCTCTAAAATAAGCTGATCCAATGATTATTTGATTATGAGTGACCATTCCTTTTATATTTACATAATGGATTCTGAAAAGAATATTTTAAACTTCATATTACTTTAAAACTTTGAATGGAGGTCTTTGATTAGAAGAGTTTTTGAAGAAATAACTGAGAGCATTCGTGTTGATTTTCAGGCATCTGGGTGTACCAAATAAAATATTGTACATATTTATAGCTAGTTTAATAATGTCCCAGGTCTAATTAAAACACAGCATTTTTGAGAACTAATTGTTACAGAAAACTTTTTTTTAAAAATGCAGCTAGACTGGTAATAACTGATGATAGATGAATTCAATTTACATAAGTTTCAGAACAGGAGAATATTTTTAAATCATGCCACAGAGGATTGCTTTAAGTTAAGAAGTTAATATCATTATCTCCTCCTCTCATTTAAATTGTTCAGTTTACAATAATTGTGGAGCATAATAACTGATTTGAGATTTCCCTCTTGATGAGGTTTTAATAAAACTTGATAGCCAACCACCCTGAATAACTAAAATGCTATCTGAATTTATGTGTGTGTGTGTGTATGTGTATTTCTATGTAAAACATTGTATTTCTCCAGTTAAGGATGGTGTGGTCTCCATCACATGTGTTGCTTCTTCATCAGAAGAAAGTTGTTTTGTTTTGTTTTTAATATAGATATTAGCAACTTTTTGAGAATTTTCAATTGAAAAATCCTGTCTTTAATTTCAAAAGATTCAACTGTGTCAGAGGAAAATTTCCAAAACTAAACTTATTACAAAATGATTTGCTAGACCATCAGTTCTTTTGGTTTGGTGACTGAATTCATCTCCATATCTCTAAGCATTATAGATTAAAGTTTAAAAGGAAAAAGATAGGACATTTTTTTTTTTAAGTAACCTTTGTGTTTTTTTTTGTTTATTTTTTATTTATTTATCTCTTCCCCACACCCTTGTTGCTTGCAATTGCTATGTCTGTTCGTCGTCTTCTTTTTGTTGTTTCTTTAGGAGGCACCAGGAACTGAAGCCAGGACCTCCAACGTGGGAGGGAGGCGACTAATCGCTTAAGCCACCTTCGTTCCCTGCTTTGTTGTGTCTCTCATTATGTTTTGCCTCTTGTGTCTCTTGTTGCATCATCTTGTCGCATAAGCACGCCGTGCCTGCCTGTCGCGCTAGCTTGCCGTCCTGCTCATCCTCTTTAGGAGGCACTGGGAACCTCTGCTCCCTGCTTTGTTTTGTCTCTCACTATGTTTTTCTTCTTGTGTCTCTTGTTGAGTCATCTTGTTGTGTCAGCTTGCTGTGCCTGCCTGTCACGCCAGCTCTCTGTCTTCTTTAGGAGGCACCGGGAACTGAACCCTGGACCTTCTGTGTGGTAGCAGGAGCTCAATCGCTTGAGCCACATCCGCTTCCCCAGGACATTTTCTTTTTAGATAGCTCAGCCTATTTTATTATTTTTGGTAACTCCTAATCTTCAAAGGAAACCCTAGTGAGTGACAAAGGTGATTATGCCAAAATGAGTTTCAAATAGCTATGTCATACAACATTACAGCAATTCATGGCAACAAAAATGTAAAAATTTCTGAAACAGCAGGAGAGAGTTATAAGCAAAATTAAATCATCTTTGTGAACTCATGATACCTAGTCTAAAAAAAGATCTATAGAATTCACTGTTTATTTTTTTAAAGGGTCAAGAAATGCATTTCTTTCACATAATTCCCTTTAGAAATAGTCATTGCTAAACTAGCAGAAGTTATTCCAAGAAGTCCAATAGTTATTCCAAGAAGACTCCTTCCTTTGAGCTGAAGAACTAACCATCAGATATTTTTCCTTCTTTACTTTTCTGTCCCCTTCTTTATTTTGACTGATCCCTCATTACTGCCTGGCTTCGTAGAAAGATTTGAATAGTTAACTGATGTTATTGTAGTTGCTGAAAAAAAAGAAATCCCAAATACAAATGTCATGTTTTTTAATAACTTGTATGTTTATCACTTCCTTTTATTCTTTCTTTCTTGTACAATAATAATAATAATAATAATACACTCAGCCACACTTAGAATGATCAGAGTAGAAGCACATTAACTTTGTTACTTTTTGGTTGCTGTGCAACTCTGGGCAAGTTATTGCTTTTTAAAAATTAGAGCAAGAATCTCAAATATTAATGAAGAGGGTTAAGGATGGCACCAAACAAGGTGTGTTAAATTCTTTCACCTAAACCTATGATGTGAATTTTTTATTTACTTTGTGTTTATGCAATATTATATTTTGTGCAGTAATGAAGACTGCTGTTTTTATTTTGTTTTGTTTTGTTTTTGCTTAATTTGCTTTTATCTTAGTTCAAATTATTCACCTGGGATCTTCCTGGTTTTCCTAAAAAGTTCATGACTTCTTTATAAATAGGTTTTTATTTTTATCAATCTTAAATACTAGAAAAGATGAATTCTAGACAAAACAAACAATTTTAAAGCAGTATTTGCTATTTAAGCTTTATCCTTTTACTGTTAAAGACTCAATAAATCCAAGATTTAAAATGTCCAAGCCTTGGCTTTACTTCATCGAGACAATTGAAAACAGGTTTCATCTTTATTGGAGCCCATCATTGTGTCATGCATTTTATTTGATCCCCTCTTTGGGCAAATGAACATCATAAAAGCTGGATTGCTGAGAATAGGCTACTTTCCTTTAAAACATACCCTTGGTTTAATTAGCAGTGTGGTACAAAATTTAAAAATAGGATATAAAATTATCACATATATACCCAGAATCCATTAGTTCAAGGCACTTCTCTAGATACTATAGCAAATGCACAGAACATAAATATATGAAAAAAAATAAGTAACATTAAAAGATTAAGAAGGAGGGGAATTAACAATTGCTTTTAGTGCAATGTTTCCAAATTTTAACCAACTTTATGATTTTTTTCCATGTGAGCATATTATTTGTATAATTAAGCTAAATAGACCCACTTTTAAATTTCTTTTAAACTAAAACTTTATGTCAAAACTGCAAATTAAAAAAAATGTTGTCATGAATAGAAGGTAATTGAAATTAAATCAATTGAGAAAAACCTGGTATTAATTTCTAACTAAACTCTGCTGCCCACACAAAATTGAGTCTGACATCTATCCTCTTTTTGATAAAGAGAAATTAGTACCAGTACCAAACTGGGAACTTTCCCTTCTTATAATCTGAAGGACTGCAAAAGGTTTGGAAAGAGAATAAGTTTTCTATCCATGCATCATTTAAGTCATTTTACTTTTATGCTTCTTACACTTTGGAGTAACATGCTTTAATGTCATTTTTTCAATCACTTCATCAAAGATGTGGATAAAAACCGTTCTGGGAAGTCAAATGAGTAAACTCTCTCATTCAGGAGCTCTGACAACTTGAACATGTTCGTGTTCCTTTCATTAGACTATTTTCTACCTAGCACCTGCCCAGAAAAAGCAGTGGGCATGTGTGCCAAAATGTCAAACATATTTGTTGACTATAATGCTTGAGTAAGGAAAACCCTGTATTAGCTGGATTTGGATTTGTTTCTAAAACAAACTCTTAACTGTAGTACAATCATTGCAAATAAAAAATGATCTTTATTACTTAATAAAAATGTATAGAATCCTTACCTACTCCATTTTAGCAGCATAATGCTCTATGCTGTCTGACAGGACTTGTGTAGCAAGTAAATGCATTAGTCACAGTGACCATTTTTCTTGCAAATTTGTGACATAGATTTAATTATAGGAATGACCAGCAACTTACAAATCTAATTTTGTGGAGGCTGAGGCAACTTTTTTTTTTTTAATTTTAATAATGATGGATTTTTTAAAGCAATGATTTCATTACTATTTAAAGAAATCTACTGGTGTAGAACTAGCCAATTGACTGAAGTTATTTTATTACCTTTTAACAAATGCCAGATACCTTCATTTTTATTTTTATTAATTTTTAAAATGTTATCGTTCCCAAACTGGAAAAGTACTTGTCCCCACACCATTTGTATAAAAATAAATAAATATAAATTATTCTGGACCAGAATATTTGTCAAAGTCCTCCCGAGGTACATAATCCTAGTAGCTGATTAAACTCAAGATTAAATTTCATTAATTTTAGTCCAATTTACTACAGAACTGCTTAGTTTTATGACCTGTAGTAGGAGATGCCTACTAACTTCTAATTGATAATGTGATAGGTAGCTCTCAATTTCTCTGCTTTTATTTCCCCAAACTAACAATTTACTATAGTAATTCTATGTATTGAGCTATTATTTTGGGGGCTCCAGGATTAATAGTACAGTGAGCCAAACAATTAAGTTCCCTGCCTTCATCTGCATATAGATTGTTAAGGCACTAATATCTAATCCCAATCAGGTGGTGGTGGTGGTGTGTGAGGGTGGGGGTTGGGGGTGGGGAGGAGTAGGGTTTGATGTTTTCTTAGAATTTCTTGAAAGTTTTTTCTATTATTAATATACTGTAGGGACTCAGACCCTACTGCCACTCCAAAATAAATCTAAATATGTGGAGAGAAGCAGGAGGTAACCAAAGGATGCATCATCTATAAATACTTGTAGATTCTTCTCCCAAACAAAGAAAGCCTTCTCTTCAGTTCTGGTCTTTATTTATGGAGAAAGAAGTGTTGGACACCCAAACTCCATCACTGATGCAGGTTTTCAGGTAACATTTAGCACTTCTAAAAAACAAAGGTCTGTTTCTGGAAATGTCAGATTGCACTTTGATGAAACACAAAACATTTCATTTTAGCTCTGATTTACTGCATGTTGCTGTTTGATATTATATCGTTTTTATTAAGGAAACATTTGTGAACTTCCTCTTATGTGCTAGGCTCTGGGCTAGGTTCCAGAAGGAAAATAATAGTAATATTAATAATAATAGCAATGTATGATTCTTGTCCCCAAGGAACTTTAAAATTCCTGGATTTAAATGGTGATTTTCACAGTGTATTGATTCCTAGACAACTTGATTCCGAATTACCCCCAAGTGATGATTTGGTACCACGAAGTTTGAGGACCACGCATTTTAACTATAAAACTTCCAGCAAATATGTAGATTATCTTTTCTAGTATTAAAATGAGATATTTTTTATTTTTGTTGCAATTCCACAGAAGACTTGATTTTATTTCTCAGTTTGAATGTTTGTTGAGTTAGATGTTTTTAAAAAGCAATTTATCAGCTACCAGGTTCAGTTTGTAGGTGTAGCAACAGCTGACTGATAGAAAGATACCTTACTGTATATAATTTATTCTGTGAGAACATTGCTTTTAAAGTAGATTTGTTTATTGATTATTTTAAATTCTTCTATTGTAAATTACTGGTTCAAATCCTTTGTTCATTTTTCTTTTCTTTGTTCATTTTCTTATATTGCTTTCAGAGAGTTCTTTATATATTGAGGATCTGAATATTCTATTATATTGCATATATTTTTCCTTGTTTATCTTTATCTTTTAAATTTTTTTGTGAGGGGGTGATTTTTTTTTTTTTTTAAAGATTTATTTACTTTATCCATTTTAACTCCCCCCCCCCCATTTGCTGTTTTGTGTCATTCGCTGGGCAGTTCTCTGTGTCCATTTCCTGCCATCTCTTCTCATCCTCCTCCTCCCGTCTTCACCAGGATTCAATCCTGGAGACCTCCGATGTGGGAGAGAGGTGTTCTGGCTTTCGGAGCATCTTGTCTTGTCTCTCCCTTGCGTCTCTCTCCCGTTATGTCATCATCTTGCTGCATGGCTTCCGGGGCCTGGCGGCTCACCGGCACACAGAGCCTGGCAGCCCATGTGCCTTCTATATATATATATATTTTATTTTACCGGGAGGTCCCCGGGATCAAACCCAGGTCCCTCCATATGGCAGATGGACTCCCAACCATTTGAGCCACATCCGCCCCCAGGGGGTGATTTTTGATTGACAGAAGCTTAAAATTTCTTTGCCATACTTAATGACAATTTTTAAACAGAAGTATTCAGCCCGTTTAGGTGTACAGTTTTATGAGTTTTGACAAATGTATATGGAAATGTATACACCTAAATCAAGATAAAGAATATTTCCATCACCCCCAAAAGTTCCTTCTTGCCCCCTCCCCTTTTTGGGGGAAGTACTGGGGATTGAACCCAGGACCTCATATATGGGCAGCAGGTGCTCAAACTGCTGAGCTACACCTGCTCCCCTCTTACCACTTTTTAATCAATCTCCTCCGCATTCTCCAGCTCCTGGTATTCACTTTTTTTCTCCCTTCCCTATAATTTTGCCCCTTCAGAAATGGAAGAAAGAAATGGAGTCACATACTATGTAGCTTTTTGAGTGTGGGTTCATTCATTTAGCATATGTTTTTGTGATTCATCTATGTTGTATGCACCAGTAGTTAATTCCTTTTGTTGTTGAGTATTACATTGTTTATACATTTACCAGTTGATGGATATTGGGCTGTTTCCAGAGTTAGGCAATTATGAATACAGTTGCTATGAACATTTGTGGACATATCTTTTCATTTTTCTTTGAGAAATATCTAGGAGTGGGATTGTTAAGTCATACAGTAAGTATATGTTTAACACTATAAGAAACTGCCAAACTGTTTTCTAAAGTGGTTGTAAAATTTTACATTCCTAATAGGAATGTATGAGGGGTCCAGGGTTTCCACATCCGTGTCAGTCCTTGGTGTTAGCAGTATTTTTTATTTTAGCCATTCTAATAGGTTTGTAACAATGTGTCATCTTAGCTTTAAGTTGAATTTCCCTAATGGCTAATAATGTTGAATATCTTTTCATGCACTTATTTGCCATATACATATCTTCTTTGGTGGCATGTCTATTCAGATCTTTTGTCTATTTTTATGTGGGTGTTTGCTTATAATTGGTTTGTGAGTTTTTAAATATAATTTGGGCACTTGCAATTTATCAGATGCATATTGGGAAAATATTTTCTCCTAGTCTGTGGCTTGTCTTTTCACTTTCTTAACAGTATCTTTGAAAAAGCAGAAGTTTTATATTTTGATTAAATCCAATTTATTAATGTTTTTTCTTTTATGGTTCAAGCTTTTTGTGCCCTACCATAAATATTTGTTTAATCCAAAGTCACAAAGCTTCTTCTCCTATGTTTCCTTCTAGAAGTTTTATAGTTTTTATTTTTACATTTAGGACTGTGATCCATTTGAGTTAAATTTTGTATATGGTGCGATGCATGGGTTGAGTTTCATTATTTTGCATATGATTATAGAAGTTTAAAGTTTTTAAGTCTGTAAAATTTATCCAACTTAACTTTTATGGATTTTTCTACTGCCTTTCCATAAAGCCCTTCCCTATCATGATGTCAGATAAAAATTCACTTGTAATTTTTTTTTGTTTCATAGTCAAAATACACATCTAATATATGCAAAGCTCACCATTTGGGGGTTCAAGAAATAAAAATGATAACTTGAAAGTTCTTCACCTGGTTGTTTTATCGTTGCTTAAAGAAGTCAATTTCTGTTTTTTACTATCTCTACTGGATTTTTCATTTACATCCAGCTTTGTGGTGTTACACTCACAACTTCATAGATGTATATATGCTTGTCCCTGAAACTAATTGAATCAGTATTCATGACTGTTAAAAATTGTTTCTCTATCTTAGAATATTACACATGACATTAACACAATTACTTAAAGTTGTTTGTTCAGAGTATAAAATGAGGATGTACATAGAAGAGTGAGAATTATAGAAGCCTCATTTTAAGCTCTATCAATTTAATCTGCAAATATTCACACAAGTTAACAGTAAAATATTCATATTTGGAGGATTATGAGCTAAGGTGAATAACTCTTTTATTAACAGAGTTTCCATTAGAGGAGCATTTATCAATTTAATTTTAACTTATTATAATAGTACAGGCCAAACTGGTAAGGGATAAAAAGCTTAAGTTTGTCAACATGCTATATTCGAAACAAATGCCAAAGCATCACAGATCTACGGACTGATGAGATGAATATTGTATAATATTCTAGATGTCCAATGATGGTTGTACTTTGAATTTACAGTTTATACATTTTCTTTCTCTTTTGTTGGAACCACACACTTATTTACTTTTCCTGAGTAGCTTTTTTTTGAGATGTTTCTCATAAGAAGAGTAATTAAATTAAAATTTCTAATGTTCATAGTTTTACTTTATTGTAGTGTTTGGTCTAGTGGTGACGATTTGTGTGGTTTTGTTTTTATACAGGCAGTTCTCTTACAAGTAGTTATTTTCTAAAATGTTCCTAGGTTTTCATTTGAAAGCTTATTTTAATTATTTGTCCATTCATTTATGAGGTATAATGTTTATTTTAACATTATTTAACGTTATTGTGATTTTGGTAATTTCCAAGAGCCCAAGGCAAAGCATCCTATCTTCTTTCTCACCACCTTACACATTGTTGTGAGGTAAAACATATTCACATACTACTCTTATATGCCACGACTGTGCCCCAGTGCCTTTAGTGGTTCTTAAATGCCCACCACCTAACCAGCCACTCAGGGGTTCTTCCAGTATGGCACTGGCACTCCCTCTCCAATGTCCTTGTTTCATTTCCATATTAACTGTTGGTTTGGTTTTCTCCTCTCTGCTCCTTTAACACTTGGTGTACTTTCCTGCCCCCACTGCTCTGTCCTATTCCCATGCTTTCAATTATCCTATCCATCTCTCAAAAGTCTGTCTTCCCCAAAGCAATTCCTCTAGCTTTCCCTTGTGGTTATTTAGCTTTAGGGATGACTTTCCATCTATATTGTATCTGGTTAGTGTAGGGACAGAGGAAAATACTCCTCCTGTTTAAATTCTGACTTTCTCTCTCTTTTTTGGTATTTCCTGTCCCATTTATCCTGCTTTTTTCTTCTTCTCTAAAATACCTATCTTCTAATATATTATAGTTTGTTTATTTATTATGTATATTGTCCATCTCCCTCTATGAAAGTTCCATGAAGGCAGGTATTTGTTTGGTTTGGTTCACTGCTCTATCTACATCACCTATAGTACCTGGCATATTATAATCACTCAAAGAAATATTGGTTGAATGAATAAGTAGAAATCATCCTATAAATATTATTTTTATTTTAATCTCTTTACAGTGCTAAGATTGTAAAGTAGCTTATAATATGCATTTAAGAAATGTATGTTAATTATTACAATTATATTTTGAATTATTTTGACAAAAATCACTTTATTTGGTTATCTAGCCACCAAAGTTTTCTTTACTGTGTTACAATGATTTTAAGTTGTAAGCCTTTACATTTCATTGAAACATATCCTACAGCATTAAAAAAACTTCATTTTATATTCTCAGTGTTGATTTAATATGAGGGTGAAGACTCCCACATCTAAATATGATATTTGGTAACTTTATAAGATTTTCTCCTTATTACAACCACTGAGAAGTAAATTAGGGCAGATTATCCCTGTAATAGATTACAACCCATTTACAGTTGTCATTGAAATAAATGCTTGAAAATATTAGAAAGTTTTTCGGGAAAAATTGCTACCAGTGTGATCATCACACACATATAAATATCTAGATTATTATAAATGAGAGGCTATAATAACCGATTTAAATTATATGGCATTATAGAGAATTGTTGTATTAAAGGAGAGTATTTTATCATTCTTATTATTCAGATTTATTCTTTGACAATTTGTGAAATATAAAATATATTTAAATTGACAAGTGAAAGCTGAGTTTCCAGACAGTGCTGAAAAAGAAACTGTACAGTATCTTAGAGAAGAGTTAAAAATATGAGTAAGTCTGAAAAATAAAAGAACCAGTGCAATGGTGTATAAAAACTAGATCAATCCCATGTCTTAGAGGCATTATTAGAAGCAATTAATAGAAATGACCAAAAAAGAAAGAGGGAGGGAGGGAGGAAGAGTAGAAAGTGAAGGAGGGAGAAGGAGGGAGGGGACAAAAATAAAAGAAAAAAGCCAAGGTAGTAATGAGCAACCAAATAATTTGACCTTGAAATATGATATGGCAGCAAATGAAAGCTTTCGTTAGAAGAATCATTTACAGCCTTCTGCATTTGAGTTTGGTAGGTTCATAATTCAGGATATTGCTGTGGTATGGTATGATTTTTGTCTCATCATCTTGTCAGAGGTTAATATTTTTTGAATGAGATACAGAAAATAATAAAGATGTGACTTGTTCGGAGGAGCTTTGGAGAATTATATATTTGTCTGTGTAATGGAGAAAAGAAGAGACATATTTTTAAGATACTAAGAAAAGGATGTATAGTAATCAGATATGATTTTTTTAATGGGAAAAATTGGTTACATTTTCTTATGACAACCTGAGAAATACATATGTGGTATCTTCTATCTGTGATGGCATCCCACCAAGTCATTTAGAATTCATCAGTAACTTCTGAGGTACACAAATTTAGAGCACTACATATTTCAATCTTTTCAAGAACTAGAATTAGCACTAAGAACGACTATTTCTTGATTACCAAAAAAAGGAAGAATGGTAGATTTACATTGAAGAATTTTTTTCTTCATTTACTTCTACCTTTTAAAACTAAGGAGAAAAAATGAACTGAGATCATGAAATATATTCAGAGAAATGTAGAGGTTTTCATTTAGATTTCACTGATAAAATTTCAAAAGCAATTTTGGGAGATGCCTTATGTTGCCAATTCTTTATTTTGCTAAATAAGAATTACTATTTTTATCATCATTTCATGAAAGAATGGACATTTAAACATAAAACCTAGAGAATGTATTTCAGAATAACTTGAATAAATTTATTTATGACAGTTATACTACTTTCTTCTTTGCTTTTCCCATTTACTCTGTTAGAGCTGTCACTAGTCCCAAGTTCTTCATTGCTGGAATTAACAACCTTTTTTGGCTGGTTTTCTTCTTCACTGTTTTTGTTTGTTTGTTTGTTTTGTTTTGTTTGTTTTTGGTTACCTCTATATGGTGCTATATATATATATATTTTTTTTTTTAATTACATTTTTGTTTCAGATTTTCTGCTATTAGTTAGGCAAAGGAATCTTTATTAAAGGACATCCTATAATATAATCATGGCCAGTCAGCACATTTTTTTAAATCCGTTAAGTGGTACATTCACAGAACAATCATGCATAAAACGCAGTAATCCCAATATCACCTGTTTTAGTTTGCCTCAGGATTGCTGATGCAAAGTACAAGAAACGGGTTGGCTTTTATAGTGGGAATTTTATTTGGGGTAAAAGCTTACAGTTCCAGGACCGTGAAATGTCTAAATCAAGGCACCATTAGAGATACTTTCTCACCAAAGTTACCTACTGGTAATCCTGGTGTCCAGCCATATGGCAAAGATGGCCTCCAGTCTCTGCCGAGGTCTTGCCTTGGAGCGCAGTAGTGGGTACCCAGGCATAAGTCTTGTCTCTTTCCGGGCTTCCTCTGTCAGTCTCTTGGAGCTTCTCTGCCCTTCTGCAGTTGTGGGCAACCCTGGAGTCCTTTCTCTCACATGGCCAGATCAAATATGGCAGAGTTCCCTTTTTCTGTGTCTCGCTGTCTGTGTCTCTGTGTCAGACCCAGCAAGAGGGCAGAGACTCAACCTGAGTCACACCTCACTCCTGACACAGTCCAATCAAAAGAATCTCACACCGACAAGAATGGATTAGTTTAAAAAACATAATCTTTCCCTTTTGGGGATTCATAAAAGAATTTCAAACTGTAACACTACCCTATTACTAACACCTTGCAATGGTGTGGTATATTTGTTATGAAAGCATGTTTTTATAATTGTACTATTAACTGTAATCCATGGTTTCACTTCAGGTCCATTGTGTTGTGCAGTTCCATAGATTTATTTTATTTTATTTTATTCTAGTAACATATATACAACCTAAAATTTCCCCTTTTAACCACATTCAAATATAAAATTTCAGTGCTGTTAATTATATTCAAATAATCTGCACATTTTGATTAGTGATGGTAATTTATCAAAAATTATCCAACAATCTTAACCAGGCCAACTGTAAACCTAGTTTTCATTTGTCTATCTTATGTTCTGAGTTAAATTTGTCTAAGTTATATTCTATAGGGACTAGGATACCACTTACAGAACTGGAGGAAGATGAAAACAAAGGGATAAAGAGAAAATAGCTTGTTAGTTATGCCTAGGAATCCAGTTTCAAAGAAAAGTCTCTTTGGAGGGTAGGATAATTTATCTCCTTTGTCAGTAACTAATAATTTTAGAAAAAAAAAAGTAGTTAGGAAAATGCACTTTTAAGATGACACTTAACAATATGTGTATAATTTTTACTTGTAAAATTTTTTCATGCTTTATGACTTGTGAAAGAACTTCTTGGAGTGTTTTCATATATATTCAGATATACATTAATCCATATTCTTATGCAAATTGTTCTTATGAGAAAAGATCAAATTTTTTGTCTTCTATGACAGCAAATGTTTATTATATTTTTAAATACTTTTTCTGTTCCATTATTTTTTATTAATTTTTTAAACAAATCAATTTTATTGGTACATGTTAATAAAGCATAAATCCATCTAAAGTGTACAATCAATGATATTCAGTATAATCACATAGTTGTGCATTCATTACTTCAGTAATTTTTAGAGCATTTTCATTATTCCAGTAATAATAATACTAAAAAACAAAAACTAAACAAACAAAGCTCATCACCTCTCAATCTCTCTATGCTTCCCCTACTGTATATAGCTGCTCTTCTATTTCCTTCTTTCTCATTTATTTATATTTATATTTTGCAAAAAGTTTTTTTATGCAATATCACCCATATTCGTATTTTACATGAGGTTTCACTATGTTATACAATCCCATGTTACATTTTTTACTTTCCTTCTTGTAATATAAATGTCCTTAGGCTTTCCCTTTCAACCACTGTCATACCCATAGTCACAAACAGCATGATGTGCTCTCACCATTCCCATTCATTTCCAAAGTTTTACAAACAGCAATCATGTGGTATTTGTCCTTTTGTGTCTGGCTTGCTTCATTCAACATAATGTCCTCCAGGTTCATCCATGTTTTCATATGCTTCACGACTTCATTTCTTACCGTTGCATAATATTCTATCATGTATATACACGTGTGATATACACCACAATTTGTTTATCCATTCATTAGTTGATGGACACCTGGGTTGTTTCCAACTTTTGGTTATAGTGAATAACGCCGTTATGAACATCAGTATGCATATGTCTATTCGTGTTACTGCTCTCAGTTCTTCTGGTATATACCTAGTAGTGGTATTGCCGGGTCACATTGCAAGTCTATATTCAACTTCCTTAGGAACTACCTAACAGTCCTCCGCAGTGACTGTATCATTCTACACTCCCACCAACAGTGAATAAGCGTTCCTGTCTCTCCACATCCTCTCCAACACTTGTAATTTTCCTACTTTTTAATAGTGGCCATTCTAATAGATATGAAATGTTATATCATTGTAGTTTTGATTTGCATTTCCCTACTTGCTAGTGATGTTGAGCATTTTTTCATGTGTTTCTTTGCCATTTGTATTTCTTCTTCGGACAAATGGCTATTCAAGTCTTTTGCCCATTTTTTAATAGGGTAGTTTGTATTTTTTTTTCCCTCTGAGATGGCACCCTCATCTGTTTCCTTGTTGTTTTTGCTCATTGTTTGCACTCGCTGTCTGCTAATTGTTTTTGCTCATTGTCTGTTTTTTCTTTAGGAGGAACTGGGAACTGAACCCAACACCTCCCATGTGGGAGGCAGGCATTCAACTGCTTGAGCCACTTTTGCTTCCTGCTCATTTTTGTTTTTGCTCATTGTCTGCTAGTTGTTTTTGCTCGTTGTCTGCTTGTTTCTTTTGCTCGTTGTCTGCTCATTGTTTTTTATTGATGTCTGCTTTTTTTTCCTTGTTGCTTGCTTGTTATTTTTGCTTGATGTCTGATTGTTTTCTGCTCATTGTTTGTTTGTCTTCATTATGAGGCACTGGAACCGAACCCAGGACCTCCCATGTGGGAGGCAAGCATGCGATTGTTGAGTTATAGCATCTCTTTATATATCATGGATATCAAACCCTTATTGGATATGTGGTTACCAAATATTTTCTCCCATCAAGTCGGCTGCCTTCTCACCCTTTCGACAAAGTCCTTTGAGGTGCAAAAGTGTTTAATTTTGAGGAGGTCCCATTTATCTACTTTTTCTTTTGTTGCTTGTGCTTTGGGTGTAAGGTTTAAGAACCTAAGAAAAGGTCACTTTTAATTGGATACTTTAAAGATAATTGGTTTAATATACTTGCTAATAGGAGTACAAAGATGTAAGCAGGCATAGATGCTGCTGTCGGAGAGCTTACAATGTAATACTTAAGTATGTACAAAAGAACATGTAAAAGATTAGCTCAAGTATGTTGACTGGGATCGCAAGATTAGCTCAAGTATGTCGACTGGGATCGCCTACCAGAAGAGGTGGTATGAGAAGATGCCTTGCAGAATAGGTAGAATTTGGGATACTAGTGAAGTTTATTACAGACTAAGGGGCTATTAATATTACTGATTGTCTATGTGGAATCTTTAGCAGGTTTAGATTATGATGAGTTATATTGTTAGTGCCTTGCAAAGGGTAATGTTATTTTAGGCAAAGTGTCATGTAATCTGAAAATGAACAAATAAAACATAGAAGAAAGCCTGTTTAGATGTTTGTCAAAGCTGGATTTCTGCTAGAAAGGTGTATTTGACATGAAAACTCTGCAAATTCATTTATTAGACTTTTCATTTATACTTTCTATACATGGTAAAACTATTGTAATGTTCTTTTAAAGTATAAATAAAAATATATATATCTTTATATATATACTGAAACTACTGAATATTAATATTTTCTTCTGTCAAAAGATAATTTTTCTCTTAAAAAACAGTTAAATAAGTAAAGACTTAATTTGCTCTTATCAATATTATTGACTTCATAGCGGAGCCCTATTAAATTTGTCCTATGGTGTGGCCTCTAAATTATGTTCTACAAAATGCAGGTATTAAAGAAAAAGACAGATGTTTCATAGAACTTATAAAGTATTATATATGATTGGAAGATAATTATACCATTCAGGATAAAGCCTCCTTTTTTGCACCTTTCCTCCATTTATACTCATATACCTTTCCTAGTTTTTTGGTATCTCCATGTAGCAGTTTGATATTATTTATGAATTACAAAAATAGATATTCGATTATGTTTGTGAACTGGTCTTTTCCTCTGGGCATATTAGATTATATTGGATCCCGTGGTTTCACTTTTACTTGACTAAATAATGATTAGGGCTTTGATTGGGCCACTCGGTAGGACATTGAGTCTGTGCCCTCTTGGTGGGCGGGGACTCAGAGAGAAACTGTACCACAGAGAAGGGAGGCTGGAGTTTTTGAGCTAGACCCCTGGGAAATAAGCACACAGAGGAGCTTGGTTGTGAGGAAAGAGAAAAGGCCCTGGGAAGAAAAACAAGCCATTCGCCTGATAGTCTACAGCTGGCCTTGTGGAGATGGCAGAGGAGCTGAGCCTGGAGAGAAGCAAGCTCCAGTTAGAGAGGAACCCAGAAAGCCTGAACCCTCACAGACGTCGGCAGCCATCTTGCTCCAACATGTGGCTATAGACTTTGGTGAGGGAAATAACTTATACTTTATGACTGGTAACTCTAAGCTTCTACCTCAAATAAATACCCTTTATAAAAAGCCAACAGATTTCTGGTGTTTTGCATCAGCACCCTTTTGGCTGACTAATACACTCCATTTTCAAAGATATTTAGATCTGGCCTATAATTATTTTGACTTGGTATTCATAACTGTTTTTATACCAACAGATACTATGAACATGCTGTATACATATCATTCAATTCAGTTGAGTTACATTCAATTAGGTGATCAAGAAGAATATAAGACCAATTTCTCTTTAAAAGATAATATAACTGGGGAAATGAGACATGCATAAGTAAAACACTTGGAGAAAGATACAAGACAAAATATAATTAAGTGCTCAAATGTGTGGTATCATCAGTCAAGAAAGGGAGAGCAAGTGATCAGGAAAGGCTTACTGGTAGATGTTAAGCGCAAATAAGATCTTCAAAATTGAGACTAGCCCTAGTAAAAAAGGTCAGGCTGGAGAGTGGAGAAGTCCCAAGGAAGGTAGGAGCCTTATCTGTTATGATCACTATTATACAGTTATCCTTACACATCATGTTGGTTAGGGGTGCAGCACCCCCACAATCTGGAAAATCCACATAAAATTTTCTGGCCTTCCCTTCGTACCAGAGAAGTCTGAATTTTTTCTTTTTCTTTCATGTGGTGGTTACAGTACCTTACTATAAAATTTGATTTAAGTATTATATAATACTATACATATATTTTATGCATTTCTGAGTTTCTAAATTTTTTCTGTGTTATTTGCTGGCTTTCGCATGTCGTCTGCAGCTTCTGAAAATCTACCCCCAAATTCCCATTTAATTTCTTAGGCCGACCCGCAATATATTGAAATTGTGATGTGGAAAATCGCAATGTGGAAGGAATAACTGTATTTCCCTTTCCTTAGATTATATGGTAAGCACAGTGCCTACCATTATAAACTACTACTAAGGTACATAATAGATGGTGAGTATATAATGAATTAATGATTGAATGGGCAGTTGCAGGCAAAGGACAGTGAAGGGAAGAACATTTACTGGAGTGAACCAATTCTTGTGGAGTGAAATCAGGTGAGATGTTATTATGGAGAGCCTTGACTGGGAAGCTAAATGTAGACATGATACCATATGATAGCATTACTGAGGAGTTTTGAAGGAGTATATATTGCCAAAAGTTGTATCTTAGGAGAAGTGGCCTAGGAGCAAAGTGTTTGGGTAGACTGGAGGGTGGTGAGATTGTGAGTGAAAGGCTCATTAGGCTATTCTGTGTCCATGTAAACTGTGATGAAAATCTCAACTGGAGCATTTGAATTTTCTTACGAAGAAAAAACCGTGGACAAAAAAGAAAAAGAAAAAAGAAAAAAACATTCTTAGATATTTATTCAATTATTTAGACAAGTAAGTACCTAGTCCTTACTAGGCATGTAACACCCTGATACCTAGGGAGGAGTCTATCAAGTTTTGGGCTATGAATATCTGCCTCCTAGCACTGTTAAAGAGATTAAATAAGACCAAGTCTCTGAAACATTTAGCAAAATGTGGAGTGATTTGTTAGGCCGTGCATCATGGGAACACAGGCTCAGGCATGGTAGAAACTTCCAGCAAATGGCAGCTTTATTCCTTACACAGCACAAAGGGTCCAAAAGAGCAGAGGAAGAGATTCCATCATCACGAGTCTCCTGGGGAGGCCAAACTGTTTAGGTCGCGGTCGGTGGATGGCAGCTCCACTTGCACGCCCTACTTCACTTTGGAGGAAAGAGAGACAAATATGTTCTGTCTGAGGGTGGGGTATTTATATAATTTAGGGAGAGGTGGTGCTGTCACTGAGAGTTTCTGCCCTGATAAGCAGCTCATTGGCTTGTTCCCAGTTTCTGGGTTTAAGGTATGGTCAGGCCTTTTTATTAGACCTGACATATTCACTGGGCTGTGGAATGGAAACTTACTGAAACATCTGCACACAATAGAAAAGGACATAAGGGTAGGCTAAGGCTGAGAGGTGGCTGCTAGGTGTGTCCATAACTTCCCTAGCACAAAGTGTCTGGCACAGAGCAAGCAGTCATAAATGGCAGCTGCGATTATTAATATCCAGCTTATTTTAGAGATGGTACCATAGTGACCCTCTCCATCTCTATGGCCAAAACCCTCTCTATAATACTAGCCCTACACTTTTTATCTAATCCTTGACTATGGTATTTTCCTAAACATCCAGACCCTTAGAAAAAGCATCAATTTTTTTTTTTTAAATCCAGATTTTGAAACTTATGCAAAGTAGATGGAATAATGTTAATGAACCCCATATACCCATCTCCCATCTTCAATAGTTGTCAACTCAATTCAACCTTGTTTCCCCTATACCTCAATCCACTTTCCCGCTCTCAGGTATTATTTTGAAACAAATCCCAGTCATCATCTCATTTCAACCCGAATTTCTAAAAAGTAAGGATTCTCTCTCTTTTTAAAAACATAACTGCAATACTGTTCTCTGCTTAGATACATTTAATAACCAAGTTTTTCGTGAAAGTGTCTGAGATATCTATATAGTAGAAAGGCCAGGAGATGCAAGAAACATAAAGAAACCGAGGACCCAAGGATTTTAGGATTAATAACTCATAAAGAAAATATGGAGTTTAAGTAAAAGAATAATTGTAATGATTTCTACTGATTGGGTGGTCGCAATATTAGGTGTTACTACTGAGACAGGGCAGATGTCTAAGGATGGACATGGTTGATGCTTCCACCTCTCTACTGCCGCTTCCTTCCATTCCCATTTTTTTGGTATACTTTGTAACCTTATTTTCTATTTGTTATGTGTGATTGAGTTAATTGTATTAAAAAACTCATCTTACTTTTGAAAATAACTTCGGCCTTTCTGAAAGTACTTAGAGATGGTGAAGATTAGGTGATGAATAAATATTCAAATGAAATGAATGATAGCTCCAATTTTGATTTTATAGAGATTTCAACTTAAGATATTTTCCAAGTATAATTGTAAGATACTATTGTAGGCAAAGTTCCATTCATTAGAGGAACCCTTAAATAAAAGCTACTAATTCCTGAAATTAAATTAGGATGAAAAATGCTCAAATAAGTAACCCTACTTCTTTCTTTAAAACCTTTAGCTTTCAAAATATCCCCTCTGGTTTCACTTTTGAAAATAGTGTGAGCAATTTTGCTTTTAGGCTACGACAGAGATCCTCTTACTCTTTTTAATGTATGGGTGTTACAACATCAATGTTATTGGTTTATAACAAGAGTGAAAATCAGGCTCATTTTAGTACCCGATTTAAGCCTACAATAAATTTTCAAATCAGAACTATAAATTCTAAAAAATAGTGATTTGTATAGAAAATGAGAATACGTATGCCCAGGACTTCACTTTTATATCCCTCTGGTAATTATTAGTAATTGAATCCATGTTGTTAACATTGGACCCCATTTGAATGTTTGGTGATAATTTATAGGGTTGATTACTCCATCCACAAGTGGAACCTTAGGAAGAAGAGCAGCAAATGGTAAATCTTTGTGACAGTCCCTGGAGCAACATTTCAGTTTCAGACTCTGAGTTATGTGAGTCTCAACCTCTTTTTCTTCCTGGAAGTCCTTCCTGTGGCTCATCATCATCATCATCATCATCATCATCATCATCCTTTCAGATAATGCCTGGTCAGAAATCCAGGTCCACAGGGTAGAGAGAGGAGGGAGAGTCCTGCTATAAGCACACTGGCTGCAAACCTTTCACCTTGCTGTCAAGGTGACAAATGTTTGTCCTTAAGGGAACACTGGAGGTTAAATCACCAGTGTTTCTCTCACTTATCTTTTTTCCCCCTTACTACCCAAGCTCTTAGCCAATGTGTAGCTAAAAGAATCAGAAAATGAGGCTACTTTTAACTTTTATGGGCTTCATTCAGAGATATGTTTTGTGCAAGCTTGAAGTACTGACTTCATTATATATTTATTGGTGTCTAAGTAATTAGAATGTGCTAGAGGTCATTATGTCAGTTCACTTTCATTTCAGAGCTTATTCAGAAGGAAAAGGTTTGGGAAAGAAACACTTAAATTTTGAGAGCTAGCATTGGGAACTTAACAAATACTGTTGTAATAAGGTCAGCAGTGACTTATTTTTACGTCATTAAGATGTTAAGTATTGTGCAGTAAGAGTGTATACATACTTACATGGAGAGACACCAAAACCTGTGTTAACCCCAGAGATGGGAGTTAATCTAGATTTCTTCATTTGTTTTTTAGCCTCTTCCATTCCCTTCTCTGGGTAGCATTCAGAATGATATTGAAAGATATAAATTGATCATGTAATTTTCCTGCTTAAAATCCTTCAATGGCTTTTCTTGGGATAAATACAAAAATCTTTTATATGGCTTAAAAGGTTCTGCATAATCTAGTCCTTTCCTGTCTCTTCAGCCTCATCCCATGCCACCTTCTTCTTCCTTACCCACAAGGCATCCACCATATAAGCATACTTGCATTCATCCATTCAACAACTGCTCCATGAACGCCTACTCTGTATTGCAGCTTACAGAAATATATAAAAGAGACAAAAACTCATGGAGTTTACATTCTAGTGAGGGGATGTAACAACTAAAATATATAGCTATAACACCTAAAATATTTAGTATGTCATATGTAGATATGTTCCTGGGAGAAAAATGATGTAGGAAAGGGAGGAAGATAGGGAGAAAGCTGAAGGGGTGGCAATTTCTTAAAAGGTGGTAAGTGAAGGTCTCATAAGAGAACATTTGAGCAAAGATGTGAAGGAAGTGAGCGAATAAGCTATGGGGAAGGGCTATTAGGGAAATAGGATTCCAGGCAGAGAGAACCCATAGTGCAAAGGTCCCAAGGAGAATGGCCAAACTGAGTGGGCAATGGAGATGAGCTCGGACATGTAACAAGGGACCAGATTATGTAGTAAGTGCCTTGTAGGCCATGGAAAGGACTTTGGCTTTAAATCTGAATGAGAGGAGATGGCAAGACATTTGAGAATTCTGAGCAGAGCAGTAACATGACCTTCTTTAGTATCTTAAAATGATCACTCTGTTGAGAATGGACTGTAGGATTAGGGTAGAAGCCCAGTTAAGAAACCATTGCACTGGTTTAGTTAGGAGATGATAGTGGCTTGTACCAGGGTGTTAGCTACTGAGCCAAACTGATATGGTCTCAGGGCACTTTGTCTTCTACTGCCGGAATATATGTTTTATAAAGGCATGGGCCATGTCTCATTTGTATCCTAATAGAGTTCCTTAAATATAGTTGGATAATAAAATGAAAATGTCCAAGTTTTCTGGTTTGTGGAGGATTTACCCCTTTAAATAACTCATTAAAACAATTTTTTTACCACATTAAATAAAAGTATTTGAATACTTTATTTTTAGAGAAGTTTTAGGTTCACAGAAAAAATTGCACAGACAATACAGAGAGTTCCCATAAACTCCCTCTCTCCCCACTGCCACACACAGCTTCCCCTATTATTAACATCTTGTATTAGTGTGGTATATTTGTTACAATTGGCAAACTAATATTGATATATTATTATTGACTAAAGCTTACAGTTTACATTAGGATTCACTCTGTGTTGTATAGTTCTGTGGGTTTTGATGAATGCATAATGCTCTGTATTCACCATTACAGTATCATACAAAAGAATTTTATTGTCATAAAAATCCTCTGTGTGCCACCTATTCATCCCTTCCTTTCCCCAACCCAACCCAAGGCAACCATTCAACTTTTTACTGTCTCTAGAGTTTTGCCTGTTCCAGAATGTCGTGTGGTTGGAATCATACAGTATGTGACCTCTTCAAACTGGCTTCTTTACTAAGTAATATGCATTTAAGGTTTCTCCATGTCTTTTCATGGCTTGATAACTTATTTCTTTTTATTGCTGAATAATATTCCATTGTATGAATGTAACAGTTTGTTAATCCATTCATCCCTTGAGGGATATTTTGGTGGCTTTCAATTTTTGCAATTATGAATAAAACTGCTAAAAATTTTGAATGCAGACTTTTGTATGGACATAATTTTTCAACACATTTGGGTAAATACCAAGGAAAGCTATTGCTGGATGTTATGGTAAGCCTATGTTTATAATTGTAAGAAACTGCCAAACTGTCTTTCAATGTGGCTGTAGCAGTTTGCATTCCCACCTTCAATGAGTGAATGCTTTCATCCTTACTAGCATTTGCTATTATCAGTGATTTAGATTTTAGTGATTCTAATAGGTATGTTTTAATACCCATTATTAACACCTATTGACATGTAATGTTGAACATCTTTTCATATGTTTATTTGCCATCCATATTTCTTCTTTGTTGAGGTGTCAGTTCAGATATTTTACCCATTTTTTTTAACTGGGTTGTTTATATTCTTATTGTTGAGTTTGAAGTGTCCTTTGTATATTTTGGTTACAAGTCTTTTATCAGCTATGTGTTTTGTGAATATTTTCTCCTACTGTGTGGCTTGTCTTTTCATTCTTAATAAGAAAATAATAAAAAATATTTAGTTCACTGTACATTCCCTAGTCTGAAACTCTGTATTTTAACTTTTCTTGATTACTCAAGTTGATGATAGCTATATTGACAATCACACTGTCCATTGATTATCATGCTGACCTCATGGCATGGTGAAGTGTTTGGGGTTTTTGCCTCTAGCTAAATGATTACTATATACTATACTGCAGTGCTTTGCTTTGCTTTTTTTTTTCTTAAGTGGTTTTAAAATTTTTTGTTTAGGGAAGTGGATGTGGCAAGCGATTGGGCTCCCATCTACCATATAGGAGGTCTAGGGTTCGATTTCTGGGGCCTCCTGTTGAAAAGCAAGCTGACCCATGCAGTGAGCTGGCCTGAGCAGAGAGCTGGCCCATGCCTAGTGCTGGCCTGCACAGGAGTGCTGGCCTACGCAGGAGTGCCAGCCTGTGCGGAGAGCTGGTGCTGCAAGATGACGCAACAAAAAGAGACATGAAAGAGAGACAATAAGAGACGCAGCAGACCAGGGAGTTGAGGTGGCACAAGAGATTGAGTGCCTCTCTCCACTCTGGAAAGTCCCAGGATTGGTTCCTGGTGCCGTCTAAAGAGAAGACAAGCAGACACAGAAAAACACACAGAGAATAGACAGCGAGCACAAAAAACAATGGGAGGGGAGGCGGCGGGGGAGGGAGAAATAAGTCTTAAAAATTTTTTTTTTTTGCTTATTAGAGAAGTTGTAGGTTTACAGAAAAATCATACAAAATATACGGAGGGCCCATAAACCCCCATTATTAACACCTTGCATTAGTTTGGTACATTTGTTACAATTAATGGAAGAATATTATTATAACTGTACTATTAACTATAGTCCATGGTTTGTATTATGGGTCCCTGTTTGTCTTGTACAGTTCTATATTTTTTAAATTATAAGAACATATATATACAATGTAAAATTTTCCCTTGTACCACATTCAAATCTATACCTCAGTGCTGTTAATTAAACTCACAATAATGTGCTACCATTACCACAATCCATTACTAAAACTTTTCCATCACCCCAAATAGAAACTGTACAATTTAAGCAGTAACTCCCCATTACCTACACCTACCCTGGCCCATTATAACCTGTATTATAGTTTCTGACTCTGAATTTGCTCATTCTATTTCCTATCAGTGAGATCATACAATATTTGTTCTTTTGTGTCTGGCTTGTTTCACACAACATGATGTCTTCATGGTTCATCCATGTTGTCACATGCATCAGGACTTCTTTCCTTTTTAGTGCTTAATAATATTCCATTGTATGTATAGACCACATTTTGTTTATCCATTCATCAATTGATGGACACCTGACTTGCTTCCATCTTTTGGCGATTGTGAATAATACCTCTTGGAATATCAGTGTGTAAGTATCTGTTTGAGTCCCTGCTTTTAATTCTGTGGGATATATACCTAGAAGTGGGATTGCCAGGTCTTAAGATAACTGTATGATTAACTTTCTGAGGAGCTACCAAATTGTCTTCCACAGTGACTGCACCATTTTACATTCCCATCAACAATGAATGAGTGTTCCTATTTCTCCATAACTTCCCAACACTTCTAATTTTCCATTTTTTAACAGTAGTCATTCTAGTGGGTTTGAAATGGTATCTTATTGTGGTTTTGATTTGTATTTCCCTAATGGTTAAAGATGTTGAGCATCTTTTCATGTCCTTTTTATATGCCATTTGGATGTCTTCTTTGGAGAAATGTCTATTTATTTATTTTTATCACCCCACCCCACCCCGTCAAATGCCTCCCTTGTCTGTCTGTCAGTCTTCTTTAGGAGCACTGGGAACCGAACCCAGGACCTCCCATGTGGAGGTGAGTGCCCAACTGCTTGAGCCACTTCCGCTCCCTGCTGGTTGTGTCATCTGTTGGTTGTGGCATCTGCTGGTTGCGGGGTCTGCTCATTGTGGTGTCTGTCTTCTTTAGGAGACCTTCCATGTGGGAGGCGGGCAAACAATTGCTTGAGCCATATCCACTCCCCTGCCCATTTTTTAAATTGTGTTTTTTGTTGTTTGGTTGGGGAGTTGTAGGATATGTATATATATATTCTGCATATTAAATCCTTCCTGGATATGTGGTTTCCAATTATTTTCTCCCATTGTGTAGGTTGTCCTTTTGCTTTCATGATAAAGTCCTTTGATGCACAAAAGTTTTTCATTTTGATGAGGTCTCATTTATCTGGGCTTTTGTTGTTGTTGCTTATGCTTTGGATATAAAGTTTAAAAAAACTTTACCTACCACAAGGTCCTTAAAATGCTTCCCTATGTTTTATTCTAGAAGTTTTATAGTTCTGGATTTTATATTTACGCCTAAGATCCATTTTTAGATGATTTTTGTGTGTGTTTTGAGCTAAGAGCCTACCTTAATTCTTTTGCATGTGGACATCTAGTTTTCCCAGCACCATTTATAGAAAAAACTATTCTTTCCTAATTGAGTGGACTTGACACCCTTGTTAAAAATCAGTTGGTCATAAATGTGTGGGTAAATTTCTGAACTCTCAATTTGTTACATCTGCCTTTAGATCTGTCCTTGTGCCAGAACTGTGACTTTGTAATTTTTTTTTTTTTTAAAGGAGGTACCGAGGATTGAACCCAGGACCTCATACATGGGAAGCAGGCACTTAACCACTGAGCTACATTTGCTCCTCAGTGAGAGCTAGGTCTTTGTTGTTTTTTCCATTTGTTTGTTTGTTTTTAGTTGCTACTGGGGAGCGAACTCAGGACCTCGTACATGGGAAGCAGGTGCTCAAACACTTGAACTCCATCTGCTTCCCTGTAATAAATTTTAAGATCAGGAAGTATAAGTCCTCCAACTTTGTTCTCCTTTTTGAAGATGGCATTGGCTATTCAGGGCCACTTATCCATCCACATAAATTTGATGATTGGCTTTTCCATTTCAGCAAAGAAGGCTGTTGAAATTTTTATTGAGATTGAACTGAATTTGTAACTCATTTTGGGTAGAATTGACATCTTAACAATATTTAGTCTTCTAATCCATGAATATGGAATGGTCTTCCATTTATTTAGGTCTTCTGTGAGTTCCTTAAGCAATGCTTTGTAGTTTCCTGTGTACAGTACTTTACATCCTTGCTTATATTTATTCCTAGACATTTGATTCTTTTAATTCCTATTGTAATTGGATTAAAAAAAAAATATTTTCCTCTTCAGCATATTCATTACTAGTATACAGAAACATTACTGATTTTTGGGTATTGATCTTTGTATTAGTCAGCCAAAGGGGTGCTAATGTGAAATACCAAAAATGGGTTGGTCTTTATAAAGGGTATTTATTTGGGGTAGAAGTCCACAGATACCAGGCCATAAAGCGTTAAGTTTCTTCTCTCGCCACAGTCCATTGCCACGTGTTAGAGCAAGACAGCTGCCGGTGTTTGCCAGGGTTCAGGCTTCTGGGGTTCCACTCTTCCTGGGGCTGCGTTTCTCCTGTTTCCTCCACAAGGGCTTAGCTCCTGTTTCTTCCACAAGGTCAGCTGTAGACGATCAGGTGAACAGCTTGCTTCTCTTCTCCTGGGGCCTTCTTTCCAACATCAAAACTGCTTCTCAAAAGACTGCTTCAACTGTCCTTTGTCTTGCCTTTTATATTCGATTCCCCCACCCACCAAGGGGTGGGGCTCAACGCCTTACTGACGTGGCCCAGTCAATGCCCTAATCATAACTTAATCAAGCCCAGATTAACAGATCAGTTTATAAGCATGATCCAATTATATTTTTGGAATTCATAATTACATCAAATTCCCTAATGGTTACAGTCTTGTACCCTGCCACTTTGCTGAATTCATTTATTAGCTTTCTAGTAGCTTTGTTATAGATTTTTCCAGGATCATGTCATCTACAAACAGATAAAATTTTACTTCTTCCTTTCCAATTTGGATGCCTTTTATTTCTTTTCCCTAACTAATTGCTCTGGCTTGAATTCCAGTACAGTGTTGAATAACTGTTGTAACAGTGGGTGTCCTTGTTTTGTTCCTGATCTTAGAGGGAAAGCCTTCGGTTTTTCACCATTGAGTATGACGTTAATAGTGGGTTTTCCGTATATACTCTTTATCATGTTGAGGAAGTTTCCTTCTATTCCTAGTTTTCTAGGTGTTTTTATCAAGAAGCAGTGCTGGATTTTGTCAAATGCCCCCATTGAGCTGATTCTCTGCTTTGAAGATATCTTTATTTATAGCTGCAAAAGGGCAAATAAAGCTGTGTCTAAAACCCCAAGGCATAAGATTGGACTTCAAATATATGAAAAATTATTGCCAAGGGACCTGAAGAATTGGAGGAGATTACCGTGAGGTAAATCTTGGTTCAGTATAAAGAAAAACTTGATAACAATAAGAAATTCCTATAATTTGAATGGGCTGGCTTTTGATATGATGAGTTAACCATTACTAGAGGTACTAGAGCTTAGATGACCTAATAGAAAAGGGGGACTTATGTCTTTGTGGATGTCCTTTTGCTATCCTTTCAGTCCTCACTAGTCTTGCTATGGAGTGCCTGGTTTGGTCTATTCCGATCTCTGGGCCTTGCAAGGTATCTTCTGAGAAGTAGGTGATATAACCTGAGCTTTCGGAGTATCTCTAGCACCCATTGTGAAGCCTGTGATTCCTGCCATTTGTATGTGCTTTTGAAGTCCCCATGCTCTGCAGTTTTTGCTTTGTGACCTCAGACTTTTGCTAGCTACCAGCTCTCTACACACCTCTGTGTCTCCTTTTTGGGTACATGGGCATGCCTATATCCCTTGTATTGGAGTTATATTTAATGTTCATTTATCTAGAAATTTCCATTTACCAATGCTACACTATTTTTTTCCTAGTCATATTGGGTATGGCTCACTGAGACTTTCCCCAAGGTTGTCCCTGGGCAAGCAGATGAATACCCCAGTATTCTAGGTTCTGGATATTTATACTTCGCCATCCCTTCCAAGCCCAGACTCTAATATTATCTACCCATCATCCTCTTCCTCCATATCTCTCTCAATTTCCTTCCTTGAAGCCTAGTCTGCTTGTCACCTGGGCTATTAAATGTTCCCTTACATCATATCCTGAATTTTCTATTTCTTTGTTTATGGTAAGGATTGGTGTTCAATTTTACTGTATTTGCCCCTTAATCTGGAATAGGAATTTTAGGATTTGAGAAAATCACTTCTCTCTCAAGGATACTGAGAATCTCTTTAAAGACTCTTGTCTTTCTGGGAACTCAAATAAACCTAACTTGACAAGGCAAAACTGAAGAATGACTTTGGTGCTATAGAATATGTTCACCCTGCTCTAACTTGAATATCTTGGCTTGATGGGAAGGGCTGCAAGGGACAGTATTTACATTTGAATAAAAAAAGATATAATCTAATATTTTCCACATAGTCCTATTATGGGATTTAAATTTAGCAAGCAAGATTGCTTTTTCAACTGTTAATTGATCCTGTGTGATCGTTATAACTCATTAGGAGCAGGAACCTATAGTGAAGAGAGGCAGCTAGAAGGTAATAAACTGAAAAGTGAAAGCAAGAAAGGAGACAACAGGGAGCGGAGGTAGCTCAAGCTATTGGGCACCTCCCTCCTACATGGGAAGTCCCAGGTTTGGTTCCCTCTACCTCCTAAAAAGAAGATGAGCAGACAGCAAATGCAAAATAATGAGGGGGGTAAATAAATAAAATAAATCTTAAAAAAAAAAAAAAAAAGAAAAGAAAGTAGACATTAAATATGAGACTATATTGGTAGCTCCCCTTGATTTAAGGACAGATAGCCTTGCCTGCTTCACTACATCTGAAATGATGTTAGAGCTGTTTTAATATATACTTTTGATTGTAAGCCATCAAGAAATGGTTAAATTATGTGAAATTTAACATAATTTCACATAATTTTTTTTAACAAGTTAGGGAAATAAGTGTTGCTATACCCTTGAATGACTCATATTTAAAACACTTGGAATTAAAATGTCTTTGTGTTTTAAAGGGGTTGTCTTTTGCGCTAAAGGATGAACATGTACTGGTTTATGTGAACAAGCCATTATACCACCAGACTGCAATGCCAGTTTCCTCTACTCCAAACAGTGTTCTGTGACAAAAACAACAAAAAAAAGAAATATATCCAGCTAACAAGAAAAAAAAAATAAAATAAAATAAAGGGGTTGTCTATGGCTGGCTGAGAAAATCAGCAAATTTAGAAAGGACTATTCACCAATAATTATAGATATTTCTTGCATGTATTTTTAAAAAATAGTGCTGTTTAAATAATCCTTCAGAATCCCTACCAATTCAATCTGGTAAGAATTTTAAAAATTTGTTTGTTTAAGAAATATATTTTCTGTGTTTACTTTGTGCCAGGAACTAAACTAGACATTAGAAATGGAGTGGTGAACAAGCCATCTTTGATTCTTGCGCAGATGGAGTTTACATGCGAGTAGGGAGACAGAGAACAGAGACAATAATTGCATTGTGATTAAGTGCTAATATAATATAATACTAAGCAGAGTATGGTAAGGTAGAATAGTGTTCAATTTTATTTAAATCTTTTTCTCTTTTCCTAACTGCTCCCCATTTTTCCTACTCTCCTAAGATAATATTTTTATTAGAGAAACTCAACCTTTAAGAGATTCGCCTAAATCCTGCATATAAAGTTGTATAATACAGGGTATATAATGTGAGTTGTTGATAATAGATTGGCTGACAGTCAAATTTGGCTGATTTTTATATTGATATTCATAAAAAATTTAATTTAGGTCCTATAGGGAAGGCTAAGCTAGAATAGCATCATTTTAATAATAGTATAAAATGAGTTTAGAAGAGATATTTGCATACTGTGTATCAGTCATTGCACTTAGTTTTTTACTTTGTTTGGACCTGAAACAGATATTCATTACAAAGAAGTGTAGATGCTTTATTTTTGCTGTACAAAATTCATTTTAATGTTTGAGGAAGTGTACTATAAAGAATGACGGCATTAATTAGTAGCTTGTTTTAAAATTATCTTTTGATGAGATGAAGGAAAACACATTTCAGAAGATCATGTGAATTACATTCTCTCTCTTTTAGGCCAAGTAATTATATTCTATAATGAATTTTTGTTAGATGGACAGAGTAAAGATAAAAGATGACTATAGAAATAACAGCACACTTCACAGCTGCCTGAAGCAGGTGTTAGAAATGCAGATGAAGTGTACTGACTAAAGACTATAAAAATTTGAAGTGAAAATGCCTCTGGTCTGCATGCAGTATTCTGCACATATGAACTTTCAGGTAGTTAAATAATTCACTTTATTGTGTGAACTCGTTCAGGAGTTAGGGAAAAGGTGCCTTTTACATTTAAATTGTTTCTTCCTCTTATTCCTTTTATCAGCATTTGACAAGCAAAACGAACCTCGCTTTGTAAGTTTTATTCTAGCAAGTGAATGCCTTACATCTCTCTTTCTCGCTCTAAAAAAAAACCACACATGGATCAGATATCCCACAGGCTTAAATGACAATATAAAACAGTAGAGAACAGAAAAGTTTTTCTTCTTTGCTTTTGTTATAATGAAAGCTATTAAAGACAAATAATTGCAAAAGTAACGATCTAATAGTTACCATCACCCTCACCCCAAAATATGTCCCATTCCTTGCATGTGCTTTATTCTGTGGTGGGTTAAAAGAGTTTTGAAAATATAAGCCATTCCTTCAATAATCTTAAAACACAAGAATCCTGATTTTTAAAAGACAAACACCTTTTTTAAAAAAAAAAAAATTTAATATATGATATTAAAGTAGAATTACATTTTAAGGGCAATATCACAATTCCTAGAATTATTTCTAGTCTCATTTTGACTCATTTTGCTTTCCCATCTCTAAGGCTAGGTGACCTTGATACAGGACACCACACTAGTTGCTAGAGGTTTATTATAGTGTTGAAACACTTGCTTTTAGTGAACTCAGATCAATTCAAGACACCCAGAGAAATTTAACACTTGCCTAGGAGGAAATATTACATGTATAAACCCTCATTTTAAAGATGAAGGAGCTATAAACAAGATATGCCTTTAAAAAAAAAAAGTTTATCTTCATTGAGATTCAAAGTTGTAGAAGTACTGAAATTTTGACTTTGTGTAAATGCGTAGATTTAAAATATCTTTCTTTTGACTCCTAGGACAAAGAGCTTCAGAGTCTAACAGAATTGGGTTACAATCCTGCTTTCATTCTTTATGAACTGTGTGACTTTAGGCAACTAAATTAATATCTCTTAGTCCAAATTTCTCTAAATGTAAAATGGATACACTAATAGTAACTCCTGGGGATTGTTGTGAAATTAAATTTAAGACAGTGGGCCTAGCATATTGTGTCTATTTTCCTTTTAATTGGAGCAGTAGCTTTCCCTATAGAAAATCCTGCCTCTGCTTTATTTTCATTTTCATTTTATAGAACATGTAAAGCTGCATTTGAGCTTTTTACCATTTTTAGATGGTTTTGTAGTTGTAGATTTGGAGAGAAGTTTTGAAATATATTGCCATTAACAGAGACAGACTAGTATATTGGGAGGGGTATGGAAAGTATTTGATTTAGAGTCAGAACATCTTGGTTCAATTCCTGACTCTACATGGACAAATTTTAGGACTGTAGACAAGTCATTTAAACTATTGGACCTCTGTTTTCTCATCTTTATAGTGGGGAAAAGAATAATACCTCACCTCTCTAACCTTACTGGATTAATGTGAGAATCAGATGAGATAATGTGGCTTTTTAAAAAGATTTATTTATTTATTTATTTACACCCCCACCCTACCCCCCGTTGTTTCTGTGCTCGCTGTCAGCTCTCTGTGTGTTCTTCTGTGTCTGCTGGTCTTCTCTTTAGGCAGCACCGGGAACAGATCCTGGGACCCTCCAAAGTGGAGAGAGGCTGCTCAATCTCTTGTGCTACCTCAGCTCCCTGATCTGCTGCATCTCTCATTATCTCTCTTCTGTGTCTCTTTTTGTTGCATCATCTTGCTGCGCCAGCTTTCCACGCAGGCCAGCATTCCGTGCGGGCCAGCACTCCTGTGCGGGCCAGCACTCTGTGTGGGCCAGCACACCACATGAGCCAGCTTGCTTTTCACCAGGAGGCCCTGGGAATCGAACCCTGGACTTCCCATATGGTAGACGGGAGCCCAGTCACTTGAGCCACACCTACTTCCAGAGATAATGTTTTGTGAGACATTTTGTAAACTATTAAATGTTCTTAAAGATTAAGTAAACTATTATCATCTGTGAATTATCGTTATCAAATATATGGTATGTGCTCTACTTTCCACTGGAAAGCACATTATGCTATGAAATATTAAGATTAATTATTTCCACAGCAAAAGATATCACTTTTTGTGAGCCTTCCTCATAAATTAAGACCATTACTTTGATACGTAACTCAGATATGAAATTGTTACTCTCATAAAAGTCTTGAATGCCCATAATAGTCTCCTACAACACAAAATTATTTCTGCCATAGACATTTGTTGCTTAAAACATTTACATTACATGTACATTTCTAGGGTTGTTGACTGGTTACCACAGCATGGATTAATTCATCAGGGGATAACTTTGATATTTTATTAGTTCATAAAATATGCCATTTCCCCCCACTTTTGAAATAAGATGTAATTTACATACAATAAAATTCACCCTTTTTAGTGTGCAGTTATGTGAATTTCAACAAATGCTTATAGTGTAACCACTATAATCAAGATGTAAAGCATTCCATCACTCCCGAAGTTTCCCTTTGTAGGTAACACTTTCACCTACCCTCCTAGGCCCTGGCAACCTCTGGTCTGTCCCTATAGTTTTGCTTTTGCCACATACATTATATAGTCTTTTGAGTTTGACAGATGTGCCATTTTTAAACACCATTTTTCTATTTGCAAACAAAAGTGTTACTGCACTTATTTTTTAAAAGATTTCCTAGCTACATTTTCAGGGTGTGCTTTTCAATTATTGAGAAACACTGGTTGATTTTCTTGGCTAATACACCAAGAAAAGATAGCTTGAGAGTACCTAAATATTCCCAAGTCTTTGCCTGTATATAACCATTTAGAAACTCTCTGTGTGTCGCCCACATATTGGAAAAAAAAAATGGCTAAACAAATTATCTTTCAGAATGTCTAAAAATGTATTTGCTCCCAGGTTTTCAGTTTAGAGTTTGGGTTTTTCTCTACTAACCCAAACCCTTGAGTATAAGAATTTACAATGTCTATAGGAATTTCCACATAGCTGCAAAATTAAATACAGTACTGTAGTAATTTACTAAAATTCTTAGGAGACTGTAAGTTCTGAGCTGTGAAGAGCACTATAGAAATTAATAGCATTAAGTCTGGTGTCACTCAGTAAGGCTCACTCATATTAACTCAAAGTAGTGAATGCATTAAGAAATAGTAAAGCATTGGGTAAGCTGGAAGCAACTGTAGTGCTGAAATTCCTGCAAAGTTAAGAAATGTAGGATACTTCAAGAAAAAAAAATGACTTAAAATCTCCCATCTACTAGTGTACATCAGTCAACTTTAGGCAATATTGGCATCTGTTATCCTCGTTAGTAAGAATGTGGGAAGTAGACAATTGCTGATATTAGTTCTGATGCTCAGAAAAGTAATCAATCCCTAGGCTCTTTCCATTTCTCTGTTTTGCCTTATTTACCTGTTGGTCTTTTATCCTCATGTTTTGTTGCCTCTTGGCAGCAAGATGGCTGCTACAACTTCAGGCATTGTTGTATCTTTGTTTAAGTCAGGATGAAAGAGGAAAGGCATTGCTAGTAAACTCTCCTTTGACCTCTGTCCTTTATAAGTAAGATCAAGCATCCCCAGGAGACCCTCAGCAGGCTTTATCTAATATTTCATTGACCAGAACCGGACCAAGGGTTGCTCTTAGCTGTTAAGAAAGCAGAGAAATTGAGTATCCATTAAAGGCTCCAGAATTTGGCTTAGAACAATGCTTCTTGAACTTTTTCCCTTCATGACACACATAGGAAATGATAACATTTGTGGTACATCCTAGTGTAAACAGATGCTTCTACTCTTCCAGAACCTGCCCTTCTGCCCTGAGGACAAGAAGACTTAATATCTTGGCTAGCTATAGTGTGTTTAAGGAACACCTGTGTACCACAGCACATTAGTTGGAAATGATTGGAAATGACTCATATCCTAGATTGGATGTATTGTTGCCCCAAAGAAATCAGGGTTCTGTTAGCATAAGAATGTAGGGATGGCTATTGGGTAGACAATTAATAGAGTCTAGCACAGTAACTGCTTTAAAATTTATATTTAATGTTGGAATATGTTGTATTTGCATTTGAATAAAAGTGTATCATTACTCTCAGAAGTCACTTCCCCCCTTTAATAATGAAACTAAACTTTAAAAGAGGCTGGGAACTGGAAAATTGACTACTTTTCTCAGGTATACCTTGAAGCCTCACTTGTGATCTCACTTTGCTTCTGTGTACCACTGAGTTACCCTGGTAATCTGCACAGGGAGGGTGGGAAAGGATATAACATCAAAGTAAATTAGGTTGACATGAGACTCCAGAGTTGCATAGTAAACTCCTGCCAAGGAAGGATTTTAGAAACATTGAGCAGATAGGTAGTAGTTGGCTTCTCATAAATCTAAATTGCCAAGGGTGCTCTGGCAAATCACTAGGTCTCCATTGTTGTCAAGACAGGATGCTCCTTGTGAGTTGTCTGCAGCAGAAGGTGGAGATGGGGTAGGAAATACATCCGTGGTGAGTTTCAGGGGTTGAAAGGCTTTACCCTACAAAGTATCAGTGAGGACATGAGACTAAGTTTTCTATGCTCAAAATAAAGGGATGGACTGTCTAAGGTAGAAACAGAGGAGGTTAGTTCCTACATTAGGTATTTGTGATATTCTTTTTTTTTTTTTAAACAGGTTAAAATATTTTTTTAGCTTTATTTTGTACATTTAATAATTGAAAATATAAACAATTAAAAACTAAAAACTAAACACAGATGAATAAATATATACATTTCTCAATTAAATGTAATGGATACATATAAATTTATTTTTTGAATCAAACAATATATTACACAATATATTTCGTTCATAGTAACGCATTCATACAGTATTTGTCCTTTTGTGTCTGGCTTGCTTTACTCAACATAATGTCCTCCAGGTTCATCCATGTTGCCATATGCTTTATGACTTCATTTCTTTACAGCTGCATAATATTCCATTGTGTGAATAGACCACAGTTTGTTTATCCATTCATCTGTTGATGGAAACGTGGGTTGTTTCCAACTTTTGCAATGGTGAATAATGTGGCTATGAACATCGGTGTGCAGATGTCTGATCGTGTCACTGCTCTCAGTTCTTCTGGGTATATTACCCAGTAGTGGTATTGCAGGGTCCCGTGGCAAGTCTATATTCAACTTCTTTAGGAACTGCCAAACAGTCCTCCATAGTGGTTGTACCATACTGCATTCCCACCAACAGTGAAGAAGTGTTCCTATCTCTCCACATCCTCTCCAACACTTGTAGTTCTCTGTCTTTTTAATAGTGGCCATTCTGATAGGTGTGAAATGATATCTCATTGTAGTTTTTATTTGCATTTCCCTAATCATGAGTGATATTGAGCATTTCATCATGTGTTTTTTGCCATTTGTATTTCTTCTTCGGAGAAATGTCTATTCACGTCTTTGGCCCATTTCTTAATTGGGTCATTTGTCTTTTTATTGTTGAGTTGTAACATCTCTTTATATATCCTGGATATTAAATCCTTATCAGATATGTGATTTCCAAATATTTTTTCCCATTGAGTTGGCTGCCTTTTCACCCTTCTGACAAAGTCCTGTGAGGTGCAAAAGTGTTTAATTTTGAGGAGGTCCCATTTATCTACTTTTTCTTTTGTTGCATGTGCTTTGGGTGTGAGGTCCAAGAAGCCACCACCTACTACAAGGTCTTGAAGATGTTTCCCTACATTTTCTTCTAGTAGTTTTATGGTCCTGGCTTTTATATTTAGATCTTTGATCCAATTTGAGTTGATTCTTGTATAGGGGGTGAGATAGGGGTCCTCTTTCATTCTTTTGGTTCTAGATATCCAGTTCTCCCAACACCATTTGTTGAAGAGACTGTTTTTTCCCATCAGCATGGGCTTGGTAGGTTTGTCAAAAACCAGTTGACTGTATACATGAGGGTTTATTTCTGGATTCTCAATTCTATTCCACTGATCGATATGTCTATCTTTATGCCAGTACCATTCTGTTTTGACCACTGTAGCTTTGTAATATGTTTCAAGGTCAAGCAGTGAAATTCCACCCACATTGCCCTTCTTTTTTGGAATACTTTTGGCTATTCGTGTGCACTTACCCTTCCAGATGAATTTGGTCATTGCCTTCTCTAATTCTGTAAAGTAAGTTGTTGGGATTTTGATTGGTATTGCATTGAATCTATAAATCAGTTTGGGCAAGACTGACATCTTCATGATATTTATTCTTCCAATCCATGAACACAGAATGTCTTTCCATTTGTTTAGGTCTTTTTAAATTTCTTTCAGCATTGTTTTGTAGTTTTCTGCATATAGGTCCTGTACTTCTTTGGTTAAATTAACTCCTAGGTATTTGAGTCTTTTTGTTGCTATTGAAAATGGAATTTTCCTCCTGATTTCCTCCTCAGATTGTTCAGGACTAGTGTACAAAAACATTACTGATTTTTGCGTGTTGATCTTGTATCCTGCCACTTTGCTGAACTCATTTATTAGTTCAAATAGCTTTGTTGTGGATACTTCAGGATTTTCTAAATACAGGATCATGTCATCCGCAAACAGTGAGAGTTTGACTTCCTCTTTTCCTATTTGGACACCTTAAATTTTTCTGTCTTGTCTAATTGCCCTAGCTAGAACTTCTAGTACAATGTTGAATAACAATGGTGACAGTGGGCATCCTTGTCTTGTTCCTGATCTTTGGGGGAAAGCTTTCAACCTTTCCCCATTGAGTATGATGTTGGCTGTGGGTTTTTCATATATGCCTTTTATCATATTGAGGAATTTTCCTTTTATTCCTATCTTTTGACGTATTTTTATCAAAAAAAGATGTTGGATTTTGTCGAATGCCTTTTCTGCATCTATTGAGATGATCATGTGGTTTTCTTCCTTCAATTTGTTAATGTGGTATATTACATTGATTGATTTTCTTATGTTGAACCAGCCTTGCATACCAGGAATAAATCCCACTTGGTCGTGATGTTTAAGTCTTTTGATATGCTGTTGGATTCGATTTGCAAGTCTTTTGTTGAGAATTTTTGCATCTATGTTTATAAGAGAGATTGGTCTGTAATTTTCTTTTCTTGTGGAATCTTTATCTGGCTTTGGTATTAGGGTGATGTTGGCTTCATAAAATGTGTTGGGTAATTTTCCGTCCTCTTCAATTTTTTGGAAGAGTTTAAACAGGATTGGTGTTAATTCTTTTAGAAATGCTTGGTAGAATTCCCCTGTGAAGCCATCTGGTCCCGGACTTTTCTTTGCTGAGAGATTTTTGATGACGGATTCAATCTCCTTAATTGTGATTGGTTTGTTAAGTTCTTGTATTTCTTGTTGTGTCAGTGTAGGTTGGTTATGAGTTTCTAGAAATTTGTCCATTTCATCTAGGTTGTCTAGTTTGTTGGCATATAGTTTCTCATAATATCCTCTTATGATTCTTTTAATTTCTGTGAGGTCATTTGTAATTTCCCCCTTTTCATTTCTGATTGTATTTATTTGCATCTTCTCTCTGTTTTTCTTTGTTGGTCTAGCGAGGGGTTTGTCAATTTTATTGATCTTCTCAAAGAACCAGTTTTGGTTTTGTTGATTTTCTTTATTGTTTTTCTGTTCTTATTTTCATTTATTTCCACTCTAATCTTTATTATTTCTTTCCTTCTGCTTCCTTTGGGATTGGTTTGCTTTTCTTTTTCTAGTTTCTCAAGTTATTCTCTGTTAAATCTTTGAGTTTAGCTCTTTCTTGTTATTTAATATAGGCATTTAGCACTATAAATTTCCCTCTCAAGACTGCCTTCGCTGTATCCCATAAGTTTTGATATGTTGTGTTCTCATTTTCATTTGTCTCAATATATTTGCTGATTTCACTTGCAATTTCTTCTTTGACCCACCGAATATTTAGGAGTGTGTTGTTCAGTCTCCATACATTTGCAAATTTACTTTTTTCCTGTCTGTTATTGATTTCTAGTTTCATTCCATTATGATCTGAGAAGGTTCTTTGTATAATTTCCATCTTTTTATATTTATTGAGAGCTGTATTGTGTCCTAACATGTGGTCTATCCTGGAGAAAGATCCATGGGCACTTGAGAAGAATGTATAACCCGCTGAGTTTGGATGCAGTGTTCTGTATATATCTGTTAGGTCTAACTTGTTTATCATATTGTTCAAGTCTCTGTTTCCTTGTTGATCTTCTGTCTAGTTGTTCTATCTAATGATGTGAGTAGGGTGTTGAAGTCTCCAACGATTATTGTAGAAATGTCTGTTTCTCCCTTCAGTTTTGCCAGAGTTTGTCTCGTATATTTTCGGGCACCCTGGTTAGGTGTGTAGATATTTATGACTGTTATATCTTCCTGGAGGATCTTCCCTTTAATTAATATATAATGGCCTTCCGCATCTCTTATCACTTTTTTGCATTTGAAGCATGTATTGTCTGATATTAGTATAGCTACCCCTGCTCCATTCTGTTTACTGTTTGCGTGGAGTATTATTTTCCAACCTTTTACTTTCAGCTGGTTTGTATCCCTGGGTCTGAGGTGAGTTTCTTGTAAGCAGCATGTGGATGGGTCATGTTTTTTTTATCCATTCTGTCAGCCCGTATCTTTTGATTGGGGAATTTAATCCATTCACATTCAATGATATTACTGAAAATGCACTATTCATTTCCTCCATTTTATTCTTTGGTTTTCATATGTCATCTTACTTTTGTCTCTCTTTTCACTCTTTTGGTTATCCTTTCTGCTTTTCTTTCTTCTATACTCTCCTCCAAGCCTCTCTCTCCTGTCTTTTCCTTTCAGATTCTAAAGCTTCCTTTAATAATTCCTGCAAAAGTGGATTCATTTTTGCAAACTCTCTTAGTTTCTGTTTGTTTGTGAATAATTTATATTCACCTTCATATTTGAAGGACAGTTTTGCTGGATAAAGAATTCTCGGCTGGCAGTTTTTCTCTTTCAGTTTCCTAATTGTATTATACCACTGTCTTCTTGCCTCCATGGTTTCTGAAGAGAAATCTGCACTGAGGCTTACTGGATGTCCTTTGTACGTGATCGTTTGCTTCTCTCTTGCTGCTCTGAGAATTTTCTCTTTTCTCTTTTACATTTGACTTTCTGAATAATATGTGTCTTGGCATAGGTCTATTTGGATTTATTCTCATTGGGGTACGGTGTGCTTCTTGGACATGTAAGTTCATTTCTTTCGTGAGAGTTGGGAAATTTTCAGCTATTATTTCCTCAAATACTCTTTCTGCCCCTTTTCCTTTCTCTTCCCCTTCTGGAACTCCTATGACACGTATGTTATTGCGTTTTGTGTTGTTATTCAACTCTCTGAGCCCCTGCTCAATTTTTTCCATTCTTTTCTCTCTTCAATTTTAGCTGCTCTGTCTTCGGTATCACTTATTCTTTCTTCTCTCATTTTGAGTCTGCTGTTGTATGCCTCAAATGTATTTTTGACTTTACCTATTGTGTCTTTCATTCCCATGAACTCCGTTACTTTTCTGTTCAGGATTTCAAATTCTTCTTTGCGTTCACTCAATGTCTTCTTGATGTTATTTATCTCTTTAACTATATTCTCTTTCATCTCATTAATTTGATTCTGGAAATTTGTGCTCATCTCACTGATCAGTTATCTCAAATTCTGCATCTCTTCTGGGACTTTGCTTTATTCCTTTTCTTGGGCCATGTCTTCTATTTTCTTAGTATGGCTCATAATTTTTTGCTGGTGCTTAGGCATCTGGTTAGGTTGTATTTTGCTTAGATGCTCTATCTCTTTCGCTTTTATGGGGTTTTAGTGGCAGAAGGCTGTGAGTTACCATAGCTCTTTGATTTTTGGTTCAACCTTGATTGTTAGGATTGTTCTGCTGGTTGCTCAAAACTGGGCACTGGACCCAGTAATTGGTTGTGCAGGGAGACTATAGAGGCCAGGAAAAGCCTCTCCTACTTATTAATTTTCTTATGTGCACTTCCTTGTTCTGCAAGCAGATGGCGCTTGTTGGCAGCTCTCAATTCAATGCCTGGTCGGAGTGTATTTGTTGTAACACAAACCAGTTCAATGTGATAGAGCTTCCTGTCTGGGGGCTAAAAGCCTTTTAATTCAAACTTTCTGAGACAGTTCTCCAGTCTTCTCTTGTAGCGCCCCCCTTTTCCCAGCTAGGAAATATTTCCACTCCCTTCTGAATCCTCAACAATCAGTCCCTGTTAGTAGAGTAAGGGATTGGGAGGTTTGTATATCTTTAGCCCCTTGCGGGCTCCAAGGAAACAATGGTGCAGTCCCACCCAGCCTGGAAGGGCTCTTGGGACAGGGCAGACCAAACCTGGGAGTCAAAAGCAGGGTCAGCCCCAGGCTCTCTCTCCCCTCTCCCGTGGAGTCCTCAACAATTAGTCCAGGCTAGGAGAGAGGGAGGTTGCGAGGGTCGAGGGTCGGATTTCTCTAGTCCTTCCTAGGCTCCCAGGCAAACCGCCATGTGGAAGTGTCCATGGGGCTCTGCAGCCCAAATTTGCAGGTCAAAACCTGAGTCAGCCTAAGGCTGTGTCTCTTTCTCTCCCCTTTCTGGGAGTGGTAGATCCCTGGAGCCTACTTTGTCTGTAGTCTCTGGAGCCCCCTTTGTCTGTAGTCGCAGGCCCAGAGACCCGAGAATTCTAAAGAGTGCGGGGGAGGGTGCCAGCAGCAGCAGAAGCTGCTACTTCCAACTCATGGTTCTGTTGTTGCGATTTCCCTCTTTTGTCCCTCTCTCCTCTGGGTGGTGTGCAGCCTTCACGTGTTGTCCTAAACCCTAGAAGATCTTTTTCGGGGCTGTTTCAGCCTGTCCTCTAGCTATTTTTCTGAGGAAGAGATTCCCATGTCTTACTAGTCCTCCATCTTAGGTTAAAATCTTGTGATATTCTTAAAAACAATATTTGCTCTGGAGCAGGAGTTCTTTAGCCTGGAGGCTGTGAAATCCTAATAAGTTCTGAAATTTTACATTCAAATATTCTATTCTTGTATTTGGATTTTTCTGGAAAGGATATAGCTTTCATCTAAGTCTCAAAGATTAAGAACAGAGAATCTGTTGAATGCTTAAATAACCCAGACTTGAAGCAGTTTCCCAGATCTTATAAGAGTTATTTTAAGAAAGCTGCAGCTCCTAATTGTTCTTTGACCTGATAATCTAATTAAACAGTGATTTTCTTTTGAGGTATAAGGTGCTTATAGTATTTACAACATTTATCACAAATACCTTTTTGGAAAAGATGCTTTTCACCAAAGTATTCATCAGTTCTTAGTCCATTAAATTCAGATTTTTCTCTTGAGGAAGAAAAAATATATTATGTGGAATGAGCAAAATTATGCATTGTTTTTTAAATGGTATTGCAAAGCCACCATAAAACTCTTCCTTCTACCTCCAAGATTACATAGAATTAAGGATAAATTACTTATAATAGTCAAGTTTTTAATTATTACTAGTCTTCCCAGAATTTAAATACCAAAGATATTTGATATGTACCTACTTAAGCTTTTAATCATAAAAGAACTATGTTATATATGTATATATAGCAAAGAACTGTTTGTTCTTCTCTACTATAAAACAATTCTTAGTTCATTGTTGCCTTCAAAGTTACTTCTGCCCTTAGATGTGTGTGTTTAAATAATTCTTCCCTCTGTGGGTGAAGCTGACAGCATTTTCCAAATTGATTTTCTATCTATAATATTCCAACCATATTTCAAACCTCATAAAAGCCCTTTTCATCATTTTCCTGACTCCATTTGTTATGGCAGCATCTCAAAATTTAGTTTTCTCAGTAAATTTCATTATTGTGGTTACCAATTCATTACAAAATGATCAGAGGAATAGGAGGGAGGGAGGAGGAATTGACGTTTGAGGACAAAGTGAAAGATTAGGACTCTTTGGCCTGGCATGTGGAAATCTATCAAATCATGAATGGCATAGATAAGGTGAACATGGACCAAGCTGCTGGATCTGGAAATAGAAAGCTGAAGAGGCATTCTTAAAACATTTAGGAAAAATAAGAAGCAGAGCTACTTAACAGAAGCAGAAAACTAGTTTTAAAAAGCTTTGGGTGAATTTACTTCAGAGCCTAAAAAAAATTATTATTCTAAGTATTCGTATGCTAAACAAGTCTCTGAATATTATCATGTTCTATGGGACATCCTTTAGTAATAGCATTGTACACTGGTTAAGCCAGATGAAATGTGACCTAAAAAGATAACCCCTATGCTGTTTTCATCTGCAGTTGGCAAACCAGACTAGTAATGGCCAAAACCACCACAGCACATATCCGTAAAGCCTGTATCTTCAGTCATTCTTTCCGTGATACAACACTGAACTCATCCTATGTGAACAAGTTGCTTTTATATCAAAGTTCACTATCACAAAGAGGCAACTGATAGATGAGGATGTTTTATCTTTGATATACAGTTTTTACAGATCAAAAAGAAATAGATACACATACTAGTAGAAAAATAAGCCAAGAGCTTAAACTGATCATTCACAGAATAACAACGATGGATGAGCAATAAACCTATAAAATGATATACAACTGCACTGCTAATCAAAAAAGTGAAAATAAAAATAAAGAAATATTTTCCATCTATAAGAATAGCAAGTTTAACAAGATTAACAAAATATATTGTTGGTTAGACTGGAAAGCTAGAAATACTTAAATACTGTTGGTGAGTATATAAGTAAGTAAAGTCTTTCTAGATGGTAGTCTAGCAACATAAATCAAAATTGAAAACACTTAGAATAATAACAGCAATAATAACAGCATCTGTCAAAGCTATCGTGTGTTTGCTTCTGTGCTAAGCACTTTGTGTGTATAATATTTTATCCTCCTAAGATTATTATTACTCTTATATTATAAATGAGGAAACCAGAGTTACAAAAATGGAGAGGGTAAAGACAGAATAAATCCAGGGATATTGTATTGAAATTGGAGGTCTACGTATGGCCCCATGTTTTAAAAATAGATATTGGCAGGTAGATATAGAACAGATAAGGATGAGTTTGGGTATACATGTGCACATAGACATGTGCACACACGCAAATCTTTCCTACTTCTGTCTGCTGAAGGTACCTAAAATCAATTTTACCCCAGTAGCAATAAACATACCTAACACACCAAATGTTGGTTTCTAAATGCTGTTCTCTTACTAAAAGGAACTAGGATTCCTTGGAGAAATGGCCAACTCTGGTTCTGGGACAGGGATAGTACAAGATGCCCTAGAATAGGAGTTCTTAACCTTTTTTTCCCCACAGACCCCTTTGCCAGTCAGGTGAAAACCATGGACCCCTTACTAAGTCCACACTATACTATGTATTATTTAATAAATATATCACACCCACAATAACATGTCCCCACAAGAATAATGTTTTTTTGAATTTCAATTCAAGCTCACAGGCCCCTTGTTAAGAACCCCTGCCCTAGAACATTTGTTGTGCCAAAAAGTAAGGAAGTGCTCAAAAAAAATATTTCAAGGACATGTCAGAAGGACATGGGAGCCAGGTTGAAGGGACTTGCACTGATCAGATCTGGGAATATTTGGGCATCAAAATAAATAATGATAGTAAATGATTGTAACTCATTGAATAAAATAGGAACCCATGAATCCATGCTAATATAAAGAAATAATTTAAAATGAATGAATGAATGAATGAATGAGAATGCTAGCCAATAATCATGGAAAGAATGATGAAATTATAAAATCACTAGTTGGTAACTATCACAGGAAAAAATACTAGTATTGATTCAGGCATGAATCATCAGTGGATGCTAAGCTAGTTCATGAAAGTTTATGGAGGAATAGGATGGTAGTATTCTAAAAGTATTCTAATTACAAAGGGAAAAATAGTAACGTTACAGAGGAGAAACCTGGAAGATACCACCTTAACCAAGTAATCACAGTTAACATCACCAGTAACATGGGGTGAACTGACATTATTGCCTCCTATTGTGATACATTGAGAAGAGTACAGCATCACTTGTGTGGAATTCCTGTCCAAAATACATAATCTGAATTTAATCATGAGAACATATAAGACAAATCCAAACACAGGGACATTCTGGGAAATAACTGGCCTTTACTCTTTAAAAAAAATAGCAAGGTTATGAAAGGCAAGGAAAGATTAAAGAATTGTTCCAGATTGAGGAAAACTAAAGAGACATGACAAATAAATGCAAAATATTGTCCTAGATTGGATTAAGATTGTGACAATCGGTGAAATATGATGGTTCGGTGAATTTGATGGTAGGTGATATTATTATCAAATTAATTTCCTGATTAAGAGGGTTTTACTGTGATAATGTAGGGGAGTGTCTTCATCTTTTAGGAAATACATACTGAGAATTAATGGGTTATCATGCCAGTAATTTCCTCTCAATTAGTCCTAAAAATAAGAGGTGCACATGGGGTGTACGTGTATACCTTTTTGTGGTGGTTGTGTAGATGTACGTTTTAATTCTATTCTAAACAGACTTGCATAATACCTAAATATCACCTTTTAACCTAGTTTCTTAAAAATGATTCATAACACTTAGTTTAATCTAGTTTTCAGATTAGTTGGCCAATGCAACCTGAATAAACAATACTGATTCAAGGCACCCCAAATTACAAATTCATTACTTTTATATAATGACTTACTGATTTCAGGAAATTTCTCAATTTAATACATTTTTAAAAGGTGTAATTCACAGTGTTTTATAAGGGAAGAGAATGGTATTTAGTGTCAGACTTGACTTTACACCCCTGTTCTGTTTCTATCAGCTACGTGAATTTGGGCAGAATTCTTACTCCTTTTTTCTCTTTCTATCTTTTTAATGTTTAATTCTTAAAAATGAACATTTATAGGGGTGTGGATGTGGCTCAAGCAGTTGAGCTCCTGCCTCCCACATGGGAGGTACTGGGTTCAAGTCCCAGCGCCTCCTAAAAACAAACAAACAGAAAAAAACAAAGACAAACAACATGCAATCAACAAGTAAACAAACGAAGAGGCCAGCTCAGGGGAGCCGATGTGGCTCAGTGGTTTAGCGCTAGCCTCCCTCATATGAGGTTCTGGATTCAATCCCCGGTCCCGGTACCTCACAAGAAAAGAACTTAAAAAAAAAATGAACATTTATAAATGAAGCCATTAAAAAACAAAAATTAGTAGATTTGCACTTAATTTTTGAGACAAATTAATATTTGACAGAAGAAAGTCCTGGGATATTTATGTAATTATCATGCTGCCTGTGTACATTTTATTCCTAAAATTCAGAAAGAGGTTACTTTAATATCTAATACTTGAGTTTTCTCTATTCAATGGGAAACTACTCCCCAAGCCCAAAGTGGAAGTAATGAAAGATTAATTTTGAAATTGGTTTAAAAAATATTTAGAAACAAACTACTCTTCTAAAAAATTGTCTGATTTGTGTTTTTTTATGATTATAACAAATTACACATATTTGTCAAGTAGAAAAACAATGTATTAGTCTTCTTGTTAAAATACAAAGACTTGATTGTGAAAGATGTATAGGAGGCAGGTTTAACTTAGAAATCCCAAACTAGAAAAATACTAATATTTTGTATGCGTTACAAATGTTGTACATGCATTTATATTATGTATGTTATACACACATAAAAGTAATAGTTATATTGTTATATAAATTATATAGTTAATTATATACATGTACTATCATACAAAGAAGCTGAACAAGAGTGATTTTAACAAACCAGGCCAAAATACCATATGTACCTGAATGTTAGTTAAGTGCAAGCCATAATCATGTAATTAAGACAGTTACTTTATTTTAAACAAGAAAGTGTAGCCACAATAGGAGAGCTCTTCCCTATTCCACTGCCTGACCAAGTATAAATTTAAGGAGAAAAAAGTATATTATATTTGATTAATTATATTATCTATTTTTATACTTTCTTATGGACAGGCATGACACTGACTGATATCTGGTTTTAAATTTAAGAATCATGTCCAGAAAGAATATGCTAAGTAGTTACATTTTGAGAGATTAAATTTTCATCTGGGTTAAAGTTGAATGCATGTACTAACACAGCATTACTGAACTACTAGTTTTGGTTTAGTTAAAGAAAATGAATGTGATTTATCTACATGTTCACAGTATTTCTTCCTTGTAAAAATCAGTTTTATTGTTATTTTCATTTAAAAAATTCTGATCAAATAATCTTGCAAAGCAAAGACAACTTAACCTAAAAAAGCAAAAAAGAAAATGATTGATTTTCTGCTCAATTATTATGTTTAGGACCATTACAAGTAGTGTATTAGTTTCTAGAGAACATGCTGTCTGTGTCAAAAATTTCACACACTGTCCTAGAGCATCAGAATGGTCAGCTGGCTGGTTGTATGCGGTCCACAGTGGTTCTCCAACAGACAACCACATGCCTTTACATAGTTCTTTTCATCCAGTATGAAGTGGTGATAAATTGCTGCAGAAAATATTAACCTGTCTCCTTTCTCCATGAAAATCTGGATGTACTTGTCCTCTTTATCGATTACTTCAGAATATCCACTTCCATCCAAGATAAATCGAATTTCATCATCGAAATGTAAATGGTCTTTTCATAAAACATTTTAATCTTTTCTTCATAATTTGGTAGTTTATCTTTGCATCTGGTTAGTATGTCCACCTGGGAGTAGTTTCTCTATTTTCACATCTTTTCTAGTTCTGTATCATTCTTGTATTTGTCAGCATCCAGTTTCCAGTAAAAGACCCGACACTGACGCAGCTGCTCCAGGTCGACTGAGTGGCCAGTTCTCTGGTCGGTGGGGCTTCTTCTTCTTACTCTTTTATTTTGTCAGAGTTTCCTCATCCATAGGCAACTCGGGATTCTTGTCAGCAACAAATAAGGGAACATATGAAAAACATAAGCAGAGTTTCTGGCACGTAGGAGACATGCATTAAATGTTGCCTTCCCTCACTTCTTTCTTTCTTTATGTCTTCTCTCACCAGAGTTGTTAATGCAGGTCTCCTGGGCATAGGGAAATATAAAGCTTATTAATAAGATACCACAGTAAGAGGACTCTGTTCCTGCCCTTTTGTTCATATGTGGCCTCCCTCCTTAAATCTAATTCTTGCCTTTATTTCTGTTAATTAAGTCATCAATCATCATCCAGAAGATGAACCAAGCCAGACAGTGCTCATAGGTCAGGTGACCATACATTTTGGGGGGTGGAGGAGGTTAAAGCACAGAGAGTGTGGGAGGATTGCCATTCCACTGAGGGTTACCAAGAACTAGTATCCAGTATAAAGGAGGAGGTTGGAATAGAGGAGTTCTTTCCAACCAGGAGACTATTATTGTCTGCTCTCAGGGTGGCTTAAGAGCTTTGAAAAATACTGATTGATCATAGCCAAATGATTCAGTCTGATGCACCTCTCTAACTCCTTACTCAGCAAGTAGATTTGATCTATTCTGAGTCCCAGGGACATTCAATGCTTTGCAGTTTTTTTTTCTTTCATTGATAGCTTCATTTTTTCTCTTTGTTCTTGTTTTTATATCTTTCTTATTGCCGACCTTCCTTATGCTTTTATACATAAGTATACATTCCCTAATGCAATTTTTATTGCATCTTAGCTCATTTCTATTTCTTTTGTATTCTTTTTTTCCAATTTCTCAAGTCCAGACTGATGAGGGTTGTTTTTAAAAAAAATGTCATATGTGTGTGGAGGCTAGGAGCTTATCTGTCTGTTTTCAGATGTGAACTACAAGAAGTTCAAAGGAACCCTGAAACTTAGCTTACTTCTTGGTTCTTTGGAACTCAACTGCATAAGTCCAGGATTAAGGTTCTGTTGCCTAGCAAGACCTCCAATGCTGGAGTTCTGAGCCTATATCCTTAGTTCTATTCCAATTCCTACCACAGTGCGTTGGATCTAGTAGATGTTCAATAAATATTACAGTAGGTATTTATTGTATTAGTCACTCAATAAATACCTCAAGATCCTGCTTTCCATCCCAGTTATTTATACTAAAGTCTAGAAACCAGCATAGAATTGAATATGTCCTCTACTGGATCATGTTCTTGTAAAACTCTCCCAGGTTACCCTCTAGTTAACTGCCATTTCACTGCTCTTATTCCAAGAAAAAAAATTGAAACAGCTGTCCCAATCTCCACTTCTAACTGCACATCCTCCTACCTCCTCAATTTATTATGATCAAATTTCCTTAGCACCCTTCTTAAGTGCTTTTGTTAAAAGTACTTACTAAATCCAGTGGTGGTTTCTCTTTCCTTATCTTACTTAGACATTCAGCAGTATGGGCACAAGTGATCACTCTCTCATTGTAACATGTTTTCCTCTTATTTCTATGATACCACCTTCTCCTAGGATTTCTTTCTACCTCACTGACCATTTTCCTATATAGACTCTCTGCTGTGCTTAACCTCTCAATGTTGGCGTGTCTCAGGACTTGATTGTAGGGCTGGCCTTTTCTCTAGCTACAATATCTCCCTAGGAAAGACCATCCAATCCCATGGCTTTACTTAACACCAAAATGCTTGTGCTACCCAATTTATATCTTTAGCTCTGACTTCTTCCCCAAATGAGAGACTCATCAAAATGAGTCATCTCTATTTTATGTCTCATCTTGGATGTCCAATAGATATATCAAGTTTCCTATGTACAAAATAGAATTCTTGATTCCACCCTTAAACCACTTCTCCCTTAATTTTCCTGACTTCAGTTGCTCAGCAACGGATGTAGGCCATTTTAAATCAGCACACACCACTCAGAACTGAGTGGGAGAGAGTGTGGTCTACAGTGTGAACTGTGGTCTATGGTTGGTGGCAAGGCTCCAGGATGTATAAGTTCATTGAGGGTGGTGGGCCACACTTGTGGGAGATGTTTGTGTGGGATGTGGTGGGAGGTGTGGGAGGTGGGCAACATGGGAATCCCAGTGGGTTCCGTGTAATATTTTGGGTAATCTAAGCACCTCTTAAAATATATGTATATATATATATAAATAACATTTTTGTAAGCAAATACACGTATATGCATATATATTTATATATCATTTTGCAAATGTTTGTATGTATTGTGAGAATTTTGATTTTTACCCACAATAAAAATAAATTAAAAAAAAAAAAAAAAAAAAAAAAAGAGCTTTCCTTGATTTCTCACTCTCCTTCATCTCGCCCACCCCATAACTAATCCATCAGCAAATCCTATTGGATCTGTCTTCAAAATGTAATTTTGAGTTCATCCACTTCTCTTCATCCTGGTTCTTACCACCCAAATCTAAGATGCTATCAACCCAGCCTGTTGTGCTACAATTATTTCCTAATCAGTTTACCTGCTTTTACTCTAAATCCCCTAAAGTCTTGACTCTAAACATCAGCTAGAATGATCTTTAGAGTATAAAACTCAGATTGTGTATCCACATCCCTTCCCAACTGTCTCCTGGTTTAAATACCTCTGTGTCTTCCTTTTGCCCTTAGAATAAAACCAAGACTCCTATCCCAACTTGTAAGGCCCTTTTATCTAGCCCTGCCTTCCTTTGTGACCCTGTCTTATACACACACTGCATACTCAACCTACTACAGAAACACAGCCTTTCTTTCCTCTAAAACACCAAGCCTGTTTTCTCCTTGGGTCTTCACTAGGTTGTTACTGTCATGGCATCAAGTGTCAGCTTATGTCACCTCCACAAGGGCCTTCCTTGAGTACCTCCTCAGTATTTCACATCACATCAACCTGTTTTATTTCCTTCATAGCAGTTATCACTCTCCAAAGTTATCTTGTTCATTTGTTTACTACCTGGGACGTCCCCCTAGACTGTACGTTCTGAGAGAGCAGGGCCCTTGACTGCCTAATCTACTCCAATATCTTCACTACCTACACAGTGCCTGGCACATAGTATGTGCTCAGTAATTATCTGTAGAGTAAATGAAACATTTTCCAGGACTCAGCTAGAACAAATCCTGGGGCTTTGAGAGCCTTGCTAGTCAGTGGTCTGTGATAGGTACCTGGTCACAAGCAGGGTTTCACTTTTCTCTTCTTGGCCACATTTTCTCTTCAATCTTTTCTCCTTTTTCAGGATGGTTTATCTTTTGTTTCTGTCTCTAAATGGTCTTTATAAAACCACATTTTGTATTTCTGTCTTTTGATATCACCCAGAGATTCCTTTCTGAAGTATAGTACTTCCAACATGCAGTGATTCATAAATCTGTTTCATACTACATCAAATTAAAGAACTTCCTGATCACTGATCCAAGGGTTGTCTACTTTTCTTATTCTTACAACAAATGTGTTCTTTTGCTGGTAAGAAGTAGATCTAGTATATATTCTCCTTTGGAGTTTCTGGTTTTCTTGATCTTAATTTTTCTTGTCTGACTTCTTTTTTGTGAGAAAGAATTTTTTTGATGCTGCTTCTTCAACTGTATCTTTAACCAGAGAGAAACCAAATATTTAAGCTATAATGAATGTCACACATTTGTTGTGTGTGTTTGTACTTATCAATGAATATATAAGTATATATAATTATTACCTTTTGTTACATGGCTCTTCCTTATAGCCTAATTGATATTTCATTGCTTAAATAAGTGTCAAATTGAAGGACAATGACTTATGTAAAGAGATTTATCTATTTTTTTTTCAGTACAAGCTATAATCTTTTTTTTTAATGAGAGGGTCCACCAGAAGAGAGCTTATTTTTCCTCGTTTATAGGCATTTGCTCATGCACGTGTATTTCACATACTTTCAGAAATCTCAGAATGCTCCTAAGAGTATGTTTTGACGACATGATGTTGCTGAACACACCAGTACTATATCCACAACACATTGAACACTGGTGAGATTATATACATCTGTGCAGCCTGAAGAGCTAACTGTACTTTACAACTCTTCCTCTTAAACTTCTGGTCTCCAGAGTCTTTGCCCAAAACGAACAACTTCTTTTGTTATTGCTTTAACTTGTTTTTCTTTCGACTTTGGTTTCCACTCTTATTTTGTATTGCTTGATCATACTCCGGGGAATTCTTAAAAGGTGTTTTTGTCCTGCTCCTCTGTTTTGAAACCACCTCAAACTCACTCACCATACAATGACTACTTGGGTGATCTGCCCCAATTTTTTATTTGCTCTTGAACAACCCACAGACATACATTTCAACATTTGCTTCAATGGGCGTGGACTGGCCACACTGAAGGACTTCTGTGTGGATGATCTCATTCAGTGACTTGACGTTCAGGAGTGGCATTAATGAGACACCCCATTAGACGGTATGAAGAAAGCTTCAAGCTTTCTGACTGCTGAAGATCCTAGGCTGCTGTGCAAACTCTTCCTGGTGCAAACTGCTAAAGGTTTCTTCCAACTAAAGGCTGTAGAGTCACAGCAAAGATCAGAAAAGTCACCTTGACCAATTATATATTATTGAGGTTGTACTTCTAAAGCAAATTATCTTATCCTGAAATTCCTGGATGACTGGTGTTGCTTGTAGGTGTCAGGTTGGGAAGAAATTCCCAAATGCCTGAAAACTTTTCTGACATTATTTTGGTAGACAAATAGTGTGCAACGATACAAGTGGCCCTGCTTTAAAATGAGTATTATTTAATCCACAGTAAACCATCTTTTAGTTCTTACAGTAGTCCTAACTTCATTAAAGTCAAAAGTAATGTTTAGGGAAGGAAAAAAATCATAAAAATGATTCATAAATACTTTTAAAAAGCAACAACAGAGCTCCTAGTTGAATAAAAATCCCACTTAGAATTATAGTTTATCTTTGAAAGAAAAACTTCTGGGATTGAGGGTAAACTGGTTTTAGAAAAGAAATCAAATATTATGGAATCTGAAAATCTAATTTAGCATATATTAGATTAATGTACCATAAAACCTCAAAGTCTGAATTCAGTTTAGAGTGTTTGACTTAATTCTCTTATTTCTTTTTCTCCTTTTACCTTTATTTTTTATGTTTAAATCCTGGTACCTTTTTCTTTTATGGATGTAAACATTTAGTACTGAATTTCTAAAGCAGCAGATACTCCCTCCCCCACTCCCCCTTTTTCATCAAACTTTTGAGGAATTCATGGTCAGGAATTTTTGTGTATATGAAATTAGTGTTTTTATGGATGTATATAATTTCACCAATGTACATATTTTTTGCTTAAATTAAGTAGGGATTTAAAAAATTTTGGTAAAGAACAAGGTTGATAAAGGACTTTTCATATACTTATATCTAATGTGTTTTTTAAAATATGCTGCAGCTGATTGAGCTAAATTTAATTTTGACTTGCACCATACAACTGTAATTCCTTCAAAAACATGTCAATATGCAGTATATTTAAGGTGTTGTCAGCAACAATTCCTTTTTTATTTAGAATAATGTAATTTAAAACTATCAACCTTTTCTATTTTCATGAGCTTTCGACTTTCATACCATAATGTATAAAATAATGCATTTTATTTAAAGCTTTAGGTAAAATGCCCATCACTAGAGGGAAAATTTGTATTTAAATATGCTCCTTCCACTGAAACATGCTTTTCTATCAGTGTTTATATTCCTTTGAATGTGCTGAGCCAGTTGATTTACTTTGGTTTAATGGTTATCTCTTTGTTTAAAAGTTAACCTAATGGCTTTCCATTATAGTCAAAGAATTGGACTAAGTAGAGTGATTCAGCTGGGGAACAAAATAGCAAATGATACCATAATAGTTACCTTATTGGTTCTCTTCAAGTGGACTTGATTAAGCAACCTATTGGGTAGAGGTTGTCTTAGTTTGCCACAGGGCTGCTAATGCAAAGTACCAGAAATGGGTTGGCTTTTATAATAGGAATTTTATTAGGGGAAAACCTTATAGCTGTGAGGCTGTGAAATGTAGTTATCAAAGCACTATCAGAGATGGCTTCTCACCAAAGTCAGCTACTGGTGATCCTGGTGTCTTGCCATGAGGCAAAGCAAGATGGTGGCTGATCTCTGCTGAGATCCTTGCCTTTCCCTCCAGAATCTGCCGTCTCCTGGAGCTCAGCTGAGGGCAACCAGGCATAGGGCTTGTCTCTTTCTGGGCTTCCTCTCTGTCTCTGCTGCTCTGCTTTCTCCCCAAGTTCAGCTGTGGGCTATCAGGCATATGGCTCATCTATTCAGCCTTGAATTGCTCCGTGGGCCCAGCCTCTTGGGGCTTTGTGCTTAAGCTTTGGCTGCCAGCAATCCTCGTGACCTCTCTCACATGACAGGGTCAAAAATGGTGGCTTCCTTTTTCTGTGCATCTCCCTCACTGGAGGCATTTATATAAAGCTCCAGTAAGAGGGCGGAAACCCAGCAGCCTCAGAGCTATAAGGTTTTCCCCTAATAAAATTTTCATGAGTCATGTCTCACTAACATGGACCAGTCAAAAGGGCCCCACACCCATAGGAATAGATTGATTCAAGAATTTGGGATTCACCAGATTCAGACTGTCACAGATGTCTAAGCTAGGGAGAAGAAATAATTAATCTTGTAAGGATATGGGAGAAAACAAACTAGTAGATTGTCCAATACTTAGAACAATCCATATGCATAAGATAGAAAAGAATGTCTTGAATTCAAGGGCCAACTGAGCTAACTTTTATGAAGACATCTTACTGATTTTTATAAATGATTAAGATCTTTGAAGTCCAAATTGAGTAAAGAAAAACCAATGCCATATCCTGTTATTAACCAGAGCAAAGGGGGAGGGGAACCCCCAAACCTCAGGGCATACAAAATACAGAAGAACATTGTATAACCAAAGTGGTAACTCTCTTCCAGCAGGATATTAATGCTGTACAATGTCTATACACTTGTTTTATTTTTTAATTTAAGTCGTGACATTTTAACACTAAAGATATATATTTGATGTAAGTATATGTTAAGAGAAAATATCTATCAGGTATCTGACTCATCCTCACTTCACTCACAGGCAGCTGTTTCCATTTATTTGTGAAGTGAATTATCTATCTATTATGTACATCCACTGTGAAAAGTGCTAGTGAGGACAGGGGGAATAGACAAAAGGTAATCAGATGCAAAATCTGCCCTGAATGAACTTCTGCTTTAAAAAGAAAGACATGCACACATAAATGAGTGAAATCTGTTTAAAAGATGTGGACTTGAACAGGGAAGCATGTGATGGAGGGACAGGTAACTTGGTAATATGGAGTGAGAGTTCAGAGGTTTAGGGGGACGGATGGAAATGTTGATTGGTGAAAATGTTCCCTTTAACATTTCTGATTGCTGAACACAGTTTATGTGTGACTAATAAGGTATGAGTATTTTATTTAAATTATTCATTTTATACTCATATTCATAAGAATATAATGGAATGTGATCCCATGAGTAAGACAAAAATCGGAGAAAGGAGATGTCTTAGAATCTTTTTTCCACATCCGCCATATTTTGACTCATTCATATGGTTCATATTTATTGTGTGTGTACGTGGTTGGGCTCTGCAGGTGGTACTGCTGTTTCTGAGGCTCTCTAAATCAGTGTATTGCTAAAGATAAAAGTTACAGAACTTTTCCTGGTGACCTCACATAAATGGCCTTTATAATTTGTGGTTTAATATATAATATCAGTACTCTGAAAAATCCTTCACAAGCTGCCTCATGCCTGTTTCATTAACTCATTAACTGTTTTGGAAAAAAGTAGAAAGGAAGAATATGAAACAAGACCTATTTATTTTATTCTTCAGTTACAGCACTAATAGATAAAAGATTTAATAAGGTAGGGTATTAAAATAAAGACTTATATCAGAGTTTATTCATGATATAACCATGATAATGTGAATTTGGAATCTAGGGCTGGTCTGACCAGTCCTCAGAGTCAGTGGACTTGGCCTTATAAATAAGCTTCAAGAAATTTGTAATCATTCTGATGAGATGTCCCAAAATAATACAGAATAATACTGATATTGTTTAGATTCTTTAAGGGTTAGTGTATTCATTGAGGTAACTCTTCTGTGGACCTTTGAAGCTAGTTTTATCTTAACTATACATAATTTTTTCAATGAGATTTTAAATGTGTTTATTCTTTGAAATTGGAGTTGGGAGCTATCAGTCATACTCTAAAAGGTATAAAGAACAGAATTTTCAAAAGGTGTCCTAAATCATTGCTCTTATTGGTAGGTATCAGTATAGAGTTAGAAATGTACCTTGCATTGTGTTTCTCGAGAGACGCACTTCATACGTTTCCATTTCAGATTATATTTGCTATGGACTTGATGAGTTTCCTATACTACTTAATAATTTGCATCCATTTCAGCTTTCTAAATTCAGCACTTGAATTAGTTATTCTGTAAATCTGTGGTTCATAGTTACGTGAACACACACACATAAACACACACACACATATCACATAGCACCTTACTCAATAGGGAGAGAGCCCAATATGTTTTTCTCCTATTTCCTGGCTTCTGACCACTCAATCTCAAAGTTTTTGAGGGTGGCATATATGTGTAAGAGACCAGGAAGAGAAAAATCTGTTTCTCAGTCCCTTTAATCTATAAGGTATAATGACATGATTATTACTCTTCATGTAAAAATGGGAGTATTATGTTCTGCACAATGACTTGACAATATAGATTCAAAAATTTCAGAAATTGTAAGGTACAAGAGAATCCTGTTTTGTTTTCTGTGTCATAATGAATGCAGCAGTTATGCATCTATACAAGAATAGATCATACTGAGCATCCCCTGAGCTCCGTTTGCAGACAAGTCGTATCTCCACCATGACAAAATTCCCACAAGATTTTGAATTATTAATGTCTTGGAATCTGTGGGATTCAGCAGATATGTTCAGTGTTATTGATGGCAAACTTTATCTTTATTTCTGAGACACATAATGAAATAGGGAGTCCCTCAAATAACCACAGTTAGTGTTTAGGCTAATTTTGTATGGGCCAGTGGGCTTTTACTTTAATGTGTATAAATACGATTTTTCTCTCTTACAGCAGATAGCATGGTAGATAGAGGGAGAGTGAATTGGCACTAATTTATGGACCTTTCCAGCCTTCTCATTGCAGTACACCCTGTGAGGGCAAGGTGCTCTAATTACACTTACTTCACATAATGAGAGCTTTTAATGACAATTACTGATTAGAGTTAGGGATGTTTGGGGACCTTGGAGAAGATGTACTGACTTTCAAAAGAGAAGACTTCATCTGCCTTTTGTATAGCTCAGCCCCTAATAATTGAACAATGCTCAATGAAATTCAACTCCATGGACTTTTACCCAAAATACTTGAGCAGACTGTGAACTGAGGTGCTGAGGTACACTTAATTTGTCCAGTGAAATTAGGTCAAAGATTTCAAGAATTTTCTTTGCTTTTAGCAGTGTTTTCACTTTACGCTTTTTTTTTTTTTTTTTTTTTGCATGGTGATCATCACACAGTTTTTCTTTATGGTAACATGAATAACCCTTAGCCCAGACTGCTCTTTTTAGAGACATTGATTTGCCCAGTCACAAATGGATACCTGACATTGTTTTCCTCTTAACACATTTGCAGTGTTCAAATTGGAGTGTGCATGAGTGTGTGGCGGGGGTGCAATATTCAAAAGCTCTGGTATAAAAATATGTATATGAAAATTGTAGAAGAGAATATAAGAGATAATTACTAATTGTTGGACTAAGGTAACGGGTTTATATGATCTACATGTCCTTTTTTGACATGTCCTTTCTGAGCAAAGCATAACTTTATAAGTCAAGATGACATTATCTCTATGTTCATCTTTTGAAAAACAATCAGAAATTTCAATTACACAATACATCAAAATTTAACTAGAATGATGATAGTGCTCTTTCTCGCTTCATTATCTATCTGTCTCCTTAATGAAAATAGATCAAGATTTGTTTGTTTTCTCCTTTCAAGTTTTTCTGAGCATTAGTTTCTTCTCCTAAAGACACTCTTGGTTTTATATTCCCCTTTCCTGGGGATTGAATCATGTCCTCAACAAAAGATATGTTTTTGTCCCAATCCATGGTGCTCTGGGTATGAACCCATTTGTAAATAGGACTTTTGAAGGTGTTATTACTTAAAGTGTGCCCACACTGAATGAGAGTGGGCCTTAATCCAATATGACTGAAGTCCTTATGAGCAAAGGAAATTAGACACAGAAAGAGAAGCCATAGAGAACAGCCAGGAACAGGAAGTCAGTGGAAACCAGAAGAGAAAAAGAAGATGCCACTATGTACATTGTAATATGACAGAAAAGCCAAGGAACCCCAAAGATTGCCAGCCAGCCAGAAGATACCAATCATGGGAAGAAGCAAGGCTTCTGTCCTCAGAAACCGTTAGCCAACAAATTCCTGTTGTAAAGTCAGTGTACGGTATTTGTATTAGCAACTAGAACCATCTTTATAACCATTTCTTTCAATTTTTTGTCTTCTGAGTTTTCTGCCTTACGTCTGATGAATCTAAAGTTAGAATTAAAAGCAAAAAGTACTTGGAATGCAGACAAGTTTAAACTCAGGATATTTAAAACACTTCAATAATTTGCAAGTAATATAACTGATGAAGTAGGGAGAATAGCTATTGTTTTTTTGTTTTGTTTTGTTTGGGCTCCTCCTGCTCAGAACTTTCCCAGTTCTAGGATTCTGGGTTGAAATAACCATCTTTTACATATTCTGCATTCTCCCTATACTTCCTCAATGCCTGGTATATTTTAACCCCTTAATAACTATTAGCTCTACCAATACTGTAATCTGTAATTGAAACCATAAAACATTATGATTGCCTTTTATCAATTATAATGAAATTTCTTGTGAATAGATATGTTTACAACCAAAGAACACCCTTTTCAGTCATGTATTCATTCATTCAATGAACACAAATATTATTTGTTGTGTGCAAGGTATAAAATATGAATTAAAATAGCCCTTCAAATAGAATGGATGTCTTCAACAAACTTTAGTATTAAAGGGTTAAAACTTATGCACACATGCACACTTTAGTGATGTCATCAATTATTACACCTTATCATCACCATAAGCTCTAAAAAATATGTTCTAAGTCTCCACAGGTTGCGTTCAACTAACATTTTTGAGCATCTATTAAGCTAGATAACTGTGCTAGGTGCTTTCACATCCATTATCTCACTAACCTTAACAACAGCCGCCCCCTGCCCTTCCCTGTATAGGAATGGCTTTTGCATTTTACAGCTGCAGACCCTGAGAATCATAGAGGCTGGTTAGCTGATTGCCCAGGATCTCATATTGGGAGGTCAGTCCACTAGGCCCCCTAATCTCCTAATTCCAAGTTCAGAGTTCATGTCTATACAACAACCCAGTCTTTCCCCTTTATATTAAAAGCTCAACCTTGGCCATAAAGACACTGAAACTAGACCAAGGAGATTAAAGTTCTCTCTGGCAGTGCTAATCTGCTAATTGTTTTAGTACTTCTTACTGCTTTAAAAGAGTTAATGGAACTCATTAAAAGTATATGTTCAAAATAAATACTAAAAAAAGAAAAAGAAAAAAAAGAAAAAGAAAAAAATTTTTTTAAAGTATATGTTCAAAACTAAAGCACAGCAATGGTTTGGGAGAACATCTGTATAATTCAGGGAAACATGAAATTTGTTCTACTCTGAGTTAACTTTTTTCTTTTTTTATTTTAAGGGCAAAGCCTATCAGTTACTGTGGCGTCATACTTGAGGAGCACTGAAATAATAGCCTAGTTATTTCAGATTCCACAGGCCTGCTCTTGGCCTACTTACTCCCAGACCTGTGAGAGCTGGGAGTCAGATCCCCTGTTTGATAACAAAGGACCCTGACACTGGACTCTTGGCCTGAGTTTTTTCCAAGGTAATATAAAATGTAATAGAGAAGCCACAGACTCCCATCTGAGGGATTTTGGTGGAATTTCTAATTATAAAAGCAGAGCTGAAATTACCTAGCTCATCACCAGAACCCCCCAAAGAAGAAGTCATTTAATTTTGCATATGTTTCAAGAATGTACCTTATTGCTGCTGTTCACGATAAATCAAAAACTTAAAAGTCAAATCAATCTATTATATACTCCCAAAGGTCATTATGCCACTTTTTTTGTGTGTAACAGAAAGTATAAGCTTTCCTTTAAGTCATTGTTATCAAGTGTGAGTTATTTGGTTTTGTAGGGGTTTTTTTTGGTTGGTTTTGTGTGTATGTGTGTGTAAGTTTTGTGTAAAGCATTAGTCGCTGAATTCATATATGTCAAATCAGGCACACACATCAAAATTTTTTTTTAACAATTTATTAAAGTGTATCATTCATGTATGCACATACATAAACTATAAGTGTTCAATAAACATCATGATCTTACAAAAAAACATGCATAACATCATACAGGGCTCCCATACATCATCCCCGACAAACATCCTGCATTGTTGTGAAACATTTGCTAATAAATCATGAAAGAGCATCGTCAAAGTATTACTACTAACTATAGTCCAAGTCTTCCTCCCCTATACATTTTTTAAGGATTTATTTATTTACCCCCCCCCCCCGTTTTTGCTGGGTAACTCTGTGTCCGTTTCCTGCCCTCTCTTCTCATCCTTCTCCTCCTGTCTTCACTGGGATTCAATCCTCGGAACCGCCAATGTGGGAGAGAGGCATCCTACTACTGCCTGCACCACCTTAGTTCCTGTTTTTTTTGGTGCGTTTCGTCTTGGCTCTCCCTTGTACCACTCTCCTGTTACATCATCATCTTGCTGCGTGGCTTGTGGGTCCTGTCGGCGCACTCATGCCCAGAGCCTGACGGCGCACCCATGCACAGGGCCTGGCGGCGCACCCACACATGGGGCCTAGTACTGGCCCACACGCCTTCTATATTTTTCTTTTTTTTTCTTTTTACTGGGAAGTCCTGGGGCTCAAACCCAGGTCCCTCCATAAGGGAGACAGACGCCCAACCACCCTTCCCCCTGCTATATCTCTTGAGGTTGACCAAAATAACCAAAGTTATAGTCTTTTCCCATACAAGATGGTCATATAATAAGTCAGGCTTAGTTTATCACCAGCATCCTAAAAACCAGACCTAGGGAGAAAAACTAGGTCTGGGGACACAGGCATGGTTTTTAATATAGCAAATGTTTAGCCTACCCTGATTATCACAAAATCAGGACAGCGAGAATATTCGCATACCAAATTTTAAACAAGTCATTTCACAATTATTGAATACCTATTACAAGTCACACAAGCAATACAAATACAAACAGGACGAAAATCATAAGCCGACTCATCACCTGTGTAGCCTTGGATATGTTATTTATTTATTTATTGGTAGGATTTTTTAAAATTATATTTTTATAACAATGTTACAAGTTACTCCGTTAACACAAGATAATAACTACAATAACAATAAATCTGCTTTGCTCCGTAGTTATACTCCCCCCTCTTTTTTGTTCATTACTCAATCTTGAGGGATTTGAGATGATGTCTGCTTTGACTGCTTTGGGTTTAGAAGGGATATAGATAATATGGGGCTTAGGTAAGGAATTGCTTTGCTTGCTGTTGAAGATACTCCTTGTTTTGGGGATGGGACTGGGCCATCATCTTTATTTTGTTAGTTGTCCAGGGCAGGTCTGAAGAACTGGAGAGTAGGAGTTGTCCACAACTCTGCTGGGTTTCAGAGCTCAACCAGCATGTGAACAATCCGAAAATTTAAGTCTCTGAGAAATATACTTAACAGGTTCATTGAAAATTATAGGTTAAAATAAAAGGAGTAGCAAAATCATAATTAGGGAAATTAAAAATTAATGTAACTATGTTATCTTGGGGAAATAGTTTTTCATATATTCCCAGATAGGGCTCATCGAGTGGGTGTTGATTTCATGAGGCCACGTGGCTTGCCTATGGTGTCCAAACGTCCTGAGAGCCCTAGGGAGCACTTTTGTTTGAGGCTTTGTTTACTGTGACATTTTGTGAAATCTGCCTGAGACCTGCATAAGGGTAACCTCCGGAATGACCTCCTGACTCACTTTGAAATCTCTCTACTGTATTTAATATTTCCCACTTTTTGGTCAATGATTAACACTTGGCCATAATCCTTCATTGCCAGGGAGGCTCATCTCCAGAGTCATGCACTATATCGGGGGAAGGTACTGAGCTGATTTGCAGAGTTTGGTTTAGAGACAGGCCACATTTGAGTAACAAGGAGGTTTTTAGGAGGTAAGTCTTAGGCATTACTTATAATTAGGTTATGTTTCATTATTGCAGGAATAAGGTTCATGAGCACAAGCATTAAGATTGAAGTCTTGGCTTGTTGGCCTGTTTTTCTTTTATTAGTAAAGGCTTATATATTCCAGAATTTTTTGCCATCTTATTTGAGAAAGTAGCGGGACTTCCTCAGGCAACGAGGATACATTTATATCCCATAGAAGTATGCTTTAGTTGCATTTTCCCCAATATACCACCCCACTACCAACACCCTGTACTAATGATATACCTTTGTTATAGATCCTGACAGAACATTCTTATATTTGTTATTTAATCTCTCTATACCTCAGTTTCCTCTTGTAAATGGTGATACTACCTACCTCATGAGGTTGTTGTGAGGATTAAATGATACAGTATCTGTAAAATGCCCAGTCTTGAAAAAGAAAGATAAGTAACATGTAAAGTACAGGTAACGCAAGGAAAATTGACAAGGGATGTCTTCATAGGTGAGGACATTTGAATTGGGCCTTTATGAAATGTTATGAATGATGGATAATATTTAAATATGGGGAGAATAGCAGAAGTATATTCCAAGGAAAATAAACAGTAACTGCATGATACAGGAAGTGGTGAGAGTTCATTCACCTGGAGAAAGAATATATGAAGGACCAGGTTGGCAGAAGCCATAAATAGGCACCAAATACACACTAAAGTGTTTAGGTGCAAAGTGTCACAATGTCGTGATGTGTAGCAGCATGGGTTTGGAGTGAGGAGGGCTGGGGACAGAGGGATTGAGAGAAGTGGCAAAAATGTTTACAAGTGGTAACTGGTGAATATTGGTGAAGGAGATATGAGTGTGCTTTATGCTATTCTTGGCAGCTTTCTTGTTGGTTTGAATTTTTTTTTTTTTTTTTTAATGTTGAGGGTATAAGTAAGAATATATAGGGAACTTCTATAAATCAATAGGCAGAGAACAAACCACCTGGTTAAAAAATGGACAGATTATATATATGACCAAGAAATGTCACAGGAGAACATAGCAATCACCAGTAAACAAAGGAAAATGTTCAACCTCATAGGAGTCAGAAACATTTCTGTTAAAGCAGTGAGACATTACTTTTCACCCATCTGATTACATCATTTCAAAAGTGTAGTTGTACTGTGGGTGTCTGGAAAATGGAGATGTTAATACTAACCTTCAGTGGTGACTGTTGTGATTAGAGAACAGAGCACGTGAAATACCTCCTCTGAAGACACTCAGTAACAACATCTACTACTACTATTGTCTACCAAAAGATAATAAAAAGCTGAACTAAGGCAGTGATAGGGGAATTAGAAAATATAAAATCATCTGGGTTTGGTAACTGATTAGATTTAAGAGATCAAGGAAGAAGGAGTTGAAGGTGGTTCATAGTTTGGGTGCTCATGTTACTTGGTAAACACAGGAGAAAAACTCTTTCTGAAGCGAATATCTTGATATTCCGAACTCACTGATTGGCTGATAGGCCAGTCTGGCAGAAAGTTGGAAATGTGAAACTAGAGAGAACCCAGGAGAAAGATCAGGGATGTGATAAATGTTTAACCATCTCCATGGAGATAATAAAAGAAAATAAGGTTGCTGAGATGAGAGAGAGATAAGAGCTCAAGACAAACTAAGTGTTTTTTGTTAGTTTATTTAAAAGAGAAATTGCCAAGAAGAGGGAGACATTACTATGGAAAAGAATTGTGGCTTATTAAGTTGTTTGTTACACTGATGAACACACTGAGTCTTCTCTTCAGTAAGTGTGGTTAAGTCTTAGAAATTATTGAAGATAGACTTATAACTTAAAGACTTTTTTATATAAATGCTCTAAGCTATAAAAAATATATATTCTTAAATATATAATATGGGCACATGGAAAAATAAAAAGAGTATCTAAAGGTAAAAATAAAAGTATTTCTTTCCCAACCTTTCCTCATGTATAGCCATTGTTAAAAGTTTCTCATGTTTTCTCTCAAAAAATTTTTATGCAAATACCAGTATAATATGTGTGTAAACTCATGTGTGTATGCCTTTAAAATATACACAAATGATATTAGATCATATAAAAGTTTGCGCCTTGCTTTTTTTACACAATAATACTTTCCCTCATTCTCTTTACCATCACCATTATAGTCTTTTGACAAGGTGTACCTTAGTGGATTTAATGAGTTCCCTATGAATGAACATATGGGGCTGTTTTCAGTTTTTTACTGTTATAAACAACTGGTCATGAGCATTATACAGATTAGAGATGAGCAATTTTTTCACGTGCAAAAATACAAATGTCATGAAGAGGAAAGTCAGGGCATAAAGTGGAAATCTTACAAGAAATTTGAAATAAATGATATAATTTTAAATGCATCTGGCATAGGTTTTAATCTCTGGGTTTTGAAATGTTTTTCTGGAAGGAAACATTACTATATATTAAAATTTGTTCCATGCTTAGGACAACTCAGATCAATTGAGAACATCTTTTGTTCCTTTGATGATCTTTTTAAAATTGCTTCATTATTTAGTTTTCAATATGCCATGTTTACTCCTTAAGCAGCGGTTCTTAACCTTTTTTGTTCCACGGAGTCCTTTACCAGTCAGGTGAAAACCACAGACCTCTTACTAAGTCCACACTATCCTGTGTATTATTTAATAAATATATCACACCCGCACCTACATATCCCCACAAGAATAATGTTTTTTTGAATTTCAATTCAAGCTTACAGACCCCTTGTTAACAACCTCTGTCCTGAAGTATTGGACTCATTGTCTTTGACATTTAAGTTGAAGAACACAATTTCAAAGTCAATTTTTAAAAATATATAGCTCTCAGCATTTAATATTATCCATTCTATGACTCTACTTCAGTAAATTCATTCATTGTGTGCCTACTATGTGTCAGTATTCTACTCATCACTAAGGATACAAAAATGAAAACAGACCCAACCACCCTCCCCGCCCTTCCTTAACTCACTGGAGTTTATAGTCTCTTGGGTGAAACAATCATGAAAACAAATAATTATAGCATGATGCAAGTGCTGTGGTAGCAGTAAACACAATGATGGCACAAAGGAAGAAATGACAGATAAGAAATAGATCACTTTACGCAGTCTTTGAGCAGATTTAGACCTTCTAAATCTAAGGGAGAATAAACAGAATTACCAACAATGCCAATGTAACTAGAAATCTTTATTCATTCACTGGTATTATTTACTATTGCTAGGGAAGCGGCTGTGGCTCAATCAGTAGGGCTCCCGTTTACCATATGGGAGGCCCCGGGTTCGGTTCCCGGGGCCTCCTGGTGAAAGCAAGCCCGCCCGCACGGCGTGGTTAGCTGACCCAGTGAGCACAAGCAGCAAGGGGGGGGGATAAATGAATAAATAAATAAAATCTTAAAAATAAATAAATAAATAAATAAATAAAATATTTACTATTGCTATAATTGCACAATGTGTGTAATCTCCATATCATAAAAACAGAATCCAGACTACTTAGTTTTTACAAAGGTAAAAACACAACCTTTGCAAAGCCCTTTTTTGGGTTAGAATTTTTTTCTTATCCCATGAATTTAAAGAGATCAAATGCCTTCTCTAATAATGAAAGTCATTACACTTTCTAGCTTTAGAAATGTAATCACTATTTTTTTAAAAATGTAGTCTTCTATAAACTATTGATACCTTAAATGCTTCTTAACAATTCATTGAAATGTCTCCTTTTGCAGATTTTAGACTCTAGGGCTAAGCAGTCTTCTTATGACAAGAAGAGAACAGGCATAGAAAAAGGTATAAATGCTGTCTGGGTGATTGATAACTTGGCCGTCAGTCTCAGGGGCAAGCTTCTGGAAAGGGTCTTCGAAGGGTCGTTTTAAGAGCAATTGCCTAAGGCTGTCTTCAGCTGAGTGTGGTAGAAACAGAACTTGCTCCTTTGGGGAAAGGGAAAAGAAGGCCTTGCATCCCTGAAGACTGATGGCTTCTCTTTGTCTGATGAAAGAGTGGCATTGACAGAGTACAGAGTGGATGATAGCAAATCTTCCTTGTCTCCAGTGAAGATTTCTCTTTGGCTGGGTGGAGGGATTCAAATTGTGAAGTCTATTTGGGATGAGTTATCTGCAATCTCTCCCTCTCCCTGGAGAGAATGAGAATGACTAATTGAAGCATCCCATAACAGTAATTGAGATAGATTGAAAGGGGAAATGAGTGATTAACCTCGAGCCTCCTCCTGATGCTCTGCATGGTAATGTTAGAGTAGATTTCTAGGGGGTTCCTGGGTAGTTCGATTTCACAAAAGTCCACGTAGCTCCTCTAATTAAATTTCAGAGAGATATGTTTCCGCCCCAACTGAAGTTTCAGATACTTGTTGCTCTGTTTTACATTATGTCATTAATGAAAGCTTTTACTGATGGCTGATAACCAGAAGCTAATGAAGCTTAAGGTTTAGGGCCCTCATTTGCAGGGGTCCCTTCTAAGGAAACTGAACTAATTGAGTATTCCTTTCCTAAAGAAGGCTCCCCAAATTGTATGGGCTTCCGGCTCCATAAAACTTGGATCCGCCTCTGCTAATAAAATTCTAGTTATGAGTGAGTAATCTGGCATAAACAGAAAAGTTCTGAAAAAATGATGGCCAGCATTTCTTTAGTCCTTCGGGATTTTGGAACCATTTAAATTTAATAAAAGTTTAGATCTCTGTTTACTCTAAGCTATGTAATTTTTTAATTTCTGGGAATTAAGATAAACATTGTACCAGCTAATTACCTGTTTTTGTGAGTCTAGTGATTATTCTATGTTTAAAAGGAAAAGCAGAGGAAAAAAAAAAAAACACAAACTCCTATGACATAATAATAATAAAGCACCTGTTTGTGTATTACTGTGTACTGGTATGGCAATTATAAATAGGATTCAAAGAGATTAGTTTCAAGAAGACTCAACAGATTCCCCATATTCTAAATTGTAATGTAATCCATCTTTGTATTCTTTAGCAACACCTAATTTAGTGCCCCATACATACTAGGTAGTCAAAAACGATATGTTGACTTGAAACTAAATTCATGCTGTATATTGAATTGCTTTTAAAACTGAAAAGAAATGTTGGCCAGATCTTTCTGGTTTGGAAAAATAACAACACTTAACCTAAATATAGTGGTTTACATTAATGGCCAGTAACTTTTATAGAGCAGATCTCTTTACTTTCCTGAAAATTACATAATCATCCATTGGCAAGTATAGTTAACATAATAATTCACATAAACAAAGGTACTGCACAAATGCAGAATGTTAATGATGGGAGCCAGTATATGGAACTCTGTTTTCTGCATGATTTTTCTGTAAACCTACAACTTATTTAATAAAAAAATAATAATAATTAAAAAACTGCTGCCACATTATTACTTGATTAGTGAGTATGTGGTTAAGCACCCTATGTGCCTTGTCTGAAAATTCGTAAATGTTCAAAAGCTCGATTTTTTTTTAATTGTTGGTTTTGTTTTTCTGCTTTTGAAAAGGTTGTAGATTGACCTGGAGTGATAATAACAAATGAAGTATACCTGGTTTTAGACAAAATTTTATTTCACCAGTAGTAGTTCTTGTTCTGTACTTAGGTCTGAAATGTATCCTTTGGACAGCTTTCTTCCCAGTGGATATCAAATTTTGCTCCAACTGCTTTCTAAGAGACCAGAGATTAGCTCTTTCTTGCTTGCTCATTCCTATTCTTTCACACACGCACAAGAACAGCACATACACATAGATAGATATTTGGCAAGCAGATATTTGTGTTGTATGAATCACTGAATGAACTCTGAACTGCATTATTTGACAAGAGCTCAGCTATTCTTCAAACTTTCGGGAATTTTACATCCCTCAGCTAGGATGCAATGCTCAATGGTGGGATGGCCGAGAAATTCTCAGTGAGAGAGTACTGTCCCTTATTGCCATGCTCCCCAGTACCTCCATGCAAATATATATGAAGAAATACACTGATTTAGAACAAAATATTTCATTGCTAGTATCAATATTCCCTACTGATTTTTTTTTTTCTTTTGATTGAGAGGCTCTCAAGGTTAGGGTTTTCATCTCACTTTGGAGAAGTTTATTTCTCATTTTTCTGATCTTCTCTGGCAATTTCATAACAGTTAAATGAGAAAATATTTGTCTCACTTTAGATGAGCGATCCTAGTTTTGAATATACACTTGTTCTACCAGCAACACCAATTACATTATTAAGACAACTGGTAACTTTTGGGGAGAGGTTTCATTTCTCAAAGACCCATTTATACTGATGATCTTACTGAGGCTTCTGATAAATCTGCATCAATAAAATATGTTGTGTTCATCAATTAAACATAGAGCTGAAGCTGCAAATACATTTATTACATGTGTTAAAGTAAAGATTGTCACTTCTGATAGGAGTAAGGGATAAGTATTTGTTGAGAACATATAGTACTCTGTATAACACAGATTAAAATAAACTGTTTTTAGCTGTTGGACCAGTATATATCTGAACAAATAGGATCCTAATGGTTTTGAAAACTAGATAGAATGAAAGTAATTTGGGCAGCATTCCTAAATCTGCAATTCTGTTAGGCCAGTTCAGACACTCTCCACAGGAAGCGGACATTGAGGTCAGACGTTGGGTCAAAGCCTTTTAATTGTACGCCTCCATCATGCCTCTGGGCTTGGGTCAATAGCCTGAAAGCCTCTGTTTGTGGGCCTGGGAAGAGTATATTATGGGAGCTCAGGTGGCCCACTGGACTGTTCTAATACTCAATTGTAAGAGGCAGATTATCTGCTTTGCAGATTATCTGATCTTCTATCATCAGCCTTCCCATTGGGCTTTCAGTTGCCAAGGAGGGGGCTGAGATGTGAGGTGCAGGAAGCTAGGCACAGTGGACTTGGTGTACAATCCCATTATAAAATCAAATATAAATCAATCAGGAGGCATGGCTTTGTTAAAATGACTTTAGGCTTATTTGGTTTAGCATTTTCTCCATGTTGTTTTGTATTCTCTAGAGTTGCCTAAACCTCATTTGTTTTACTCTTATCTCCTAGAAATCTTTAGACTAGAAAACAGACATACCATGAAATTCATGTAAAATGGAATTACTCACACATCTTTCCTTCTTTCATGTTCTCTATAATGTAGGTAGAACATTATGATGTAGTTTAATTTCTTTTCTGGAAATGTAGGAAGTCATTCCAGTCTAGGTTGTCCTTGGTACCCTGGTAATCTTAGTTAATTGTGCTCCTTAGAGTCATCTGTGGTATGGTCAAAAGAGAAATTGGTTCTCTCTGACAGTCACTGTTTCTATGGATTAGGAAAGCAGGGCTGGAATGTGAATTGTGTTTTTTTTTAAAGACCACAATAGTATCATCATTCTCCCATGTTTTCTTGAACAAGGAGAGAAAGGGAAGGAGAGGCAGAGAGAGAATTGATGATATTTTGGTAAGCCATAAGTTATTATAGTCTTATCTATGGCTAGGCAGATAGCATTCCTGATAAATGGTTGATAAGGAAGTAGATTTATGCTCTTCTTTGGCATCAGAAAGCATCCTTGCTTGCCTAAAAGCAAAATGGCAGTCTCTTAAACCCTGATCTTTTTTATCACTAGATCTTGCTTCTCTCCCAAAGTACTGTTCCAAAGCTAGGCTTCCCCACCCACCCCCCCACCACCACATACTATTTCCCATGCTCCACAAGCCCTGGCATACTTTAAGAATAAAGAGAGCATTGGTTGGTACCAGTGAATGAGAATTTTTGGTTCCAATAAGTTCTTCACCTATCCATTTTTAAAATAAATTAGTTTTGATAACTTGATGATCTGTCAGTAGCATATTTATTTAAAATACTAGCATATGTACCTATGAATTTTGTTGGCAATTTAAAAATCTATGACTCAGCAGATATTTGTTTCATGCCAGTTTTGTGCCAAGCACTGTTCTAGGTACTTAGGATATACTAATAAAACAGACACAGATCTCTGCCCTTATGGAGTTTACATTCTCTGGGAGACAGACAATAAAAATTAAACAAAATAAATAGGTAAATTATACAGTTTGTTAGAAGTGTTAAAGGGAAAAATGACCAAGAAGATGAACAGTTAGATAGGTTAAAGAAGTGTTGGGGCAGGAGTGGGGAGGTTGCAATTTAAGTAGAGTGCTCGGTTGGCCTCATTTAGAAGGAGCAAAGACTTGAGGGGATGGGGGGTTAGTCATGAGGATTTCTGGAGATCCAGGCAAGGGGAACAGCCAATGCAAAACCTTAAGGTAGGAGCATCCTTCCATGGATTCAAGTATTTCATAGTAGCTACACCTGGAGTAGCTATAAGAATGAAAGAAAAAAAATTTTTTTGAGCACCTATTATGTGGTAGACGCTGTGCTAGGTCCTTCATATATGTTATGTTGTGTAATCTCTACAATATTTCTATGAGGTAAGTACTTTTGTCTCCATTTTGTATCCAATTCAGAGAGATTTAATCATTTCCCCAAAATAGAAAATGGAGAAGCTAGACCCAAACCCAGGTCTGATTCGAATCAGAGGTCAATGAATAGCACCACAGTTTGCCCGTTTTCCTAGGAGGAACCTCTGGGTAATTTTTGCTTCGTATGTTTCCCTCATTTTCCATAGGTAACCAATCACTACATCTTAGTTATCCTGAATATCTATCAAATTTATTCACATTTCTCCATCTCCACCACCAGGACCCTATTTCGCCATTGTCTCTCATAACTATATGTCTGATTTCCTTGCTTCCGGTCTGGGCAGTGGGTCTCAACCCTGGCTGCATATTAAAATAACTTGAATATATTTTTTTTAAGTGCTGATACCAATTAAATTAGAATCCTAGTGGGATAGCTTGGACTTTGAAGTTTTTAAAAAGCTCCCTGGGTGATTCTAATCTGTATTCAAAGTTGAGAACTATAGTATCAGACACTTTTATAATGTACATTATCATGAAAATCCCTTGGTAGCTCTCCATTCCTCTCCAAACTCCTTAACCTGGCATTTCATCATCTAGTTCCTGTGCTTACCTTGTCAGCCCTCCTATAGGTCCTGCCTTTGAATTATTTTTTTAATAAATCACATCAAATTACTTTTATATTATAACTTAAGAGATACTTGTTTGTATTTCTAATCTGCCTTTTGCTTAAAATGTTCTTCCTATAGGCCCTTCTGTCAAATAATGATCAACAAATCCTTAGGTGCAGAAAGAAGCTATAAATGATTTTTATGATCATTTTGATAGTGCTGGCTGATATTCTTTAAGAGAGAGCTACAGAAAAAGCAAATGGATCCTGGCAAATCAAAATTTAGATCTTTCTAGTAATGATATAAAACCTGCATGAATTACTTAGATTTCTCATTTCATAATTTACATGGCTAACTATAACTCAGAATAGTAAATAATGGCAAAATAACTTATTTTGCCACTGTTGTGATATTTAACGCAAGAAAAGGGTATTTTCTTTCTTAATTGATGAAAAGTTAACTTGCCTGTCATTCCTTGCTCCTTTATGCTATCATCCTTTCAAAATATTTTGGTAATTAATTAAGAGAAAAGTTATAATTTTATTAATGCCTTCTTTAAATGAATCAACTTTCATAAGATTAAAAATAAAAAGGAGGCTAGTGCTTTTATGAATATATTATTATCAGATAAACAAATGTTATTTTGTTCAGTGAGTGGTAAAAGCAAAAGAAAATCATATTGACCTGGTTCTAAGTAGACTAGAACAAAGGTCTCCAGATTTGGCTGTTCATCAAAATCACCTGGGAAGCTTTTTTAAATTTTTTATTTATTTATTTATTTTTATACTGGGAAGCTTTTAAAAAATGTAGATTTCTCAGCTTTACCTTAAATATATTGAATAAGAATCAGTAGATTTAGGCCCAGGAATCCTTGTTTTTTAACATGCCCAGGGGATTCTGATACACAGCCAGATTTGGGAACCACTGGACCAGAATATATTTAGCAATGGGAAGAGTAGTAACCTGATAGAATTTCCACATTTACCCATTTAAGTAAAATTGTGTTTCCAAAGTATTAACTCAACCAGGAGTCAATGGCAGAATGAGAAATGCCACCCTGATAATCCACACTCCTTCCATTTTCCTTATCTTGAGCTTTTGCCAACCATCTAGAGTCCAATAATAATAGGTCTCTATTAATTATAGCTCTAATAATAGTAGCTATAGCATTTATTATGTGTGAGGCACTGTTATATACACAAATATACATATATACATACACATACATATCTCCATTTAATCCTCAGTGCACCCTATGATTAGGTACTGTTATTACATGGACAAAACACATGGGGAAACTGAAGCACTGAGTAGGCCAGTAATTTACCCCAGGTCACCCCTAGTAGGTAGCAGACTGAAGATCCAAGCTTAGGCAGGTTAGCTTCATGATTCACACTCTTAACCACTCTGCTCTGCTGCTTCTAAACACACCAGGTACTTTGTACATCTCCATTTTTTTTCTCCTGATGCTCCCTTTCCTAGATTGCCTTGCTTCATATTCTCTACTGAAATCCTACTCATTCCGCAAGGACCAGCCTCAATTCTACCCTTTCTGTGACCCCATCTCACATTATCATCACTGCCTAATGACCAAATGAATTGTTCTTTGTATACAAGGAGGAAATAAACTAGTATTTATTAACCATCTACTAAGGGTGTAAATAGCTATGATATACATGGATAAAATGAAGGTCATAATTAAGTTTTCTAAAAGTTCCCTGGTATGTGTAGGAAGGTAGATTTGTACCCCAATCTGTCGAGCTCCTCATTTTTTTATGCTATGACATGTTTTTCTACCCTATGACATGTTGTTCATATCACAGTACATATCATGTTGTAAGGTAATGAATTGTGAATTCCCTGAGGGCAAGAAGCATATTATATCCATCTTTGAAACCCTAGTTCCAGAAAAAAAATGCTGTGCATATAATATGTGCTCTGGAAAGTGTTTGATGAATGAATTTTGAGTTTCTTCCATAAACCATATCTGAGGAATTTTTATGGCACTGCTAGGCACACAATTGGCAAATTTGGTTAACTTTACTCTCTCCATCTTCAAAGGGATATACAGATTACCTCACAAGCCATCAAGCAAACATCAGATTAACCTTTGAGGGTAGTTACTAGATCTCTTATCCAACCATGATATGATTTACTGACTTTATTTGCCTTATTGCTTCTCTCTTTTTGTAATAAACATTTTAGAAAGTTAAATGAGAATCACAGTAAAGAAAGAGAGGAAGAAGAAAGCATGGAGAATGAAAAGAACGGTTTTTGTTTTTCAAAAAGTATGTTTTTGCCATGAAAGGAAACTGAGTTCTGTAGGAGAAGATAAAAACAAAAAAAGGTTGAATGCTGGTATTTGTTTTGCATGCTTGCGAATTCTACATTCTTCTTTTCTTTGTACCCTGCAATTTTAACAAAGATACACAGAGAGACTGTTCTGATCTGACATTAAGTGCTTCACCAATCTGCTCAGGAGACTCCCTTTAGGAGTATAAGCTGACACCACCTTCCCGGAGCTTCTTTCAATCAATAATGTGGCAGAGTACACATGATACGGATAGGCAGACCAATAAGAAATAAAAGAATATCTGTTTAAAAAAATGGAGAGATAAATGGCCTGGTTTCCATTCAAGGACTATGAAGGGGAAATCAAGGTGGGAGAAGATTGCCAAATATGAATGTATAACAAATTAATTATATTTGAGAGATAATTTCTTTTTTGTTACTTGTGTTCAGAAGAATATGGTCAAGTTGTTCTATGCCTAAAAGGAATTCTTTACTCTGACTCTTAGAACTAGCCTCTCGGGACTGTGCAATTTGTGACTGTAAATTTACAGTGGCAAAATTGTGTTAATTTGATTGACTAGAAATATTAACCATACTATATCGGATAACTGCCAGAAATAATTCCCTACCATACCCTGTGACTTTATTTTAATTGATTCTTTTCTTACTTTCAGCCTCTGTGATTTTTGTTTATTCTGACACGTTTATTAAAGGCATGAAGAAAATTGTTTTACAGATTATTTTTGTGGTTTTATCTTGTTTAAATTGGTAGGTTAACTCTTTTTCTTCAGAATTCCAACCTCTTTTATTTTCAGACTCAATACTGCTGATTTAACATTTTGGACCAGCTAATGGCATTATTGTCCACATCAGCAGTCTATACAATTAAGCTGTATGCTTAGCAGTATCATTTGATGTTTCACAAAGATTTGAAAGTCAAAATTGAACATGATTGATTGCTGCAAGATATGTTAATATTAGGATTCCTGAGCTATGTTATCAAATAAACCATTCACTGTAATAGCAAAGATAATGCTTCTAACATTATTCATTATGTGTTTTATTAGAAATCAGACCTTAGGAGTAAGCATTATTTCTCTGCTGTAGAGCCTTCATATTATATGAATCACAAGACGAATGTCCATAGGCACCTCATTTAGGGTGGTAGATTTACCTGTTAACATTACCAGTAAAACTATATTCAAAAGAGGATAACCCCATTTTCTTTACCAGCCTGTTTCTTTCCTGATATTTGTCCTTATATCTGATGTTTAAAAATGGTGCTGTTTTGTTACTTTGAACTATATTTGTGCAAAAAACTTAATCATAATAATGTTAAGCAACATTTTCTGGATGTCTACTAAGTAGCAGGGACTGTAATGTGAATTTTGCATGTATAAACTTATTTAACCCCAACAATAACACTAATATATATCAATACTGTTGTTTTATCCATTATACTGATGAGGAAACTGAGGCCCAAATTGATTATATAACTTGCCCAGGGTCACACAGACGGTAGGTAGTTGAGCAGGATTTGAACCCAGGCCGTCTGGACCCGGGCCCATGCTTTTAATCCCTAGAGTGTACCTGCTGGATGAATATGTCAGAGATGTAGCCCCTGTCCTAAGTGGCTTACTTTGTCATATTGATGATGCTAATTATAAATTAAAAGTCATAACAGAGGGCAGACTATTAAATAGCAGCATAAGTGCCCCTGATAGATGCTGCAGGTATTCAAGAGAAAACAAAAACTAGTATAGCCAAGATCATTATTTACTTACTGAGATGCTTAGGAAAGCCTTTAAAATTCCAAAAACACTGAATGTTTATACTGGAATTAGTTGTATAGGTTGTAATATATTTGCTTTTACATGCAGCTCTTGATACTGGTTGGAGTTATTTCTTACCGATTTTAATTTACCCCCAGATTATTTTGACTATTTATACTTTTGGGGAAGCTTTCCATTTGTAGATCACTTGTGACATAAATTGAATTTACACTTGATAATAATATGTTACATCATATCAGTTTAAGAACTAGTGGGTTTATTCAGGAAAGAAGGGGCACAAGTTGTGGTCTTTCATGGTCTTTAATCAAGTCTTTCTCCTTAAAGTTTTAGGCTGGAAAAATGATCCTTTTCTTCAATTAATCAACTCAGTGCATGGTTTATTTCCTATGTACAAATAACTAATGCTAATTTAACGTCAAAGCCTACAGTGAATTAATTTCACATCATTGGTTGTCAACAGCTTTGCAGATTTTTGGCAGTTCTGGTTAAGTAAAGCCCAGAGTAACAGAACATTTGTACCATTAAGTCTTCAAACTCTTGTTCTGCTGTCAACACATGGGCATTTTCTGGAGCCAGATTTTCTTAAGCTGTGCACTGCCTGCAGCTCTCTGGAAGCTGAACTTTGACTAAAAGCATTGATTTCTCTTCTCTTAGCCTTGTTTTCAGTAAGTGTTAAAACCTGCTTAAAGTCTGTCTTTTATTACAAAACGTACATTCACATGTGTCACCTCTTTTCCATTCTGATTTTGAGGTAAGGGGCTCCAAAGAAATGCTTGATATCTTAATGAATAATTGATTAGAAAGAAGTCTGGCAATGCTAATTGTGAGGTGCAGTATACTGAATGCTGAAATGGAAGTTTTCTGTATGTTCCAGAAATTGTGGAGCGGAAAGTTTTTAGTACTGCATAATAAATTCAGTGTACTAAAGTTGAATTTAAAGTTTTTTGTTGTTGTTGTTGTTTGTTGTTTGCTTTTTTACTGCAAAAAGCTTTCTAATTCTTTTTGTCACTTGCCTCAGTTCTTTACTTGAAGGCTCATATGTTTTTGACTATATGTTATTTTGTTGTTGTTTGTTTTGTTTTTAATGTTCATCTACTGGAAGCCACTTTTGAGTTATTTATTAATTAGAAATATCTGGTAAGGGAAGCAGATGTGGCTCAAGCAATTGGGTTCCCATCTACCATATGGAAGGTCCCGGGTTCATTTTTCCTGGGGCTCCCTGATGAAAGTAAGCTGGCCCATGCGGCAAGCTGGCCCGTGCGGAGAGCAGGTGCAACACAAAAGACAAGGAGAGAGACAATGAGAGACACGACAAACCAGGGAGCTGAGGTGGCTCAAGCGATTGAGTGCCTCTCTCCCACATCAGAGTACCAGTGCCTCCTAAAGAGAAGACGAGAAGAAGAGAAGACAAGCAGACACAGAGAGCACACAGTGAGTGGACACAAAGAGCAAGACAGTGAGCGCAGAAACAGCAAGGCGGGGGGGAGGGAATAAATTTAAAAAAATAAATCTTTAAGGAAATAAAAAGAAATATCTGGTAAGATAGCTTGGTCAGAGTAGCCTAAAGAATTAGTGAATAGCTAAAGACAAACACAGTGTTGGATAAAACGATGAATTCTTTAGTTAGTCACCACCAGCATAATACGATGAAGCAGAAACTTTCATTTATGGACGTTCAGGCAATTTGCATTTTAAATCATGCTTATCCAGTAAGATTGTGGAAGAGAGCTTCCAAATTTCATCATATAGAAAATATTACACATAGTTTAAAAATAAAAGCGGCATTCAGTGCTTTTACTGAAAAGGAGTGCATAAACAGCTGGAGTCTTGTGGACCTGCACTATCTAATGTATTAGTAACTTGCCACATGTGGCAAATTAAATCTAAATTTTAGCCAATTAAAAACTTAAAAATAACAAAAAATTAGTTCCTTGGTCTCACCAGTGACTATTGGATTGGACAGTGCCAAATGTAGATGTCCTCATCACAGGAAGTTCAGTTGGACAGCACTGTATGGACAATGACCAGGAAAGCCAACAGTTTTGTTTTGTTGTAGTCTTGGTTTGGTTTTTAGTTATAATTTTAAAAATATTTCTTTATGGAAGCAGAGACTGGAACTTTTAGGAGACTTAATGTGATAATTTGATATCCATCTTGATGTCTTACTTTTGTGGTATCTAATAGCTCACAGATCTGTAAATAACACTATTTCAATAATCTGGGAACTAAGGAAACGCCTGGTTGGTGGATGAGTTAAACAATGTGTTTAGTATGGATAGTAAAAGAAGCCTTGTTCACAGAATGAGCAAAAGAGAGAGAGAAAATATGAATATGGAATTAAAAGTTTTATTGCACAAATTAATTTATAATCCAGGAATATTTTCAAGACAGGAAACTTAGAAGAATTTTTGTCTCTGTAATAAAGGAAAAGGGAAGACCAGGAAAATCTGGAAGGTAATATAATGACTTAAGAAAGTAAATCCTTTCAAATGAAGGGAGAATAAATGTTTTCTTAAGTTTTATAAAGTTTTATTATAAAAAGAGTAAACATCCATTACAGGGAACTTACAAAATATGGCAAAGTATAAACAAGATGAAATTCACTTGTAATTCCATCAGTCCATCAGTCAGCAAACATTGCTTTTAACACTTGGATGTATTTTCTAATCTTTTAAAATTACAATAATGTTGATGACCAAGACAATGGCATTGGTGGCTGTATTAGTCAGCCAAAGGGGTGCTAATGTGAAATACCAAAAATGGGTTGGTCTTTATAAAGGGTATTTATTTGGGGTATAAGTCCACAGATACCAGGCCATAAAGCATTAAGTTTCTTCTCTCACCACAGTCCATTGCCATGTGTTAGAGCAAGACAGCTGCCGGCATTTGCCAGGGTTCAGGCTTCTGGGGTTCCTCTCTTCCCGGGGCTGCGTTTCTCTCCGGGCTTAGCTCCTGTTTCCTCCACGAGGTCAGCTGCAGACGATCAGGCGAACGGCTTGCTTCTCTTCCCCTGGGGCCTTCTTTCCAACATCAAAACTGCTTCGCAAAAGACTACTTCAACTGTCCTTTGCCTTGCCTTTAATATTCAATTCCCCACCCACCAAGGGGTGGGGCTCAACGCCCTAATCCTAACCTAATCATGCCCAGATTAACAGATCAGTTTACAAGCATGATCCAATTATATTTTTGGAATTCATAATTACATCAAATTCCCCAACGGTTACATTCCACCCTCTGAATTCCAAAAATGCATTACAATTCTCACAAAAAACTTAAATCAGTAACGATTCAAGTACAAAATCATATCAAAATCTTTTTAAAGAAATACAGTTCATCTTGAGGCAAAGTCCCATCTGCTATAGACCTCTGAATCTTACAAAACCATTTAACTGCTTCCAATATACAAATGGAAAGACAAAAGATAAGAATTTGGTACCAGGAGTGGGGTAGTGCTTTTGTAATTACCAAAATGTTGGAACGGTTTTATAAATGGGTAAGGGGTATTTTTTGGAGGAATTGTGAAATGCTTGATGGAAAAGGCCTAGATCACTTTGAAGAGACTATTGATAGTAATATGGACGCTAAAGAGACTTTCTATGATGCTTGGAAGTAAATGATGAAACTATTATTGGAAACTGGAGGAAAGGCGATCCATGTTTTAAAGTTGCAGAGAATTTAACAAGATTAACTCCTGGTGTTATATGGAAGACAGAATTTGAAAATGGCGATCCAGAGCATTTAGCTAAAGAACTTTCCAAGGTAAACTTGGAGAATGTGGCTTGGCTTCTCCTTGCAGCTTATAGCAAAATACTAGACGAGAGAATTTCCCAGCTCGTCGTTGGACAGGCAACTTCTCCCAGAGACGCATCAACGACCTTTCATCGGGCTTTCATCGGAGCCCCTGGTTTGCAGCTTGCCTGAGGAACCTGGACTTGTGAGTACCCACGGTCGCGTGAGAGACTCTTTTAGAGTTCCATATTATTCACAGATATCTCCTGCTGATTCTGTTTCCCGAGAGAACCCTGACTAATACAGTGGCTAAGTGTGATTTAGTATGTGCAATGTACTCTCCATGCATTGGATCATTTAACATACAGCAGCCCCATATAGAAGGAGTCACAGGTCTTTTGCTCCTGTCCATATGAAACTGAAAAGCTCTGAAAACCAGGAGGAAAACCGAAGGTTTGGATTAGGGCAAAATCTGACCTGAAATGGCATGAGCCTGTTTTTATTCTTTCTTTTATCTTACTAAGTATGAATGCTACTATGGTTTCCTGCAGAAATATGTAATGTGTTTGATTGTGAGATGTTTCCCTAGACCCTACTATGCTTCATTTGTGTACTGTATTACCTTTCAAAGATCTGAAATATTTAAAAGCTCATCTGACCTCAAGATTTTTGGATAATAGATATAAAACTGTATTTTCTGACTTATACTGAGGAGGACATAGGCACGGTATAAAACTTGCCTCAGTCTTCATGGCTCATGGGAAATAGAACTGAGATTCAAATAGGCCTGACTCCAGGCCTAATGCATTGTTTCCTTTGAATAAAATTGCTATATATTGAGAAATAGTAAATGTATATCTACCCACATTATAGAGCCTGAGCAGAATATTGATAATTTGATAACTTCCCTTTCTTTCACTTAAGTGTAATAATTTTGAAGCATTATTCATTAATACTAAGAAAATTCTAATTATTAAGGGTCTGAGCCCAAAGTTAATTACTTAATGCCCAAACTTCTGTTAACTGTACTTTATTTAGAAGTCAATGTTAGTGTTGAGTGCTATCATAAAATCAGCTACCATTAATCATGATGTACTAAAATAATATTTTCATACATACTTTGAAACATATATGTGATTTTTACTGTTTCAGTGTTAGATATCCAGATAAATTAAAAGTAAAAATGTCAGTATAGACACTTGACAAAAGAAAGCAAATATCTGTATTATTACTTATTGAATTCAATATTTATAGAAATATAAGATGGTGTTTTGCTTAAACTTTCTAGGATTAGAAGAGATGTAATTAATGAACAGTTTTTTATAAAATTTTATATTTCCTACATTTATTGAATCTTAAGCTATAATAGTGTGATCTTATTGTACAATAATTAGATAAAGAATTAAAATCCCTTGAGACTTTGCTCAGTCCTTGGAGCTTGAGTTAAATTGCTGCCAAAGATTGATGGTCTTTTTGTGGGGGAAGAGGGTGATATACCTCATTGGCTGATCTCTAATGAGAGTAGTATTTAAAAAGGAAATGGAAGAGGCTTCCACTGTATATTGGCTTTAAAAAACAACAGTGAATTTGTCAGAATCTTGGAAGAACAAGCAGGAATAAGTGAACTAATCTTCTTTGTGCTTTTGATTTGGTAGCCTTCTTTTAAATGATTCGGTCAAAATAATTATTCTGAAGTCTTCCAAATCCATTCTTAAGCTTACCTACAAAACACAACTTGGACTTAGCTTGTAATGAATAGTGAAGCTTTGACTCACCTACAAAAAAAAATCTTTGACTCTGTCTGGCATTGGCTCATTTTAGAAATGCAATTCCTTCCTCGATCTACTTAACTAACACTTATTATGGACCAATACTGTGTGAGGCATTATATCTGGCAATGGGGTGGGGGGGATGTAAAGAAGATAACTAATATGTAACTAATATGTTTGCTTTCAAGAAGTTCAGAGAAGAGAAGGATTCCTTTCAGTGGTAATATTATTAGTAGTAATATAAGTAGTAACAGGAATACAGTCCAAGGTCATACAGCTAATAAGTAAATTCGAATTTGAGCACAGGTAGGCTGTGCCTAGAATCCATGCTAGGTTCCATTTTCAAGTGCAGGGAAGCGTGAGCTACACCTTGAGTGTTATATAGGGGAAGACATCCAAAGGGAGGCATCGTTGTGAGAAATTCTGGCCAACTGTGTGGAAGGCACTACAGAAATGAGTAAGATACAGACACTGCCCTCAAGGAACTTATAGCAAGTCTTTACAACCTTCTTGATGATCTCTTTGGATGCTATTTGATAAAAGAATATAATTTCTATTTGATGTTTTATTTTGCAAACGTGTGGCCAATTTTATCTCTCATTGAACAATCAAGAAATCACAAAAATTTTTGCTGATGTTTTCCATTTAGCTAATAATTGTTGAATGTCTACTAAAAGTCAGGCATTAGGTAGGTGCTTCTGACATAGGAATAAGCAAGAGAGATAGCTAGCCCCCACCCTCAGAATTTGCATTTAGCAGAGAAGACAACTAAACAAATATTAAAATAAAGTGTCGGGGAGTGGATGTACCTCAAGTTCAATCCCTTGTGCCTCCTAAAAAAAATGTGAGAAATGCTATGACAGGAGAAGATAGAGAACTGTGAGAGTATATATTAGAGATATTTAATCCGTTCTAAGTACCTCAGGGGTGCTGATGCCTGAAAGATTATAAGTCAGAAAGGAAAAAAAGATCTGGGGAGTAGAATAGAACAAACACATTCCAGGCAGAGGAAGCAGCATGCTTCCAGCACAGAAATAACCTGGTTCATTCACTGAGTTTAAGGGCAAGCAGGATGAGTGACCTAATCAGATGTGTATCATTGGTAAGACCTGAGCTCTGAGATTCAAACTGTCAGGGTTGACTCTCACTTCACTTCTACATTGTAAATGACCTTGAGAAAGTTCTCTTCTTCTTTAGGCATCAGTAAGTCCATCTAAAAAGAAAGAAAAATATAGTACTTACCTCATAGGATTGTTGTAAACATTAAATAAAATGATGCTTATAGAGTACAAAGCACAGAATAAGTGCTGTACACAGCTCAGCTATTGTTAATTTAGGGGGATCAGCCTGACTACATGTGGAAAATGAATTGGAGTGGGACTAGACTGGGGGCATGGATTTAAGGGAAAGAGAACAGTGGTCTATAGTGAGGTAAGAGCAGTAAGAATGAAGGGAGATAAATATATGAAAAAGCTATTTAAGAGGAAGAATAGAGAGTCTTTGGTGAGTGATTAGATGTAACAGATGAGAGGGAGAGGAGTTCAGGATGACTCCTTGATTTCTAGTTTGTTTTGTTTTGTTTTGTTTAAGGTACCAGGGATTGATCCTGGGACCTCATATGTGGGAAGCCGGTGCTCAACCACTGAGCCACATAGACTTCCCTGAGTTGGTTTTTTTGTTTGTTTTGCTTATTGTTCGTTTTTGGTTTTTTTTCATGAGGCACCAGGAACTGAACCCAGGACTTCCCATGTGGGAAGCAGAAGCTCAACTGCTTGAGCCATATCTGCTCCTGGTTTCTGGTTTTTGACCACTGAATGGGCACAGAAAGACAGACTCGAGATTCAAAACCAATCTCCTGTACTTAGAGTTGCAGAATATTAGCCCAGGGGATATGAACAAGTGATGACTTGCATAGTGTCAGAGTGGGACTGGAAACACTTCTACCTTCCTACACAGCATTTTTTCACTGCAACACACAAACTCCAATAGCAAATGCCACTTCTTAGAAAATGAAATTATGAGAGAAGCTCATCTTTGTGTAGATTGCTCCAGGGCACTCAGTGTATATTCAGTAATGGAAAGTCTTCTGATTCTGTAAAACTATGTCATATCTATAATAAATTTAGATAATAACTTAGGAGTATTTTAAACACTTCCTAGAAGGATCGTTGTTTTTTTTTTTAAAGACATGCTATACTTACTATGAATCCTCATAGTCAGGCCAAGTATAACTGATTTAATGAATGAGCTAGACTTGACTGAGTACAAGCAGAAAATATTATTGTCATTCATTAGCACCTCTTTACACTTGCTCTGTGAAATCATTCTTTCCTCTTTTTGGATAAAACTTCAGGATGAATCCATTTTTTCCCCAGTCACTATGAGTTATTTAAAAGGAAGAAAACATAGGAGAACATCACAAAAATAAAACCATAAAAGAAAAGATTGATCAATTAGATTTCTTTAAAATGAAGAACATCTCTTTGTTAAAAGCCACTATGAAGAGAATGATGGGCAACCACAGTGTCAGAGAAGGTATTTGCAATATGCAAGTCCTTTGTCAGATATCCAGCAAAAGACTTATAACCAGACTATATAAAGAACTCATACAAATCAATAAACAATATATAGGTGACTTGATAAAATATGGGCAAAGATTTGAAATAGGCATTTCATTAAAAAGATGATATTCAAATCCCCAATAAACATATGAAAAATGGCTCAACCTCATTTAGTAATCAATAAAATGCACACTAAAACCATAATGAGATAATACTACACATGTATAAGAATGGCTAAAATTTTAAAAGGTTGTCAATACCAAGTATTGATGCAGATGTGTAGTAATTAGAATTCTTATACATTGCTGGTGGGAGTAGAAAATGATTCAAGCACTTTAGGAAACTGCTTGGTAGTATCTACCAAAGCAAAATATATGCTTACCCTATGATTCAGCAACTCTACTCCCAGGTATATCCCAACAGAAATGAGTATATATGTCTACCAAAACACATGTTCAGGAGTGTTTATGGCAATTTTTTCCATAATAATCAAAATGGCAAAAATTCAAATGTCCATCATCAGGAGAATGGTTAGATTGCAGTGTATTCATACAATAGAATACAAAATTTCAATGAAAAATAATGAGCTACTGCCACTCACAAATACAAGGTTGACTCTTACAGACCCAATATTTAGTGAAAGAAGCCAGATACAAAAGAGTTCTTACTTGTAATTTCATGTATATGAAATTAAAAATAAAAAATATTTAATCTATGGTGATAAAAGTCAGAATAATGGTTGCTTTGGCAGGGTTTGTACCTTTGACAGTACTGGGAAGGAACATGAGAGATCCTTCTGGAATACAAGAAATGTTTCATATCTGGATCTGTGTGATAGTTAAACAGGTATGTTTGGGTATGTATGAAATGTATGTAAAAATTCATACCATGTTTGTTATTATTTCAAAAGACAAGCCTAGTCCAGTCTAATGCCTAAACTTCTATTTTTTATCCACTTGAAAGCTTTTCCCCTCCCTCTCACCCCCACTTTCCTCCCTCATCAGTTTCACTGTCAATAACATAGAATAGGAAAGGGAGAAGTGTGAGAGGCTTCTCTCATCTTTGGTCCATCTCCTCCCCCATTATTGAGCCACTGTTTTTGGTTCTGTCAAGATCAGGCACATGAGAAAAGGAGGGATTAGAGAAGAATGGGAAAAGTCTAATATGTCTTGCATTCTAATGTGGCTTTGATGCTCCCTGAGTATGACACATCTCCAAAGACTAGTTCTTTCTCTTACAGAGGTGTTTCTGCAGGTTTTTCAGTGATCCTGCTTCGCTGGGAACATCTAATACAACCTTGCCTGGCATGGGCAATAACCCTCATACAACTTGAGCCACAACTCTTGCCTTCTGATGGTCTAGCACTCTGATTGGGTCATCTTGGGTAGGATTCTGGTCAAGATGACTCAAGTCCAATTCTTTTCATGAGCTTACTAGACCTGTAGGAAAACTAACATACCTTTGCCTGGCCAGCGGAGAACTCACAGCTTGCTCCCTTTGTAACTCTCTTCTCCCAGCTTCTCAGCTTCAAGCTTCTCCAGAAGGGAGCCAGGTCCCACTCCCTAGTAGTCCTTTTCCCCTCCTCCAGACTCCAGGGGACACATTCTTCAAATGGTTCTCTAAGCTCCTCTCATTTAGCCTGGGTAGGAACCACCTTGAAAAGTGGAGTGGAAATCTCCATGACCCAATGACCATGCTCTCCAAAGAAGTTACTTCTACCAATATTACTTCAACCTCTCTTGCATAACTTGAAAGTAGATAATGAACTAATAATAGGGCACAGTTATTGTTTTAAGATAGAGGACAAATGAATGGTTGCTGACCAGAAAAACAAGTAATCATTTTATCTGCCCTACCTTCTTTGCCAGTTACTTGAGGCTTTTCTGAATGTAAAGAAACTTTCTGGAATATTAGCCACTGTGCAATTGTTTACGTTTTTTTCATTATTCCACTTCAAAATATTTGAGGTAGGAAAAGGAAGACTGGGAAATATAGGTCTTACCATGTAGACATACACACAGACATACACACACACCAACATACACATTGCTATGCACAAAGATTATTGGGACTTCTGAGTGACTGCAAATAACTCTCTGAGGTTCTGGTTACATAACCAAAAATAAGGGATAAATATTACCTGCTTTATGTCATTGCCATGAGCTTAAAATAATAATGAAATTATACATGTACAAAAATATACACGCTTACATATTACTCAGAACAAAGTAGGTGCACAATAAATTTTAGTTCCTTTCTTCTTTCTTCCTTGACTACATAATCTCCCAGTCCCTCTCTCAGTTAGAGACTGAGTAGAGCAGTTTGGGACAGGGATATGGGATTCATTATTAAGATATGTTGTTTCCATGCAAGTTTACTGTAAACTTTCAGTAAAGGTTCCCTAAATTTGAAATTAAATCAAGTGTGGTAAAATAAGATAGACCTAGAGTTAGAAAGACCTGGATTTAAATCCCAGCTCCACAACTTCTTGTCATTCATGCATTCACTCAACACATTTATTGAGGGCTTGCTTTGTGCGGCGTACTATTGTGGGCACTGAGAAACAGGGGGGAAAAGACAAGATTCCAACCTTTTGACAATAAGCAAATAACTAAATATAATGGCAATTGGTGTTAGGTTCTGAAACAAAAATAAAGCAGCATGAGAAAAAAAGGGATAGGGGAAATAAGATAAGGGTGTGTGTGTGTCTCTTAGAGAAAGAGTATCAGGGAAGGCCTTATTAGAGGGAGCAAGATCTAGGGAAAGAGAAAAAGAGAAAAGTGTCATATTCCCAAAACCAAAGAACAAAGTGTTTCAGGAAGAAGGAGTCAAATGCTTATTCCTGACAGCCATGTGACCCTGGACAAATCACTTACCTTCTTGGAGCAATAGTCAATCATATTTCTGTGGATTAAGTGAGGTAATTTGTGTAAAGCACTTGTCACAGGGTAGACACTGAAGAAATATGAATTTCTTCTTCACACTTGCAATCCTGTGAATGATTCAAAGACCTGAATTGAATTTAGATGCCAAAATAACTGAATATAATGAAGATTTTCTTTACATTTTTTGTGTGTACTAAAATAAAATTTAAATATTTGTAGAGAAACTATTTTTTAAAAGATCTCAACTCAATTCCTCACTGAATTTGCAAAATATTCAATTAACTGTGTATGAAAGCCAAAATATGGAAGCCAATAAATTAAACTATAATAGTTGGGGAATTGTTACTTTGTCTTTTTTAAATGGACTATGTTAGTAGCGAGTGGTTAATTTGATCTTCAGTCTAATTGTCATGTGTTTAAATATGCTGGAATTTTTCACACTTTAACTAGCAAAAATTATCTGTTAAAAAATGGAGAATTAAGGAAGCAAATATTTCAGCATTCATTGATGTCTGTTTTGCTAAATTATAATTTCTGTGAATGCCTGGCAAATTATTCTCATTTTAAAACTCAGAAATAAGGAAATTGAGTTGGTTCTCATCTGTTTCAAGCTTTCCCTAATGTCTTAGCATTGATTTTTAGAAATGCTTTTATTTTTGAGATTTTAGCTTAATGATATGGCATATGATCTAACCTGTATAGTGAAAATAAAAGGAGTCTGTTACACACTATACTCTCTTTAAAGTAAGATAAAATTATGGCATCTCTTACTGGCTACAGCACAATACTTACATGTCAACTAAGTTATTTTCTAAAAAATAGGCATTAAAAATTCTACTCAGAGCATGGTGAAGAATGAGAATTTAAGCATATTGTGGGTCAGGAAAATCTGCCTAAATCTAAATGATATGATTTTATGTACTGTAGTTTTTTCCAGAATAAATGTTTGCTTTTTGAAAACTTGACTCTTAGATGTTTAAAGGTTTGTCAGACATCTTACAGGAAAGGAAATAAAGGCATTTTACTTAAAGAAAACCATTTTTCCAAATTTTCTAACACCCATTTATGTAGGTACTGAGAGAGAACAGAGTTCTTTTTCACATTTTAAATACTAAACACACCAGCTGCTACCCCAGATATCCACTAGAGAAAGAAAGAATAACTAAATTTCTGCAGCAATGTGTAGAACTAAATGTATTGAAATCCCAGTGTGTTTTGTATAATAGGGAAAATTCCATAAGATATTTTAGATCGCATTTTCTTCATGTTAATCTTCAGAGTCCTTGTGTTCCCAGGTCAGTCTGAAACATGCTTCATTCATTTAGAATGAAATCTCACATTCAGAAGCCAGGCAGATTTGGTAATTACAAGACATTTTGGTTCAAATAACGTGACTACTCCCTTGTAAACACTGAATCCACTGAATTGGTTCAGAGAGGTTGGAGCTTGGTGAACCCTATTTATTTTTCACCTAATATATAAGGAATGAATTTGTATTCTAAAGGGTATGATTTTGATGAGCTAATGCCAGCCTTTCTTGTATCTGTTTCTAAGGCTTTTCCCTTAGTTATATTTCTGGTTTCATTTCAAGTATTTTTTTTTTTTTTAATGCGTTCTTCACTTATTACAAGAAATCCATTTATGTATTGGGGATTACTCATATTACCTTTTAAGGATCTTACTCTTTCACCTATCCTGTGCTTTCTAAAAGAAGACACAAGCAAATGTTTTTGTTCCTCTTAAGAAATTCCTGACAGGCCCATGACACTGGCTACTGCTGTAGCTGTACATTTCTATACATAATTGATGACGTGGGGCCAAGCAGACAGCGCCAGTACACAAGCAATATAGATTACCATACAGTGAAGGTTTTTAGGTCTTTGAATTTTCCATTTCTGAATAGAAATAACTCCTTGCTAAATAACGAAAATTCCAGAAGGAGTACACTTACCACAGTCATAAATATTCTTCTGAGAACAAAGCATTTGCCAGCAAAAGAAGATATGGACAGTCTTAAGCTCCTAACTTTATTACCCTATCCTCCACCTAACCACGTCTTAGCAGCACTAACAATGTTTGGTTTTGCTGACATTTGGTAGTTAATGTTAAAAAAAAAAAAAAAAAAAGTTTTAGTGCTGAGAAAAGTTAAATTCCAAGTAGCACTTTTTGAGGTCTTCCTTAACCTAATTACCCTTTCTTTTTTGTAGCTTTACTAGAAGATGAGAAAGCTAGTAAATATTGTTGGTTATCTTTTCCTGAGGATTTTCTGACATACATGTCATGGGAATAACATTTGTTATGTCCCATTCACTACGGCCTGTCTTTCTTTTCCTTTGGAACACCACATGCACACTCTCATTTCTCTAGGCCTTTAGAGAATCCTCCCTTGAAATCATTTTTTAGCTACCTCTCACCTATACCCTTTTCCTCATGGCCATTCCTTCTCATCATTCTGGTCTCAGTTTAGATGTCACCTCCTTCAGTAATCCCTCGCTGAGTTAGGTGAGATCAGCAGCCTTTCCTTAGCCCAGTACGTGGCCTGCGCCTCTTTATTTTGCTGAAACTAGGCTGTAAGAAGTATTAGGCAAAAGACCAGACCACCTTTATCATTGTTTCCCCAACCTTTTAGGATATGGCTATGTGGAATAGATGTCTAATAACAATTTATTGAATTAAATTACAAAGATTCAAATGATATAAAATTGTACTTTAAACATAAAAATAATGATATGGATTGTTTGGTTTTGGATGATAAATTGTTAGAACTCACAGGATCCTAGGTTTCCACTTTGTTTCTCTTATGGTATTGTATAGTCTAAGAATATTGTGATAACAGAAAAAAAGGACATTTGCATTTCAATTGTGTTATGCATTTAAAGACTCTTGAAACTATTTTGTAATTTCAAATATGTAGGTTAATGTAAATGAATGTCTTAGTTAAGAAATAAATATAGCTGAAAAATTGTAAGTCAAAATAAGCCCAATTTGGGGGATGGGATTATCTATCTATCTATCTATCTATCTATCTATCTATCTATCTATCTATCTATCTATCTATATCTATCTATCTATCTATCTACCTACCTACCTACCTATCTATCTCTTTATACATACACATACTTCTGAGAGTTTAGGCTTATTGCTGTATTTTGATTCACTTCTTTTTTAAAAAAAAAAACCATTTCTCAAAAGAGAGAAATCTTTTTTCTAAATCCTTACATGTATACTACCTGGTGATAGATATCTAGAAAAAAACATCATGTTTGTCATTTCTTGTACTGACCTTATACTTTCAGAAGATAGAATGCACAAATGCCTCTTCCTCAATGAAACAGATGTCTACTAAAGCTCATGAGCAAAAAATGTCCATTGTTTTTGAAGTACTTTTAAATTTCAGAATATATTCCACCCTTCCCCAAAAGAGTCAGTCATCAATTTGCAAATTAGCTTCCTAAAGTTTGTAAATCAGTTTTTGATTTCTTTGGGGAAGAAATTTGAATTCCAACCTTGTATAATTGGAAATTAGGCAGACCACAAAAGTTTATTCACCGGTTAGAGACCTTTACTATGGTATAGTATTGTGAGCTCTAGAATCAAGCTGCTTGAGTTCAAATCCTGAGCTCCAAAATTATTGTTTGATCTTGGGCAAATTAGTTAACCTCTGTGTGCCTTGATTTTTTCATCTGCAAATGGAAACAGTAATTGTACCTATTTATTGGCCTGTTTTAAAAATTATGTAACACTTGCAGAGTACATAGAACAGTGTCTGGCAGGTGTGCTCAATAAATATTACCTCTTATTGTCATATTATTATTAATCTGTCATAGTACAAGAAACCATTTATTCCTTCATTCAAAAATATTAACTGAGCCCTTAGTATGTCCCTGGCATTTTACTAGATATGGGGAATTCAAAATGGAGTAAAAATAAGCATAATCCTTACCCTCATAAAGCTTACAGTCTAGTGGAGGAGGTGCAGACATTGTTGGAAACACCACACAAATTAAAATTGCAACTGGGATAAGTGCCACAAAAGAGATCCATGATGCCATGTGAGTGTATATTAAGAGTAAATTGATAAGACAGGAAGACTTCCTTGATGGCTGAAGAGAACTAAGATCCATAGGTGGGAGAAACAGAACTCAATATAAAAAATGGACGAAGAGCCCCATGGCTGGAGCATGGAGAGCCAGGTGGAGAAGAGAGAGATGGATTTGGAGAGGTAGGCAGGAACAGGATGCCATAGACCATAATAAGAATGTTAGTCTTTAAAGACTAGACAGAAACCAAGGAAGGATTCCATTTCAGGGTGGAGACCGGCTTGGTATCTCCCAAAATATAAGGAAGAAGAGTTGGTGGTGAAAAATGACCCCTTCCTGGATGTAGCATTAGTCCTAGACTGTATTTTGATATTGGAACCCTTGTCATGGCACCCTCCTGACTACTGCCTCTTCCCTCTCCTACCTTGGTCATTCTACTAGGTCCATTGCCCTCATGCTGTGTTGACCCCTCTGCATCAAGCTAGTCAGGCCCGTCTTGCCTGTAAAACTGCTTCTTGTGGCTGCTAACCAAAATCTCATTTTGATAGAAGTTTTAGTCTCATATAAATATTTAGAGGAAAACACACTGATACACTGATGGAAGTCAATGAAGATATAAGCAGTTTATCTGAAGAACAGTGTTCTCAAACTTTTTGGACCCCTTTATACTCTTAAAAAATTGTTGAAGATTACAGAGAACTCTTGTTTCTCTGGGTTAGATCTATCTGTATTTACCATGTTTGAAATTAAAAGTGAGAAATTGTATTAATTCCTTAAAAAATAATAATAAAACCCATTATGATAAACATACATGTTTTTATGTAAAATAAGTATATTTTCCAAAAAGTAAGAAAATTAATGAGAAAAGTGCCATTGTTTTACATTTTGCAAATCTCCTTAATGTCTGGCTTAATAGAAAATGGCTGGAATTTCATATCTGCTTCTGCATTCAGTCTGTTGCAAAATCACCTGTCATGTAGCCTCTGGAAAACTCCACAGTACAACTGTGAGAGAATAAGAATGAAAAAGGCAAATAATGTCTTAGTATTATTATGAAAGTAGTTGTTTTTTTTATCTCACTGACCTTAAAATGGTCTTGCTTGGGGGGACCCTGCCTCTCCTGGCCACACTGTGAGAGCTGCTGCTCTAAAATAAGGCATGCAATTTTAAAAACAAGATGCTTATTAAGCCAAAAGAATTGCATCCAGGATGACATTTTAGGCAGTCTAAAAAGTGAATCGAAAGAAATCAGGCAGTGTGACTAATCTACTTCTGCTTTTCACCAGTATTTTCTTTTGAACCCATAAATTCTCTAAAAATTTCAAATGATTTTTAATGTTGGTAGAGGTATTTAGATAACATTTAAAATTCCTGAAATTTCTTACTAGTGGAAGACTAATTCCCCATTCAAAGTAAATTGTGATTCCCTCATTGGTTCCTGTGAGCATCAGGTCACTTAGCTTTCCATGACACAGCCTCCCCTAGAGACTAGAGCTTCACTGAGTTTGTCTTTCAAGAAGAACTGATTTGTGAGGTGTAGCTAAAGTAATGAGAGGATTGTTAATCTCTGTGGTCTCTTCTGGTTCAGAAATGCCATGATTTTATATTATTTTCTTACAAAGCACATAAGGTATTCTGAAAGCAGCTAAAAATGTTCAGAATGATGCATCATTTAAAAATGAATTTGGCTTGCTCAATGACAAATTTGAAGAACAACACTCTTTTAGATGAGTTTTATTGCATTTGTTAAAAAGTTCATTTTTATTCCTTTTAATCAAATTACCTTGTACTTAAATATTGAATTCTACCACTACTAGTAGTGGGAATCAGCTCTGCCCTTTTTTCATTTATGTTAATCATGTATTTCTATCCATTTAGTATTAAGTACTTCATTTTTTTCCTTACAATCATAAAAGTACCTTCAGGGAGAAGAAACCATGCCCATGGGAAAAGGCTACAAAATTTATGCTTCTCTTTGGACCAGTAGCTCATCATGGATGGTTAATGCTAGTGACCACTACAGTTTCTCTCCTGAATAATTAGCAATTTCTGTTCTTTAATGAGGGACATACATACATGATAAAAAAACATTCTAGAAGGTCATTTGCATTCCATAGTTTGTATGAAATTCTTGAGTTTTCTTTTAAGGTGTCACTCATAGATAAATGGTTAGGGACATGCTGGGCTGGTCAGAGGTCACAAATGAGTGGTCCACAGGCCACACACAGACCATAGATGTGATTTCTTTGGCCTGCACAGTGGTGCAGGTGTGTTGATTTTATTTTTCATCAGAATTTGAATGTGTATACTCTGTGTTTTCTAGGTTGCCTTCATTCCCTATTATTTTACACATGGCCCAATTCATATATTTACTTTGCCAGCCTGTCCACTGTGGGCAAGCAGTCACTTCTAGGAAGAGTAGGAAGAGTAAAACCCAAGAAGATTACAATATTTCCCATGATATAAGAAATACAATTAAAATTTCCCTTATTAGAAAATTATTTGACAAGAAGCCATAATTACTGATATTTTTGTTATTATTGAAAAAATGAAAAAACATTAAAATGAATGAGAATGGATGAGAAGCATGCTTCAAAAATGACATTTATTATATCAAGATTTATTTAATAGCTTTACAAAGGAATTAGGATATACAGCTATGGAACGGGGTCACATCTTCCTGAAAGAGGTCATTTATCAAACTTTGCTTTTATTTTATGTTACTTTTATTATTTACATGGCATTAGTTTATCCATAAAAATATTGTTTAATATACATTTAAATATATAAAACTAGGCAAACAACTGATTTATCAAGTGCAGAACTTTGCAGCCTTGGTTTATCTGGAAGGTCCCACAGCACCACCTAGTGCCTTGTATTTTATTTTGCATAATATTTTTGTAAATGTAAAACTTCTGATGTTCTTTTTTTAATATCAAATATGAACTGAAATAAACATGTGGTTTAAGAAATATTAGAAATAGAATGAGTTAAAGTAATTCTTACATATTTAATTGAAAATTAATATTTTAAAAATTGTGATTGTATAACAGAATTATTATAAAAATGTACTAGTGTCTCTAATTTACATCCAGAGTTACTCTTTAGAAGATCATATACTCTATGTGATCAGTGGAGCTATTGGAAAGTTGTTTCTTTAATCCGAAGTATGAGCTTGTCCTTTCATTGTTTATTTCTGCTCTATAATAAAGGTAATTTTTCCAGGGTTCTTTCTGAAGTCCGTGAATTTTCTGTCTTCATAGATTTGACAACTTTAGTTAGCACCATATTCTGTAGCTCTCATTAACATCAGAAAAAAATTGTATAACCCCATTTTTTAAAACTAGAGTTGTAAGGTATTTAGAGATTGTAAAATATTTCTACATTAAAAAACAAAATAAATAAAAAGAATGAGGTGCACCTTGATATTCTTTTATGAAAAGAGAACCAATAAATATAGTGATGTGAGACAAAATAAAGCTATTTGCAGAACACTGTGTATAGTATGATTATCTTAAGAAAACTGCATAAATCTGACTCATTTAAGGCTGGATGGATAGTGGATGGGTTGAGGGAATGATGGATAGTTAGATGCTGGTATATTATTTTCTTTTTTGTATGAAATCATAAACTGTTAATGTGAAATGTCTGTGAGGAGGTTGGGGAAGATTTTACTTTTCATTTTATACTTTTCCATGCAATTAAAATTTTCTAATAAAAATTTTCCTGTAAAATTTTTTATTACTTTCCTTAAATTAAACAAGGATCATTTGGGTGTTAAGATTAAGAACGATTTCATTTTTCCTTTTAATAATTCTCTGTACTAGAAACAAAGTCTAATTTTTTAAAATAAAAAACAAACAAACCAGTGCTGAAACAAGGTAGAGCAACCATCTTATAAACTTGTCTTTTAAAAAGGCTTTATGATACATTATTTTTTATTATGGGAAATGTAAGCCCTAAAAAGGCAGAGAATTATGTCAGCATTATCACCCTTTATCCTTGACAGGATAATATCTGACACATAGTAAGTGTTGAATGAGTGAATGTGAATAGATCCCATTGTGTCAAAATCTATATAGTAATGAGAAGTATTATAGTAGATTTCTACTCTATTTGCATATACATAAGTATATATGTAGAATTAGATTCTTATATCAGATGTCATTTAAAAATTAACACTGATAAGAATTAGCTCAAAGTTTATAATAACAAACATAATCATATTTCCAAATGTTTGAGTTGTAGCTATTCTTTTCTTGGTCTATCTTTAATAGAAGACTACACATAAACGTTAGCTATATTTGGAACTAAGACATAATGAAATTCAATCAGTTATTACTTAAGGAATAAGTACTCTGATCACTTGCCTTTTTATTTCAATTACTAATTCTATGGTAGTGACCTAAATAGTTGCTACTTTTAAAGTTCCTGCAATTATGATTATAGTAATCATAAAATGCTAATTACTCATTATTAAGTATACTCAATTCCTAATTAACTTATTTAAAATTTCATGGCATTTTATAGCTACCTGTTAGTGAAAATCCATTCATAGGGATAAACTGTATTCTTTTATTTTAAACACACAGTGGTTCTTAGTGATATGGTGTTGTGCATAGATTTTTTTTTTTTTAGTGTCAAAGCCTGTAGAAGTTGCCCTCTACTGGAGAACTTGAAAAATTATGTGGACATAGATTTTCAGTTTTCTTGAAGACTTTTAGTTAAATTCACTGATTTGATTGCCAGATGATCACTTCTTGTTCTCTGGCATTTTTATATTCCAAAGATATTGAAGTGCATAGCAGAGAACATTTTAAAATAAGATTCTGATTTGAATATACCTATGTCCATTTCTGAGTGAAGATGTTAGCTATTCCTTTTCTAAAATTCCTTAGTGACAACACCCAGTAGTTTAGGTCTAGAAGTAATTGTGTAATGATGAGTCTTTACTGAAACATTAAGAGGATTTAGGAGTATATAATTATGTAACCAAAACTGAGTTAGGGGTATTATTAGCAGTTCACTATAGGAATTTCGGGGATAAATGTCTGAGCACTCTAAAATATTTTTAGCTAGCTCCTTTGCATTTCCTGGGTTAGAAGATGAAATTTGATTATGGATAAGTAATTTACTTGCTCTGTTATTGACCTTTTTGTACTGGAAAAATCACATGATCATGAAATGACAAAGTCCATTTACCAGGCTTTATAATCTGAAAAGACAATGTTCTTCCTTGCCTCATCATTGCTTTTCCTTCTGCCTTTGGGAGTTCTGTGAGGCCTTGGGTAGGACTTCCCTCGAGAGGTTCAGAGCCTAGGTCCATCTTTACGTTGTTCAGACCTCAAAGCATATCATATTGTATATTTCTCTTTTATGTCAACCAATATTTAATAAAAGTAATCATGTTATTTAAGAAGAAACATATTTAAAATTCATATTGATTATGGAAGGTGGAGAGGGAAAGCAAGAAGAGCCCCCCATACACACACACACAAGTCAGCCTGAATATGGGAATCCTGTCACTTCGTTGCCTTGGTGATGGCGGAGGATTTGTGAACTGATGATGCTCATATGAGATGCAAATCTTTTTTAGGATCAGTTGGTTAATCGACTTCCTTCTCCCAGCTGAAGCCTCTCTGAGTTAGAGTTTTCTGTGGGCAGTTTTCAAAGCTGTAGGAATGACCCTGGTGAGGGAATATTATAAAAACTAGGGTTCATCAAGTAGATATATGAGACAAGGCCAGTAGAGTGCAGCTGTCTCCATTCATTTTGTCCATCTTGTAAAATATTGATCAGCACAGCTAGATATAACAGCAATATGTACTGTCATTTAGACACACCCAAAAGGAATGGATGAGCTGTACCAAAGCCATTCATTTCACACATGTAGACACAGTCTGGTTTTTTGTTTGTTTGTGTTAAAGGTCTGTTATAAGTCTGGACACTAGTTTTGATTAAATGATTGTTTTGACTCCCTTATTTAAAGGAAAATAGATTTACAATTATCCTAGAAGTTTATTTTAATATCTATAAGCCTGCATTAAATGCCTCTTCCCCAAATCTCCCCCAAATCATTTCTCATTACCTCCCTTTTCTATCCTTATTGACCCTCATATGATCCCTCTCCTCCCTCTTCCACATCTCTACCTTGCTTTTGCAAATTTTGCAGAAATGTGCCCCTATAGCTTCATCATCAATTCATAGACCTTCTTAGGGACAGGGGGAAACCTGTTTCAAAGCTTGATTTCCTTAAAAAATATACACTTCTCTAGTCTGTACTAATTTATCTATGCCTTTTTTTTTTTTTGCCTTATGCTTATGATAAATAAAGTGTTAGGTAATAGTTTTCAGGCCTCTGATTTGTGAGTTTTGCTCTGCTCACCTGGTTTGTAGGAGACAGTGTAGCATCATAAATAAAGAACTGGGCAGGGAATTGGAGACACTTAGAAGCTAGTGTTTTCACTCATTCTGAGCCCATGAGTGAGAGACACCGCCTCCTTAGGCCCCAACCTTGCAATCTGTAAAGTAGGTGGCAAATTATCTTTAATTCCCTTTTCAACTAGAATTCTCATTTCTCTAATTTCTCAAAAAACTGTTAACCACTATAGATAAATGGAATAATAATGGAGACCATGGATTCTGGAGCCAGACTGCATCTTTCTTCCCATTCTACTACTTACTGCTTGGTCATTTTGTACAATTCTTCTGTCTGTATGCTTCAATTTTATCCTCTATAAAATGGGAAGAATAATTGCATTTTCCTCATAAGTTTGTTGTGAGGATTGAATGAGTTAGGACATATAAAGAGCTTAGAACATGTTCTGACACTTAGAGCATGTATTCAGTAAATGTCAGCTTGTTTCATTATTATTATAAACATAAAAGTTTTAAAGCATTTCAGAAAGTGTGGCTCACTCATCAAATGGATTTGCTGCTCCCTGAGAGAAGCATTTACTCCTTCACTCAGCAAAAATGTACTGAGTGCTTATTATGTACTTGGCACTGTTATGCTGTAGGCATCAGTGAGCAAAATAGCAGATACACGTGAACTTTTTAAGCCAGTGGGTAATAAATATCCAGTGTTACTCCAACGATCTCAAAGTTATTTGGGTGTATTATTTTCATATATTCCTGTACCACTGGCAGTTATATGTGTAATCTTATTTCCTAGTCTGTTTCTTGAATATCTTTTTCTTTTAAATGTCCTTTTACCTTAGCTCTTTTTTTTTTGTCTTTTTAACAGCTTTCCTTTCCTTTGGATTATCTCCTGATCTCTCAACCCTCTCAACTTTTGTTTTTATTCCTTTTGCTGACACTTCCCATGGCTTAGCCATAGATCCTCTAAGCCTCTCTTTTTCACCTATAAAACTGGAATAAATTAGATGTTTGCAGAGCACTTAACACAGTTCGTAGTTCATAATATACCCTCAATAAATGTTCATTGTTATTATGATAGTGGTATTCGGTATCAACCGTAGCAGTAATTTTAAAACAAGAGATACTATAAGCTTCTATATATAGGATTCAGGCCTTAAGAACTTTGGTTGACCATTAGATAATGTGGAACCATCCCCTTGACAATTTAAGGTAGCTGTGTTTCCTGTGTATAATGTTTGCAGTCCTACTACTGATCCTTATTAGGCTGCCACAATTACTCCTAGGGAAAGTCAAACTAACACATCAGATTGTGGCTGGTGGATGCCTGCACGCCAAAATAAACCCCAGTAGATCATTCCTAAGCTATAAAAGGCAGTGCATTTGTACCTGGGTCATCAAAAAGACATTTGGACTCAATTATCTTTTGCTGCCTCCTTGGTCTATTATACACTCTCCAGATAAGTATTTTTAAGAAGCTGCTTTGGAAATTATTTCTTGCATGTTAAATCTATAAATTTAGAAGATATTTATATGAAAAATTTATTGGGAAATACAGAAAATTCCCACTTCTATCTCATTTTGGGCTTCAGTCAAATTTCAAATTATTTTCATCACTCTTAGCCTGGTATAGAAGAAGCCAAGCTTAGCCAACATTTTCATTGAAGTCAATAGCTAATAGTTTTAATGCAGGCCTGTGAGTTTACAGCGCCTGAAAATAAAATCCACTTCTTCAGGTAAAAGGTAAAAAAGATAAATTGGCCATTTTGTTTGTTTGTTTGTTTGTTTGTTTTAACATAAATATATTACTATTAGTTGTAATTAGCAATGCACATGTTATTCCTCTTTCGTGTTCTTGTGCTTATTCTTTATTGCTCATACAACTCTGGATATTAGCAATCCTAAACTCCACACATGCTGCCTGCTTTATGACAACTTTAATTTCCCCCTCCCTACTGGCCCCTTCCCTTTACTTCCATCATATTTGGCAGGGAGAATCATCTTCAGATTAGGAATAGTAAAGTAAATATTGGCAAAAGGAAAAGAGGCCCAAGATAACCAGACTATCTCCTGGCCCAGACACATTACTTCTTAGAGTCCTGAGAAAACTAACATTTAAGATTATTGAACTGCTTCTACCTTTGACAAATCATAAAGAAAAAAGAATAGAATCAGCAGCTGAGGATGTACAAATGTCATTACAAATATCAAAAAGAAGAAAGTACATTTTACACATTATTAACTGGTATAATCGTTAATACCATAATTACTAACTTTGACATCACTCTAGAGATAAATTTTAAAATGGGTAATTAAATAGGTGTTTTAGTTTGCTAATAGTTGCCAAAAGCAATATACCAGAAATGGGTTGGCTTTTACAAGAGGGGTTTATTGACTTGCAAGCTTACAATTCCTAGCCTCCAAAAACTGCCCAAATCATGGCATCATCAGGCGATGCTGTCTCCCCAAAGACTAGCTGCCAGCAATCCTAGACATCTCTGTCACATGGAAAGGCACATGGGGGTATCTGCCGGTCTCTGCTTTCTCCTCCAGGCTCTGTTGCTTTCAGCTCTTGGTCGCTCCCTCTGTAGCTTTTTCTCTCAGCTTCTGTGTCTTTCTCTCTCCATGCTTATCCCATTTATAAAGGACTCTAGTAAGAGGATTAAGACCCACCCTGGGCCATACCTAACTGAAGTAATCTCATCAAAAGTCCTACCTATAGTAGGTTCACATCCACAGGAATGGATTAGCTCTAAGGACATGATTTTCTTCTGTCCATCCATTTTCAAACTGTCACAGTGGGTTATACATAGTTACAAAGGAACATGCTGCAATATATAGAAGCAGCATGGGTTTATGAAAAACCAAGTCATTCAAAATATAAACATTTGTTACACTAACATTTCTTTTTGAAATATAATTACTAATTCAAAGCAGTACTCTAGAGCAAGGGTTAGCAAATTATGGCTCTTTGGTCAAATCTGACCATGCCCATTTGTTTATCTGTTGTCTTTGGCTGCTTTCCACCCCCAACAGCAGAACTGAGGAATTACAGCAGAGACAGTATGGCCCACACAGCCTAAAATCTTTACTATCTCGCTCTTTAGAGAAAATATTTGCCAACTCCTACCCTAGAGTTTAGATCTTTCTGAGTTTTAATGTGCATACAAATTACCTTGAGGAGCTTGTTAAAATTATAGATTATGATACAGTAGGACTGAAGTAGGGTCTCAGATTCAGCAATTTCTAACAAGCTCCTAGGTGAGGTCAATGCTGTTGGTCCTCAGACTACTTTTTGGGTAGTGAGAATCTAGATTTCAGAAAGACATTTAGCAAATTTCCCCATTAAAAAAAAGAAAAGAAAAGAAAATAAGAAGTTTGATGGCAGTTCAGTTGATTAGAATCTTAGCTATTTGGATGACACTCCCTGAGTAATTGTCTTGCTTTGCTAGGGCTGCTATGGCAAATACCACATGAGTTAACGTAACAGGAATTTATTGACTCATGGTTTAGAAGCAAGAAGTCCAAAATCAAGACATCAGCAAGGCCATTCTTTCTCCCCCTGAAGTCTTCAGTGTTCTGTTGCTGGTTTGCCACAATCCTTGGAGTTCCTTGGCTTGCATCTCTGCCTTCCATCACATGTCACATGGCAGTCTCTCTTCTTTCAGTTTCTGCTGACTTCTGGCTTCTTCCTGTAGCCTTCTCAGACTTTAGCTTATCTCCATATGGTCCCCAGCAATACAGAATAAGGCCCATCATTATTCTGTTTGGCCATACCTGAAAGGTCTTATAAACAAATGAGTCCACACCTGTGATGGTTTGAAGCTGAATGGACCCCAGAAAATTATGTTATTAAAGTTAATCCATTCCTGTGAATGTAAACCTATTGTTAGTAGGGCCTTTTGATTAGGTTACTTCAGTTGGAGCTTGGCCCAGGGTGGGTCTTAAACCTTTTACTGGAGTCTTTTATAAATGGGATGAATATGGAGGGGGGGGGGAGAAGGAGGAGGAGAGAGAGAGAGAGAGAGAGAGAGAGAGAGAGAGAGCGCACTCACAATGGAAGCAGAAAGCTGAAAGTGACAAAACCCAAAGGAGAAGGTAGAGACTAGCAGACACCACCAAGTGCCTTGCCATGTAACAGAGAATTCCAGGATCACCAGCAACCCATCCTGAAGAAAAAGCATTGCCTAATGATGCCTTCATTCAAATATTTTTCTCAGCCTCGGAAATGTAAGCTTGTAAGCTAATAAATCCCTGCTGTAAAACCCAACCCATTTCTGGAAAATTGCTTTTGGCGGCCAAGCAGACTAAAACAGCACCTTAACTGATAATATATCTTCAAAGGGTCCACCACAGGAATGTTAGAGAATCTGTCATCTTGGAGAGATGTTTTTCTGGTAATTTGAAAGTGATGATCTGAATATCATTTCCTTTTATGAGGATATTAGCTGAGTGATACTTGAAGGCAACAATAATGAGCTTGATAACACATATGTTTAGTTCACCAATATCAACTGGGTTTATCTTCTGGATATTTTCTCTTTTGGAAGAGAACTCCTGATGTGACTCTCATGTTACTGCATGTTTTGTGAGGAACAAAGGGCAGTCATGCTTTCTGCCAATTATAAAAGATTCAGGTTCCCTAAACTCAGGATTCCTCTCTTGTAATATAACCCACTGCATGTGCAGGCATTTATCTGAGCTCATCTGTGGCACCCTTTTACGGGCAAGAGAAACTGACACCAACATTATGCTTAGGCTGCTTGCTGTGCCCTTTGACTCTGACCCAGGACTCTTGTGTCTTCTGCTAGCATCTTTGGAACTGTGGCAAGCTAAGTAATTACCTTGAAAGTATGATTAAAATCTCAAACCCTTCACAGTTTTTGACATCTCCCATTAGTCACAACACACTTTCCCCTTTCTTTGCCTATCTCTAATGTTAAATCCTCTAGCTGTGTTCTGGAACTCCTTTCCTACTGCCTCCTTAGGTGTAATAGGTATAATCCCTTCTCTTTATTCAATCTCCACTTCCCTGCCCACCCCACCCCCCACCCCCATGGCTCTTTTCTATTAATTTTGAAAATCTTAAGTCTCTCCCATTCAAATCAAAGCAAACAACAAAAATTTCCTTTACCTACATTCATTCCCATCAAGTTCTACTGTACTCCTCTCCTCTCTCTACTGCCAAACTTCTCATTAAATATAATGTCCAAACTCTGTCCCTCTTTCCTCTCATCTTTCTGAACTCTCAATCCATTCCAATTTAACTACCACACTAATCCTGAGGACTCTGGGATGGTGATGCTCACTCCACCATTAATTAAGGGGGGCTTCTATCCCGTACATCCGATGGATGGGACTCTCTTGCTTGCAGTTGAAGGGACTCTCAGTTCCTTGGTATGTTGTTTGTTCATCATCCCCTCCCCATTAGTTGTACTGGGTGAGTCCATTGAACTGGAGAGTAGGTGTTGCAATTCCGTTGAGACATTCTTGTCCTTTGGTTTCTATGACATGGTATTTTTCTGGTTTTCCGCTAAGCTCTTGCTCCTTTTCAAATTTCTTTGTAGATTTCTCCTCTTCAAATGGGTTCTGTCCTAGGCCACTTCACTTCTCACTGGACACACTCTCTCTTGGTGCTCTCACTTAGTCCCATTGGTTTCAGCCACCAAATACATGCTGAGGACTCACTCACTTGTATTTCTTGTCCAAACTCTCTTCTGAGTTTCAGATCCATATATCCAATTACTTATCTCTAATTGGAGGCCTTGCAGACACTTCAAACTCATCATCTTCCCCAAGAAATATTTGTCTGCTCCTCCCCATTCTACCCTGGCTCAGAAATTGACTCTACAATCTACTTATTTGACCAAGAATCACTTAATTCAGAAAACTAAAAAAGTATACTTCTTTCTTTTTCATCCCTCCCTTCCCACTACATTTAATTAACCAGACTACCTCACAAATACTTTTTGAATCTGTCTCTCTATCTTAATCATTAAGATTCTTCACCTTACCCCCAAATAAACTCCTGTATGAATTACGGCATAACCTCCTAATTAGCCTACCTGTCTTTGATCTTCCTCCCCTTTAATCTGTTCTCTAAACAGCACCCAGAATGATTATTACCTAAACACAAATGTCATCATGCTGTTGTCACAAGGCCCCTCCCACACCCATGTCTGCATAAATCCTTTCAGTGGCTTCCCCTTGCTTTGAAATGAAGCCCCAACTCCTTACCATGGATTAGTAGGCCATTCACAGTCTATTTCCATCTTCATCTCTTACAACTGCACCCTCACACTCTACTCCCCACTTTTAGTTTCTTTATGTTCTCGTTTGCCTCCAAATCTTTTATGCAGCTTCTTCTCCCTGCCTAGGTTTTCTCTCCCTCCCTTTCCTTTCTTCTACCTCTCCTTTGCCTGGCTAATTCCTACTCTTCTTTCACTTCTTGTATTAATTGCCCTGACTCCCCAATTAAGCACTCTTATACTCTTAGAGTCAGCAGAGATTTTCATTTCTGAACATTCATCATTTTATTGCAATTAGTTGTCTATCTTCTCTAAAAAAATTTAGAGGGCATTGGATCTGTATGTCCTCGTCACCATATTCCTCAGCATCTAATAGGGTCTGGCAAGGAAGTCACAAGTAGGTATTTGTTGAATGTATCAGAGACAGATTAAGATCTAAAATGATAATAGGCCAAATCTAATAAAACTATATATATTTCTCTATCTTAATTTTGATCTGAAAAAAAATCACCATCTTGTGAGACTAAGGTGGTAGAGGCATTTCTTAATAGAAGGGTTGTAAGGAGGGACAAGATAGTGCAGTTTTCCATAATGGAGCTCCTTATGGGCAGGGACCCTTTTATTCACCCTTTTCCTTCAGTATCAATGATGTCTGATACCTAGTTAGCAGTCAGTAAATGTTTGTTTAATTAAATATAATGTCTATACAAGGCTTCACAGGGTATCATTGCTTTACTGGGGTGGTCACGACCCAGGAAGGAGTCCTTGACTTTGCAGGTCTAGACACTATTATTAACATGCCCTCATGTGGTTGTGTCCCAGGAGACTGTGTCAGCTAGTCAGTGTGATCTCTCTCCATCAGAAATGCTACCTGGAAAAAAAAATTATTATTAAACATTTTTGTTTTGGTTTTGGTTTTGGTTTTGGTTAAACAAGGTCTCAAGCTACAGAGAATTAACTGGATATTTTTGGTAGTTAGTGTTACCCAGCTTAAACAGTCTGATGTAACCATCTTTACTGTAATATTCTGTGCCTGATAAACAAACCAGAATGGTTATATCAGCTGCTAAGACACCCTTTTCCCTTGACAGAGATGTGAGCATATTGCTAAATTTTTAATTTGGGGATATTAAGGTACTTATTACTCTGTGAAGGTCCACTTTTAAAAAGGAAGTTATAGGCAGAGAATAGGGAGGAGGCTCTAACTTGCTAATCAACCATCACTTTCTTTCCAACCTTCTCTTCTCCAGGCTCCAAATGTCATTTTCTTTCTTCTATACAGTTTATTCTACTATATACTTTGACATCCGTGCTTATGAGTTCCTATTCTCTGGACACCATATACCCTAATGATTTTGTTTCAATTTAAGTGTCTTCAAAATTCCCCATATCATCCCCTCTATAGTTTATTGCTTAGGATGTGTTGGTTGATCTCACTCATTACATAACAGTTTGACACAATTTCAGTCTTGAAGATTAAGCTTTTCTCTAAGTTTTTAAGATATCCCTATGTACTGATCACAGGACAAAATGTGAAGAAAGCCTGGGTGTTTGTGCTGACATTATCTTAAATTTTTTAAAGTGATCTTTGCATTAATATAAGTGAAGGTTCAAAGTAAAGGAGCTATAAAAGTATAATTTTTTAAAATAGGACTTTCTTAGAAATATAGAATGAGCACACCAAACATTTAATTCAGTAATGAGGGAACCAGCAGAATGATAAAGTTGGTTCTAAGGAGATTAAAGAAATGAGCTTATATAGTCCATCAGAAAGGCATATTGAAATAAATTTGCTAAGTTAAAGATAAAACTGGTTAATGCCTACAGGGCAATAAATCCATAACCTTTGTGATTATTTTTTCTACTAGGCAAAAATCATTTCTATCTCTCCTGGATAACACTCTGTAAGTTAACATGCAATTTCAGAATCTGGGCCTTAATGAATAGTAAATAGCAAGTCAAACAAAGGTGTATCTCTCTGGGTATTGAAATAATCCTTGGATTGGCCTGCTACACAATTCTCCCATACGACATTGAAAGGACTTGCAGTTCTCTTTTTGCTTTATTACCAAATCTTGGACAGTGTTTATTAACCAAGGGTTGTAGGTTGAGAGTACGTCTAAGAGAAGGCTGAGAACCATGCTTGCCCTAGAAGGAACTCTGAGAGCAACCGAGGACTTTCAGCCTGGAGAAGACTTAGTGTGAGGACCAAAGTGCTAACTTCAGCATTACTCTTAAAATATGACCCCGAAGAAATAGCTTAAGATTGCAAAGGTTTTATTTGCACTGTTCCAAGAGCATCATTACAGGGCCCTTGTGATAAAGGAGAGGTAAAGCTTGTTCTAAATTGCTCTAAGGAGAAGAATGGGCAGCTATGGAAGTGGTTTGGGAGCAGTCTAAGAAAGAGCTTCCTGCTTGTGAGAAGGCTTCAGCCAGGGCATTGTCTGTCTTGAAAAGAAGAGTGTTTTCTGTTAATGAGGCTTTCTGGCAAAAGCACAGCCATCCCTGGTGAAGATGTTAGGAGACAGAGAGAAGGTTCACACTTCAGATGGGGCCTGGACCATGGGATCCCTTGCAAACTGAGATGCTGTCATTCCGTGAAAATGGAATCTTGTTAACAAGAAGGCCATGGGGTAATGCCCTTTAATTAAAAATCACGGAGAATTTTTTCTAAGACTTACGTTCAGTATCCTAAGAAGTCAGTTTTATTATCTATGTAATCACTGTGGTTGTTGCAGCAAAAGTTTTTTGTTTTTTTTTGTTTTGTTTTTTTTTTTAAGATTTTATTTATTTATTCATTTATCCCCTCCTTGCTGCTTATGCTCACTGGGTCAGCCAACCACGCCATGCGGGTGGGCTTGCCTTCACCAGGAGGCCCCTGGAACCGAACCCAGGGCCTCCCATATGGTAAACGGGAGCCCTACTGATTGAGCCACAGCCGCTTCCCTAAAAGTTTTGATAACATTTTCTATCAAAAACAAATCATGTGTTCACTTCAGCTTTTCCTTTTTTACAAGTTCTGCTGCTGAGAGAAGAAAACCTAGTTTTACTGTTGTTGCTTGATTTTATTTGTATTTTAATGTGACACAATCTGTGTCCTCAGATTTGACACTTTTTTTTCCCTTTCCACTAAAGTCATTGAAATATATTCACCCATTCATTCACATCAGAAGTGTAAATGGATTTTCTGTAAGTTTTTTAGGAGACAATGAAAGCTAGTCACTTTTTAACTTGACTTCTCCAGATGTTGCAATCAGAAAGCTTAACACACCACCCTAACTTCAAGGATGCTAATTCTATGTCTTGACTTTGAATCTGAAAGGAAGGGGGTGACATACTCTGCTAGAAGTGCTCATCTACCCTACTTTGCTTTTGTTATCCACTGCATTTGTATAGGATTTGCTTAGAAAAGATGAGGGAGAAAGAATCAAACTGAGACTTCTATATAAGCAAGAGGAAACAGCATGCTTACTTGATTTTCTGATTTTCAATGTTTGTTGCTGTTACAGTTTAAAATTTTAGTTCACCCTTTTTTACTACTGACATTTGCAAAACCTTGACTTGAAAAAGATGTACCAGAATCACTCTCTCCACATCACACAAAAGTTTATTTCTCAATTTGTTGTATGCCATAAATGGACATACTGAATCTGAAGCTCCTCTCAGGAGCTCATGACATATGACCCTGAGGAAACAGTTTAAGATCGCAGATTTTATTTGCACCATTCAAGAGCACAGACTCTGGAGTCAGGGACAAATGGATTGAATTCCTGGCATTGGCTCTTACTAGTTACTCTTGGTCTCTCTGAGGCCCAGTTTTCTTACCGAGTGAATGGGGTTAATAATATCTACTTCATAGGGCTGTTGTGAGGATTACAAAACATAACATACATAAAATCCTTAGTATAGTATCCCATACAAATTAATCCACAAGTATTAGCTACTGTTATTTTAATAATGATGATAATGACCTCACAAAAACTTAATTACTGAGCTCTTGTCAGAGTTAATGGCTTTGTGGCTGACTCATTTCCTAACACAACTGAAAAGTAGGTTTCAGCATTATATAAAAATTCAGTCTTAGTTAATGAACTTGAGCTGCCATTCTTGAGAAAATAATGAGAAATCTTAAATCCAGAATTAGAAAATACATCCTATTCACTAGGAAATGTTTAATGTTTTAGAAACAAATATCCTATGTCCTTGGAGGAGTTCAGGAATTTGTTGGTGTCTATACTCTTGAATGAACTGTTTAGGCAGGGATAGCATGCAATTAATATTGATCTACTTTCTAGTATGAGGTCATCACTAAGAGTCACTTGTGAATTTTGAGACCAAGATCATACAGTAACTAGACCCCACACCAATGTCATAAGCAGAACTCTGTAGAAAACTGCTGGTTGCTGAAATCTGCTACCTAGTTAGCAGTGGTGTAGTGGGGTAAGTTCTGTATTTGGAATTGGAAGAAACAGGCTCAAGTCCAGGCTTTGCTCTTTATTTGCTGTGTGTCTTTGGGCTGGTTGCTTAAGTTTTCTGAACCCGTTTCCTCATCTATAAATGGGGCTGTTATGTAACTTAATTCACTCTATAGAGAAAGATCAAATTTTAAAATGTACATGAAAGTGCTGAGGCAAAATACTATTAATATTACTGGTGGTATTATTAATACGATTACCATTCCACTACTGCAAAAGCAAATGAAATGGGCATCAGAAAGAACATGTACCATACAACATCAATATGACACTGACTCCTCTAATACCAGATGAATATCCCCTGAGTGGTGATAATGCTTAACCTTTTAACTGGGTATAAATTCTTGTCCTATCACAGATATCATGTCTTGTTTCTCAGAATTAAGTGCCATTGATATTCCACAATTAATGGTTAATGCAAATTTCTATTACCTTTTACCTGAATTTAGGTGAATCCATATATAACAAAGGGAAAACCTTTTGGTTAAGCTCCAAACTAAGCCAAATCCATTCTCTTTACCCAGTATACCCTCCCTTTAAATTCTTGAATTGTTTCCTCTTGTTGATAGGATCCACTCCAAGCTCCAAGCTCCTTCTGTCATCCAAGGCCTTGGTGATCTGGCCTCTGGCCCCTCCACTTCACACTTTCCTCTCTGTCTTGCTCAACTCTTTATAGATCCCTAGTGCTGCTACACCTTTATGCATACCTTTCCCACTTCCTGAAATGCCTTCCTTCACCCTCTTTCTCCTGGGTTAGTTTCCTTTAATTATGCAAACCTTGTTAAGTGTTTCTTCATCATGACCTTCCAAAGAGAAATAATCACCTCTTCTTGCATACCATGTTTCTCCTTGCCTGCCCCCCCACCTTCCCACCCCCACCCCCGTATTTAATCTTATGTATCACTGTGTGTTGAACTTTGGTCATAAATCAGTGTCCCATACTGGATTATTAAGCTATTTAAAGTCAGGGACCATGTTATATTCACCCTTGACTCTCCAGTGATGAGCACAGTACCTGGCATACAAATGGATGATCCGTAAATGCTTTATTGACTGGAAATTGGATGGCGCCCGTATTGACTGAAGCTAGTCAGATATTCTCATTTCCACATGGCCTTGTAAAGTTTAGGGTTCCTCCTAAAGTCTGAGTATATTCCACACCATTGAAGGACAGCAGCCCTTCTAAGGTAAGTATTATTTTGGCAGTTAAAACATTTAGCTCTACTAAATGTAAACCTGTTTCATAGATAACAATGAAGTTGATAAGCCACAATACATGTTATAATGAATAGATTTAAAAATATAACACAAATTAAAATGTTGTATTCTCTGTTGTGAATTGCAAAAGTTTATACAGAAAATAAGATTTTATTCTATTATTTAATAATAAAGCAGGTCTATGTATGGATATTCACATGTATGTATGCCCAATAAAGTCATGGTAGCAACATTTATATAAGGCAAGCCTGTCCCTTTTGGGCACATCAAAAAGAATTTAGTTACTCTTAATGACAAAAGGACTTCTTTACAAACACCAAAAGGATCTTTTTCCAAAAGGAAAGAAGTGATCCTAAGCTTGGGTCCTGAGCACAATCTGGTCTTAGGCTCACCCCACCCCTCACCTTACCACCCCTCCCTCCCTCTCTCCCTCCCTCCCTCTCTCTCTCTCTCTCTCTCTTTCTCTCACATACACACACACACATGCATGCACCCTCATCCTAAGACTCTCTGGAATTTTAAAGTTCCAAAAGAGTTCATTAATAAAAATTTGAAATGCTTTTTCTTGTATAAATCATAACAAAGTGTTGAGAGATAAAGGAAGAACTAAGAGAGGCGAATAATCATCTGCTGCTGTAAAACTGAAACCTGTCATGCTAACTCCCAACTCAAACAACTAGTTTTAAAGATTTGCCTTCAAGAAACCTAAAAGCTTGTATCCTGCCTCATCGGCAACAGCCTCAAACTGTTCCCTGTCATCGAAGAAAACAAATCTTTTGCTCGTTTTTGCCTAGGGGAGACAGAGGGACTGAGGTGGTCCTATGTGGCAAAATTAGATAAAAGACTTGCCTTCTACCATGGAGACATGGAGTCTAATCAAGTGAAATGAGTTTTGAGATCCCAGCTCATTTCCTAGGGGAGATCAGTTCACATTACAAAATCATGACATCTCATTCATCACAACTGACGTGGTCTTTGCTCAGGAGAGGACCCCAACTGGGACTAAACCACCTGTCTTCTCTCTAAAAGGGGTACTTTATCCAAGTTAGAGTTGAAAGCCTTGGAGTTAGAAAGCTTGCCAGCCACCAGCGTCCATCCCTGTGATATATATGCAATGTGGAAGGGAACTTAAGTTTAAAAAAGGAAAGATGAGTTTAAGGAAGATTGATGATTGCACTTTTATTGATGACAAAATACAAATAATTGTAATAGAAATGCTAAGGCATTATTCTAAGGAGACTCAAGATTGGGCCTCCCTCTCTTTATTTCCTGGCCTTTATTAAGTAAGAAGGATAAGCAATTCCATATATCAGAGATTAAAATGGCAAAGAAAGTATCCTGATTTCCAGGTTGATAAATGATCATCTCTTTTGTTTCTTTCAGGGCATTGTTATAACACCCCTGCTACTGCTGCTTTTTGTGAGTACTTCGATATTGTCTTTAATATCTTTTTTTTTAAACAAATCAATTTTATTGGTACATATTAATAAAGCATACAGTTCATCCAAAGTACACAATCAATGGTGTTCAGTATAATCACAAAGTTGTGCATTCATCACTTCAATCATTATTAGAGCATTTTCATTATTTCCATAATAATGTAATAATATACTAAACAAAAAACAGACAAACAGAAAAACAAGAAAATTCTTCACCTCTCAATCTATGTTTTCCCTGCTGTACATAACTTCTATTTCTAGCTATTGCACAATTATTTATTTATTTATTAAGCAGTTTTATTGAGATATATTCACATGCCATACAATCTTTAATATCTTTAAATATCTTTTATTCAAAGTCATCTACAACCCTTTAAGAAAGGTCATAAGAATAAATTGAATTTGAATCCTTTTGTACTGCTTTGTCTCACATTTTGAATTATTGTTCCAGTTGACCTGTACTGAGTGATAACACTCACACAAAGAAGATACATGGTCCTGGGAACAAGGGCAACATCAGGACACAGTTATTTGGGCCTCTGACTCTTGGTTAAATCATTTATTATTGCAAATTAATAACCAATGACACAGGACACAAATGTGCCACTCTTTATTTTTTCATTAGTAAAATTAAATTGGTTGATAATGACCCAGTGTACATTGGTGTGTGTTTGACAGAAAGAGCCCTGGACCAGGGAAATCAGAAAAAGCATAGGTTCCAGGGCACTGAGAGTACCTGGCTTCCTCACCTTGGAGAACACTACCTCAATTTTCTCGTCTATAGAGTGGGAAACAATAACACCCATCCCAGTCTATCTCCCAGGAATAATAAGACTTGCTTTAGAAATAAAAAAAAAACACAAGCAGAAACAAGCTACTAGTTAACTAAACAAAAATTGTTCTGAAAATAAGAAATGCTAATTAGCTGTCATTTCTTTTGGCACTAAGCATATGAGAAATTAGATGAAAGATTATAATAGAAATTAATGTTATCTCATGCTGAGAAAAGCATATGTAATCATGAATGATACCTAAAATATTTTATGAACTGCACATTTTTTCATGCACACATCTCCCAAGTATCAATCATTTCACTTATCACTGAAATGTACTGGGGATGCCTTTCTTGAAGTGGAATGTAACTGTCTGGCGAGCACTATTTGTCAGTGAATTAAAACTATGGGGAAAATTTATTTAATTATAGTGTAATTACCCAAGTTGGAATTCAATTAGAGTAATAGAGTGAGGGACCTCATTTCTTACTAGCTATGTAAGAAATACGGAAGGATAGAAATTCAAAACAGTCGGATGCTGCATCTTTCATGAAAGGCATTACTTTCAGGTACCTAAACTTCAGCCATTCTGAAATGCTAGCTCCATACAGACAAAGTAAGAAGATTTAACTCAGCCTTTTCATGACTGGGATCACAGGGGCAATTTCCCAGGAGCAGCCCCCATGCAGGCCAGTCTGAGGTCCCTGTTTGCAGTGTGTCAAAGATCTTAGTGTAACCCCTGGCATCTAGTCAGTGTACAATAATTGGCAGTTTCCACTGCACAGCCTAGGTTTTTCCATTGCAGAAGAGTGGCATCAGTTACTCATGTGACTCTTTTAAGAAGGAAGGACAGGGGAGAAGTTACTGCCGAAACTAGGCGGCTGAGACCCAGGGTAGCATTTTTGAGTGTATCAGAGTTTGGAATCTCTGGGACCCTGTTTCAGCTCATGATTAAAGAAAAGGAGTACTTTTCTTCCTTTCCTTGCTATTTCCATACCATAATAAGAAATTTTCTCAGTTCATTTATATTGTAGCATCACATTAATGCAAGCTTTCCCCCACTCACAGATCCATGGTCTCCATAAACTTTAGTTGGTTCAACATATTAAAATAATAGACCTTCAAGAATTGTGAAAGACATCCTAAGGCCCTCAACTTAAAAGTTTAACGTACCTCTTCTAAAACAACTAGGCTGTCCCAGTAGATTGAGTGGCATCATCATAAATCATGAGTAGATAATTCTATATTATATGACTTAAAATCACATGCCCAGTGTTTTAGTTTCCTAGCTGCTAAAACAAATACCAAACTATGAGTTAGCTTAACAACAGGGATTTATTGGCTCAGGGTTCCAGAGGCTAAAAGGCTTGCTTTCTTCCAGGTTCAGTATCTTCTAGCTGGCTGACAATCTTTGGAGTTACTTGGCTTTTTTAATACACAGCAATGAACAAGGCAGCACTGTCTTCTTTCTCTTCTGGGTTTCACTGATTTACAGTTTCTGGCTGCTCCCCTTAGTGGTTTCTCTTGCTGTGGCCTTTTCTATAAGGCTTTTAGTAATAGGATTAAGACCCATCCTAATTCGGCTGGGCCACACCTTAACTGAAGTAATATTATCCAAAGGTCCTATTTCCAAAGGGTTTATACCCACAAAAATGGATTAAGATTAGGAACATGTATTTCTGGGGTGCATAACTCCAAGCCACCAAATCCAATATATAACACTTTTTGTCTGTTTAGATTACCATGTATTTTACAAACAATGGGAATTATTTTAAACACTTGTGTTACCAGGTCCCATTTATTGAACAGGATAAGAACCTGAGTGACTTATATGAACACATTCTATAAAAAATATTTTTTCAACACCCCTAAAAATTGGATTATTTTACCTTATCCTATTTTGAAAATGGAAATTTTTTAATATACAGATGCAGTAGCTAGTAAAGGTCTTTTTTGCTGATGGATTTTCAGTCTACTATATTCTTAACCTCTTCTCAGAACAATCCCTTCACCTTCTTGATCCAACTGAAACCTGGCCTTTGACTCCTGCTTCTGCTGCAGGTCTGTCTCATACCCCTGAGCCTTGAAATGGGATAAGGTGTTTCCTAGCACCTCTTTGCCTTTTCCATGTCATTCCCCTCCTCCTTCTTCTTAACATCCCCTAGTTTCTTTGAAGGGTATGCCAATAAAACTGTACTACCTGTTACTCCTCTTTGTTGTAATTATCAGTAAAGCCCCAGGTCACTCTCTTATCAGTCCAAAAGAATTTTAGCACCTTCCCATTGTCTTCTTTTTGACACTTGGATTAATTCTTGGTGATTTCAATACTAACACAGTCGATCCTTCCAATATCCTGGCCTCTAAATTCTTAACCTCTTCTCCAACATGCTTACCCTTCACTCCTCCTCAACCTCCCACATGTATGGCCAGACTCTTGACTTGGTTACTGACAATAATTGCATCCCTCCATAATCCCTTTTGCAAGTGTATTCCTTTCTGATCAACATCTCCTATCTTTGTGACTTATTCCCTCTAGTCTCTATCACCCCCAAATTAAAAAAAAAAAAAGTCCTCAACCTTGCTTGAATGGCCAAATCATTCACCTTAATCACCTTTACAATGTCTCAAACTATACCCTCCTTACCCTCACCACTACCCCCATGTCCTCTCATCCCATCTTACTTAGCTTAGATCTCGGTCCATCATTATAATCACTCTCCTACATACTGTCCAAAACCTTGCCCATCTCTTACTTCTAAATATTTGTCTGTCAAAACATCAGGCCTACTTAAATCAAACTCTGTATCTTCTGGATGGTATGACAAAAGGCATAAAATTTTGGTTTAATTTGCAGCTAAAACCCATTGTGTAACAGTGGATTTGTTCTTTAACCTTTCACAGTCTCAGTTTTCAACTCTGTAAAATGAGGATTGTGATGAGGTTGAAATGAATTAATGTTGAAGCGCATTGTAAACCATAAAGAACCATGCAAATGTTATTTAAGTTTGACACTTTATAAAGGAAAATAGAAAATAATCTCAGGAAGGATGTCAGTGTTCTACAAAAGCACTCATCTGACCTGCAGCAACAATCCACCTAGTCCAGACTTTAAAATAATGGACTGAGTCTCAAAATTTAACACTTTAATATTCTAGGTTTTTATATGATCTATAATTTTATAATCTTGTGAGAAAACTAATCCAATATTTACCATGGCTGACAATGTGTAATGATACTTTTCCTGAAATATCACCTTTTTTCTCCTAAATCCCCAAGTTCTTTCATATACATTATCTTGATACCATGCCTCTGATATAGACAACAATAGAAATTATTGTCTTTATTTAGTCAATGGATATGCATCAGGACATGGAATTCCTATCCATGAGGATAAATTAAGGCTTTGTCCAGCTTTAAAAGCCACACCTATAAATTGATTACTTGGAATTCCATTTTAATGTTGCTTATGAAATGATATTACAAGTGATAAGTGTCAACCAACTTTTAAGTTCTAGTAGGCCAGAAACTGCATGCTTTATCCCCAATGCCAAGTATTCAGTAAATATTTTTTTGAAGGAAGAGTCCCTCCTGGTGGAAAGGGAATAGAAAAGTGGGTGAGCAATTAATGATTAGAATGCTTCAAATTGTAAATAGAAGATTAGGATCTCAGCCTAACTCATAAAATTTTACCTGTTTGCCTTTAAAAATAATTGACAGTTGTTTTCAGTAATATGTTTTAATATCCATTATTTTATTCAATATTTATTTGATTGCCTACTGTGCACTGTGAATATTATAAACACCAAGCTGACATTGACCCTTCCCTCAAAGAGCTTATAGTTTAATAGTAGAAATAAGGTACATGCAAGATAAATAAAATACAAGGTAGAAATTATAAGTATCAAAAAAATAAAAATAAATAAATAAAAATAAATAAATAAAAGAAATTATAAGTATCATAAGATTCATGATATTTCAAGAGATTACTGAAATAAAAAACATTGGGAGTGGATGTGGCTCAGTGGTTGAGTGCCTGCTTCCCATGTACGAAGTCCTGGGTTCAATTCCCAATACCTAAAAAAAAAAAATTAAGTAGTTCTCATACATTGGAAGCAGGCGCTCAACCACTGAACTACATCTGCTCCTCCCCAGTGAAAGCTGATTTTTGTTTGTTTGTTTTTAGGAGATACCGGGGATCGAGCCCAGGACCTCGTACATGGGAAGCAAGTGCTCAACCACTTGAGCTACATCCGCTTCCCTATTTTTTTTCTTTACCATGAATTTTAATACGTAAAGAAAACTTTTAATTTGAGTACAATGAGAAGGTATTTAGAAACTTGTAAAGTTTCACAAGGAATCTCCTGCTTACTAGAGACTTCATAGGCAGGGTTCTGATTCTCTGTTATATGTAATATCACTTCAAAAACTGCATCTTTCCTTTCTTTTAATGTGGTTTATCACTAACACTATGTTTAACAGCCATTTTTTGGTCTTTATTCAGTAGTAAATAAAGAGAAGAGTGAAGGAGAGAGATTTTAAAACTTGAAAAGTAGCATGGTATGATAGTTAGAATAAAGAGGCCATAGTACTGAGTTAAGTACTCCAACTGTGAAGTCAGGTGGGTGGCAGTCAGGCAGATGGAAACCCCTGCTTCTGTGGACTTCCTTTCACCGCAGTCTCCTTAGTAAACAAGCTGTCACCTTCTTTCCAGCTACATCTTGCTTACACTAAGGAGAGGAATGAAAGGAGGCAATGTCTAAACCTCTCTCACTCTTTCTGAGAGTTAAGACAAAGGTGCCCAGGGATAACTGTGTTTACTCCATAGAAATGGGTCAGTCCAATTCCATGTAATTGCAATTTAAGGAACCCATATGTTCAGTGGTGCTGTCATGGTCTCAAGCTCCAAAATTCTGTAGACCACCAATTTATTTAAATAAATTTATGCTTGACTGGGGAAGATCAGTAGCAGTTTGAACGTATACCGTTAGAACGACAGTTAAGTCTTCTCTTCCATTCTCTTCAGCCATAAAGGGCAGTTTAATATCAAAACCTCTTGAGACATGTAGGGCCCAAACATTGACCATTGCTGAAAATCCTGTCCTAAAATTCATACATCATAGACCTCTTTGGGCCATCTTTGTATGTGGGGGATGGTCAAGTATCATAGGATACTGGACAAATATTTACCTACATGCTGCTTACACATTTACTTAAGCACTTGTTAAGTAAGTAGGAGTACTGCTAGCCTTGCTATATCAATAGATTTCATATAACTTGATTTTTTAGAATCCTAACCCTCAATCAAGTAGGTATTTACAAGGCATTGTGATCATTGGACATATATACGTAGATGCCCACATACACACATCCATACACACCATGCTGTGTTTCTACATTAACTATTATGATCCACTGATCTTTTTTGTTTTCTAAGAGCAGTTGTAGGTTTACGGAAAAATCAAGCAGAAAGTAGAGTTCCCATACATACCCCACCCTATACCAAAATATAGTTTTCCCTATTATTAACATTTTGCGTTAGTGAGGTAACTTTGTTACAGCTGATGATGCAATGTTATTATAATTATCCTATTAACTGTAGCCCATAGTTTACATTCAGGTTCACTCCTTGTGTTATACAGTTCCATGTTTATTTCTTTATTATTCTGATAACTTGTACACAACCTAAATTTTCTCTTTTTATCCACTTTCAAATAAACAATTCAGTGGTGCTGATTGCATTCTCAAAGTTGTGCCTCCATTACCATTATCCATTGCAAAAATTTTCTTTCACCTTAAACAGAAACTTTGTACCAATTAAGCAGTCACTCATCCAGTCACTGGTAATCTATACTCTAATTTCTGACTTTATGACTTTTAATAGAATTTTTTTTTTTTTTTTTTTTTTTTTTTTTTTTTGGGCCCCCGCCCCCCCCCGGACCCCCCCCCCCCCCCCGTTGTTTTTGTGCTCACTATCTGCCTTCTGTGTCTGCTTATTTTCTCTTTAGGCGGCACCGGGAACTGATCCTGGGACCTTCCAAAGTGGAAGCAGACCAGCTCCCTGGTCTGCTGCATCTCTTATTGTCTCTCCTCTGTGTCTCTTTTTGTGGTGTCATCTTGCTGCTCCAGCACGCCTGTGCGGGCCAGCACTTCTGTGCGGGCCAGCTCTCCTGCACAGGCCAGCACTCCGCATGGGCCAGCTTTCCACGCAGGCCAGCTCGCCACGCAGGCCAGTTTGCCTTTCACCAGGAGGCCCTGGGAATCGAACTCTGGACCTCTTATATGGTAGAGGGGAGCCCAATCGCTTGAGCCACATCCATTTCCCACCTATTACTTTTAATATCTATTTATTTCATAGAAGTAAGATCATATGATATTTATCCTTTTGTTCCTGGCTTCTTTCAGTCAGCATTATGTCTTCAAGGTTCATCTAACTTGTGGCATCATCAGAACGTCATTCCTTTTTGCAGCTGAATAATATTCCATTGTATGTATGCACCACATTTTGTTTATCCATTTTCCTATTGATAGGCACTCACCTTTTGAAAATTTTGAACAATGCCACTATGAACATTAGGGTGCAAATAACTGTTTTAGTCCCTGCTTTCAATTCTTTTAGGTATATACCTAAAAGTTTGATTGCTGTATCATATGGTAATTCTAGACCTAACTATCTGAGGAATTGCCGAACTGTTTTCCACAGTTGCTACACCATGTTACATTCCCACCAACAATGAATGAGTGTTCCTCTTTCTCCACATCTTTTCCAAACATATTGTTTGTTTTTTAAATAATAGCCATTCTAGTGAGTGTGAAATGGTATCTCATTATGGTTTTGATTTGTATTTCCCCAGTGGCTAATGACTTTGAGCATCTTATTATATGTTTATTGGCCATTTCTATATCCTCTCTGGAGAAATGTCTATTCAAGTCTTTTACCCATTTTTTAATTAGGTTGTTTCTCTTTTTATTGTTAAGTTATAGGAATTCTTTATATATTCTGAATTTAAACCCTTATCAGATATGTGATCGCCAAATATTTTCTCCTGTTTTGTAAGTTGTCTTTTTATTTTCATGATAAATTCCTTTGATGCCCAAAAGTTTTTAATTTTGATGAAGCCTGTATTAGTCAGCCAAAGGGGTGCTGATGCAAAATACCAGAAACCTGTTGGCTCTATATTTATTTGGGTATTTATTTGGAGTAGAATCTTACAGTTACCAGGCCATAAAGCATAAGTTACTTCCCTCACCAAAGTCTATGGCCATGTGTTGGAGCAAGATGGCTGCCAACGTCTGCCAGGGTTCAGGCTTTCTGGGTTCCTCTCTTCCCGGGGCTCATTTCTCTCCAGGTTCAGTGACTCTGTTTTCTCCACAATGTCAGCTGTAGACTATGAGGCTCTCTAGGCTTTGCCTCTCTCCACAAGGCCAGCTGTAAACCATCAGGCGATATGGCTCTGTCTCTCTTCCCGGGGCTTCTGCTGTGTCTAAGAGCCATCTTTATTCCTCTGTGTTCTTCTCCTGTATGTTCACTTCCTGGGCTCCAGCTCAAAATTCAGCATCAGAATTCCAAGTTTGTCCTTTGCCATGTCTTTTATCTGTGAGTCCCCACCCACCAAGGGGCAGGGACTCAACGCCCTACTGATGTGGTCCAATCAAAGCCCTAATCATAATGTAATCATGCCCAGAGGAACAGACTAGTTTACAAACATAATGCCATATCTATTTTTGGAATTCATAAATAATGCCAAGCTGCTACAAAGCCTCATTTGTATTTTCATTTATTGTTCATGCTTTGGGTGTAACATCTAAGAAACCATTGCTTAACACAAGGTCCTGAAGATGCTTCTCTAGGTTTCTTCTAGGAATTTTATAGTTTGGTTCTTATATTTAAGTCATTATCCATTTTTAGTTAATTTTTATAAATGGTATGATGTAGGAATCCACCTTCATACTTTTGCATATGGCTATCCAGTTCTCCCAACACCATTTATTCAAGAGACTATTCTTTCCCAATTGAGCGAACTTGGCCCCTTTGTCAAAGAACAATTGGTCATAGATGTGAGGGCTTATTTCTGAACTCAGTAAAATTCCATTGGTTTATGTATCTGTTCTTGTGATAGTACCATCCTCTTTTGGTTACTGTAGCATTGTAATAAATTTTAAAGTCAGAAAGTATGAGTCCTCCAGCTTTGATTTTCTTTTTCAAGATGTTTTTGGCTATTTGGATCCCCTTACTTTTCCATATAAACTTAATGATTGGCTTTTCCATTTCTGAGAAAATGACTGTTGGCATTTGGGTTGGGATTGCATTAAGTATGTATATTGATTTAGGTAGAAAAGGCATCCTAATAATATTTTGTCTTCCAGTCTTTGAACATGGAATCTTTTTCCATTTATTCAGGTCTTCTTTAATTTCTTTTAACAATGTTTTATAATTATCCATGTATGAGTCCTTTACATCCTTGGTTAAATTTATTCCTAGATGTGTGATTCTTTTAGTTGCTATTGTAAATGGAATTTTGTTTCTTGATTTCCTCTTCAAACTGTTCCTTGCTCATGTATAGAAACACCAGTGATTTTTGCATGTTGATCTTTTATTCAGCCACTTTGCAAAATTCATTTATTAGTTCTAGTAGCTGTGCTGTGGATTTTTCAAGGTTTTCTATATATAGGTTAATGTAATCTATAAATAGGGAAAGTTTTACTTCTTCCTTTCTAATTTGGATGCCTTTTATTTCTTTTTCTCCCTAATTGCTCTGGCTAGAACTTCAAGTGCAATGTTAAATAACAATGGTGACAATGGGCATCCTTATCTTGTTCCTGATCTTAGGGGAAAAGTTTTCAGTCTTTCACCATTGAGTATGATGTTAGCTGTGGTTTATATATATATATATGCCCTTTATATAGGATATTTCCTTCTATTCCTAGTTTTCTAAGTATTTCTGTCAAGAAAGGGTGCTGGATTTTTCCAAATCCTGTGTCAATGAGGTGATCGTGTGTTTTTTTTTTTTCCTTTCATTCTATTAATGTGTTGTTACATTGATTTTTTCTTACAGTGAACCACCCTTGAATTCCTGAAATCTCACTTGATCATGGTGTATAATTATTTTAATGTGCTGTTGGATTCAATTTGCTAGTATTTAGTTGAGGATTTTTGCGTCTATATTCTTGAGAAATATTGGTCTGTAATTTTCTTTTCCCATGATATATATATATTTTTTTAAAGATTTTATTTATTTATTCATTTATCCCCCCCTTGCTGCTTGCGCTCGCCGGGTCAGCCAACCACGCCGCGCGGGCGGGCCCGCCTTCACCAGGAGGCCCCGGGAACCGAACCCGGGGCCTCCCATATGGTAAACGGGAGCCCCACTGATTGAGCCACAGCCGCTTCCCTCCCATGATATTTTTATCTGGCTTTGGTATTAAGGTAACGCTGGCCTCATAGAATGAGTTGGGAAGTGTTTGCTACTCTTCAATTTTTTAAAAATGTTTGAGCAGGATTTGTGTTAATTTATCTTAGAATATTTGGTAAAATTCACCGGTGAAGCCATCTGGTCCTGGGATTTTTGATTACCAAATCAACCTATTTGCTTGTTTTCAATCTGTTGAATTCTTCTGTTTCTTCTTGAGACAGTGTAGGTAATTTGTGTGTTTCTAGGAATTTGTCTGTTTCATGTAGGTTGCTTTACATATCTTCATTTCTTCATACTTCATACTTCATACTGCTTCAAATTACTGTCTCCTGGCCTTTCCTTTCAACCAGAAGAACTCCCTGTGGCCTTTCTTGTAGGGCATTTCTCTTGCTGACAAACTTTCTCAGTTTGGGTTTATTCGTAAATGTTTTAAACTCACCCTCATTTTTTGCTGAATTCTTGGCTGGCAGTTTTTCTCTTTCAGCACCCTTAAGTATGTTATACCAATGCCTTTTACCTCCATGGTGTTTGGTGAGAAATCAGCACTTAGACCTATTGAGGACCCCTTGCACATAACAAATCTCTTTTCTTTTGTTGCTTTCAGAATTCTCTCTTTATCTCTGGCATTCCACATTTTGATTAGTTTATGTCTTGGCGTTGGTCTATTGGGGTTTATCCTATTTAGAGTTTGTTATGATTCTTGGATATGTATATTCGTGTCTTTTATCAGATTTGGGGAGTTTTCAGTCATTATTTCCTCAAATATTCTTTCTTCCCCCTTTTCCTTCTCCTGTCCTTCTGGAACTCCCATGTTGGTATTCTTCATGTTTTCCACAGCTCCCTGAGAGTCTGCTCACTTTTTTTCATTCTTTTCTCTATATACCCTTCAAACAGTATGATTGTGATTGTCCTGTCTTCTAGTTCACTAACGTTGTTCTTCTGCCTGTTCAAATCTGCTGTTGAATACCTCTAGTATATTCTTAATCTCCATTATTGTATTTTTCTTCTCATTATCTCTATGTTCCTTTTTAAACTTCCTAATTCTTCTTTTTGTTCATGCATGGTCTTCTTGATACTGTTTAGTTTTATATCCATATTTTACTTTCATTCAGTTTACTGATTTAGGAGATTTGACTGAACGTTTTTGATTAATTGTTCCAGTGTCTGTGCTTCCTCTATTGTTTTGTTGTTGTTTTTTGAATAATTTATTGAAGTATATCATTCCTATATGAACATGCATAACAAACAATAAGTGTTCTGTAAACATTGTGAACTTACAAAACAAACATGCATAACATCATACAGGGCTCCCACACATCACCCCACCACAAATACTTTGCATTGTTGTGAAACATTTGTTCAATTATGAAAGAACATTGTCAAAGTATTACTACTAACTATAGTCCATATCTTACTCCCCTACACTTTTTTTTTTAAGGGTTCATTTACTTTTATCCATTTTTATACACACACCCCCGTTTTTGCTGTTTTTGTGTCCATTCACTGGGCAACTCTCTGTGTCCATTTCCTGCCCTCTCTTCTCATCCTTCTCCTTCTGTCCTCTATTGTTTTAATATGCACCACTGAATGGGCCATCTCGTCCTTTTTCTCTGTACGACTTGTGACCTTTATTGATGTCTGGGCATTTGATTGTTTTCATTGCTAACTCTGGAAATCAGTTTCTCCTCTTGCCTATGGGTTTAGTGTGTGTTAAGGCCCTTCCTCAACACTTGGTCCATTTTATACTTAACTTTAGAGCAGCCTGTGGTTAACAGTTCAGTTTTTCCCAAGTCTTTCTGTGTCTGTATCTTACCCTGGGCATATACAGTAACTTTCAAGCTTACCCTAGTATGTGCAACTGTTTCCCTCCAGGAGAGAATTTCCTTTCCTCTGTTCCTTCTTGAGGAGACTCTTCTTATTTTTATGTAAATTTTCCTCCCTGGCAGCTGTGATTTGCTCAACTCCTCTCCTGTACTCTGGACCACCCTTTTACTCCAGCTTTCTGCCCTGGGTACCCACGGCTGTACAATAGTTCAGATTCCTCTTTCTGTGCAGCTTTTCTGCTCCAGTAACTTCTAGATTAGGGGATCCTGATCCACAGAGTCAGACAGGATCAATGTTCAAAGACACCCAGTTTTTTTGTGTAGGTATACCAGCAATTAGTGTCTGGGCTGGGAGTGTGCACAGGTTGCCTAAAGTTCTGCTGTGGGTCACTCTGGTTTCTAGGGGCCACTTTGAATGTGCATACACAGATCACTAGTGCATCACCATAGGTCCATGCCTGAATGCATATGGTACTCTAGACCACAGCTGTGGATAGCTCAGGGTCAGTGACCATGGCAAGAGTTGCCTAGGCTGGAGAGCCATGTGTGTCTCTTAAACCATGCAGATGTTTATTGGGGGGAAGGGTCCAGACTGGCAAAATTATTTTGCCATTCTCCTATCTTTTTTAGATGTTTTGCTTCAATTTAGCATTTGTAGATTCAGTCTCCAGTTTCAGTCATCTTCCAGAGTGCCAACAGAGTTGAATCTGTCCTTTTATTTAGCTGTCCCTAAGGTGAAACGTTCCTGGAAATGTCTTTTGCAACCATCTTGATCATGCCTTTCCCCCATAATAGCTCCTGTGTAGATTCCATTTCAGCAATTCTTAAATCTATAGATTGACTTTTCAGAACACTGTTTAAGAAATCTTGTTTTTCTCACAGAGGTGAGAAGTGGAATAATTTTTATTGAGTAGCTATTATATATACTTTATACATGATTCCATGTGAACATCATGACTAACTTTAGAGGTAGGTTTATCTTCACTTTATATGAGAAATCATTTTCCTAACTTGAGACTGCACAATTTGTAAAGAACACAAGGCAGTTTCAGTCCAAGACTACCTCAAGTTGAATGTTCCTTCCAGGTTATGCTTACAAAATGTCTTAGTTTGCCAGGGCTGCTATGACAAATACTGCAGAATGGGTTGGCTTAAACAATGGGAGTTAATTGTCTTACAGTTTTGGAGACTAGAAGTCCAAAATCAAGGTCCTGATAGGTCATGCTTTCTCCCAGAGTCTGTAGCATTCTGGTGCTGGCTTGCTTCAATCCTTGGGGTGCCTTGACCTGCAAGGTTCTTCTCCCACCATCACCTTCTCCTCCTCTTCTGCTTCTCCTGCTCAGTTGTCTGTGTTTTTGTCTAGACTTTATATGGACTGCAGCCATATTGATTAAGGCCCACTCTGATTCAATTTGACCTTGTTTTAGTTTGCTAAAGGGCTGCCAATGCAAAGTACCAGTGTGTTGGCTTTTATAAAGGGTATTTATTTGTGGTAAAAGTTTATAGTTCCAAGGCCGTGAAAAGCCCAAGTCAAGACACCATAAGAAGTGCTTTCTCACCCAAGTCAGCTGCCACGTGTTGAAGCAAGATGGCCACCAGTCTCTGCTGAGGTCCCTGCCTTCCCCTCCAGAATCTACCATTTCATGGAGCCCAGCTTTGAGCAGCCAGGCATAGGGCTTGTCTCTTTCTGGGCCTCCTATATCAGTCTCAGCTGTTCCACTCTCTTCCCAAGTTCAGCTGTAAGCTATCAGGCATATAGCAGGGCTGCTCTGTGGGCCCAGCCTCTTGGGGTCTTCCTGCTTAAGCAATCTTCTCTCACACATTGCAGAATCAAATATGCCAGCTCCCTTTTTCCTCTGTTTGCCTGAGTGAGTCTTTCTCTGTGTTTCTATTTATATCAGACCCAGCAAAGGGGTGGGGAGTCAACCTGAGTAATGTCTCACTGACAAAGTCCAATTAAAAGCTCTAAAGCAATCTTATCAAGTAATCTAATCAAAGTCCACTCAGCTGACTTTAATGCAATCAAATGGTATCGCATGTGGAGGAATAGATTAGTTTACAAACACAATCTTTCATAAAATAGTCTCAAACTGCCCCAGATCTCATCTAAATAGTATCTTTAAGGATCCTATTCACAAATGAGGCCACACCTTAACTAATAATATCTTCAAAGTTCTTATTTACAAATGGGTTCCCACCCATAGGAACATGGATTAAGACTTGAGCATGTCTTTTGTGGGGTACATGATTCAATCCCCAACACAAAACAGGCCACTCAGGATACACACTTTGTTTTAAGATTTATTATGAGAACTCATAATAAATGAGTCAGTGCCTCGTTAAGGACCACTGACCCAGAGAGGCTAATTCAACTGTTGGACTGGGGCTTCTCAGAACTTAGCTGAAGTGAGGTGGTGACACAAAATGAGTGCAATACAGCACTAACCTTAGCCAGGTGCTTCCCTTGCCCTGTGCTTCCCTCTCCAGCGCCCAGTGGTAGTACACACCAAGCAGAGAAAGTCTTGCCATAGTCCAGAAAGACACTTCCTGGTACATCCTTGCCTGTTGATTCCCGACCTTGTAGCACCCTTTTGGAGGAAGTTAAATGTTGCTTCTGCTTAAGGGAATATTTAGCAACAGAAGACTCTTTGGTTCCTGAACCAATGCCAGCATCAACAGAGCCACCTCCTTTGGGCAGGGAATGAGAAGCAAAGTTTGTTCCTAGTTGTCTCTGCCTATACCCCTCCGTGTCCTAGATGCCTGTCTCCCCACAGCTTTCCTCGTTGGTTATGATAAGCTAAATTACAGTTTCTTTTGGCACATTTCACCTTACATCCTGTATGGCTGGATTAACCCGAGACTATGATTTGTACACATTATGTTTCTTTCAACACAATTGGAAGATAATCTTTTTATCTTATGTTTTATATTAGCAGGTAAATAAAAAGAAAAGTGAAGCCATGTTTTACACAAGTTTTTTTATCTATAAAAATCCTTTTAAAGACTGTTTTGTCTTATTTCTCAGAGAAGGAAAAATTTCATGTATTTAGATATGAAAGGGATAATTCCCTCTATTTAAATATATATTTTCCATGCAATAACTCAATTTTAGTTTGACTCATGCAGGTTAATCAATATGGCTATTTAGCAACCATATTCTTAATTTTGATAAAAATCATAATCATTTTTACATTAAGCCTGACATCTGGGATACAATTTTGTGTGAGTAATCAATTTAGTTTGCATGTATTCCTGTGAGAGAAGGGGCAGCAGGCTGAACTGTAGTTGATGGGGAAAGATGGAAGACTGGAAGTGTTTGAACAATTGGAGCCTGAGGAAACTCTCCCTTCAGTCTGCATGCTTGACTACGGGAAGGGAAGGAGAGAGGTATTTATGATTGTGTTTGTGTGTGGATACAAGTTAAATCTAATGAGTAAGCAAATCTCTTCCCCATTTCCTTTCCCCCAGGGCTGGGTTCTTTGGGCATTGAGGGGATGATGGAAATTGGGCAGGAAGGGAATAAATCATGCCCTGTGTCTGAAGCAGCTTTTTCCTGATTATCTAGAAAAAGTGATTTAACATTCATCACTCTATAGTACAAACTGTAAAAAAAAAAAAAAAAGCTTATTTTTCCCTGAATGTGGTACTAATGAAAGCTTAGACCAGTCATCAAGGGTGAATTATTTAATACAATAATGTTTTAATAGCTGAGAAGAGATACAAATAGTGGAGACGCCTGTGGCTAATGGATTTCCCTGGTAGGAGATAAAAGGCTGATTACAAAGCAGAGCAAGTGAAGACCCGTGCATTAATGACAATTTGCAGGTCAGCTTACTTACTGGAGTGATTTAAAATGCACCATCTGTTTTCTAACTGTATGTTGATAACTATGATTTTACAGACAATCAACTTCTCCTCATCAAGAAGAATTGTTATTATTTGTCTTTCCGAGTCAGATTAGTTTGGCCCTATAATATTTTAGTGACTAGACCCCAGATTCTTTCCAAATGAAATTGTTTCTAAATTGAATGGATTCATAGGAGCCAATCTGCTTCTACTCAGCCAGTCTCTGCCAGGTTGAGAGAAAATTAAGCCCTAATGCCTTACAGCGCCCATTGTATATAATGAATTAACTTCTCTTTGGCGCATCTACAATGGTATCAGTTATGGACCACCCATGAGAGAACTGAGAAATTAGTTACTCAAATAATTATCTCTGTGCTGTGATTCAAATGAGGAGGCTCAGTTGAGAAAGGCTGCACCATTGACCGACCACTGCTTATCAAATGCTATGTGTATGTGTACCCACCGCCACCACCCATTTTCTTTTACTTTTCCTACTTCTTGGTTCTTCTTGTCCTTGGGTTCCCCATGTCCATGCAGCCACACCACACACACACACACACACACACATGTGAGCACAAGAAAGGAGAGCCCAGCTTTGGTGTACGCTCCTGCCCCCTTCCCATTTTTACCCCTCTGTTCCTTCTGTACTATGCAGCAGAGTATAGGGATTAAGCATGAGGGCTTAGATCTGCACTTCTAGGTTTAGACCCTGGCTCTGTCACTTTCTAACTACGGTGACCTTGAACAAGTGAATCATTCGGTGTCACTGTTGCCCATGTAAAAATGGGGGTAAAAATAACACATACCTCAAGGAGTTGCTATGAGGATTAAATTATTCAACACACATAAAGCATTTAAAACAGTAGTGCCTGGCATATAGAAAGTACACAATAAATGTTGCTGTTATTGTAATTATAAGAGACAGATCCTCTCTTTGGTCTGTGAACTAAGAAGGGCTTTGAAAGTTACCTGAAGTTACAAGGATAGAAACAAGAAAAAGAAAAAGCATTGTTAGGCCTCCTCTTCTACCTAAGTATTGTGGTCATTCTTTAATTGAAAACACATTTGTTGAGTACCTACTATGAGCTGGATCAGTGGTTCTCAAAGTGTGAACCCTGGCTCAGCAGCATCAGCATTACTTGAGACCTTGGCTTACTAAACTGGAGACTGGGAGTGGGGCGAAACAATCTGTGTTTTCACAAACCTCTGGGGTTTCTGATGCACTAAAGTTTGAGAACCTCTACCCTAAATATACCACTTAGTCACTCTCCTGGGCACTGGGATTATAAACATGAATAAAATAGAATCCTACAGGTTACTGGGGGAGGCAGACTTGTAGACAAGAACAACCAAATATTCTGAGAGTTACAACAGAAACACACATGGAGAATAGTGGTCCACAAAAGTGGGGTGGCCAATTCTGCACTTTGGGAGGAGAATTTGGAAAGAATTCCTGAAGAAATGATGCTTGTGCTGAATCTTGGGAAAAGACTAGGAATTTTCCAATTCTTTGTGGGAAAGAGGACATACCATAGAGAGGTGCACATGTGCACTCAGTGATGAACATGCTTGTACATTGATCTTTTTAAAAATAGCTCCCGGGAGCATGGATTTTTGTGTGTTCACTGTCGTATCCATATGCCTAGAACATACTCCTGGGTTCGTAAGTGGTGCTTAATAATTTGACTTACTGAACATGAAGGTCCTAAATTCCCATATATTTAATTTTCATTGAATCCTTTCCTCTCAGCATAAGATATTAAAATGAACAAACCTAATTTTGAGTTTTCTGCTTTAAGCACAATCTTCCTGCAAGAAATAAGCTAATGGTTGTTATTTTTTTTGTTTTTGTTTTAATATGCTGTATCTTTAAACATGGGCTGGTGGTGTAAGACATATTACTTCTAAATCTGCAAGGGTAGCTCAAGGAAAACCAGAGGGCTTGCTTGATACAAACTTATCCTGAACCCACAACTTTATCCAAATGTGCAAATTATTGATGCTTCTTATAAACACATTGGTCTTTACAACAGAAACCATGACAGGTTCATCATTAAAATGTGAAGAACAAATATTCCAGGCAGCAAATTTCCTTCTGCTTTAGTTAAAATCAACTCTGCATACGAAATGATTGGACCTTGTACTTTTCTAGCCATGCTCTTATATGCTGCCCTATGCCAGATGCTCACTCTCCTTTCTTCTGGATGCCAAAGCATACTTCATAGCCTCAGAACATTCCCCAGGGTACCTCTGCATCTTCACAGCAACAGGACTGGTGGCCAATTCAAAAGAAAGGACTTATGCCAAATGAGACTCTAGTACTGAGGTTTCCTTCTTTTGAGAGGCCACTTCTAAGGGAGTCATCCTGCGAGATATCCTCCTCAGCATCCCTTCCATACCTAGTCTAGCTTCTTGTGCCCAGTTAATTACATCCTTGGCTCTCTTGTTCTGGTCTCTGATCTGACAAAACCTTAGAGGAGGGCTGCTTTAACCTGTGTTCCTAATCAAGTAGCTCAAAGATCAGAGGCATTGTAGAGGAAAGGAATGTTGAAGATAGTGACCAACCTTCCCCTCACCACATAACCCTGTTCCCCTGCTCTCCTAGGAATATGGGGCTTCCAAACATTGAACATGGAAATGGTCTGTAATATGATGGGGTTTTTTTTTGCAAAAGAAATTAAAATACGTAATAGTCTTAAACACTAAAGTCGAAAGGTGTTTTCCTTTATGTCTCTTATTACTATGTGGGCTCATAGGGTCTTTCACATTGAATTTGATATTAAAAATAACCCCAAAATTTAACTTAATAAATGAAATCGGATTTTAACTTTTTCTCTCCATTTGATCTCTGGGACTACTGCACTGTCCATACTTTATGGTTAAACAAACAAACCTTCCCAAACATAGTAGGACTAATATCACAGAACAGATTTGGCAAAAGAGTTACTTGAATATTTTTTAGAAGCACCGTCAATTTCATATCATAATGCAAGTATGAGAGTTGTTAATTACAAGTCACTTCTCTCAGAACATCAGATTCCCCACCTTTAAAAGAGAGAATGGAAAGAGAGTTCTTCAGGTTGAAAGGAAAAGACAGGAGAGAGTGGCTTGGAGCAGTATGAAAAAGTAAAGATCTTCAGTACAGGTAATTAAATGAGTCAATGCAAAATGCAATAGCACCTTATCCTCATATATAACTCTACTCTTTATTTTCTATAAGAGGTAGAATACAATTGAATAAGAAATAATCATATTTCCTTATAACAGATGCACAAAATATGAAGAGGTAATGTGTGACAAAAACTACATAAAGAGGGGATATAGAGGGATATGGGACCGGAGAATGCATGTGCTATTAAAGTTAAGTTGGTGTCTTTTCAAACTAGCAGGTTATAGACTTGTGTTGTTTAATACAAACCCCAAGGTAACCACAAAGAAAGTATTTTAAAAATATACAGAAATGGAAATGTGAAAGAGAACTATCAGTTACATCAAAAAAAATCAACCATACACAAAAAGAGGCTGCAATAAAGGACAAGAGAGACAAAAAAGCTATGACATAAAAAAAAAACAAAGGACAAAATGGCTGAAGAAAATCCTGCCTTGTCAGTAATAATGCTGAATGTTAATGGATTAAACTCCCCAATGAAAGAACATGTTGATCAAGTGGGATTTATCCCTGGTATGCAAGGTTGCTTCAACGTAAGAAAATCAATTAATAAAATACACCACATTAACAGAATGAAGGAAAAAAAACTACATCATCATCCCAATCGATGCAGAAAAGGCATTAGACAAAATATAGCACCATTTCTTGAAAAAAAAAACATTTATAACACTAGGAATAGAAGGAAACTTCCTCATTTATGAAAAGCCCACAGCTAACATCTTCTTAATGGTGAAAGACTGAAAGCTTTCCCTCTAAGATCAAGAACAAGACAAGGATGCCCACTGTCACCACTGTTATTCAACATTGTCCTGGAAGTTCTTGCCCAAACAATTAGACAAGAAAAAGAAATAAAAGGCATCCAAATTGGAAAGGAAGAAGTAAAATTTCCCTATTTGCTGATGATATGATTGTAAATACAGAAAATCCTGAAAAATCTACAACAAAATACAATAATAGAGATAATAAATGAATTCAGCAAAGTGGTGAGGTACAAGATCCACACCCCAAAATCAATTGTGTTTCTATACACAAGCAAGGAACAATCGGAAGAAGAAATCAAGAAAAAAATTCCTTCACGATAGCAACTCTAAGTATCAAATATCTAGGAATAAATCTAACCAAGGATATAAAAGACATGTACATGTACACAGAAAACTACAAAACATTGTTAAATTAAAGAAGACCTAAATAAATGGAAGGCTAAATATCGTTAAGATGTCATTACTACCCAAAACAACTTATAGATTCCATGCAATCCCAATCCAAAGTCCAACAACCTTCTTTGCAGAAATGGAAAAGCCAGTCATCAAATTTTTATGGAAGCATAAGGAGTCCTAAATAGCTAAAGCTATCTTGAAAAAAAAGAATGAAGTTGGACCACTCACACTTCCCAGTCTTAAAACTTATTACAAAGCCACAGTAATCGAAACAACATGGTACCATGGAGCAGATGTAGCTCAGTGATACAGCACACATTTCACATGTACAAGGTCCCAGGTTCATTCCCTGATACCATCTTAAAAAAACAAACAAACAAAAAAAACAAAAAAACCCAGCATGGTACTGGCACAAGGACAGACATATAGACCAATGGAATAGAATTGAGAGCTCAGAAATCAACCCTCACATTTATGGCCAACCTTAGTACAAATACAATAATAAATCCTTATAGTTCTATAGCATTTTACAATTTTGAAGAACTTTCACATCTACCAATTAAACCCTTACAACATCCCTGTAAGGTAGGCAGAGTAGGTGTTATTTTTCTATCACTGGAGAGGAAAACAAGGCTCAGAGGTGAAATAAGGTCACAGAGTTGGTAAATGATGGAGCCAGGTCTAGAACCTAGGCCTTCTGACATGCTGCTCCCTGAGAACATTCAAATTAAGATATCATATGTTGTATAATCAACATTTCTCTCCTATGATGTTTATTAGATCTGTTTTTAATAAGTTTTATATCATCTTTCCTAATATTCCAAAACATTCAAACTGTGTCGGACATTTTTACCCTGTCATGGAGCTATTTCTCACAGCCTCTGAGGTTATAAATTCCAAATTAGGATATGAACAATTTGTTTTAGAAGATTCTGCAAAAGTGTTCCTTAGTGAAACTTACTTAAACTCAAGAAGTACAGAACAGGTCTGGTTTTATTTGTGAGTTTTGCAATCTTTCCCAATAAAAATTTTAGATGTGTGTAAATGGAAAATAAGGAAAGGTGTTTAGCCACATTGCCACACTGGGAAACCTATGCAGAGTGTACCTAAATGCAAGTCATATCACACAAATTTATTTTCCTTCTTGGCCTTGTCATAGAAGGAGAACTATTAGCATCTCCTTTCAGGTTTGATCCCATCTTATATGTGACATCCTCAGCAACAAGCTAGTAAAAGGATCTGAATTATACTGATAGGGTTCAAGCAGTAGCAATCAAAGTGCATATGCTAGAAAGGAAGAAAACACTTGCTCTAGGTCCAGTGTAAATATGCTTATCAAGGCAGATTTTAATAAGCTATTGCATTGTCTATGTTAAATTTAGGACTCTGGAATTGGGTGGAGTTATCAACATCGAATAAAAGACTGAAATTGAATATAACCGACTACTTGTCAAAAGCAGAGTAAAGCTCAACAAGCATAAAAGGCAAGGGAAAAACCAAACTCCTTTGTATATACAGAAAAATAGCAAATATAACCTTCACTTTAAAATGAAACAACATCAGGCATATAGAGCATGTTTTAAAAATATGAAAATGATTCTCAACTGTATTATCAGGAATGGTACTTTAAAAATACCAGTTTTGGCTCTTTTAATTTAAGAGGAATGGGAAGAAACTTAAACCTATCGGCTTCTACATGTTTTTTTTGAGGTACAGAAAATGATGGGATCTAGAAAGGGTGTTGAGAGGAGGTGGGAAGTTAGGAAAGACCAAAGAAAAAATGCATTCAAAGTGGATTTAGAATTCCTCTAAATCCATCTCTTTCAGGCAGTGTTTCCTAAATTGAGAGATTTGGTCAAAGCATTTAGTGATAATAAAAGTGACTATTTACCTTACAAAGAAAGTAGTATTTACATGTAGATTAGAAATTATGCTGTTAAATATTAGTCACTGACCCTACTTTAGAAATTGAAACTTATGTGCTGCTGTCAGTGATACATGGAAGAAAACTGCTTCCAAAAATAGAATTTGCCGTTGTAGGACTTGACATCAATGAAGCTCTTGAACAATTACTTAAGTTTTTGTACTTTAAAGCCTAATAGAAAAACATTTCTACTCTTAGTAATGAAATATAACAGTTTTAGCTTAAGTGAAGACTATTGCAGCTACAATTTTTTTCCAAGATATAACTTGAGAAGATCTAGAATGTTCTAGTTCAGTATACTGGGCTCAAAACCAACTAAACTTTTGAAATGCATCGAGGCTAGATTATATTCCTTACACAATATCATTGCCATCATCTTCTACATGTTTTTTCTGCAATAGGTTTGATTCATTGGCCGCATTCTGTGATAAAACCATGTTGGTGGTAATAAGAATATTGTGGGGCCCAAACATTGAAGGATTAATTAGAACAGTTGGAACTGCAGTTGTTGCAGGAACTGGTTTGACAGATGTAGACTGAGAAGGTAGAATCTGCACCATAAATCTTTGGCTTGTCACTGGCACTTCATTTGGGGCAGATACTGTTTGTGAGGCTGCTATTGTAGGAGTGGCAGGTCTTCTACTAACAGCACCAACACTAACCGTGGAACTAGTCTTCCTTGGTTAGGTCTCTTTATAATCAAGGACTTCAGCCTATAGTTTGGAGCTGTTAAGCAGTATCTGTCTGGTGGCAGTCTAGGTCCTGCATATGGCTTAATCAGTGGTAAAGGGGTTTGATTTTTCTGCCTTGCATTATCCAGTAAAAAATCTCTTGGAGGAGGAGAGCTAAAAGATTGGTCAGCACGACACTGGATTGCCAGTCTCACATCATCTGCATCAACTTAGGTTTCTTAGCATGGCTTGAATAAATTTTTGAATCATCCAGAAATGTAGTCACACATCAGGAAGCAAATTCCAACATTTAATTTATAACACTTGATTCATGCTCTGTAATTCCCATATCTTTCAGGATCTGTGCCATCACCAAGGCATCTCTCAGAGCATTCTTGGGAGCCACTGTCTTGCTCGGCTCCATGTTATCCAACCTGGCCAACTGATTTTTGACAGGGTGGCAAAGACCCAATCAATTGTGAAAGAATAGTCTCTTCAGCAAAAATTGCTGGGAAAACTGGATCTCCATTTGTAAAACAAACAAACAAACAAACAAAAAAACGACCCCTACCTCACACCATGTGACAGTTTGAAGTTATTTTATGAATCCCAAAAGGAGAAAGATTATGTTTTGAACTAATCTCTTCCTGTGGGTGTGAAATGATTGTACTAAATTTGGTTGAGGGTTCTTTGATTAGATTACTTGATAAGATCCCTTTAGGGCTTTTGATTGGACTACATCAGTGAGACATGAGCCAGCTTAGGTCTCTGCTGTCTGACTCAGTCTGATATAAATGGAGACACAGAGAGGGATGGATGCAGACACAGAAAAAAGAAGCCTCCATATTTGATCCTGCCATGTAAGAGAAAAGTTTTGCCCAAAGCTGAGCTATAAGAAGAGAAGTCCATGAGGCTCAAATTGCTGAGGTCCAGGAAGAGATGAACCATATGTCTGACAGCTTACAGCTGAACTTAGGAAGAAAACAGAGCCACCGAGACTCAGAAAGGAGGCCCAGTAAAAGACAATCCCTATGCCAGGTTTGCCTACAGCTGCAGAAAGGCGGAGAGCTCGGCAGAGATCGGCAGCCATCTTGTTTCACCACATAGCAGCTGACTTTGAGTTGGACTTTTCACAGCCTTGTAACTGTAAGCTTTTACCCCCAAATAATTGCACTTATGAACCTTTTCATGTGAAATTGAAACTTAGCCTAGTATTATATACTGTCTAAGAGTCACCTCCTGGAAGCCTCCTTGTTGCTCAAATGTAACCTCTCTCTAAGCCAAACTCAGCATATAAACGCACTACCTTCCCCCAGCATGGGACATGACTCACGGGGATGAGCTTCCCTGGCACCAAGGGATTATTACCAAGCACCAACTGGCAATGCCTCTAAAAAAAGACCTTGACCAAAAGGGGGTAATGGTGAATACAAAGGAGTTTTTATGGATAAGAGATTTCAAAATGAGTCGGGAGGTCATTCCAGAGATTACGCTTATGCAAGTCTCAGCAGGATCTCATTGACTGCCACGGTAAATAGTGCCTCAAATAGCAGGGCTCCTGAGGCCTCTAGAGATATCCAGGAGCTATAAGCAGGGCAGACAGCTTGGGAATTAGGTACTCTGTCAGTGGGCCTTACTTTAGAATTTATGCTCCCCAGTGTAAAAGAGTTAGACTCATTTATAGGTTCTCTACAAATGGTTCTTCTGCCTCTTTTATTTGAACCCATAATTAGCACTATACTTGATAAATATATGTCCCAGAGACTTAAATCTTTGGTCCGTCCATGTGCCAGTTGAGCCCTGAATTTCAGCAGAGTTGCAACACCTACTCTCCAGTTCATTGGACTCGCCTAGGACAACTAACAAGATGATGATGGAAAAAGCCCATTCCAAGGAACAGAGAATGTCTGCAACTGCAAGCAAGATAGCTCTATCCATCTGCCCCATGAGATCTAAGCCCTCTCTCAATTAGAAGCAGAGTGGGCACCACCACCCCAAAATCCTCAGGATTGGAGAATGAACAGTGGACTAACGTAGACTTATTATTATTCTAGCAATGGAAGAATTCTTATCATTGATGTGAAGGCAGTGGCCACCAGAGGTTCTGAGGGATGGGAGAGGGAAGAATAGGTGTAATATGAGGGCATTTTTGGGACATTGGATTTGTCCTGCATGACATTGCAGTGACAGATACAGGCTATTGTATATTTTATCATAACTTACAAAATTGTGTGGGACAGAGTGTAAACTATAATGTAAAGTAGTCCATGGTTAGTAGCAATGCTTCAATATGGGTTCATCAATTGTAACAAATGTGCTACACTAATGAAGGATGTTGTTAATGTGGGAAAGTGTGGGAGGGGAAGGAAGTGGGGCATATGGGAATACCTTATTTTTTTATGTAACATTTATGTAATATAAAGCTTCTTTTAAAAAAATAATTATCAAAAAAAAGCCAACCCATTTCTGGTACTTTGCATTGGCAAACTAAAACACACCATATACAAAAATCAACTCAAAATGGATCAAAGACATAAACATAAGAGCTAGAACTATCAAACTCATAGAAGAACACGTAGTAAAGCATCTTCAGAACCTTGAGTTAGGCAAAGATTTCTTAGACTTTACACCCAAAGCACAAGCAACAAAAGAAAAAATAAATAAGTGGGATCTCATCAAAATTGAAAACTTTTGTTTGTCAAAGGATTTTTCATGAAAGTAAAAAGACAGCCTACACAATGGGAGAAAATATTTGGAAACCACATATCCAATAAAGGATTAGAATCCATTATATACAAAGAAATCCTTCAACTTAACAACAAAAAGACAAAGATCTCAATTTAGAAATGGGTAAGACTTGAACAGATATCTCTTCAAAGAAGATATACAAATGTCCAGAAAGCACATGAAAAGATGCTCAACATCATTAGTTATCAGGAAAATGCAAATCAAATCACATTGAGATACTATTTCACACCCATCAGAATGGCTAGTATTAAAAATAAAACTGAAAATAACAAGTGTTGGAGAGGACACGGAGATACAGGAGTGGAATACTCATTCATTGCTGGTGGCAATGTCAAATGGTGCAGCTACTATGAAAGACAATTTGGCAGCTCCTCAAGAAGCTAAGTATAGAACTACCACTACTAAGTATATACCCAAAAGAGTTGAAAGCAGGGACTTGAACACACCTATTTTCATAGCAGCGTTATTCACAATTACCAACAGATACAAGCAACTCAAGTGTCCACCAACCGATTAACAGATAAATAAAATGTGTTATATACATACAACAGAATATTATTCAGCCATAAAACTAAGTTAAGTCATGATACATGTAACAATGTGGATGAACTTAAAAATGTCATGTTGAGTGAAGTAAGCCAGACGCAAAAGAACAAATATTATATGATCCCAATGATTTGAAACAGTTAGGATAAGCAGCTCATAGAGTCATAATCTAGAATATAGGTTACCAGGGAACAGGTCAGGGATAGGGAATGGGAACTTAAGTCTTAAAATGTACAGGGTTCCTATTTGGAATGATAGAAGTGTTTTGGTAACAAATGGTGGTAATGGTAGCAGTCCAATGTGAACACAATTAACAGCACTGAAATAAATATCTGAATATGATTAAAACAGGAAATGTTAGATTGTGTATATGTTAGCATCATTTTAAAAAATTTTAAATCCATGGACCTACACTACAAAAAAAAATTGACAGAATAGATATTAAAATGTATGATCCAACTATATATTCTTATAAGATACTTACCTTAGACCCAAAGACACTAATATATTGAAAGTGAAAGGCTAGACAAAAATATTCCATGCAAATAGTAACAAAAAGAGAGCTGGGGTAACTACTAATATCAGACAAAATACACTTTAGGTAAAAAATCTGTTGCAAGAGATAAAGAAGAACACTATATATTAATAAGAGTCATCCACTAAGAAGAAATAGCAATCATAAATATTTATGCACCTAACCACAGTGCCCCAAAATACATGAGGGAAACATTGACAAAACTAAAGAGAGAAATAAATGACTCTACAATAATAGTTGGAGACTTCAATACACTACTTTCATCTAGTGTCTTCATGACTAGATGTCCTTTGTTTCTAGGTATACATTAGAATTCGTGTTACTAATAATAAGCTAAAAAAAAAATACCAAGTGATTTTATAATACCACATAATAATGAGAGGTTTTTAAAGATATTAAGTTTTGTGTTTTTTTTTTTAACTTGAGGAAAGACAAGGATGCTATTTTGAATGAGTTTGTCACTTTTTAGCACCTCATGTTTGCAAACTACTTCATTTATTCATTCTGCACACTTTTATTATCAGCACACGAGTTCTCTGTGCCAGCTACTGGGCTAAGCACTGGACTTAAAGAGGAAACATGACATGATATGATTACTCATTTAAAACATTTTAAAGGGAAGCAAGATGTGGCTCAAGCTATTGGGCTCCCATCTACCATATGGGAGGTTCCAGTTTTCATTTCCTGGGTCCTCCTGGTGAAAGCAAACTGGCTTGCATGGAGAGCTGGTGCAACAAAGAGACAAGGAGGAGAGACAATGAGAGACACAACCAGGGAGCTGAGGTGGCTCAAGCAATTGAGTGCCTCTCTCCCACATCGGAGGTCCCAGGATCAGTTTCTGGTGCCTCCTAAAGAGAAGACGAGAAGAGAAGCAGACACAAAGAGCACACAGCGAATGGATGCAGAGCAAGACAGAGAGTGCAAAAACAAGGGGGCAGGGGGGGATAAATAAAATAAATCTTAAAAAAAAAAAAACCTTTTTAAAAACACGTTAATAACATTGAGATAGAAGGAGGACCAGAGATATGTGAGATCACACATGAGAATCCTGTTGTCTCTCTCCTAACAGTGTAAATCTTAAGGATAGAGCATTGGGCTGGAGGGTTTTGAACTTGAGAACTTTGTTCTTGAAAGTTTATTTTTCTGTTGATCCAGTGCCTTGGTTTCTCTGTAAACTATCTTTTCTTTATTTAAATCCTTGCCCCAGGAAGATCCATAAGGTTTATATATGTGGAGAAAATATATTTTGAAAGCACCTTGAGCTTCAAGGACATAGTTACTATAAAATATGGTTTAAATATTAGCTTTTAATATTTTGATTTTACATAAAAATAAACATCTAACAGCAGTGTAACATTTAACACACCAGGAATCCTTCCATTCTTTACCAGAAAGTCTTCTTGACTCTCTTCATTTCTTTAGTTTATATTGGTTGTGGAGGAAAGGGCTAGAGGCTCCCATTTTTATGAGCTAAATTTATGTCAGTAGTCAGTATTGAAGCTAATATTAAATGAATGCAGGACCACTTATGGGCAGGAATTTTGTTTGCAACTTAAGGGTGTAAGATTGGGGCTCTGGTTGGGGGGCAGAATTTTATGAACTAACCCAGGGTGTAGAAAAAGATTTTGGTAAACCAAATCATGCAGAAATCAGTAGAAATTAGTGAAAACACTGATATCATATTTCATTCTGAGTGCTTGACTTCATTTATCGAAATATTTTCTTGGTTTTATTTGGCATTTATGCCCATAGTCATCACCACTTGTAAGTCTTTCCCAAAATTATTTTCTAAAAGGTGTTTTTAATTTAACTAAATTTATGTACAATATGAAAATTGCAGTTAGTCTGTAGAGGAAAGGTGGAAAACTAAGTTCCAGGGGCCAGGAAAATGTTTATTGATGGTTTGGAGGAACTGATTGCAAAAGGGACTCATGAAAGAGATAAAAATATATGAAGCAGGCTATTGTTTGTCCAGAGAGACTTGAAAACCAGGAGGTTTTGAAAAGTATTAGAAAGTTAATAGGAAGACTCAGCAGTTCTTGATGGTTGAGGCTAATGTGAGTGTGTGTCTGTGCACATAGGTAAACAAATCTTGTGATGTTGGGAACAGACTTTTTTTTCTCTTTTTTTAGGCCAGTAAAAAGAATTTATTGAGAAATGGGACAAAAGAACAGAGCTTGCTGGGAAATGGAAGAGAAGGTCGGAAATACACACCGAGATTTGGTGCAGGCTCCTTTAGTCAGAGAGAGGGAGATTTGGCTTGTGTGGTTACCTTTTAAGCTATTAATCATTCCTCCCTTGCTAATGCTGGGGGGAGGGGCCCCAGCTGTTATTGGTTACCCCACCAATGGCAGGGGCCAATGGTGAGGCCTGTTTGTAATATCTGGGGCCTACCCTTGGCTCTGGAAAGAGTTCCAACTGGGATCTCAAGGTCAAGGTCAAGGTCTCAGTGGGGTCTCACAGCCGTGTTGTCTGTTGGCCAAGTTGTCTGTCCGCCATGTTGTGGCTCATCTTCTCGTTTCCCTGTACTAACCTGCCTCAACTCCCCCCTCAGAGAGTTCACACCCTCAATCTTAAGGAGATGCTTAGGAGCGATGGTCATTCTTCTGTAGTTACTTCCTGCTGGTTAGGGCAGTAGTCCCTACCTGACAGGGTGTAAACCTCTCTAGCTATTCTATTGTGGTTGAAGGAAGATGGGTTGGGCACCCTGGTTGGAACTGGATGAAATCCCCACATCACTAATAAGGCATTCATTCTGTAAGAAATAAACTTAATTAGAATTTTGAAGGTACATGGTCCTATTAAAAGGATAAAGAAGATGTGGTAGGTGAGTCCAAAAAGGGGAGTCAACCATGACGTACTAGACCAGAAGAGTGAGAAAGGTCAGGTGCCTTCAGATGCTGCATCTTCCTAAAATTGATGGGAAACAGCATTCTTCCTTGAGTTCTTTTATGCTCTTGGTTAATCTATGGAGCAATTGTGGTAGAATTGTGGGGTTTGGGTATAAACTGCCAACCCCAGTTCCCACAGCAATGATTATGCTTAGGACAGCTAGGAGAGGTATGGAGAGACACTGCCCTACATATAAACTCAAAAAGACAGGATAGGCAACAACAAGACAGGCATATGGCAAGCAAAATAAAGACAGTACTTAAGAGAGCCAGGGAATAGATTCATTTTGAGGTTATATTAGCTAGCAAAAAAAGGAATCAAAAACTTAGGAAGGAGAAAAAATAGGAAATTATGAGGAATGTTAAGACATGAATTTAAAAGAGATATATTGAAATTTTAAGTTGAAATATAAGTTATGTTTCAGGATTTCACTTTTGCTAGATCTTGTATAAAAATAAATTTTAAAGGATATAAGATTTTTCGCCTTTGTTTGAAGGAATAGGAAATTTGGAAACTATTCGTTTGCATAAATAAATTTATGATCTTGATAAAAGAGCAATGAAATGTTATTGTTTGTTTTGTGTACCTGTAGACAAATTAAATAAAATCACGTAAACTATGATCATAGCTGAAATCTCTTGCCCTATGATTATAGATAGTATGAACATAGAATGACTTTACTATTGAAATGTATTTGTTATTTAAATTAATTGCAAAAATAATTATTTTAACCTTATCTTAATTTCTTAATCAAAATTATATATTAAAATCCTCGACAGTCTATTTTGTGTTAAAGTTAGAAATTTGAAAGTAATTTCACTTGCTTTTTATTTGTATGTAGCCACTATATTCTTGTGCATGTGAGAAATTAATTTATTGCATTATTTAATTGACAGCAAGTTTAATAGCTAATTCAAAATAATTCTAACTCCTTTTATTTGCTTGTTTTACAGCTTGGGTCATCTTCTTCTGTGCCTTTTACATCTATTTTTTCTCAGCTCTTTATGACTGTTGTGGTTCCTCTAATTATTGGACAGGTAAGGTCTCTAATTCAGCAATTTTTTACATTTTTAAAGTATTAAAAGTTATTTTAAAAATATTTAAAAATTAATATCAATCTGCTTGGAGATAATTATAGAGACCAACTGCAATGCAATTCTGACTCTACCTAGAGTTAAGTTGGTTTCAGAAGTAAAGGGCACCATCCCCAGAAGATTGCCCTCAGTACATACCCCAGTACCACATTCAGGGGTTCTCAGTTCACCCTCACTTCTGCCAACTGGCTACAAATTTGAGGGTTCCCTACCACCACCCCAGGTTTGATAATTCGCTGGAACAACTCAACACAACTCAGGAAAGCACTATACTTATAATTTCAGTTTTATGATAGCAAAAAAGATACATATAAGGTGTACATAGGGTCTTTTCTCAGGATGTGTCACATGGTTGTGTATTACCAATCAGGGAAGCTCTCCCAAGCTTTGGATGTCCAGAGTTCTTATGGTGTTTCATTACATAGACACGATTGATTGAATCAATGACTCATGGTTGAGCTTAGTCTCCAGCCCTCCTCTCCTTCCCTTCCCAGGTCCACTAATCACATGGTTGGTCTTTCTGGCATGGCTAGCTCCCATCCTAAGACTACTCGTGTGGCTGGCCCCACCCTGAGTCATCTACTAAGTGTAAACTATCAGGTGTGTCAGGAGGGCCCATCTTGAGTAAGACTCCTATCAAAGGAAATTCCAAAGATTTGGAGCTTATCCCCAAGATGATAGGACAAAGGAGACATCGCTTTTTGAAGGCCAAATTCCTTAATATATACTACCCCAGGACAGAATGTTGATTTTGTATTTATTATTCCTTTTTTGTACCTATTAACTAGCTTGAAAATATGTAGCAAATCATTATCTTACTCTGTGACTTTTGAAAATAGTCTCTTTACAGCCATTGTTGGGAATGAGTGTCTTCCTTTGGCTGCCTTCTTCATAGAGGCCCCCAACAGTAGTTACCACACTTGTGATCATATAATTGATAAAATAAACATTTAATCCTATTATCTCTTAAAATTAGATCTTGGGAAATTTATATTTTCTTTCCTAATTCTTATTCAATTCAATTACACAAATGAAAGAAATTCTTCTATTTAAAATCTATAAGAAGTTAATAATAAACTATAATTTAATTACAAATATATAAATTAAAAAACAAGGTTACAAGGTTTTGTAAATCATAGTTCTGTACTGTACACTAACAGGACAAAACTTAATATACTACTAAAATGAGTGAGTCTTAGGAAAATGGTGTATTAAAATGGTTGAGAATGCAGACTTTGGTTTAAGAGCAACGGGTTTCTAGACTCAACTACTACCTCTATTTACTTGGACAAATCATTTAGGCTCCCTAGCTCCAGTTTCATAATTTGTTAAATAATACAATAGTATTACCTATCTGTTTTAGTTTCCTTGGCTGCCAAAGCAAATACCATGCAATGGGTCAGCTTAAACAATGGAAATTTATTAGCTCATGGTTTTGAGGCTAAAAGAAAGTCCAAATCAAGGCATCATCAAGGCAATGGTTTCTTTCTGAAGACTGGCAGTCTGGGACTGGCTGCTGGTGATCCTTGGACCTTGGCTCCTCTGTCACGTGGCAATGCACATGGCGGCCTCTCCTGCCTTTCCTTCTCTTATAGGTTCTGTTGATGTTTAGCTTCTGGCTGCTCCTGGACTTTCCTTGCTGTGAATCTCATTTTCATCTAGTCTTTACTGCCTCTAGGGCAGTCCTAAAAAGCAAATAAGATCATATTTTTGCTTTTCTTGAAAACATCCCTCCCAGCTCCATGTTTCTAAACCCTTTACATTTGACTACAACCTCCTTCTCCTGTGTCATCTCCCACCACAAGCCCTCATATAGGCACCTCCTGCACCATGTGCAATACTCACCATCCCCATCTGGCCATGCCCCTTCACTGGTCTTTGAACCTACTGCTTCCGTCTTTTCTGCCAGCAAACTCCTACTCATTCCTTAAGACCCAGTACAGAGATCCTGTCAGATGTGAAGCCAACCCGCTCTGACTCCTCTGTCCTAGACTCAATTCCAGTTACCTCAAGGTACTTGATTCATAACATTTATCAGAATAGATTATAATTTATCTGAGTGTTCCAGAAGCAGAGAATGTATTTTCTTAATTTTTCTCTCCTTACATGTAGTAGATACTCAGTAAGTATTTTTGACTGAATCTGTTATTTTTCCATCCTAAATGGTGATGTCTCCTTGGATTACTATTTATAGGTGTATTTAATAGCAAACTCTATCCCAGGGTATATAAAAAGAGTGATCAAAGAAAACTTTGAGGGGAAACGGATGTGGCTCAAGTGATTGGGCTCCCATCTACCATATAGGAGGTCCAGGTTTTGATTCCTGGGGCCTCCTGGTGAAGGCAAGCTGGCCCACGCAGTGAGCTGGCCCTCGCAGGAGTGCTGGCCCACGCAGAGAGCTGGCTCAGTAAGATGACACAACAAAAAGAGACACAGAGAAGAGATAATAAGAGACGCACCAGACCAGGGAGCTGAGGTGGCACAAGAGATTCAGCGCCTCTCTCCCACTCCAGAAGGTCCCAGGATTGGTTCCCAGTGCTGCCTAAAGAGAATACAAGCAGACACAGAAGAGCACAGAAAGAGCAGAAAGTGAGCACAAAACAACAGGGGGAGGGGGGCGGAATAAATTTTTTTTAAAAAAGACAAATAAAACTTTGAATTTATCCTGGGATCCCCCAGCAGCCATTTTCCTTAGATCTCAATTTGTTCAGGGAAGTATTTTTAGGTCTGTAGATAATAGATACTCAATAACTCATTAACAATGACTTTTCTTTCCTAGCAATTTTCTGGGGCAAAAAAATCGGAAGAAAAGCACACATATATTTAGGATACTAGTGTCCTGAAAATGAAATGCAAAAAGCTATTATTCAGAATTTTGTGTGAGTGGAAATGCCACATTTTCAGCACCTTCCCTTAGCTTAAGTTATTGGATGAACTGTACTGAACCTGACCCTCAGGTATATTAACATAAGAGATGTAGCCACAAAAAAAGAGTAGTTTCTATTTATGTGAGAGTTGCTCCACAGAGAATGAATCTCAACTACTCCTGGGCCATGGAAAGGATGAGCATCTTGACATGCAGGGATTTCTAAGACTGGCAGCTCCACCTCTGCCACATAAAATATGTGAAGAAAGGGATGACTTTTTCTAATGTCCACAAAGGTGCTATTGAGCTAGCAGCAGGCCCGTTTGACCTTGATAGTCAGCTTCAAACATCCCACTTCTTAGCTACTATCTAAGCTGAGTTACTCTATTCAGTAATCCTTCAACCTCATCAAGACACTTCCCCTGATCAATTGACTCTACTGATTTCTACTAGTCACCAACCTCATGACTTTACTTCCTTCCTTACCCAGCTTAGATTCCTTAGTCTATCACTCTAATCACTCCTTTGCAAATAGGTTCAATTCCTTCACCCTTTTTTCCCTTTATTGTATTTGCTTAGAAAAGTACAACCCTGGTTAAGTTGAGTGTCTCATAGTTCAAGTCCGTTATTTTCCTCATTCCCTAGCAAAACTCTTAACTTCTCCACCTCACTCATTCTCCAGTTTACTTAACTTCACAAAGGCCCAATCACACTTCTACCTGAGCAGTGAAGTTTGCAAGAGAGAAACACATAATATTCTTATCTCCTTTTAAATTTATAACCCCAAAGTTAAGATCTCATTTAACATCTCCCAGAAATCCTACTCTATTTCTTTATAATGTTTCTTTTTCTATTCTCCCAAAGTATCCTCTATTTTCAAATCTTTTTCACCTGCCCCAACATTCTCCTACTTATGCATTACACCGGGATCTCAGGATCTCACAGACTTTGCTTCTGCTTCTCAAACCTGCCGGCTTGTTACCTTAGAACCTTTACACTGGCCATTCCTTCTGCCTTGAACACTCTCCCCCCAGATCTTCACATGCCGAGCTTCCTCTTGTCATTCAGTTCAAAATGTCACCTCCTCAGAAAGACTTTTTTTTCACCCCTCTGCCCAGTGGTCACCCAGGAACCACTCAGCCATTATCATGTCATCCAGTTCAAATGCTGCTTACTATGTATCATTATCCACTTCTTATTTATTTATTTGTTGGTTTTGCTTTTTATTTATCTCCCCAAATTAGAATGTAAACTCAAGTACAGAGTCTTTATGTGTTTAGTCCATCCCTGTATTGTTTTATTTTTTAATCTATTGACTCACCTAAATTGTATGACATGACCTTTGAGGATCATGTCAGAAGTGCTCTTATATGCTACTTCAGAGAAAGTATATACCAGGCAAGGAAGTCCAGTTTCTCAATTATAACTAGAGGTGCCAAATTAGAAAGGTAACGATTTCCATAGATTTTTGTGTGTATCTTTTAAGATGATATTTTATCATAACCTGTTAAACAAACAATGGGAATAGAAAAAGACCAGTAAGTATGAGCTGAATATATTTCCTTAATTTCTTAGTGACGATAAAACTTTGTCATCCCATTTTTGGTTTATATTTCTTAGACTGAATTTTAGTTTTCTGTGATTTCCCCATATAATACTTCTTTTTGGTTGAAATCATTATCGATTGACTGATGTGAGATGAGGTCTAGTTTGGTCTTTGACACTGCCTGGCTATGTACACAACTTCTAGACCTCACTTTTCTCATTTGTAGAACAAGGGGGGTTATATCATCCAGTTCTAATGTGCTGTGACTCCATGAGATAAGATTAACCTTTCCAAAGATACTTGGGAGATTGTTTCTTCTGTCAATTCTGGAAAGCAATAAAATGTGTGCCACTGAAGTATTTCCTTTCCTTTTCTGACAGCCCTTCCTTTCAGTACATCTAAGTGCTTATGACAAATTTTATTTTATGCATTATCTTTGAGTGATTTATGAATAAGTGTTAATGAAATAGAATTTCTACCACCTTTCATTATTTTCTATCACCTTGAATGTTTTTCATAGCATCACACTAAAACCCACTTTTTTCGATAAATTCGATAAATAAAAAAGCATCTCTGTACATTAGCATTCATGTATTCTATAGTCTTTCCATTAATGATTTGTTTCACAGTTTAAGCCTTTCATATTAAATAGTCTTCAACTAAAGTTGAAGTTAATGTTATTAATGCTAGTATACTTTTGCAACCTATAATACTATATTAGATATGAATTATTACCATTGCTTTATCTGAATTGCTTCTAGAGAAAAGTAGCTATTACATTATGCAATGGGATTCACTGACAGTGTCATGATAGAAATGTCACCAACCTGGGACCCAGAGTTAAGAAGAGTGATTATTTACTATATACAGGCACTGATTTCAAAGCATTTTATATTTAGTTAGTTACTTAATCCTCATTACAACTACTATTATGTTCATTTTACAGGTGAGGAAACTTTACACAGGAAATTGCCCAAGATTATACAATAAGCATTGGAGCCAGTATTCAAACACAGACAATCTGGCTCCTGAGTCTGTACACTTCACCCCTATGTTATGGTTCTATCTAGAGATAGAGGTCATATTCCTGCTCATCCACTGATTAACTTCTTAACTTTTTATGCAAGTTGTTTGGGCTTTCTGTGTCTGGATTTTCAACTGTAAAATGAGCAGGACCATAGCTGCACGACCTTACCCATGAGGATGAAATGAGGTATAAGTGAGAAAGAAGTTTTAAAAAGTTAAGTGGAAAATAGGTGTTCATTGTACCCATGTACTAGTATTATTCTTTATACTTTTTACAAAGTGTATTAATATCATTTGGAATCTATTCAGTATTTAATAAAAATACTTTTAAAGTGTTATACCAATTGGATTTTATATCATATCCCTCACTATACATTTCAGCAGGATATTAATGAAAAAACAAATACTTTATGAAAATATATGGATTCAGTGGAATAGAGGGAAAAAATTGAAGGATCTATCTTAGCCACACTGAAGAAAAATAAATTTTAAAGTTCAGACTTAACATGAAAATTATCTATCATATAACTCCATTCAAAAATCAGTTATTAAAAAAAAAAAATTTAAAAAGAACAAAAGAAAAAAATCAATTATAAATGTAAAGACAGGATAGAAAGAAAAAAATCAAGAAAATGCCCTGAGCCCCCCCCCCCCACAAAAAAAAACGAAGAAAACTAAATGATTGATATTATACTTCACAGTTATCTCAGTGTATCAGCATTCTTCACCCAAGACATATCATTTTCCCAGATTTCCAATTTGGAAATCATTCACTAATGGATTCGTGACCCAGCTCATTCAAAGTATGGGGAGTCTTTAAAGGTTTAAAGGTTTCTTTTTAACCTTTCCTGGTACTTAATTTAAAATAAAGAAAATAAAAATGTTGAATAAGATAAAGCTTTCTGTCGGTTTCCCCTCCCCCACCCCTTCTTTCTCCATGAGGAAAAGCAAATGAGTTCATAAGGATTTGTCAATCTAGAATGCCTAAGTTTCTCTGAGCTATGCGGACAAATAAATTAGTATAGATTCTGAAGAAAAACTAGCCACCTCCCCAGAAAGCCTTTTCCCATCTTCATCTAGATTTCTGCTTCATTTTCCCAAGAGGGAGTTCTGAGGCATCTATATCAGGTTGTGTGGACCTATCTGTAGCAAAGTCTCGTTTTCTATAAAATTATTAAACATTTCTATAAGGCATACAAGTTTGGAGAATTTAAAAATGATGACATGGGTTCTTGACAAATGGAAAATGATAGTGTCAATATTATAAGTTGCAAATTAAGAGACGATAAGGTTTCCTGGAGTATATACCTAAAGCACATCTTCGAGGCCATGTCAGTACTACTTCTAGTTTTGTTTATGAAACAGTTGAACACTTTTCTAGCTACACAGTGCAGAAGTAGCTGCTTCGTGAATTTCATTTTAGAGGAAGATAGAAAAACTCAGTGGAGTCTGACAAGGTATAAAATGTTTTATTTAGAAAATACAGACAAATATAGCACTCTACAATTTAGAAAGATGAAAGACATTTGTTTTCCCCTGGAGTTATTGTTTCACTTGTGGGTCTTTGTCCAATTCCCAACTTTCTGAATTTTTTCTGTTTGACTATTAAGTATCCAACATTAACCATGGATATATTTAGAAGAAAGGCTTTTTTTTTTTTTTCCTTTTTTTTTTTAATTAAAAGAAAGACATTTTGGCTAGGAGGATTCAGGACTCAGGAGCCCCTGTTTCTTGCCATATTGCAAGAGTTCAATTATATCATGAGATTCTGTTTACTTTGTAATAAAGAAGAGATTATTAGGTTACATAAGTCAAACTACTACTTATAATGTTGATTTATGATTAGAGATTTGTCTGTTTTTTTTAATGACTGACTTTCAAGTTACACCTCATTCATATTTTTTAATATGGTTTGTTTTTTGGGGGGTGGGTGGGAAAGGAAAACACTTTTACTTTTGGAATTGGGATTGTACATTCTCTTGCAAAGAAAGGACTTTTCTGTTTTAACTATTGTACTGGAGGACAGTATCAATTTTAATAACTCCTGTGTAATTTCCACTTATTTTTTTTCCTAAAGGACTTGAGGTGTACTGTATTTAGACAACTACCAGTTTTAAACTACTAAACACCATAGATTATGAAATGAGCTTTTAAATGAAGTCACTAGTAGCCTGCTAATAAGCAACTCTCTTCACATGGCAGAGCTGGACACTGGGTCCTCTGGGCTCTACTCTAGCTCTGCTATCCAAAGCATGTGTTCTGATTCACTGATCAGTAATGCTGTGCGGCAGTACTACTCTTTTTTCTTTATTTTTCCTTTTTTTTTTTTGAGGCACCCGGGATTGAACCCAGGACCTCATATGTGGGAAGCCAGCACTCAACCACTGAGCCACATCAGCTCCTCCAGTACTGCTTTTATTTCCCTATACTTTAGTACATTTTAAGTTTAAAGAAAAAAATGAAAACTAGATGAATTACTATGGTATTTTTCTTTTATAAATCTAGCGATAACTTTAATCATAAGACCTACCTTTTAAAAAAAGTTAACCACTATTTATCTAGTTAACATGCTATCCACTCAGATTATGACACTCTTTCCCTTCATTCTTACCTAAGCCAACCTTCCAGATTTTCCCCCATACTTTGTACCAGCTGGAGACTCCATTCCTTAACACTGTAATTTCACTTAGCGAGTTCTTGAGACTATTTGAAGTTGACCCAACAACCATTTGTTCAGGGATTCTATTGAGAGTAGTTTATTTTGTTTCTGGGTATCTGTAAAGGTATGTGACATCGTGAATTAAGCCTTTTTAATGACAGAGTATTTAGAAGATAACAAAACCCCATCAGCCTTGTCAGAAGTTCCCTGACCTCATTACTGCTAATGGATCATGGTAATTCAGCCTGTTGTGAAATCTCATGTTCAATTATGCAAGATAATGAGTGACTCAAAAATTAATATATCTCAACTATAATCCTTATGAAAGGGCTTGTTCAGCTTTTTTCAAAAGCAAAATGTTTTAAAAAGAGTGGTTCACTTTTGTATCCAAACGAAAGTTATCACTAATACCATCCTGATTTTAAATATTTGATTTGATTTTAAAATCAAAGAGGGGTGCAATATAACTTTGGTTTCACTGTTCCTTTTCTAGGAAAGTTAGGAAAGGTTTATTCATTTTTATATTTTAGTTCTGGAATTCTACAACCATGCAAATGGCATTTATCTTTGTATTCACAAAAACTATATATTCAGAGTTTGAATTATTTAAACTCCCACAACACATGCACTTTTGCTTTTCAAGCATGAGTTATAATTTAATTAAAAACTTCTGGTGCATTGCTAGCATTTTAAATATTAATATGTTCCATGGATCACTTTCGATTATCTACTGTCTTGAAATTCTTGAAGATGTCGGATTTTTAAGATTCCCAAAGTTGCACTTGGAATTGTCTATTGAGGCAAAGGGGACTGTGATAATTAACACACATCCATTAGGATCAGCAGAGGAGATAAACTTTGGGGAGGCTTAATGGGCATGTCTCAGTGACAGCTAGCAAAGAGCATTTGGCATGATTAAGGGTGGATTTGAAGGCAGTTGAAAATATACTCTCATTATGGACACCCAGTGGAAGTTGCACTAAAAAGGTTACATTCCTCAGGAGAAGAGTGGTGTGGCAGGGAAGCTTTGAAATCCACTGTGGCCATCATCCAAATTATTCTCTTTCCTTTATGTCTTTCTGCTGTCAGACTCACTTTGTGAAGCCCAATTCAGCTCCCTACATTTCTGAAAAGAGGCAACCTGTTGGTCTCTGTATTTCAGATTGTCCGAAGATACATCAAGGATTGGCTTGAAAGAAAGAAACCTCCTTTTGGTGCTGTCAGCAGCAGTGTGCTCCTTATGATTATCTACACAACGTTCTGTGACACGTTCTCTAATCCAAATATTGACCTGGATAAATTCAGCCTTATTGTCATCGTGTTTATAAGTAAGTTGGAAGATGGGATACCCTTGCTATCCCTCAGTCTCCTCAATAGCAACATGTAGCAATTTGTGTACTCTAAATTCCTTTTGAAAGTTAATTTGATTAGAAAAGAATGCTTAGTTTTGTATTATAGTAACTCAGTGTCTTTAGTATGTGTGTCTGTTATTTAAAAAGGTGTCAGTTACCCGCTCTTACACCAATCTCCTTTGGATTATATGTCTGATGCACTATTGTCTGATTTACAATACTTGGTGCTAGATGAAAGTTGTCTTAATATCTGTCAAATTTAAATGTTAAATTGAGTACTTTGTCACCAACTTATTTTACAATAACCTTAAACTGACCTTACACCTTTTCATGAATTAGAAACAGGATTTACAATATATAATCCTATTATTTTATAAGAATTGGTTACATTCATTACAATGTGAATATTTACATCATTATATTCTCTATTAAAATATATCCAAAGTAATATCATTTCATTTTAAGAAGTAGCAGACTCTAAAATGCAGGTAAGTGCTAAATCTCAAAAATAAAACTTTTCTATTTATAGTGTACTATCAAAGACAACTTTTATTACTATTGTAATACCAAAGAGCTTTTTGTTATTAAAATCAACATGAGTAATTCCAAAATATATATTATATGCTACAGCATTTATGCAATTTTCTATAAATGCTCATAATATAAACCAGCTCTTTCTAAATTGACCACATTACATAACCAAATCTTAAAGAGGGCTTTAGATTTTCCTTGAGTAGAAGGTATCAGAGATTATGTCTAGGGATATTTTCAATAAGAACCAGTTGAGTACCACTAACTTAAATGATTCTATCAATTTAGCAATGTATGTTTGTTTAGTTTATTTTTCTATTTGAGTTTCCATAAGTTTCAGGTAAAAGTAATCATAGCAGTAAACATATGCCACAGATTCTGCTTTTATAGTGCTAATTTAGATTCAATCTTTCTTTCCCCCCCTCCCCCCGCCCAGTATTTTCTATTCAGCTGAGTTTTATGATTTTAACCTTCATCTTTTCAACAAGGTAAGTGATTTGGTATCTCTTGCTGTTGTTAGCTTCCCAAAAGGTTCCTAAATAAGGAATCATGCTCTTTACTTGGCTTTCCATGCCTCTGTACTGTTCCAGGATTTCACTTGTCTCCCTTCCTTTATCACCTTTGAATTATAGATGTTCCTAAAGAATCTGTCCTTGGCCCTTGTCTCATCTGTTCACATCATGTGCTTAGGCAATCTCCTCTATTCTACTGGCTCAGGTTGTCCTTTTCATGGTGATTTTTTTTTTAAACAAATCAATTTTATTGATACATATTAATAAAGCATACAGTTCATCCAAAGTGTACTATCAGTGGTATTTGGTATAATCATATAGTTTTGTTTTGTTTTGTTGTTTTAAAGATTTATTTTATTTATTTCTCCCCATCCCCTTGTTGTTTGCATTTGCTATGTCTGTTTGTTGTGTGCTCATCTTCCTTTTAGGAGGTACCAGGCACCAAACCCAGGACCTCCCGTGTGGGAGGGAGGCACCCAATCGCTTGAGCCACCTCTGCTTCCTGCTTTTTTGTCTCTCATTATGTTTTCCTCCTTGTGTCTCTTGTTGCATCACCTTGTTCCATCAGCCCACCACGCCAGCCCATCGCATCAGCTCACTGTCCTGCTCGTGTTCTTTAGGAGTCACTGGGAATGAAACTGGTACCTCCCCTGTGGTCGGTGGGAGCTCAATCACTTGAGCCACATCCACTTCCCATAATCATATAGGTTTTTTTTTTTTTTTTTTTTTTATTATGGGTAAAAATCAAAATTCTCACAATACATACAAACATTTGCAAAATGATATATAAATATATATGCATATATGTGTATTTGCTTACAAAAATGTTATTTATATATATATATATATACACATATACATATATTTTAAGAGGTGCTTAGATTACCCAAAATATTACACGGAACCCACTGGGATTCCCATGTTGCCCACCTCCCACACCTCCATATAGTTTTACATTCATCACTTCAGTCATTATTAGAGCATTTTCATTTTTTCAATAATAATAAACAAAAAACAGACAAATAAACAAGAAAATTCTTCACCTCCCAATCTCTCTGTTTTCCCTGCTGTACATAGCTTCTATTTCTAGCTATTCTTGCACAATTATTTATTTATTTTTTCAGCAGTTTTATTGAGATATATTCACATACCTTATGATCTATCCAAAGTGTATAATCAGTGGCTTGTAGTATAATCACAATGTTGTGCATTCATCACCACAAAAAAATTTTAGAACCATTTCATTACTCCAAAAAGAAAAGCTCCACACCCCTTAGTATGCTCTCCCCAGCCCTATATAACCACTAATATAATTTTATCTTTATAAATTGATTTATATTTACGTTTTATATAAATGGACTCATACATTATGTGACACAGTATATTTAGTTCATAGTAGCGCAATCATACAATATTTGTTCTTTTGTGTCCGGCTTGCTTCACTCAACATAATGTCCTCCAGGTTTATTCATGTTGTCATATGCTTTACAACTTCATTTCTTCTTACAGCTACATAATATTCTATTGTGTGAATATACCATAGTTTGTTTATCCATTCATTGGTTGATGGACACCTGGGTTGTTTCCAAGTTTTGGCAATCATGAATAATGCTGCTATAAACATCAGTGTGCAGATGTCTATTCATGTCACTCTCAGTTCTTCTGGGTATATTCCCAGTAGTGGTATTGCAGGGTCACGTGGCAAAATCTATATTCAACTTCATTAGGAACTGCCAAACAGTTCTCCACAATGGCTATACCATTCTGCATTCCCACCAAAAGTGAATATGTTCCTATCTCTCCACAGCCTCTCCAACATTTACAGTTTTCCGACTTTTTAATAGTGGCTGGTCTAATAGGTGTGAAATGATATCTCATTCTGGTTTTGATTTGTATTTCCCTAATCATTAGTGATGTTGAACATTTTTCCATGTGTTTTTTTTTTTTTGCCAGTTATATTTCTTCTTTGGACAAATGTCTATTCAAGTCTTTTGCCCATTTTTTAATCAGATCATTTGTCTTTTTATTGTTGAGTTGTAACGTATCTTTATATATCATGGATATTAAACCCTTAATGCTTATGATTTTCAAGTGTAGACTTCCCATTTCAATGTTTTTCCTGAGTTCCAGCACTACTTCTCACTTACCATTTATATATCTTCACCTGAATGTCTTAAAAGACCTCAGACTCAAGATATTCAAAATGGAATTAATCTTTTATCCCAAAGCCACTTCCTTGTCTCATATTTCATGTTTTTAATGTAAACAACATTCTCAGAGTTACCCAGACTAGAATCTTTTTCCTCCCTTTTTAAAATTTCTTAGTCCTGACTCTATAATATTTTTTCTGTGTTCCCAAAACCATGTCCCTAATTCAGGCTCTTGTCTTTTTTTCCCTTAGACTGTTGCAACGACTACCTTGGTGTTTACATTTCTAGGCCCAGCTTTTCTTATGCATTCCATGCTGTTTCCAATAACCCAAAGTTCTGTTATTAGCTCTCTTGTTCAGAGATCTTCAATAGTTATCCAGTGTCTACAAAATAAATTTCATTTTTCAGGACTAAATGTAAGCCCCTTCAACCTATTTTCCAATGATGTGAACCACTACTAGCATCATGCTGTCAAGCTTTAGATGAGATGAACTCCTTTTTTTTTCCTAGAGAAGTCCCATTTCTGTTTGTTGCTTAGGCTCTTTCTCATGTACAAATTCATTTTTTCTATTCTTAAAGACTCACCTCAAATACAACTTCTTCCACCAATATTATACATTCAACAGATAATGACTTCAGCCTTTAGTACAAGAAAGTTATAATGGTGAATGCCACAACGTAAGAGATGAGTCCCATTCTGCATGAGTTTGTAGACTAGATATGTGCACTGATAACCAAATATTCTCTAAGTGGTACAACAAGTCAATGTACAGTTGTTTCAAAGACAAAAGCACTTCCAAAGAAAGTGGTAGAGTAAGGCTTCTTGGAAGAGTTTGACATAAGTAGTAAAAAAACAGGTAATTGTTCAGCAAACAGAGATGCAGAAAGGGTGTTCTTGGTGTTAGAAGCAAAAATGCAAACAGGGACAGAAAAAACACAAGACATGGCCAGATAATAGAGTAGAGCAAGATTTCAAATAATAATAATAGTAGCCAGAGAAGTAGGCTTGGGCCAGATTATTAGGCCCTTGAATGCCAGGCTATGGAAAGGGAAAGGAAAGGGGTCTGGTCAGTTTATAAGGCTTAAAAGAGTGTCAGGGCAATGGATGTGTTCAGGCTCCACCTTAGGCACGTGATCTTATAGCACTTGATATAGCACTATGCTGATTGTAAACAGTCAATAAAAACGTATTGATTGATATAGTTTGAAGCATTTTCCCAAGTATGTGGTTGTGATTTATGAAGTAAGAGTTAAGGCTGAAGCCGTTAAACTCACAGAGAAAATGTGATTTGATTGGGTAAGACCAAGCAGAGGAGCAATTTTAAAGTTCTTTTTGTAAATGGCTTGTCATGTCACCTTAGAAAAGATGCTGGCCTTTCAGAGGCTATTTGTTTACTGGTCCTTCTGGTGGACCCACTCATCCAATCAGAGGAGGATGCAGATATCCTATCAGTGACTGAAAAATTCCTTGAGAAGGTAGAGCACAGAACAGCCACTACTGGCATTGCTGAAGGAAGGTGGGGAAGTGTCACAACTACTTGAATTAATATCGAGAATTTTTAACGTAGAGTAGACTAGACGTTCGTTAGCCCTTGTGGTTTTGAGACCCCTTTATTCTGCCTCACTTTTCCTTTGCTGAAGGTCTGTCACTTTGGACTTCCCCAGCTCACTGTCAGACATGCATGTTCTTTGGTAAACAGGGTGTGGGCTGGCTGCGATCTTGTTCCAGGCTAATGGCTCTATAGTCTCAAAATATTCCATGAAAACTTGGGGATTTTTCAATTGCACAAAATTTCAAAGATGATTCCCACACTTTTTTCATACTGAGACCCCATAGCTCCTGAGGATTTTGTTGAGGAATGAAAGACAGCAACACTGATTGAACCCCTGTTCCCTACCAGGCACTGTGCTCAGGGTTGTACATGTAAATCTGACAGCAAAGGCTGTGACATTACACAGTTTTGTTGTTATTTTGCAGGGAGGACCTTCTCTTAAGAGTAGTTTAGTTTGGTAAGTTGCCCAAAATCATATAGCAAGTGGTACACTGAGAATTGAAATTCACTTCCATTGGACTACAAAGCCCATGTTTTGTTCACTGCACTAACCTAATCTCAGTTATTTTTTAAAATGCCTAATACTTGTTTTGGTTGGGAATTTGCAGAAAGTGTTTGATGGATTCTTCAAGTTCACACATACAAACAAATTAGTCCAAGATATCAAAAGTTTGAACTAGGGCCCCACTGGTTTATACTCTGTTGAGTTTCATTCTCTTTTCCTACTTTTTATTCCTTCCTACTTGAAGTAGTGAAATTGGCCAGTGTGGTTTTTTGTGTTTGTTTGTTTGTTTGTTCCCCCGCCCCCAGCTCTTCTTTACCAATTCAGTAAATCTAAAACCATCCTGGTTACCAATAGGCAAAATAAAAACTCAACATGGAAATCATTATGTCTCTTTTGTGCAGCATGTGACTGCACTCTGATGATAGAAGCATAGTCTAAAACCAGCCTAGAAAAATCATCTTAACTGTAACATTCTACTTATCTGGGTAACATTTCTTAGATTTACTGACCTGGACACCATTGCTACCATCCCAATGTCTGGCATGTGAACCTCTTCTACTCTGAGTATTAAAAATAGATTTGAGAAATAATATTATGTGTTCTTGTTTATCTATTTGCAGAATCGTACCCAGGTTAAAAAGTACAACTCTGGAGTCAGACAGACTTGTGTTCGAGTCTTATTTAGTAACTTTGCAACTTCTGTTGGTTTCCCATTTATAAAATGTAGACAGTAATATTTACCTTAAAAGGTTGTTTGGAGAATAAATGATATGCACATAAAGGCTTTAGCATAATATCTTGCATAAAGTAAGTGCTCAATAAGTGTTAGCCACTAGTGGAATAGTCATAATATCAAAGTAGTTTGTCTTTATCTATTATATCAAAAACCAATGATAGAAGAGAGAGAATTAACATTTCTACCTTTATAATTTATTCTTTTTTACTTTTCTTTGTCTCCGTTGCTAGGAAACCAGAATCAGCAGTCCACAGCCATCCATAGTGACCTAAGCTAACTTTGAGAAACTGCCAAAGTAAAATAAAAAAAAAGTTGAAAGCTTAGTGAAAAAAAAAAAAACAAAAACAGTAACTTGGAACCTTTTAAAAATATATGGAAAGACAGTTTGGTAGGCTGATAGCTAGAGCAACAAAAACCTAGAGTGCCACTAGAGTGATAAAAGAAACCTCTAAGAAAAGAAGAAAATAAGTATTTAAATATTAGTATAGCTGTTTTAATCCTTATCGGTATGGTTTCAATCAAATGTCCCAATTTGACTCTCACCATAGCCTGGAGGGAAGTCTAAAGATTGAAGGAAGGGAAGAAAGAAAGGAAAGGAGGGAAGGAAAACAAGCTTTATTACCACAGTTTTAGAGATGAGGCAACTAAGCCAGGTAGCCCTGGGTGACTTGTTTAGTGCCACACAGTTAATGACAAACAAGGTCTGCTCTTAAAATGAGTAAAGACAAAGTATAAGGTATAGAGGTTAACAAACGAAAGTATTTCACATGAAAGTTTTCTCCTCTAAAAACAATGAGCTTAGATGGAACTATCTCAGAGGACCTTTTCTGCCCTTGCCTTCTGTGATTCTACTAGTAAAACCTTCTGACATGTTTTCCTTTGTGGGTACTGTAAAGGAAGGCAAAATAAATATTATGTGGGAAACATTGATTGAAAGCTTTGTAAGAGAATAAAAAGACAGTTGGGAAGAAAAGGAAATAAACATCTCAAGGGGAGCCAACATGATCAAAAGAATTATAAAAACAGAATAAAAAGAAAATCAATATTAAAAAGAGATAAGGTGGCGTTGGAAAATAAATAATGTGATTCCTTTCAAGAATGTGAGCAGAAACAATAGAGATGTTAATCACTGAAAATAATTATAATCATTACTACTTAAATATAATGATTTTAACAGAATGTTTAGTGTTTTTCTGTGTATTGGCATGACCTTCTGCCCCAGAGCTACCCCTTAAAAGACAGCTGCTTTCACACCTTTCATTTTATTCTGGTGTTTTTGTTGTTGTTTTAATAATTTCCTTCTTAGAAGGGAAATTTATCTACAGCATTGGGGGACTCCCACTTACTAGTTGTGTGACTTTTGGCAAGTCATTTAACCTCTATGTTTCCACTCCCCATTTTGGAAAAAGTATGGCAATAATACTATCTACTTTATAAGGCTTTTCTGAGGAGGAAGAAATACTAGATGCAAAGTACTTAGAAAAGTGCTCAATAAACATTGACTGCCATGGTTATTTGTCATCAGCCACAGTATAAATGGAAGGTTAAGTGAGCATCTGCTCCATTCCTTTCTCATAGATCTGTGATGTAGAACACTCTGTTGCTATACTGCTAGAGTGGTATAGCCTGCCCTATTTTGGGGAAATATTGTTTTTAACCTTAAAAATTCAATTTTAATGCCTTAATCCCCTCTCCCCACTGACTGACTCTGTATCGGAAGAAACCATAGGACAGTGTTTTAAGTCAAATCAGGCCAGAGAATCTGCCAATGTGGGCCTAGCTTCAGCTTCCTTACCTAAAACGAAAGATAAGTGACCATATCTTATAAATGTCCTCTTGAGCTACATTGTGAATGCTGTTCAAATTAATGGCAGCCGATGCCAATTAAATCAGAGCCTTCTTGGCCAGAGCAACTCTGACACATTGGAAATGTACTGTAACCTGGAAAAGAGCAAGCTCTCGAGTAGAACACAGTTCACTAAAGGGGAAGTGTATCGCCAGACTCTCTTAGAAGAAAACCAAATTGCACAGATTCAGATGCAGCAACAATTGATTATATAAAGGGCAGCAAAAGACTAAAATAGTCTTTGTAGTATTACTTACACCACAAGCATTGCTGGACAACTGGAGAATATTCCAAACTGTGTCAGTTAGTTTTGCTACATGTTCTCCAGTTGTAGATGGGCATTCACTCCTGCATGGAAGTTTTTAATGCATTGTAAATTGACTGTATATCAGATTCTCCAGTTTGTACATTTCAACCTTTGTTTTTTTTTGTTGTTTTGTTTTGTTTTTGTTTTTTTTTTTGAGGTACCAGGGCCGGGGATTGAACCGCCACCTTGTATGTGGGAAGACAGCACTCAACTCCTGAACCACATTGGCTCCCGAGTTGGTTTTTCATTTGTTTGCTTGTTGTTTGTTTTTTTATTTTTAGGAGGCACCAGGGATAGAACCTAGGACCTCCCATGTGGGAAGTAGGTGCTCAACCACTCTTGCCACATCTGCTCCCTCAACCTTTTCTAATGTCTTCAGTTCCCAGGCCTCAGTGTTAACTCAAACTCTCTGTGGATGAGTAAAGAGACTACACTTTACAAAAGAAAATAAAATCTGACATAAATTGCCTCTGCTTTCTCATTCTCTACCTAAAAATTTTCCATATTTTTCACCCACCTTGTTTTCCTTGTGCTTCAGTTCAGTTTCATAGGAAACTCCCCTCGGCTTACCTCCTCAGTCTTGTCTTTTCAGCCCTCTATTGAAGGGCCTGGTTTCATCAGTTATTCCTATCTGCTGCATTTTCAAGTCTCCCTACAATCATATTCAAATCTCCCCTGACTCTTTTCTTCTCTTTGTCGGATGTCTTGAAAACATAGCCCCTTTCAGTACTATGAACTAAGTACATTTAATGTCAACTCCTTAGCCTCTTCCCCAAACCCCACTGGGCATCCTCTCCTATTCCCCATTTCCATGAACACCTTAATGATCTTCTCAGTCCTTTATGCTCAAAATTTCTAATTCCTCTATAATTCCTCCTCTCTCGAAGCAATAATAACAATGCTAATATCAAACTACCATGTATTGAACACTTACAATGTACCAAATTCTTAACAACATTGGTATTTATCCTAACATTGTCCCTAAGAGGCAGGCAGTATTATCCCCACCTCATATATAAGTAAAAGAATAATCTAGATTTAAATCTAGATAAGTTTGCCCTAAAAACTTGTGCTCATAAACACACACACACACACACACATAACTGCTGGAAGGGAGGATAGCATAGAAGATAACAGTTGACAAATTCCTTTAATTCTATCTCCATGTCTCTTACCTCCATCTCCTGCTTTCACTATGATTTTTCAGGCCTTTAAACTTCCTGCTTCCTGGCTTGTCTCACCATCAACAATCTTACATCATGGTGTGTGATTGCTCCTCCTTAAGAACAGGTCTAATCATGTCATTACACTGTCCCAAGACTTCAGCAGTTCCACTTAGCCCATCCTATCACATCCACACCCCCGGCCACAAGCCAGAGTCCCTGCATACAAGTTAACTTGAAAAATCTGCTCTTTGCCAACTGCCCCTGCACTCCCATACTTTATTTTCCCTACTCCTTACCTAAAATACACACCTACACATGTCTAGACCAGTTCTTTAAGGCACAGCTCAATTATTATTTTCTCCATGAAGGTTTCTGTGTTCTCCATCATTCACACACATACATACACGCCCCCAAGCTAGAGGCTTCTCTTCTCTTAGAGTAACACCTTCTCTCTCACTCACTATCAGTCTCTCTCTTTCATAGCACGTATCTCTTTCTTTTTCTATTACAGCTATTTCTGTACTCCTTTCATCTCTCAACCCATACATTTACAGGATCACAGAGTTAAGTCTATATGAGAAATAAAGGGATGAAGTAGTATGTCAGCCATGTAGCACAATGGCTAAGACACAAGCATAGTATCACAATGTAAATATGAGAATAAAATGTGAAAGCAATAAATAAATTTTGTTATATTCAAATTATACTACTTCCTTGGAGAATCCTCAACTAAGGTGAGATACCAAAGATTCAGTTTGGAAAGTTGGCATCAAAAAAGAGTTGGAAGTAATACTGGTTAGGAACCATGATCATAAGTGGCTCTTTGGAGAAGAGAAGACCAAAGGGCAATTTAAATATTCTCTTGACACATACACAGGGGATGTGGGGTAGGGGGAAGGCTCCTTCCTTCATCCCCTGAGTATTTATCAGAGAAAACAGGATGTGGGTCTTACTTAGGGAATTTTTTTCTGCCAGTGAACATCTTTAGGTGTGGGTATGAGGTTACAATGGGAAATGGTGGAATGTCTTTCTTCAGAGATTTAAAAATTGGATAGATTATTACATCTGCAGTATATATATTCAGTCAGGTTCTGGAGCATTTTTCTGTTTGCTAACTCTCTTATCTGAATTCAGGGCAGGGAATGAATACTCACTGTATATTCAAACCCTAAATCTATAGGAAGGAACAAATTCTAAAATATTAATGGGGGCAAAATAATAATTATTATTTTTCAAATATTTTCAACTTGTAGTTCTCAAAATCTTTACTATCTAAAATAGGAAATCTGTTTATGATATCCCCCACCCCCAGTACTGACCTGTATAACATTTAGTGGTCTTTGACTCACCGAGATTTTTTTTTTAATGCTTAACATGTTATTTAACAATAGTGGAGCATAGAAGTTTAGAGGATAAGCACAGGAGCTGATTTGATTTGGCTCTGTTACTTTCTAGCTGTGAGACCCTGGGTTAGTTATTTAACTTCTGTGTGCCTCAGTTTTCTCATTTGTAAATAAGGATAACATACCGCTCCCTTATGCAATTGTTGATTCTTGGCACATACTAACTGCTCAAAAATGAGAGTACTGTTTTTACTAAAACATATGATAATTGATCTTTGTTCATACCATGTATTTCTCAAACGTGTATGTTTTCTGCCAAAAGGATGTGTTACTCCTTGGTAGAAGCATTTTTGGAAATACATTAACGCTCTCAGGCCACAGGGAAATGGCAAGTGATAACCTAGTAACTTAGTTAAAAAAGTTGCTTGCTGCATTATTTTCATAAACTCCTGGGCCACAGGCTGATTACATATGTCATCTTAGGAGATATCTACCAAACATTATTAAAACTTCCCCTTTACGTGGATAAATAACTCAGAAATGACTTTTTAAAAAGAAATTCAGACACTTCTGTACTTTGGGGCATACACTTACTTCTGTCACCGGGATTGATCAAAGGGATGTTAACATGAAGGTAGGTACTACATTTGATTTATGGTGTGTGAAATAGGCTTTTTATAAAAGTATTTGTAAAAAACTCTCTTTGCCCCTAGGAATAATTCGGGCTTCACACCAGCAGATACAGTGGCTATAATTTTCTGTTCTACACACAAATCCCTCACATTGGGTAAGTGATTCATGGAATTGAAAACTAACCTTTAATAATACCCTCAAATAATTGCATCTTATTATTTTGAAATAATGTATTTGATTGAACCTAATTTTAATAATGTAGGATTTTCCTTAATTTGTAATCATGTTTTCGAGTCTCAAAAGATTTTCAATGTAGAATGTTAACATTAAAAGCCAAGGAAGAAAAAGAAATAAATAAACTGCTTTGAAAGAGAAATGAACAAAAACTTTAAACTTTTCTTTGGAAGGCCCTAGAGTTGCCCCTGGAAAATATAACTTCCTCTCTGGATTCTCAGAGCAAGGTGGGAATAATGTTTTTGCTTTAATTTGATATTGAGGTTAGTTTGAAGTTCATTTTGGAGTGTTATATTATTCCTATGAAGAAACATGGTATATAGTCATCATTAACTCAATCTGATTAGCACTAAAAGTGAAATAAGTATTTAATGGACAAAACGAGATCAAGAAGGAAAATGCTATTTTCTTCTTAGCTTTACCCGATTTAGCTTGTTGTTAAGCTGTCCAGACATTCAGAATCTGTGTTATTACTCATTAAAAGTCAGAAATTTCACACAAACTTCTTGGGATGATAGGTATGTTGTGGTAAAACCTCATATTAAAAATTCCTCTATCTTTTGGCCTGTGACTAACTTAAGAGAATGAAGAATTGTGACATTTCTCTAGGTCTGCTCATGTTAAAAAAAAAAATTCAGTTTGTAAACTAGAAAATGAAGGCATTTCATAATGTTTTTTTACCCAAACATATTTGTATGATAGTGCCTATTGTCAGTCTTACCAATTTTAGAAATGATTTAGAAATCAGACAAACTGTTTTAGGAGCAATTGTTGTTGAGGGTGTCAACTATTTGAATAAATTATATATGCTGTCATGCATTGCAGGATATTCGTTTAATATTCTTCTTCATAGTCATCATCAAATTGAAATTTGAAGGGTTTAGGATCCACATTCCAGTCCTAATATTGTCACAAATACTTAATCTCTCTGACACTTAGCTTTCTCTTCTATAAAATGGACAGAATAATACTCACTTTGTAAGGTGATTATAAAGATTAAACATAAAATTTGTAAAGTACCTAGCACAGTGCTTGGTACATAATGGGTAGTCAATACATGACAAATTGGGTATACTCATTATAACATCTGTAGATTGCTGTGGACTAAATGAGATAGCCCATGTCAGGGGCTTGGGATGGCCCCTCACATGTAGTTCGCAGTAAGCAGTAGCTGTTATTATTAGTTATTGCTAACTATATTGCTTATAATTGTGTTGCTACTTCCAGTGTCTATTCCTCTGACCCTGGTCTTGCAGATTTTCATGTATCAAGTGCGGTTTAATGGTTGACCTCAATGAAAGCATCTGGCACTTGTTCCCCATGTGTGTTATTGTGATGTGATATCTGGTACTTCAGGCCTCCTAAAAAAGCAAAAGACTCTTATAAAGGTACGTGCTGCCAGATGCCTCAGATGTCCAGGGTGCAGGGGTCCAATAAGCTAGTATCTCAGAGCACATGCTGAGCCATGGCTGCACCTAATATATTTCCGCCTTTCGGCAATGGGCTTTTTAACCCAAGCCACCCCTGGGGATTTGCTTTTGCCAGGAAAACTGAACTGGATTTTTTTGTTTTTCCATGATGTTCTTCTGTGCAGAAGCTGGCTATGCTGAACAAAGAACTCTAATCAAACATACAGTAGTGTGTGCTTTTCTGATATAAGCACAACACCTACCAGTTCAATCTTTTGTCTTTTCATTTTTTCTTTAATGCCCAGAGCTATGGCTTTGGTCCTTCTGTTCTTGACGCTTTCTGAAAGCTGATTTCTAGGCAAGTAGATAAGGACTCTGAACACCAGTCAGAAGTAGTTGTGTTCTGCTGGAAAGTGTTGGATTTTTGTTTGTTTTTCAGTGTTTTCCCATGAAATAGATGGTTAGATCCTCCAATAAATACCAGTGTCACATCTAAGTAACCAAGTAATGTAAATCCTTAGTAAGTTCTGTCATACAACACTTTAGTGCTCTTAGAATTGTAAGACCTAAATTTTCATCCTGGCTTTTCCACTAATACCTCCACCAGGCCTTAGTTTTCTTATCTCTAAAATTAGGGATTTTTGCTAAATAATTTGTAAGGTTGCATCCAACTTGGATATTCTATCATTCCCTGTTCATTCCTGGCTTTCATTCTGCCGTCTTCTAGCTAGATTTATGAAAGTGGGTGTTTTGTTGCCTCCCTTATCTTAGAGAGGTGGCGTGGACTACTCCTATCCCAGGAGTGCTCTTATTCGCACATATAGCAGGGGGTGTTTGGATCCTATTGCTAGGATGACCTTGTTAAGCCTCCTGATTCACTGTATCAGCTGTTGCAAGATTGTTCCCCTTTACTGGTGACCTGATGTCCCTGGTACAGAGGATATGCCCCAACAATGCCTAAGCTATAGGCTGTTAATTACCCCCAATGGAAATTCTTATCTGCATGGAAATTAGAGAACATCACACTGAGTATGGAAAATTCATATAACAGAAGCAGGAGGTAGAGAAATCTCAGGTATTATCACTCAAGGTCATACTTTCTTTCACTTCTCACTCAGAGATAAAATATAACAGATTAAATATTTCTATTTGGCACTTTTAAAATATATATTTCCCTTTTACAATCATTGTCATGTAATATTTTTTTCTATATATCAGCATCTGAAATGGAATAGATTAAGGGGTCTTATGAAATACCATTCATTTTTACATCCAGGATTCATATCTAAGAATAAACCATTGCAGGCCAAGTGGTTCGAATGAAACTAATGAACCAAAGATGAAAACTCTTGCTTAAGAAGCTTCCTGAATCGTCTCTTGTACATGCATCTTCAATTTATTTTATTGTTCTTGCTTTTGCCCTGTCTCAATCTTACATATACTTGCATCTACACACATGCTGAATTTGATTCATTGCTTTTATTAGTGCATTTGCCATTGATTGATTAGTTCCTCGAATTAGTACTTTTTCTATTGATTGATTGCAGATGAAGTGACTATTTGACCTTTAATTATGAGGCTTCCTATTGAAAATGACATTGAGCTATGGCTTCACATAATCCATCTGGAAAGCCTGACATGATGCCATTCCCTGGAGTTCGTTCAGGAAGAAAGAGGAGGCCTGAAGGAAGTGCAGAGCTATCACTGTGCTTCATCTAAAACAATACTGCAGGGCTTGTTTGCTGCTCTCCTATAGTTTCAAGTCAGGGTTGGAGGTAATTTTACATTTTGTCAGGACAGCATCACTTCCTACAGGTTGCCATAAGAGCCAAGAATTCTCCCAAATTATCTTCTGACTCGATACTGATATTTATGTAAGAATGAGAACATAATTGATTTAGCAGAGTTTGAGGAACAGCTTGTACTCTATGGCTTAACAATGGCTCAGGGCAGTCAGTCAGTTAAATCTCATCAAGAAAGAAATTCGATCCAAGTTATCCTTGTGGGATTGGTATTTTGCCTTTATTTTAAGTATCTTTTTCTTTTGAGTCAAATCATTTTGCTTATCTGGAGTTCCAATATATCTATAAAACGATCTTACTGCACTTAGAGAATGTTTAAAGATGTTTGAGATCCTTAAATTAAGCATCTATTTATATTAATTTTTAATGTTTTTAAATAGAAAAACGAAAGCACATAATCTCAGAGCATGTCATCTATCAGCAGTCAATGATAAGATTACCATTGCCTCTTATTTTCAAAGGATTCTCTGAATTGAACTAAAGCTCTTTTAATTTTATATAGTGTTACAATCAACACTTATCAAAAGTCCACTGCCTCACCATTTATAGACACTTGTATAGAAAGATGAATCAAGGCAATTATTTCTCACATTGTTTTTACTTCATTATGGGTCTATGGTCACATTACACAGCTGAACTGTAACAAGAAACTATTCATTAAGCACAAAGAAAATTTAGCTTTTTAGTAGACATGAGATTCTGGAAAGAGAGTATATACCTGATTCTAGTCTGGAATCAAGGTCCAGTTTTATCACCAAAAGCTGTGACAAATCACTTAACTGCTATAGGCCTCAATTTCCTCATCTGTAAAATGAAAAAGATGATACTTGAGATTCATTCCAGTTTTAAGTTTCTATGAGTCTGTGCTCAGGGGAGCCGATGTGACTCAGTGGTTGAACTCCAGCTTCCCACATACAAAGCTCACTGGTTCAATTCCTGGCCCCAGTACCTAAAAAAAAAAAAAAAATTATGAGTCTGTCCTCAGTAATTGATATTTCCTGTTCCATGAGATAACAATAATTTCCCTGTTATGTATGCAATCTTGAAAAGAATAGTTATGTAAATAATGTACAATATTACAGGAAAGAAAATATAGCTTTGCCTTCTTCCTACTGAGGTAATATATATATATATATATATATGTGTGTGTGTGTGTGTGTGTGTGTGTGTGTGTATACATGTCTTCATCCTCTCCAAAGAAGGTCTTAGGAGAAAAAAAATCTTGGAAGGATCTTGTTTTCAATTTTAATTGGAAGCTTTTCAAGAAATGTTAAAGGATTACCTACAGTTTAGGTTGAAAAGATCATTTAATAACATTTGGGTCATTTTCTCAAGAGGAAATGGAATTGAAATAAGAAAGTTTACATTTCTTTTATTCTTTTTCCCCAAAGCTTATCTGTGTTTCTATTTGATACATAAAGAATATTATCTTAATACAACTATCCTATACTTGAGCAGCCCTTTTTTAAAATACTTAATCCATTAAGTCATGTTACCTGAACAACCTTTATTGGCAGATCAGTAATTATTATCTTATTTTGCATAAGAAGAAACCAGAGCATAGAAAAAATTTTTTAAGTTTATCCCAGCTCAGATAACTAATGGACACTAGATTTCAGGTCTCCTAACTTTAGGAACTGCATTGGTAATAGGATCTGAAGATACTTTGAAGGCCAAAAAGTGTTGTGCTGATTCTAAGTATTGTAAATGTTTGATCTTAGCATAGATTTGGATTGTGTTATTAGTTGTTAAAAAGAAAATTACTTCTTAATACATTGCTGGATAAGGCATTCTGTTTTTTTTAATAAAAATTTTATTGAAGTATATCATCCATGCATGAATATACATAAACAATAAGTGCATAGTTAAAAGTTGTGAACTTAGAAAACAAATATGCATATCATCATACAGGGCTCCCATACATCACCCCACAACCAACACCTTGCTTTGTTGTGAAACATTTGTTACAAACTATGAAATGGCATCTTCAAATATTACTACTAACTATAGCTCATATTTTACATTTGGTGTATTCTTCCCCCAACCCACCTGATTATTAACACCATGTATTAGTATTATACATTTGTTACAGTTCATTAGAGAATATTCTCATATTTGTCCTGTTAACCACAATCCATTTTCCACCACTGGATTCCCTGTATTATACTGCCCCATGTTTTGTACAATCCATTCAAAGTGTACACTCGGGGGCGGATGTGGCTCAAATGGTTGGGCGTCCGTCTGCCATATGGAGGGACCTGGGTTCGATCCCCGGGACCTCCCAGTAAAATAAAAAAAATAAAATAAAATAAATATATATATAGGGAAACGGATGTGGCTCAAGAGGTTCGGCGTCCGTCTACCATATGGAGAGGCCAGGGTTCGATCCCCGGTACCTCCCGGTAAAAAAAACAAACAAACAAAAAAAAGTGTACACTCAGTGGCTCTTGTTTTCATCTCAGAGTTTTGCTGTCAACAGTCAATTTTAGAATGTTTTCATTACTCCAAAAGGAAAAATCCCTGTAATTGTCTCTTAGAATTGATATATCTTCTTTGCCACTGCTGCAAAAATATTGCTATCTTACTGTTAACTATCATCCATAAGTTAATTTGTTGTAATTTTCCCATGTATCAGCATATTCTTAACACTTTGTTTAAAAAAATTCTTATATTTATACCATTAACCACAATCTTCATCCACCACTCTAATCCCTGTTATACATACCCTAGATTACTCTCTAGTTTCCTTTCAATTGACATTTACATCCGCAGACCACTCCTTTCAGCCACAATCTCATTTATAAATCAGCAGTTAGTTAGACTCACTCTAATGTGTCATCGCCAACTCTATTCACTTCCACACATTTATAATAAACTTTATTAAAAATTCTGCATACATTGAGCATCACCTCCCATTCTCAACCCACATTCCATCTCCTAGTAACTTACACTCTACAGTTTACCTCCACTAATATGGATACCATACAATATGGGTCCTTTTGTGTCAGGCTTATTTCACTCAACATAACATCCTCAAGGTTCATCCATGTTGTCATATGCATCCTGATTTCATTTCTTCTTACAGCTGAATAGTATTCCATTGTATGTATATACCACATTTTGTTTAGCCGTTCATTCATCAGTTGATGGACACTTGGGCTGGTTCCATATTTTAGCAACTGTGAATAATGTTGCTATGAACATCAGTGTGCAAATGTGAGTTCGTGTCCTTGCTTTCAGTTCTTCTGAATATATTCCTAGTAACAAGATTGCTGGATCATGTGGCAGTTCTATATTCAGCTTCTTGAGGTACTGCCAAACTGTCTTCCCACAGAGGCTACACCATTGTACATTCCCACCAACAGTGAAAGACTGTTCCTATTTCTCCACATCCTCTCCAACACTTGAAGTTTTCTGTTTCGTTTTTTTGTTTTGTTTTGTTTTGTTTGTTTTTTTAATGGTGGCTGTTCTATAAGGTGTTAAATAATGTCTCATTGTAGTTTTGTTTGTGTGTATGCTTTTTTAAAGATTTATTTATTTATTTCTCCCCCCACCCCATTGTTTTTGTGCTTGCTGTCTGCTTTCTGTGTCCATTCACTGTGTGTTCTTCTGTGTCTGCTTGTCTTCTCTTTTAGGCAGCATCAAAAACCAATCCTGGGACCTTCCTGAGTGGGAGAAAGGTGCTCAATCTCTTGCGCTACCTCTGCTCCCTGGTCTGCTGCATCTCTTATTGTCTCTCCTTTGTGTCTCTTTTTGTTGTGTTATCTTGCTGATCCAACTCTCCGTGCGGGCCAGCACTCCGCGCGGGCCAACTCGCCTTTACCAGGAGGCCCCAGGAATCGAACCCTGGACCTCCTATATGGTAGATGAGAGCCCAATCACTTGAGCCACATCTGCTTCCTTCATTGTAGTTTTGATGTGCATTTCCCTAATAGTTAGTGATGGTACACCTTGAAGATATTATGTTGAGTGAAAATACAAATGCTTTTTGGCCATTTGTATTTCCTCTTTGGAGAAATGTCTTTTCAAGTCTTTTGCCCATTTTTTAATTGGGTTGCTTGTCTTTTTATTGTTGAGTTTTATAAGCTCTTGCTATAACATAGATATCAAACCCTTGTCAGATATGTGATTTCCAAATATTTTCTCCCATTGGGTAGGCTGCCTTTTTACTTTCTTGACAAAGTCTTTTGAAGAACAAAGGTTTTTAATTTTGAGGAGGTCCCATTTATCTATTATTTCTTTCATAGCTTGTGCTTTGAGTATAAGGTTTAAGAAACTACTGCCTACCACAAGATTTTAAAGATGTTTCCCTACATTTTCATCTAGAAGTTCTATGGTTATAGTGTTCATATTTAGGTCCTTGATCCATTTTGAGTTAATTTTTGATTAAGGTGTGAGATAGGAGTTCTCTTTCTTCTTCTGGATATGGATATCCTGTTCTCCCAGAACCATTTGTTGAATAGACTGTTCAGCCCCAGTTGGGTGGGCTTGACTGCCTTGTCAAAAATCACTTGACCATAGACGTGAGGGTCTATTTCTGAGTTCTCAATTCGGTTCCACTGGTCAATATGTAAGTCTTTATGCCAGTACCATGCTTTTTTTTTAACCAATTTAGCTAAGTAATATGCTTTAAAGTCAGTATATGGGAGTCCTCCATTTTTATTCCTCTTTTTAAAGATATTTTTGGCTATTTGGGGCCCCTTACCTTCCAAATAAATTTGATTATTGGTTTTTGGTTTTCTGCAAAAAATAGGCTGTTGGGATTTTTATTGGGATTGCATTGAATCTGTAAATAAGTTTGGGTAGAATTGATATCTTAACTGTATTTAGTCTTCTAGTCCATGAACACAGAATGTCCTTCCTTTTATTTAAATCTTCTTTGGTTTCTTTTAGCAATGTTTTGCAGTTTTTTCAATACAGGTCCTTTATTTCCTTGGTTATGTTTATTCCTAAATATTTGATTCTTTTAGTCATTATTATAAATGGAATTTTATGTGAATTCCTCCTCAGAGTGCTCACCAGTAGTATATAGAAACACATTGATTTTGGAGTATTAAAGTATCCCACCATTTTGCTGAACTCATCTATTATTTCTAGTAGCTATGTTGTGGATTTTTCAGGATTTTCTAAATATAAGATCATATCATCAGCAAATAGTGACAGGTTTACTTCTTCCCTGTTTGGATGCCTTTTTTTTTTTTTTTAGCTTGCCTAATTGCTCTAGCTAGAACTTCTAGCACAATATTGAATAATGGTGGTGACAGTGGGCATCCTTCTCTTGTTCCCAATTTCACTGGGAAAGCTTTCAGTCTATCACCATTGAGTATAATACTAGCTGCAGGTTTTTCTTATGTGCACTTTACCATGTTAAGAAAGCTTCCTTCTATTCCTATATTTTGGAGTGTTTTTAATCAAGAAAGGATGCTGTATTTTGTCAAATGCCTTTTCTGCATCAATCAAGAGGATCATGTGATTTTTCTTCTTCAACTTATTAACATGGTTTATTGCACTAATTGATTTTCTTGTGTTGAGCCACTCTTGAATACCTGGGATAAAACCCACTTGATTATGTTGTATAATTTTTTAAATGTGCATTTGGATTCGATTTGCAAATATTTTGTTGAGGGTTTTTGCATCTATATTCATTAGAGAAATTGGTCTGTAATTTTCTTTCTTCATAGTGTCTTTACCTGATTTTGGTATAAGACACTCAGTTTTTAAATACTTAATATCTGTAATTGTTCTTATAAACATTAATTCCATATGGCCCAGTCATCCACTGGCACTCATTCTTTATACTTTCTTTATTAGTGAAAAGTCATATTCTATTTAAAGTGGGTCTTGCTGAGCTAGCCTTACCTTACATGAGGCAACACTGTCTGCACTCCATTCTTGAAAACTAAGAGCCCCCGTGCTATTTGACAATAAACTATTTAAATGGAAATAGAAATTCAGAATTAAGACAGAAAATAGAAGTCTGTCTTGGGGTGCAGCCATAAATATATTTTTGTCCTACAGGTTGCCTGTGGAGTTACAGTTCTGTCAAGAAAGGCAGTTTGGGGGCATCTGCCATTTGACAATCTTAAAGATGCCACTGAAAGTATAGACACAGTAGAGTTTACCACCATGCTTAGGTAGAGCAAGGACGTGTTTGTCATTTTGTGCTATTTTCTGATCCACATAAAGAAAGGGAAAAATGTAGTTTGTCAAACCAAGTGATGCATTTCTATTCCTCAGAGGTTTATGGACTATTTTGTTTTGAAGTTTTGATTCTGAATATGGTATCTGAAAATTATTGCTAGCATATCTAAGTTTTGCAATAAAAATTTCAGGAAGTCCCCAAGCTTCTAGGCAGCAAGAATGAAATTAAAGATAATAAAACTTTTGGGGGGCAGGATCCCCAGCCTGGCCTTCAAAAGTGCCATTCAGAGTAGATCATTCATCTTAATGACCTGCCAAGAGATGTTCACCTGGAAGATCAACCCCCTGCTACCCCTACCCTCTTCCTTCTTCTCCATGTTTTCTATACCAGAGACTGTCAAATGTTTTTAACCATAGCCTACAGTTAGAAATATATTTTTACAGTGTGAGCCAGTACACATTTATGTGTCTATAGAAGTTTCATAAAACATCCACCCTTTCTTTATGCTATGCTTTCCATATTCTATCCAAGAGGTACATAAAAGCCACTAAATTGATTTTGCAACTCATTAGTGGGTCACAACCCAGAATTTGACAAATACTACTTTATACCTTGCTTAGTGAGGAAGTTTTTTCTCCTTCCTCAAATAGTTACCATGTAGGCCTTGGCTTCTGTTGTCCCCTTTTCATTGAATCTTATCCTAAATTTCTGATACCATGTAGCAACCAGAGCTGAATTAAGACATAGAATAATTCTTTTTTTTTTTTTAACTGAAGTATATCATTCATACATGATCATACATAAACAATAAGTGTATAGTGAAAGTTGTAAACTTACAAAACAAATATGCATAATATACAGGGCTCCCACACATCACCCCACCACCAACACCCTGCATTGTTGTGAAACATCTGCCAGAAATTATGAAAGAACATTGTCAAAATATTGCTACAGTACTAACTATAGTCCATACTTTATATTTGCCTTATTTTTCCCCTAACCCATCCAATTTTTTTTTTTTTACTTTTATTCATTTTTACCCATCCCCCATTTTTGCTGTTTCTGTGTCCATTCGCTGGGCAATTCTCTGTGTCTGTCTCCTGCCCTCTCTTCTCACCCTTCTCCTCCTGTCTTCACCGGGATTTGATCCTTGGAAACTCCAATGTGGGAGAGAGGCATCCTACTGCTTGTGCCACCTTAGTTCCTGGTTTTTCGGCATGTCTCATCTTGGCTCTCCCTTGTGTCATTCTCCTGTTACATCATCATCTTGCTGCACAGCTCGGTGGGGCCTGGCAGCGCACCCACCCATGGGGCCTGGCGGCCCGCGCATTTCCTATATTTTTCTTTTTTTATTTTTACTGGGAGGTCCTGGGGATTGAACCCAGGTCCCTCCATATGGGAGACAGATGCCCAACCACTTAAGCCACATCCACCCCCCTGCTATATCTCTTAAGGTTGACCAGACCTTAAGAGAGTTACAGTCATTTACCATACAGGATGGTCACATAATAAATCAGGCTTGGTTTATCATCAGCATTCTAAAAACCAGACCTAGGGAGAAAAACTAGGTCTGGGGACACATGCATGGTTTCTAATATAGCAAATGTTTAGCCTACCCTGATTATCACAAAATCAGGACAGTGAGAATATTTGCAGCTAGAATAATTCTTGATTTGTGGTAATCTAAGATTACCTGCATAGATCATTATTATCATTTTTATTTTATAAGCTTTTATAACAGTTTCTATGTCTTTTGGTTATGTTATTTTTAAAATCATTTTCTCTATTCAACATATTTGCCATAATAATAATAAGAGCCAAGATTTATTGGGTATTTAATAGGCAAATTCTGTGCTAAGTACTTGTTACATGAAGTAATTTACTTTAAAATGCTTTTGTGTTAACTCTGTGGTGTTGTGTATATGTTAGTTAGTTTAGATTTCAGCTCCAGGGACAGCCAGTTACTCTAACGGAAAATTCTCAGTGGAGTGTTCGGCCACCATATTATCAGAAAAGAAATACTCCAGAGGCAGCTACAACAAATGCTTTTGTTATTTTGTTAATAACATCTAAAAGACTTTACTAATTAGCATAGTGAATTCAGTGATATTAGTGGCTTGTTAGTTTGCATGGTTAATGTAAGAAATGGGTTCTCATTGATATGTGGACTGCCTAAAATACTGTAGAGACACTCCGCACTTGCTGAAAAAATCTAGCAAGTCCAATAGCCTAAATATTAAATCCTAATGGATATGCTGGAGGCTCCATCCCTTCAGGGTTTGGTCTTGTATACAGCTGCTTAGGATTTGTGCTTGCCTAAGACCAACTGAAAAGGTGATTGGAATCGGATCTGGAATGCAGCTGTGTGTGCTTTGAGAGACCCTTTCATTCAGGGTGCTGGTCAGAGCACCTGAAAGGTCAGAGCTGGACTTTTGAGTTTACAGGATAGATTGCATAAACTATTTTTCTAGTTGACTGCTAATATATATTTAGTTTTAAAATATCTATATGTGTGGTAGCTTAATGTTCATTAAAACATGCTGGCAAGGTTGTCGGACTGTAGCTAATCCTTACCTAACTCAACGTTTTTGTCTACTATACATTATTTGCTGCAAAGAATCTGGGACTTATATATGACCAGCCTGGCATAGGGCAGTTCCCAACAGTCCTTTACATGCACCAGCTTACATTACTTCCATGATCACCCCAAATAAGAAATGTGAGGTTTAGAAGTGTCTTAGTTTGCTGAGGCTGCTACAACAAAGTACCTCTGACTAATTGGCTTAAACAACAGAAATTTTTTTTTAAGATTTATTTTATTAATTTATTTCTCCTCCCCTCGTTGTTAGTGCTCACTGTGTCTGTTCGTTGTGTGCTCATCTTCTTTTTTATTAGAAGGCACCAGGAGGGAGGCGCCTAATCGCTTGATCCACCTCCACTCCCTGCTTTGTTGTGTCTGTCATAATATTTTCCTCCTTGTGTCTCTTGTTGCATCATCTTATTGTGTCAGCTCACCACAACAGCCCATTGCATCAGCTCACCATCTTGCTCATCTTCTTTAGGAGGCACTGGGAACCAAACCCAGGACCTCCCAGGTGGTAGGTGGAAGCTTAATTGCTTGAGCCACATTCACTTCCCAACAGAAATTTATTGTCTCACAGTTCTAGAAGCTAGAAATCCAAAATCAAAATGTTGGAAGAGCAATGCTTCCTCTTCAAGGGGAGAATCTGTTCCATACCTCTCTCCTAGTTTCTAGTAGGTGGCCAGCAATCCATGACATTCCTTAACTTGTGATCCATACCTCCAACACATGGCTGTCCCACTCTATCTGTCTGTCTATGTCTAAATTTCCTCTCCTTATAATGATACCAGTCATTTTGCATTAGGACCCATCCTAAACCAGTTTGACCTCATCTTAACTAATAACATCTAAAAGATCCTATCTCCAGAAAGGTCACATTCATAGGACCAAGGGTTAGGACTTAAACATATGTTTTGGGGGGACACAATTCAATCCATAACATGAAGTGATAAATAACTTGCCATGTCACATGACCAGCAAATGGCACAGTCAGAACTCAAGCCCAGGTCCAACTCAAATCTAGCTCTTTGCTACTGTGTTCAGCTCAGCTGTAGTAGAGTTCTGCAGAAAAAGCCCCATGTTGAAGATAAGGAGACCTGGGCTCTAGTATCAGTTCTGTCATCCACTAGCTATAAAACATTCAGACGAAATGATCTCTGGGCCCTTATAGTTCTAACATTCACTGATTCTCTGATTTGGAAGACTTAAGTGTTTAGTTTTAGAGTCTTGAACCCAATGGAGGGACACCAAAATATCAGCATTTTGCAAAGGGTGGCCCTCTGATCACCTGCTTCAAAATTACAGAGAGTTGCTTGCTAAAAAGCAAGGTAGATTCCCAGGCCTCACTTCAGTCCTGTTGACTCAGAATTTTTAAGGATAAGACTCAGGACTCTGTTTTTGTAACACACTCCAAAGGAGAGTCTTGTGACCCCTAAAGTTAGAGAGCAATAGCATTACATCCACGTGCAATCACCTGTCAGCTTTCCAAGATGCTGCCTCATGCATCCAGGATCTGGGGAAGCTGTCGACCTGCATAGCATTCAATCAGATTTTCTAAAGTGCTTTTTGATAATGGTGGTAGCCATTTTGGGTCCACGCTAGATTTGTTTTTTCCTTTACTTTGGCCTGGCTGTGCTGTGCCCACTTTTAGATACTTTTTATATCATCGCTAGCCAAAAGGAGATACTTAGGGAATAAATGCTCATGATACACTACTAAGTACTATATAAAGATGAATAAATAATAAAAATTCTAAAAGCCACTTAATAGGACTGGACCGTGATCTCCAGGAGTCACCCACTTCCTCATTCCATGGTTTCAGTTTATCATGTTGTGGTCCTTCTAGAAAGAGCAAAAACCTCGCGCCAGCTTTTCTAGTCCTTTTTTGCCTAACTTCAAATGACTTTTGAGTTCCCTTTGCACCAATCTGGTTAAATCACAGTGTTTGGATGTGGAAGTATGCCAGTATTTCATTGCATAAAATCTGAATAATAGAAAACCATCCATTTAGTGTCCACTGTATCTAGAACTTACTTCAGAAGTGTGGCTTTCTATCTTTAAGATCATGTCTTTCTGGCAAGTTGATGGTAAAATTTATTCATATTTAAAATAATTCCAAGATGCCTTCTATTTGAAAGCTATCCTGATCTAAATCCCTTTTGTACTAATCAGGGTCTCCAGCGAAACAGAACTGACAGGATGCATGTGTATACGTATATATGTAAATGTTGAGATTTATTATAGGAATTGACTCACACAAATGTGGGAATCAAGAAATCTGAATTCCACAGAGCAGGCCATAAGTTGGGAACACTGATGAGGGTGATGATGAATTCCCCAGGAGAAGCTGGCTGGCTGAAGTAGAGATAGAAATTCTTCTTTCTGACTGTAGAAATCATCAGTTCTCACTTTTACTGAAGGCACTCTTCTTTGCTGATTGTAGATGTAATCAGCCATAGAAAGAATTAACTAAAGATTTAAGTTCACAAAATACCCAAAGAGTAACAATCAGACCAGTGTTTACTTGAGCAAACAACTGGACACCATAACCTAACCAAATTGACATGTGAAATTAATCATCACACCTTTATAAAAGGAAATATATTTTATTTTTTGAAAAAGCATGCAACTGCAATAGATACTGTGGAAAGAAAAAAAAATTTTTTTTTAAGAAATATAAGATAGAATCATTGCTTTCAGGAATTCAGTGGTTTGAAAGGGACAGCAGACCAAATATAATGATGCACACTTGTCAGGAGTGCTTATGAACAGATGCAGGCTGGTGTGGGTTTTGTCAGCACCCATGGTATGCCACAGTTCAGTTCCTGTGGTAGTTCTCACCAGCCACCCTTCTCAAAATTTTCAGAAGTGCATCAGACCTCACCCTGAATCATTTCAATGGCAAATCCCTCTCTTCTTCATTCTGTAGACTTCTAACGAGGCCCATAATATTGTTTTGTAACACCACTTCTTATAATAATCCTATCTGCTATCATTTGGGGAGTGCTTACTCTATATCAGGCCTGTACTAGATATTTCACAGGCATTGTCTCACTTGGAAACTGCAACAACCCTTTGAGATAGTTATTTTAAACTCATTTTTGAGCAGATGTGGAATCTGAGTGGTAGCTGACAATAGACACACTCAGGATATAAACCCTGGTCTCTGTGACAGCAAAGCCCAGGTCCTTTCCATCATACCACACCACTTTCTGGGAATACCTAAGAGGGAAGTGTTAGCTGTCTGCACTTGCTCAGCCTCAGTGATAGAGCAAGAGCAAGAAGGGCCAAATGTTTACATGCTTCAGGTTTGCTGTAACTGAGATCCACCTGCAGCTATCATCCCTACAGCTCAATAGTGAGGAGACATATAAAAAAAAGTCCCACATATTGTACAGTGGCACCTCAAATGGTATATGGAACTATAATTCCACAGTTTCAAATTTATTTTAAAGTCAGTTTCTCCTGCCCTGCAATAGTTAGAAGTAGCTCTGAACAGGTCTACTGTCCACATTAATAATTACCCCATTAGTGCCGTAATTCTCTTGCACTCCATGCCTCTGACAGGGAAATTCCATAAGAAATGAGGGGAGCATCAACCTATTGTCCCATAGCTTATTCTTTCTGATGAGGCCTTTGCCATGTCTAGGAGAGCCAATAACAGCCCATTTCCCAGTGCTTCCTGCTCATCTGTGCACTCGCTGTTAGTTGCAGAGGTTTTTATTTTTATTATTATTAATGTTTAGAAAGTTTGCCGCTAGCACTACTAAAATGTACATCACAGAACAACAGTTGTTTACTGTGTTTGAAGTGAAGAATCTCACCCAGGAGATCTCATTCACTTGAAGTTTTTATCTCTCCATCTCAACTTGCAAACAGAGATCAATGAATAACAATTGTCATTTCAGAGGTGCATTTCTCCAATTATTTAATTGACCATGTCTTTTCCCAGAAGTTCACTTAATTGAACCAGACACTATAAACCAGGTTCTGTGTATTTAATGACAACCAGCTCTGTGCTTCTTTAGGTAAAGAATCAATGGACCTACAGCTGCAAATCAAGGGTGACACCCAGCCCCTCCCTTTCCCCATCTACAGCCCCATCCAAACACCAAGCCAGAAATTAAAGTTTGCTGCCCCCTTTTTAAAGCCATGGGGTACACAGTATGTTTTTGATAAGTTACCCTGGGGACAGGTGGAAGTGTGATATTAGACACAACTCCAGAGTTTCCTGGGTGCCAGGAAACCAGCTGATTTGGAATGTCATCTATACGGAAACTAAGCATATTCATGATATCATAGCAGTGACATTCTCCACAGCTGTCTTTGCTGAGGTTTGCTCTATAAAGTGCCATTGATCAAAGACCTGAAGGAAAGAGGGAGCAAACCATGTGGATTGTTGAGGAAAGGAGATTCCAGCCAGAGGGAACAGTGAGGGCAAAGGATCTGAGGCAGTTATGTGCTTGGCATGATGGAGGAATAAGGAGGCCAGTGGGCCTGGAATAAGTATGGGAGAGAGTTATAGGAGACAAGGTAAAAGGTAATGGCCTAGTGTAAACGAATGTAAGTTAATAGTATAGTTATAATAATGTTGTCTCATCAATCATGACCACATGATTCAAAAGTATTAATAATAGGGAAAACTGTGTGTGTGAGGGGTAGGTATATAGTAACTCTGTACTTTTCTGCATGATTTTTCTGTAAACTTACAACTTCTCTAACTTGAAAAAAAAAAAAAAGTTGTAATGGGAATAGGGGCCAGTGATATTTTTTCATTCAGAATTAGAGGGGTAGCCATTCAAGGGTTTTGAATGAAAAAAATGACATACCCTAACATCCCTGGGGCTACTGTGTTAAAAATAGACTAGAGTTGGGCTGGGGTGCAGTAGTGAGAAACAGGAAGACCAGTTAAGAGGCTATTGCTTTAACCCAGACAAGGGTTGAGGGTGGTCTGAACCAAAATGATTGCTGGAAGTAGTGGAAAGTGTTGGATTCTGGATATGCTTTGAAAGCAGAGCTAATAGTATTTGCTGATGAACTGGATGTGTATGTGAAAGAGGAATCAGAGATGATTCAGAGATTTCTGGCCTGAGGTATTGGAAGCACGGAGTTGACATTTACTGGATTCAGAGCAGATTTTAGTAGGGGATAGGGGGAGGTATGTGGGGGTACAGCTCAGAAGTTTACTTTTGAACAAGTTTAAGATGTCTTTTTGACATGCAGCGCAAAGTTGGCGTTTTGAGTCTGGAATCTGATCCAGGCTAGAGTTTTCAGCATATAGATGTTATTTAAAGCTGCCAGACTGGATGAGATCACTAAGGGAGTAAGTATATAGAGGGGAAAAAGAAGTCTGAGCACTGAGCCCTGAAGCATTCCAAAGGTTTCATGGAATATGAAATTATCTTGATGATAAAATGATATGGAAATCTAAAACAGCCAGACACATAGGCATCCAAACTTGCAAACTTATATTTTTCTCCAAAGTTGGATGAACCATGAAATCTGAAAGTAGATGTGAGGACACTTGGGAACATTAAAAGGGAAAGGACCTGGCATTTCTTTGGTGCCTAATAGGTGGTAGGCACTATATCAGGCACTTAACTTGCATTCTTATCTCATTTCATCTTCACAACAACCCTGCACAATAGCTATTGTCCAAACTAGAAAACCCAGCCCCAGAGAGGTCAAATAACTGGTGCCAGTTCACATAGCCGGTAAACAGTGGGGCGGGAACAGCTCAAATCACTCCACCTTCCTAATAGACCTGGCCTGGCTTCTCTAACCGGCTCGCGTTAGAGTCAGCCGGGAGCCATTAAACAAAAATGAGACAGGGATGCCTCCCCTCACCAGCCAACTCGGAATCGCTCAGGACAGACCCAGGCATCATATTAAATTAAAAAATTTAAGAAAAAAGCCAGATGATTCTACTGTGCAACTGGAGTTGAGAACCACTGCCTGAAACTATATGGCTATATTTGTATGCATTTATGTTCTACTGTGTTCCAAAAAGAAAGACTGGATTGCACCTACTCATTTTGTTAATAAACTTGACCAATTGTTTGTGCTGGTTTGTGAAAACCAAAACTATCTGTGTCATGATTATATGTTTGCTCTTTAGAGGGTAAAGGATATTGAGGTGGTGAAAAAAATCGGTATTTCCAGAAATGGCTTCTAGCATTTTCTTCCATTCTTCTTCTGCCTAGAAGCCTTTCTAAATGAGGTCTTACCCCCAATTTTTATATCATAGAGAATAAATAAAGGTCAGGGGTAGGTTGGCAAATCTGTCATTTGGCCAAGTAAACCACAGAAGACTAAGTCAACCTTTTTAAGAGAGAGAGGAATTTAAGAATAAACAACTGTGATTTTAATCCCCAAATCTAATCCACCTTGTTCTTTTGTGTCAAAAGATCTCTCTTCTGAGGTTCATATTCTTCATAAACACCAGACCATCAAGAAGAAAATTACTGCCAGAGGGTGGATAATGCTCATGTTGATTTTAAATATTATTAAAAATAGTTAATATATATTTTGTTCACAGCTTATCCCCACTTATCATTTAACTGAAATTTAGACGCCTTCCAGAAATTCTACTGTCCATTTGAGAAAATGATTGTCAACGCAAAATTTCTGGGAAAACTAAGTGCAGAGTGATGGGGCAGAGGGTGGCAAAATCTATGAAAGCTCATGTCCCACCCATCAGCTTCTCTTTGCCTCAAACTTAAAAGGTTCATGTGTTTTTCTTCATTTATATAAAAAGACATCTAAAAAATTCTGTTAAATCAAACAGGTTTCCAGAGGCAGTCAGACAGGGCCAGTTCTGTGTTGGTGACCATATTAAACATATTCTTATGACCTTCCGTTATTTTTGTTATATGAAATTCTCATTCTATTTGTGATGTTTTCATGTCCTTTGAGGTGAGGAAGACCATTTAGGCAAATTTTGTCGTTAGAAGACAATGACTCTTCATTGGTATCTGTATTAGTCAGCCAAAGGGGTGCTAATGCTAAATACCAGAAATGGGTTGGTCTTTATAAAGGGTATTTATTTGGGGTAGAAGTCCACAGTTACCAGGCCATAAAGCATAAGTTTCTTCCCTCATCAAAGTCCATTGCCACGTGTTGGAGCAAGACAGCCGCCGACATTTGCCAGGGTTCAGGCTTCCTGGGTTCCTCTCTTCCCCGGGGCTGCGTTTCTCTCCAGGCTTAGCGCCTCTGGTTCCTCCACAAGGTCAGCTGTAGACTATCAGGTAAACGGCTCGCTTCTCTTCTCCTGGGGCTTTCTCTCCAACATCAAAACTGCTACTCAAAACTGCCGCAACTCTGTTCTTTGTGATGCCTTTTATATTTTATTCCCCACCCACCAAGGGGTGGGGCTCAACACCCTACTGATGTGGCCCAGTCAATGCCCTAATCATAACTTAATCATGCCCAGATGATCAGATCAGTTTACAAGCATAATCCAATATATATTTTTGGAATTCATAATTACATTAAATTGCCCAACAGCTACAGTAGCCTAGAAAAGAAAAAAAGTTGTAATCACACTTTACTTCCTGTCCACCCTGTCTCCATAAACATGGTGACCCCTCCTGGAAGACACAAGCTAGCATCTGAACGATGTCTTTGTGTCTCAGTTCTTAATTCATTCTTGAATTCCCCATTTGCTAATTACTCCTACATTGCTGTCAGACAGGTGAGAGTGTATCTAGTCTTCTGAGGCGGAAACCTTTAATTGACAGAGTTAAATGTTTCGTTGTCAGCATCTGGTGAGTCTGCTCAGGCCATTCATTAAACATCTTTTCCAATCAGAACATACCTGTTTCAAAATAGAAATCAGACCAGCTGCTCATTTTGGTCTTCTTCGTACATCTTTATTTACATCCAACTTTCAACTAATGATAGGATTACAGCCTAGCAACTGAAGGCTAAAACACAATCTTTAATTTTCTTAATGGGCAGAAAATGGTGATCAACCAACCCTGATTGGAAGCAAGTAAAGCCTGGCTGGACCATAAGCACTCTTGTTAAAAGGGATACCTCTCTTCTTTTCAGACCTTTCTTGTTTAAATATTATTTTCCTTATTTTTTCACTGTCTTTTAATCTATGTTAATATTGTCAAGCATCTCTTTTCTAGAGTTCCTAAGTACTTTGACATGTTACCATGTCAGGCACATAGAGAGCATAGCGAGGAGCACAGACTCTGGAGCCATTCTGTCTGTATTCACATCCGAGCCACTTTCTGTAGCTAACTATGCATGATCTTGGACAAATTTTTCATTATCCACTGCCTCAGTTTCCTCATGTGCAATGGAGATGATAATGGTAGCTTTGCTCTTATTATGGGTGTGTGGAGTGAGTCAGTGGTGTTTGTTCTCAGAACAGTGCCTGGTGCGTGGTAAGCACTGTGCAGGCAATTGCCTTGCCAACCCACAAATAAAAACCAGAAATATCCCTGAATTCTGATATATCTTAGGAGCTGAAGTCCCAGGAAACCTGTGTAATCGTGATTGCTAAAAGGCTGAAGCATGAATGCTGCTCTCATTTTCCCTAAAGATCTTATTCCTGGAAAGATTGCACCTTTCTCTTAATAACGGCCTTAGACATATTTGTAGCCTTATGTTTGTTCATTTTCCTGCTCTCTCAAGCCCAAGTCTTCTTTTCGGATAAAGGAATAGTTTTTGAATTCTTGTTTTGAAATGTGAAGCAAGGATAAGCCTTTCAAGACAGCTTCACCTGAACATTTGTTTAGCAAAGCTAAATAGGTCCTGAAATACATAGAAAAGAAAACCAAGCTTTAAAATCACAGGAAAGCAGGACTAAGGCTCAAGGGGAAATCATTCCCTTGATGGCCAACAGTGAGAATGTCTGAGTCCAGAAATATTGTGAGATATTTGAGGCTGACATCTCCTGTGTGGATTTCAGTGTCCCTTTCCCTCTCGTATGCTTCCTACAGAGACCACCATATGACGTTTTTCAGGCTTCAGAGGTTTGAAATTAAAATTCCACTTGTACATATCTGTTAAACTGATACACGGTCATCCTGTTTTTATGCCAGAATTCTGGCAAGTTGGGTTTGTCACATTTCCCAGAGCTGCTGCTGTTGGCTTTGTATTCAACAAGTTAAAAATTCCCTTAATCTATATGGATTCCATGAACCCAACACTGGGACACTGAGAAAACTACTAGCTCGTACACATATATTTTAATTATTTGCAACTCATTTGGGGTATTGTGGAGGACCCTGTGGAATATAGTGTTCAGTGGGGTTTTGCAATTCCCTGGAGAGTCTAGGGAGAATTAATTATAATTGCACAATAAAACTGAGTAAAGAAAAAAAAAATGGAGCAATTAATTCCAGGAATAAAAACTTGTACTAGAAAGGAAGTGTTATAGTATACATTCGTTGCTTACTTCTATTTACATAGTCATTGTAAATATTGATCTATGTATAAGTCAATGTATAAAAAGGACAAAAATGGTTTCCTTTAACTTCTGTTTCTCATAAAGCAACACTAGATGGTCGATGCTGTGGTGGTGTCGTACCAAAGATATACATGGCAGGATTCATCAAGTTATAGAGGGAATGACATACAAAGACCCAGGAAAGTACGTAAAATGTAAAAGATCAGCAAGGGTAAGGCAGCATGAGCTGCATATTTTAAAATTCCTCAGAGAATTTGAGCAAAAGTTCAGTCATTTAGATGGGGGTCAGTGGGAGCAGGTCACATGATCTGGGAAATCTGTCTGCCTTCCTGGAGGAAGCTGTAGAAAGGTGACTGGCCAGCCTTTGGTAGGTCCCAGGATGGGTGTGGGAGCAAGTCCTAAACTAGCTGGTATTACAAACAGACTGGAAGTCGGGGACTGTTCAGACCTAAGCCTGGCCTGGTCCAAAAAACCACTTCTTCAGGGTCACTCTAGACTGATTTAGCAGGCCTCTGGCTGACAGCAAGCCAAGCCATGCCCATCATCCTGAAAGTAGGTAGCTTTCCTTTTCATGCCCTCTAAAAAAGGGACAAAAATTAGAATAACCAAAATGCTCACTCACTCAGTTTTGCCTTACAGCATTTTGTGCATCTTCTCATTACCCTGTGCCATGATTTTGTTATTGGGTGGAATTTGTTCTTTGCCTAATTTTGGCATGTATGCTCTATCTTCTCTTCCTTTTAAATTAATAAGAATGTGAGTTCCATGAGGGCAGGAGGTTTTGTCCATTTAGTCACTGTTCCTAAAAGAGTAGCTGGCACATAATAGATGAATACTTACTACATACCAGGCACCATGTTTTGCTTCACTTGCCCTTTATTTAAAATTAAAAAAAAACCAAACCTTTGAAATAGGCAAACTCCTGCACCAGGGCTCTAGCTTCTCTCCAATACTGCCTCACCTAGGTTACCAAAGATAAATCATAAATCCCTACTGGAAACAATAGCTATTATTACTGAAAATTAGCTTTGCTTTAGGGTACTCCTAACTGAACCTCTTTGCTAACCAAATTTCAAAATTGTTGTTGCACCTTATGACATCAGTTTGTGCTCAAGAAACTGCTTATACTTGTCCCTTTGTTTAGTAATTGAGATAAATCAGTGCTAGTGACTTTGACTTCCTGTGACCATTTGAAGATAAAAAGATTGTGTGAGTGTGTGTGCGTGTGAGTGTGTGTGGTGGGGAAGGGGAGGCAGAGATGGACACTTGGTGATACTGGAAAGAGTGCCTGTGTTCCTCAAAAGACAACTGCCTTCCTGGATTATGACCGGGGAGAATCATCTATCCAGATGATAAACTTTTCTGAGAGAGTCACTAAGGAGGAAGAGAGAGAATTCAAATGACAATGCATCAGGCTTTTGGATAGTAAACTTATGGATGTTTCTAACTAAGAACAAACTAAACAAAAGTGGGAAATTGCCATGACAACTGAAGAGCAAAGCAACCAAATTCCAGATTTGCCAGCAGCACTCTCCCCAACTCAGTCAAAGGTCTGAGAAAGCATTTAAATGGAAAACAAGTCATGTGAATTCAGGCAAATGAATCTTTGAAAGACAGGAAATGATCCTGGTAGTTGGAGTATACTATCTCTTAGCTAAGTGGGAAAGTTAGGTGTAATATTAGACTTCAAAAGATACAAGGAGTGTTTTTCAGTATACTTCCTTTCTTACTCCACATTTCAATACTTATTTCAAACTTTGTGTTCTACGGTCAGATCAGTTTCTTTCCCTCCTGACATATCAAATATACATTTGTCCTATGAAGTATAATTGTCTCCTAGAAGAGTGTGTGGATGCATTCTTTTTAAAGTTTAGTGAAGCAGCTAGTATTCTAAATCCTGTCTTTTTCAACATAGGAAACAATTCTTTATCACCTGTTTTTAAATACTCAAACATTTGTGTATTGAATGCCAGCCCTGTCCTTTTTAAATATTGCAGGAGACTAAAAGAAAAATGTGATTCTTTGCCTGTGTTTAGGAGGAAACGAAAGAAGAGAATGAGCAAGCAACATAATCAAATGCTAAATTGTGTGATACAGCTAGGAAGGATGCCTTCGTTTTATGGAAGAGAAAAAAAATCAATAGGGAGGCCCCCTTCATGGTGGAGGAAAATATAAAGCTGAGTCTAGACGAACCCACAGTATTCAGGCATATGGAGAGTAAAAAGGGCAAGGTCCAGGCAAGGGCTCAGCTTTTACAAAGGCAAGAACATGCTGCCACTGGCAGCAATTGACAACTGAAAGTTTGGATTAATGGAGTCAACACAGGTTAGTGACTAAAAGTAAACAGACTGGGGCCCAATCCTGCCTTTAACACCTATGATAGGCAAGTTACTTAACTTCATCTGTAAGTGGGAAAATTACCACCTATTTCCTAAGGTTGTTGTAAAAATTAAGTGAGATAATGCAAGCAGAGCACTTAACATGCAGCAAGCACTTAAAAAATGGTAGTAGTAATTGTTTTTCACTGAAGCTGAGGAGGTAAAGGATTTGATGGATGGGCCCTGGAAAGTCATTGTAGTTTTTGGCTTTAATTAATGTGGGTTTTAGGAAGATTAATCTGGCTGTGGTTAGTGGGATTCATGAGGGGGAAAGACTGAAGACAGGGAGATATGTCAGGAGGCTGGATGAATCATCTTGGCTTGATTTTATGAAGAACTGAATTAGGAAGGTGGCAATGAAAACCAAGGGAAAAGGGAAATGGGAATTGGAGGAAAGAATCTACCAAATTTGGCGACTTGATCTAGAGGTCAAAAGACAAATGGGATTCATCAAAGGCGGTCCCCAAGCTTTGAGTTATAGAAACCACGTAAGGCAGAGACAGAGGGTTTATACTGCGCTAGGCCAGCACTCAGCCCTCCAAAGGTGGGAAGCTCATGTGGTCAGGGCATGAGCTGGTAGAATGCAGGCCCCAGAAGTCAGGGGCCTTGGTGTGATCTTTCTTCTAGCCCCAGCACCTGGAATAGTAACTCATACATCACAGGGCTCAGAAAAGCATTTTTGAATGAATGAATAGTAAGAATACTGGGCACCTACAAGGAAGTAAACTCTGAACAATGATGTCAACTGGAGAAGGTTTTTATATTGTGAACAATAGAGCAGCCTTCAGTGGAAGTTAAATAAAATCCACATTTAATCTGTGGAGGAAAATGTCCGTTTGTCAAAGAAAAAGCTGTCCATCCAGTAGAAATAGTGACTGTTGAAACTTGAACACTGATACAAAGAGAATTTTCTAATTCAGAGAGCATAAAATCAACATACTTAAAATGGGCGGGGGGGGTGGGTTGTTCTTATATGTATTGTTTTATCCTATCCATCCTGGGTAGAGGATAAAAGAAAACTCTTACTTGCTTGTTAGAAGAAGAAAGCCCTGACTTGAAGTTCCTGCTTGGCAGATGTCAGTTGAAAGCTTTGCTTATGGAATATGCTGCAGTGTCAAACTCTGTTGGATAATTTTAGACAAATGTGTCATGTGTGACATGGAAATATGGCATACTGTACATTAGTGATTTCCCAAGTGTTCAGATCAGGTAGTAATGTGCTGAGAAAGTGCTCTTTATCTATCCATACAGTGTACTTGTAGAGCAGTGGGGAAATGCTCTTGGTGGAAATTACTTTAGTCAGAAAAAGAATCCATTTACAATATGTGCCTTCTAACATCTTTCAGACAATGCATTGTATTAAAGAGGCATTTTTTGATCAATGTTTTATAAACATTTTTCAGCATGACAGCTTAAAGTCCCTGTAAAATTGTAAATGCACACATCGCGTTCACTTCCATAAAGTCAAATGCCATCTCGTAAAGTCTGGTTGGATCCTGTCAACCATGGTAATACAGAATCAGTACCTGGGAGCATTAAAATTAATTTGCTTCATTTATGTTACTGCAGTGATAGCAAGATGAAAAGGGTCCTATATTTATAAATTTTGTCTTAAAAAGAAAAGTCTTTCTGGTAAGTTTGTTTGGGTTTTTTAAATTATTGCTATTTTCCCCCTAATTAATGGATATGGTGAAAACACAGTGATACGTTGCATAGTAACTTTAAGACAGAACCTGGAAAAATACAAATCCATTCATCCAATACACTCCTTTTGAGCATCTACTGTGTCCTCAAAGATGAAGAAGGAACAGTCCGTGCTCCTCAGAAGCTTACAGCTTAGTGAGGGAAACTCACAAGAAGCTGGCAATGATATGAAGTGTGGTGGATGCTAAGCTGGGAGGTGCCCAGGGCATGGCATAGAGACGATCAAAAGGTCAGCCTTGGGGTCTTTAAGGATGGCTTGCCAGAGGAGATGGCATCGGAACTGAGGGCTAAACGATGTGGAGGAGTTGAGTAAGGTAATAAGTAGGAGCTGAGCATTCTAGGCAAAAGGAGCTCATGGGCAGAGGCCAAAGGTGAGACAGAGTGTGGTCCATGGGCAGGGGTGGGTGGGTGGGGAGGGCATTACAAAGTGCTCCTTGTAACTGGAGCCCACAGATAGAAGAGCAGAGGAGTAGGGAGACTTAGAGGGAGGAAGAGAAAGAGTCAGGGGCCAGGTGATGGAGGTCCTGGTACACCACATTAGGGATCGAGCCTGTGTGACAAACTCCTAGGCGACCTGGCCTAATCAGGTTTACACATTAGAACTTTCACTCTGGTGACAAAGTGGAAAATGGTTTATGGGACAGAGACCACTTTGGAGACCTAGGAAGTGCTATTGAGAGCTGGAGATGCCCTGAAAGAAGGTTATGTTGAGGGAGGCATGAATGGTAGGAGATGTGCCCAGTAAGTTACTTACTTAAATGCAAGCCAGTGTCACATCCTGCTTCCTGGAATGCGTTGCCCATTCACACAGTAGTTAATCAGTTATGAGTGCTAATTGAATGAATAAGTGATCACATACATTATTAAATGAGGGAGTAAAGATGATGAAAGAGCAGTGCATTACACATTACATGTGGGTTAAGAGGTAAGCTGCTTTTCACTGATTTGACATGAAGATCAAATTTTGCCAAATTCATGACTAAGTGACAGAAATCAGTGTACCGTGAATTCAGTGGCTCTTAGCAGCTTCATGACCTCTGTTGAGTTTCGGGTTGTCATCCTGATAGTGGTTGGGAACATTGCAAAGATGCCCTAGAGCCAAGATATTAAAACCCACTACTTCCAAATAATTGCCACCATAGCGCAGAACACTCTCACATGGAAAGTTAATTCTCTCTCTGCTTATCCCAACTTCTCTTTCTACTGTGACCTTCAAGAAAAGGAAAGTGCACTGAGTAGAAGCTCTGCTGAAAGTGGTAGCAGAGAAGGCAGGGAAGAGACTGAAAGACAGCAGGAAAAAAGAAAAGTTGAGATAAATAGATTAAGAAGAACCCCTAATAATTGAAAAGGAAAAGAATGAGGTAAATTTTAAGACTGAAAATAAAGGTTCCTAAACAAATAACACACGATTTGAGTTGCTAGAGACCCCCTCCCCAACACCCCCACATGATTAACTTGCTGTGAATCCACTATATGAGGGGACATTGCCAAGGACACATGAAAGGGACTTGGACCCTGAGCTCTGGAAGCTAATTTCTAAAGTAATATGCCAAAGGATTTGTTTTTCTGATATATTATTTTCAATCATATTTTTAACATTAGTCACATGGGGGAAGAATGGTGTTAAGAAATTTGATTAATGACTAGCAAGAAGGTATTCCAGCCTATAAAGTGATGAGGAGAAATTCCTATTTAATTTCACAAATGCCTACTGCAGATGCAGGTCATCATGGATCCTTCCTCTTTTTCAAGTAAGGCAAAGAACTTTCACCAAAGGCAATGTAAGAAAAGAGTGCCTGTATAATCACAGTCAGTCAGGGAAACAGAACCACCTTTTCAAATAGGGAATTGATTAAATAGTGTTGGAAAACTGAAAAGGTGTAAAGGGGACAGTGAGGGAAGGTTGGAGGAGGAACCGGCAGAGCTGGGGCTCAGACCTCTGAGGAGGTACACTGCGCTACCAGTGCTGGTAGCTCTGAGAGGGCCCAACGAGCGAGGGTGGCACTGCAGAGAGTGCAGTTGCCAACAGGAGCCACAGCAACTGGAAAGAAATCCCTTCTCCTTCCTCCATCGCCACCTATTGGCAGAACTTAACAGAGAGGTGGCTTACCAGGAGGAATGAAGATTGCGGTGCCCGAACCCCACCCTTCCAGAGCAGTATATAGAAGGCTGTGTTTAAAGAAGAGAGATAAGAGCTGAAGAACCAGCACAGTGCTAGAAGAGAATGTCATCCAAACTGGTATTAGGGTCCAAAGAAGGTAGAGGTCACTTGTACACTGGAAGTCTTTTGAGGGGAAAGACTTGACTATGTCTTTGAATCCAGGGTTCCTTTGCTAGTGTTGAGGTAGCCTCAGTGGTGCTTAGATCTTGACCCATATGAATTCACAGGGACATCCTGGTGTGGGTAGTGGGGAGTCTGATGAGACTTGCTGCCCTTGGAAGTCCTTCTTGAATGGGTCCAAGGGAAAATGAGTTCCGAAAGGACTCTAGACTAGAAAGCTTTTTGCATATAAGAACTTTTTCTGTTTGAACTGGAGCTGCAATCTCCATGACATCTTTAACTGACCTTACCTGATACAGAGAACTAGAAATTCAGAGAGCCTGGGTTGCAGTGTGGACTCCACCACTTGGGAAAGGTACCTGACCTCTATCTAGGTCCTTCAGTTTCCTCATCAGTAAAATGGTGGAAACAATTGTTTCACCAGCCTCACATGGTTCCTGTGAGGCTTAGTTGAATTAATATGTGGAAGACACTTGACAGTGCAGAACCGACAGTGAGCATGCAGTGCACATTAACCATTGCTGTTGTCATGGTTGTGTCTGTCTCTGTGCACCTAATTCATCACATGAAAGTGCATTTCTGAGGTTGCCTCCATGAAGATACCTTATATGTTCTGCAATTGATTTTTAAATTTTAGCAGCAGCACCTGGGGTTGTCTCTATGGCTTCCCTTCTGTACCCACCTAAGAAGGTAATATTCCATGAAAGCTTGCTGAAGAATGGCACAGAGCTCAGATTCTTAGCCAAGAAAGAACCAAGGGGATTCAGCCTGACAGCTCTGACTCTGTGTGTGTGTGTGTGTGTGTGTGTGTGTGTGTGTGTGTGTGGTCATCTAGGGACCTTTGGGGGTCCTCAAGGCCAAAATAATACTACCCATGATGTTACTTGCTATTTTACTCTGTTGGCATTTGCAATGATGGTGTAAAAGCAATAGTGGATAAAACTGCAAGTGCCTTAGCACAAACCAAGGCAGTAGGCAGCAAACTCTACCAGTAGTCATTGTATTCTTCACTGTCTTACACTCGGAGTAAAAAATGGCCAGTTTCACTTAACAATGTCCCTGTGCTCTGATCATTTTTAAGGATAAAATATATTTCTATCACCTGCTGCCTTTAGCCTCACTTTTATTCCATTCCTCACCTCCCTGTTTCTTAGCACAATACTTTAGGTCTTGAAATGAGTACTCTTTCTTGGAAACAGGAGGAGCTGAGTTCGGGTCTTAATATTTTCCTACTGTAATAACTTTCCAGGACTGTGGTATAAGATGGTGCTTCTCAACTATAAGTGGATTTTCAAGCAGATTATTTTTAAAAATAAAGCTCTTTTATTTCGGTTTTATATTAGTGGGAAGACAGAAGCTGTGCAAAAACCTAACTGTGTGCTTTTGATGCCCCAAGTCAAGATCAAGTCAAGAGAGACTTTCTGTTTGGGAAGGGTTAAAGTGTTTTCAGTTTATGGCGATGATATGTGAGGCTGTGAAAAAGAAAGCAGCCATGCAATACATTTTTGTTTAAAGGCTTGAAATTTATTAGAAGGTAAAAATAATTGAAAAAGAGGGCCTTCCTTGTTGGGTTAAAATAAAAAGTTATTTATGGGCCACTATCATGTGTGTTATTGTTTAGGAGCATAGGTCCTTTTCAGAGTCTGTTCTCAGAGAAACAAGAAGAATGCTAAGCCGTTAAAGCTATTCAGTTGAAAAAGCTGACATATGTACACAGCAATTCTGACCAGTGAGCGTGACCATATTAAAACAATTGGTGATAATAGTTAAACTGCCAGTATCGGAATTCTGTTACTTATTGAAGTTCAATAGGGACATCCTCCAGGCAGCTGCTTACAAAATATGCACTCCGTGCCCTTAGGATAATATAATGGTAGACTCATGAAGTAGAGTTTATTTACCTGCGCGCCATTAAGAGCTTCAGCACAAAATTTAAAGATTCAGCACTAATCTCACGGTTCACCTGCCGTACACAAGATTGCTTGGGCCTTATTGTAAAGTGCTTTGAGATCCTGGACCAAACGAGAACATGCAAATCCTTTAGTAATGCTCCTTTGGCTAACATGCCCTCCTCCTTAGAGCAAGAGACACCATACATTATCTTCCCATAGCCTTTCAACTCTCAAAAGTGAGAGTTTGGGATTTTGAAATGGTGCCAGACAGGCCTTCCTAAAGACCAACAGACTGTCTTCCTACTAAGCAAGAAGAGGCCCTTTTGTAACCTCTCCCTTGCCAGGGTTTTTTAGCCTTCTAGAGGCAGCCCTCTTCCATACTGGCTTCTCTCCTCTCTAGGTCAGACACTCTGCTAATCTGTCATGAGAGTTACTGGTGTCCTCAAACCCTGACCACCTTTATGGCTAGAATCTATTCTAGTTAGAGTTAGAGCTTTAGATGGTGAAGGGAAAATGGAAAGAGTTGCTGAATCGTTTGAGACCTTCCCTGTCAGTTCTCTGTGCACACATAGGGAGAGACATGCTAATGCCCTTTTCCAAATTTCCAATTTTAATAGTGTGTCTTTAGTTTGACAACAGACTGAATTTGCCTCTGTGTTTCCTGTCTTTTTTGTTCACCAGGAATTCCAATGCTGAAGATAGTATTTGCAGGCCACGAGCACCTCTCTTTAATATCCGTTCCCTTACTCATCTACCACCCAGCTCAAATCCTTCTGGGGAGTGTGTTGGTGCCAACAATAAAGTCTTGGATGGTGTCGAGGCAGAAGGTGAGACTCAAGAAAGATCTTATTTGGATCCGAATTGGAGTGAAATGCTATTCTTGAATCTTAGATATTCAGGCACTTTACCTTTTGTAGGCATATCCTGTTTTTTAGGTACACGTTGCCTTAGCTCAATACAATAATATGGACACAGTCATTGATCCATTTCAATTTGAACAGGATGGGTTGGAGGTGAAATGTTTTAAATTATTATGGAAGTCTAGTTATACTAAAAAATGCATCTTTAAAAAGCTCCTCTTAATTCACTCCTATTGAAGGGCATTTTGCATGGGGTAAAAGTTCAGTAAATAAACTCAAAATATATACCCCTCCACTCCAAGGCACACCATCTTTGCCCCATACAATCTTTCATATATGTCCTGATTTTCACATGCCCTTCTAAATTTGGCATAACCTGGCTTTATCTAGAATTCCCACTTTATTTTTAACTTTCTAAACACACAGTTCCTACTTTGTTTTTAATTTTTCAGAACACATAATATCTTCTTTGTAAGGCAAAACCAAATGTTTGGGCATTAAAAATAAAATTTAAGTAGCAAAAGGAGCCCACACACGGTTAAATTCATAACACTTCATTCAGGGCCTCATTATATAAAAGATATTTGTGGTTTCAGGTTCCTACATTATCAGCCAAAATAAGATAATCTGACTGATTCATGAGAAGTTCAGATGCTGCATGTAACATGGTAGCATCAGTAGAGCTGGCTTCTTCACAGTGAGTTGGGACTTTAAAGGTCTTAATTTTGTCTGTACATGAAGCCGTGGCAGTTATCCAGGGACATGTAGGAAGAAGAGACACCCCATGGCAAAGTGCCCTATTGAGCAGGTGTGTGCTAAACACATACCATGCATTACCTGGTCCAGAGTATGGGCTCTTGGGGCCTGGGCTCATATTGGCTCTAGCACATCTTCATTGTGTGACCTTGAGCATGTTACTTTGCATCTCTGTACCTCAATTTCTGCCACAGAAAGAGAAATGATAATAAGTACACTCTCAAATCATAGAAGAGGACATGGCAAGTGTTTAATAAAAGCTCGCTGCTGTAATTATTGTTATTGTCATTGTTGTTCATCATTGTCTACAACATTGTTCATAGCAAGCTTTGCTGGCCCCATTTTGAGCATTTTGCCAAGGTGATACCATAGTTGAGTCGGTGGTAGAGTTAGGGCTTGATCACTGGTCTGTTCCCCCAACCCCCACCCCCAATCTTTCCCCTACATCGTGATGACACTCCAAATAGAACTAAACACGGTTTTTAGAAAGAACGCCCTAAGCCTTGGGATCATATCTGAAAAGTTTAACCTGTCCAACACATTTACTCGTTTAGTTAATTAACCTACTGTTAATGATTACTATTCCAGGCTTTAGTCCTCCTATGAAGAGTTGGTAGAGAATCAATTAACTACCCTTTTCTTTCTTTTATCATGCATCCCTTTGGGAAACTAGAAATGATGCTTTCATTTACTTCTATGCTTAAATTTATCAACGTGTATATGCATTCCAGGTCAGAATTTGTATCTATTAATTTTGACAAAGAATGAAGAAAAATTTTTGAAAGTTACAATACTCTATCTATAATATGCAGTTATAGTGGACAGCAATTAATCAGAGAGATTTTTTTCTTCTAAATGCTTAAAAGCTCCAGAATTCTTTTCTCCAGAGAAAGAGAAACATTTCCAAAAGGGAGACTAAACTGGATAATGCTGTTCATTTTCCCTTGTACAGAAACCACTCCAAACCAGGGGGCCACTGGCTGAATTAGAATAATTCAGAAGTCCTGAGATATTTCTGTGTTCCATTTGACCCCTTATATTAAAAATTTAAATACAGCAGTTCAGCCCTCTGCATATCCATCTGTGTCTTCTCTGCTTTGCAAACAATACCGATAGACACCCAAGTCCACCATCTAGTGCCAGCTGGACAGGAGTGGCCCACCTGGGAGCCGGGGCCATGGGGGGTGGTGACAGAGTCCGCTGGTCCATTAATGAGGTAGGAAGGCGATCTGTTTGAATTATTGGTTATATAATGCTATCTGGGCCTCTTCTTCCTTTTAGCAGCATAGATTGTCTTGTGTTAATTGATGCTTTCAATTTGCTCATGGATACTGTCCACCTCTGAACAGCTTGTGTTCCTTTCTTGTAGGGAGTGAAGTTGACGAGGCCAATGGTATAACGAAGGACGCACTCTTTACACAGCGATGTATATATGTACAGGATTGTACATACAAAACAATTCTGAAGATTCGTACTTGTGAATGTTGCTTTGATGCATATTTTATTTTTTTACACAAAAATATGATATTCCTGTTCAAGTGCCTTAAAATGTATTTGACAAGAGCGCTATTTCCAAAACCTACTTTATTGGTTACTACCAGGGGTAGTACAGTATTTTGGAGTTGCTTAATTATTTTTTCCCTAACACAGTGAATAATCATAATAAGTGACAAAAGGCAAACGTGCTTTCTCTGCACTACATTTTGTTCAATACAACTCTTTAATTGTTACTGTACTATTTGAAATGAGGTCAGACCATCAGGAAAATGCCCTTCTGGTGACAGTGAAAGTTTCCAAAGTCTTATTCATGAGTACTTTGATTTACTATGTGATTCTTTTTTTTTTTTTTTTTCCACAACTGTGACATCCCTCTTTCTTATGAACTCAACAGGGGTCATAGATTGAATAGATACTGAAAAGCATAAGTTATCTGCATTTCTTGACATCATTTTTAGACATTCCTTCAAATAGTTTCCACACGGAAATTCCTCAGTTCCATTATAAGAGATTATGTTGTTATATGTCTTAAATTCATTACAAGCTGCTTCAAAGAAAAGCCCTGATATTTGCATTATGACCTAAGTAAGTGAAATTTTGAGGTAAACTACAGGATTTGGTTTTGGGGGGTTTTAAGATTATATTTTGACATGTTCTTCCTTTCTTCCATAATTTCTTTCTTTCCTGTTTCCCAGATCACAACTTGCAAACTCATAACAGTCAAATGTGAGGCACAGAAATATTACAATCAGTTTGAGAGCAACAACAAATAACGATAAATTATTTTTACATTCCTCAACTGAAACCAAAAATTTTTTTCCTGTTACAAAGGTGTGCTGAGCACTTGCCAAATTGCCCCTTTTAGCCATAAGCAGCCTGTTACATCCTTGAATTAAGCACACTTAAGGCATTTGAGACAATTTATTAAGGAAAATTTCCTTGGTATACTTGGCAATTGTTTGCAACATCTTAAAAGAATTAAATCGTATTGCTCTTAGGAAACAATGAAAACATAAAGGTCATGGATGCAACCAAATGTTACATATACATATTCTGTCTAGCCAGATGGGAAGAAACATGGGCACAGAAAATACAAAATTGTTCGTTAATCAAAATATCAAGTAAAATTAATTCCAATTTGGGCATCGGCCTTCAAAGAGGGGTATCCACTGTTTGATTCTATTATGGCTGGAAGAGCTTTAACTGGACTTGAACAGAGAAAGTAAATCAATGTGAAGAATGAAGGGAACTCTTTCTCTCTGTTGCCTGTGCACCATTCTGTCCTCCTGCCTGCCAAGTCCTTTCTTGGTTTGATGATATGTTGGTATCTTGGGTCTCAGTGAGGCCATGCTCTATCCTCAGCTGCCATTTGTTGTATCAACCACAAAAAATCATCCCTTAGAAACTTACCAAGTTTACCAATAGTGTAAATTTATATTATTGTTACTCCCAGTTCTTGTCTTTTGTTACTTCGGACTAGTTTCAATGCCACTGCACTTCATAAATTTCACAGGAGCTATCCTTACTGTAAATTTTAAAACTCGTGCCAGACTCTGAAAAAGTCTATGCTAAATAGGCTGTGGTATACACTGTTGTCAAGAATTTTACTTGTTGTCTAAGCTATAGTAATTTTGTTTAATACTTTTGATGCTTGCATATGGAGCATAGAAAGGTTTCCATGCTTTCTTCCTAAAGGTTCTTTGAATTTCTGAGTAAATGGAAATGTCTGTCTGTCTGTCTATCATAAAAACCTTTCTAGCTAACATTAGAAATCTGCTTTTACCTGATCTACCTCTATTGTCTAACACCTATAGTAGGTGCAATTATGGGATAAAATTCAACTGAAAAGGCTATGACGCATTTCATCTTTTGCTTTAAAAAATGTTTTGTTTTCAAATAATCTTCTTCACACAGTGAATTTCAGTGGTGTTAGTGATATGTCCATGCCTGTTCCTTTTTTTTTACACAAATATGTGGCATATTTTTCCATAAAGAAGAAAAATAAAATTGAAATTTATTTTTAAATCATGTTTATTGAGACTTAATTGTTCATATCTAAAATATTTTATGATGTTTATGCACTGTCAAGCTATCTGTTTAATGCATTTTTTGTCTAAAGGTATTTATGAAAAAAATACATTGGACCGTATTTCTGTTAATGTGACTATTTGTCCATCTGGATTTTTCAAAATGTTTTTTATGATAATGTTGAACTTTTCATATGTTCTTTCTGAGTTTTAAAATTTTGTGTACTTTTAAAAAAAATTCCCTATTCTGTTTAAAATTAACACACCTCTTGGTAATGTTTAGTGTTTGTTTATGCTAAATACCAAATTTTTCCAAAAGGATTGTTGAAGTAATGAAGTGAATTATTTATGATGAGTTGAAGATGAAAATTATTCTATGATTAAATGGAGAGATGTTTTGGAAGTTATAAGAGAACCTGTGGCTTATTTTTAACCTGATTTCAAATGCACTTATAATGCCTTCTGAGTATCTATAGATTGCTCTTCATTCATTCCAGTACAATTATATCATTTGTATTAAGTAGATGTAAACTTTATAATCTGCATAGATCTCCATACCCAATAAATTCTGCCCTCTCCCTCCACCACGCTATAGTGTTAAAATCCAGAAATAGCCCTCGCTTTTTTATTAGACATGTTTTTTCTGCATCAGGATTGAGGGCCAAAAGAGAAACATACCCAACAGAAGGGGCAAAATTTGGGTGACCTGAATTTTAGCTACCCTTGTCATATGAAACTTTAGAATCCCTTTTCCAAGCCCAGTGTTTCTTTGAGAATAAGTTCCCTGTGTAGTATTTCATACCTTTGTATTCTTATTTCTGCTCTCTTCTAGGCCTAGAAATCTTCCCCCTTGGGGGTCAGCCTAAGGTTCACACCTCCTCCCTGAGCCTGTAGAACTTGTCCCTCAAGTGCTCTGACCCCTTAGTCTAATCATTAGTTTACATTTCTCTCCTCCAATGTGGTCCTCATTTCTGTTTTTCTAGATACCGGGCCTAACACATTGTCTGACTCAGAGCAGTAGCCAACAAAGGGGTATTGACTTTCCAAATTGTGATCTTAATAGGTAGGATGTGAACCTTCTAAATTATGAGAGCTCTTCCCTAGATATAGATCATGACTAATTCACAAGGAAAATTGAGTTCATTACTCCTTAGTCCTGAATAAAACTGAAATGCCATGTTGTGCTACTCATAGAAATGCCTTGCTTGATAGCTGTGTAAATATTAACTCTCCAAGGTGAGACTGCAGATGTGATATCCAAACAACTTTGGTCTCATATGGATTTGACAAAACAATAAAGTCTCAATAATTCAAGCTAAATCGGATTGGATAGATCTGAATTAGTGACCAGTCTATATATATTAAAAATCAAGGATTTCCTTATAGAAATTTTGACATACTTTCTGTAAAGACCAAATAAAACTTATCATAATTGATTTCTGTATAAACATCCAAGAGGTCTTTAAGTTTATTCTCCTTAACAAACCAACTAATCATATTTACATGATAGAACAGTTTTTCTCAAGTGAGGGTGAGATACTTGTCCCATTTAAAGAGGAAAAAATTCTCATAGATCCTTGAGAATTCACCACACACTCGATTATGAGAAACTGCTTTAAAAATTAAATGCTGACACTCTAATGATCAGTTGGTGCCAATATAATTGTAAACACAAGTGCAGATGAGGACACTGAAATCGGGACCCGTGCTGAGTCACAGGAGGGCTCTCCAGATGACCCTGAATGGGCTCTTCCAGATCTCCAGAGACATGGTTAGAATCTCATGTAATTTAAGCCTCCCCAAGCTGATGTACAGGGCTCCTCAGAGACCCAAGGACCTCAGTTTGAGAAGCACTGCTTGAGATTGACTCTTGGGGCTTTTCCTACCTGCAAACACTACTGCTCCTCTTCAGACTACCAGAATAGTTGTATCTGGATTTTTTAAATTAATTATTAAAGTAACAAATGATCCTGGTGAGGAAAGACAAAGATATCCGAAAAGAAATCAAAGAATACAGAAATGTAGCTACCCAGCTCCACTCCCAGAAATAGCCCCAGAAAACACAGTGTGTGTACATTCAGGAATTTCTCTATGAATGTTCTAACATTTTAATAAATTTATTTTTAATATTTTAAACTTTTAAGCTTGTTTTCTCTTTGTATATCTTGAACATCTTTTCATGTCAATACATGTGATTTATTTACTGGTTGGATAATACTTCACAGAACAAATATTCTGTATTGTATTTAACCAGTTTATGTTAATTCTTTCCAGGGCTTTATCACTACAGACAGCATTTCATTCTAAAGCAGGTGACCTCTAAGATAAATTCCTAGAAGTCAGATTTCTGGGTCAAAGGGTATCATTCTTAAGTGTACTTCTAAATATAGCAAGACTCATAACACCTCTGCAAAATAAATATATTAAAATTATTTTAATAAATATATTAAAACTATAGTATTAGAGCAAATGACTTAATTTTTAAGCTAGCATCATCATTGAGCATATACTCTGTGCCAAGCCTTGTCCTACCCGCTTGACATTTATTAATGCCTGTAGCCTTTATAACAACCCAATAAAGAAGGTTGTATTATTATCCCATTTTACATATTAAGAACCGATGTTACTCCAGAGCTCAGACTCCTAATTTCACACAAGTTTTTCATGGTGGAGTGAAGAACAGACCTTCCATGCCCTTCTCTAAACCACTGTACTGTGTTTTGCCTGATCCAAATGCAATATATGCCAGGTTGCCCATGGCCTTTGCCCCGTCAAGTGTTGTCTGCTGTCCAGCAGCAGGGGCATCCCTGGGAGCTTGTAAGCAATGCAGAATCTCGGGCCCTCCCCCAGGCCTAAGGAACTAGAATCTGCATAGTGACAAGATCCCCCGTGCAATTGTTACACACATTAAAGTTTGAGAAGCACTGACCTACAGAGCCAAACGTTTCTACTTCCAGAACCATAAGCAAAGTATCCATCAAGTAGGTATGTTGTGAATGTGGCTTCCCAGGAAAATTCAGTTCATCTCAATTTAACAAAGAAATGTGATTCCAAATTCCATTGTAATAGAGAAATTCCCACAGATGAACAGATGTGAATCCCTATAACCAAAAGTAGTCAATGTTTGTGACACTTCCTAATTGAAAGTTTTGGAACAATGCAGAGCGCTATTGTCTTTTTCATGCATTTTTATAATAAGTAGAAAAATAAACATTTCAAGAAACACATTATTTAACTCAGCAGGGACTTCCTGATTTTCATTGTAGGTCAGGCCCTGAGTAGGCATTGTGGTAAATTTATAAAGGAGTACAGGTCTGAGCTTTATAATTCCAATCCATCTGGGAAAATAAGAAACAAGTTAAAATTATATCTTCATAGATACACTGTGTGTATATAACATGTTCTACAGAAAATTGTTTATTTGTAATATAGAAAAGATATGTCATATATATAACATATATGCCTACACAAACATAGAGATATGTATGTGTATAGATACAGCTATAACCCATTAGTGCTAAAGAATAGAAAGTAAAGAAACAATGAATACAATTGTTTTTAATGGACTAAGAAGGAAATAACTCTTATAAACCAGATATCAGCTAAGTCACCCTTGAAGATTTAGGTGAATTATATTATGCTCACTGCCCCACCTCTTAGGGGACATCCCAAGTCCATCCTACGATGTCTGCACCGAAGAGCTCGCATTCTAGAAGCCGCTTTTGGCCCCAAGTTCCAGCTTCCACTGAACTCTCCAGCATCTCACACTTGATGACTATGCTGTGCTCTGTACTCCACCAACTCAGATGTGCAATCTGTCTCCATTCCTTGATTTCTACCAGTGGTAGAAACACAGACTTTCCTGAATGTTTGGGGATGTACAGAGAGTTCACAATGCTTTCAACTTAGAATTGAATATTAGACAGCCTGTTCCTACCCATCTCCCAGCCACCTGCCGCCTGGAGTTTCCCACAGCCTCTTTCCCCAGAGGCCCCAGCCGCCTGCCCTCTTACCGGTTCTTCCTCTCCCCCTTCTTTCTCTCCTCTTCTTTCCCGAAGCCCTCAATCCAGAGAAATTTAGCTATCACTTTGTTCATTCCCCGACTTCCGGAACATGCCCCAGGCCTACTTACAAGCTACAGAATACTTAAAAAGCCATACTTCCCTTAATGGCTATATAACCTGACAGAAGCGTTGTAACCTCCATTTTATTCTCTTAGGCCAGTTCACATTCCTAAACTGGGCGTTGGAATGAGGTGATAAGAGGATCCATGTATGTCCCAGACAAGCTGTACCCCAAATGTCAGGGAGGGGAGGAGAAAGGAATATAGGACTCTTCTAGGTACACTGGAAAACAGGCAAAGGATACGAACAGGTAATTCATAGAAGATGAAAACAGATAAAAAATATATTTTAAGATATCAATCTTGCCAGGGATCAAGGAAATGTACATTTAAATAAGATACTGCTTTCACCTATGAAAGAGGAAAAAAGTTTAAAGATGGACAATATCCCAACACTGACAAAGGGTATGGCGAGAGTATACTCATGACTGCCAGTGGAAACATAAATGGGAATGGAATTTGTAGAGGGCTATTTAGCAGGTACCATCAAAATTTCTAATTATATGTATTCTTCAACTCAGCTCTTTCATTTCTAGGAATCTGCCCTGCAGAAATAGACAAGTGTACAAGGATACAAGACTGTTCTTTGGAGCATTGTTAAGGCCAAAAAACAGATGACCGAAATTTCCCATATCAGGGAAAAGGTTGAATAATCACCAGTGTACTCTTATTATGGAACATTATTTAGTAGTTGAAAGAAATGAGGGTAGATTGCCTTATAACAGCAATATATTGTGGAATGAGGGAAAAAGGAAAATTTCAATAAAAAGTAAGAATTTTGTAATCTGACTTTTATAGATCCCATATTTCCATATAGATAAAATACATTTTGTATATGTATAGAGACATTTTTAGGAGTTTGAAAGGCTAATCATAACTAACATTCTTGAGCTCTTTCTATATGCCTGACACTATTCCAATCACCACACATTACCTCATCTAGCCCTCTCCCCAACCCTGTGAGGTAGATGGTAGTGACCACGTTTCATAGAAGAGAAAACTGAGTAACAAATTAGGCCACAAAATTAGGAAGAAAGGACATTTTAAGCATTATTAGACTATATTTAACAATGGTACTACTAGGAAGCAGGAGCACAGAGGAGGTATTGACATTTTTTTAATTTTAGTCACACTTTGGAGGATTATAATAAGCATGTAGTACAAAGTGATGCTGCTTCTTGGGAAATGGCATGATTAATTTCTGGGTCGTGGGGCTTTGTGGAGCAGAAGAGCTTTGGGTTGAGAACGATGAGGCCCCTAAGCACAAACTACATAGGAACGGAATTGCTCTATGAATTGAAATGGGGGGGAAAGAGTTGGGGTAGGCAGCACGAGGATTGGGGCTGAGAGATCCAAGAATGGGGAGAAGAGAAAGAAGAGAGGAAGGGAGGAAAAAGGCCTCAACGCCTCTGGGCACTGACAAGAAAAGACACCCTGTGAGAGCTGTCTGTTGGCAGAACGGCCAAGGCCTTCTGAGGATAGTAACTCCGTTAGTAAGTAACGTGCTTAGGGGATTGCTCGGCACATACTTAGTAAGCCCCATATAAGTGGTGGTGGTGGTGGTTACAGTAATCAGTATTTTATTATCATCGTCATCAACAGTGCCATCATCATTAATCGTTTCTAAGCTATTTGCATTTTCTGCAGTTCTGAAACACCAGTCATCTAAACCTTTGGTAAAAATCTGCTTTACACCAGAGCTTTTTGTCCATTTGGGGGTAAATGAAGTAAAAGGTTCAACACCTATGAAAAAGTGATGGGAAGAGAGAGAACATTCCCGGTAATAAAGATGCCAAGTCAGAGGCAGGGATTCTGTTCATGAGATGATCAGAAGAACAGCAGCTACTGGAAATTGGGGGTGGGGAGGTGGGGGGAAACTCTTTCCACAGAACATGAGATTTATCCTTAAGCCATTTTATCCCAATATGTTAATATGTATTCAGAGGGATTTGTGTGTAGTAAAAATAGTAGCTAATATCCAATGCTCTAATTTGCAGCACTTGCCGATTTCCATGGTGTGAATATTCCCACCTCCGCCGATTTCAAGTCACCAACGTTTTGTCACTGATGTGGAGTTAGGAAGAGATGCCATGACTGGCTCTCGTGAGCCAGTGCAAACCAGCTGCAGCACACCACTGCACTATAGGCCAACACTAAGTCATTTGCCCAAATTTCTCATGTAATTATTTCAACAGCCCTAGGAGATATTTAACATTCTCATCTATGTTGTGCAGACCAGGAAACTAAGCCCAAAGAGGTAAGCAGAGAGGCCAGCCCTCATGCTCTTAAGTGGTGGAGCTGGGATTCAAACTTAGCTTTTCCTGACTCCAGGGCCCACACGGATAACCACCAAGTTGACTTCCTCTCCTGCCCTTAAACCACGGGGTCTTGGAAGACCCTATTTTCTAATATTCTAAAATTCACAATGATTCTGAACTCCACTTCAGGTTATTCTCTATTCACGTGGAGCAAGTCAAGGGCCCCACCACTCAGAAATTGCAGACAATTGGAAGGAAGGTGCTTAGGATATCTGAAAGATACCTCAGGCTTCGCATTCCACCAGCGTGTCCTTGGCATTCAAGCCAAAACCACATAATACGCTGCTTAAACAACGGGAACTAAATGGGTCACGATTTGAGGGGTAAGAAAAAGTCCAAATCAAGGCATCATCAAGACAATGCTTTCTCCCTGCAGATTGTGGTATTCTGGAGCAGGCTGGCTACTGGCGATCCTTGCTCCTTAGCTTGTCACATGGCAAGGCACATGGCCCTGTCTCCTGCTCTCTCCCTTCTCTTCTGATTTCATTGATGTCCAGCTTCTGGCTTCTCCCCTGTGGCTTTCTCTTTCTGTGTCTGAATTTCATTGTCAGACACAGTAATAGGATTAAGGCCCATCCTGATTGAGGTGGGTCAAACCTTAACTGAAGTAACCTCATCAAAAGTTCCTACTTACAATGGGTTCACAAACCCAGCTATGGATTAGGTTTAAGAACATGTTTTTCTGGGGTACAACACCTCCAAACCACTACAACTGGTATGTAAAATCAATAACTGAGAAAAGAGATCCTGGCCTCAGCCGTAGAAATTGATCTTTTCCTTGGTGCTAACTTCTCCAATGTTGAAATCCTTGCAACCATGTAAACTTGTGCTCAGTGCCAAGAGCTCTGTGCTCTAGTTCTGTTGTTCACAGAGAGCACTGTTTTCAGTATGGCATTCTGGGCTGGCTTGCGAACGTGACCAGAACTTGTCCTTTCCTCCAATAAATGCTTACCATGACTTCCAACCGTGGGACCCACAGCTATTACTACCTCTGTGGGGTAATAGTCCACTAGGCAGTGCTGATAATGCCTACTCCACTTGGAGGCTACTCTGTGTCCCACCTCAGAAGTCCTATGCATGTCAAAAATGGAGCAAAATGTCATCAGTATAGGTCACTTCTCTGCTCATGAAGTGAAAGAGATAATTGCATAATGTCCCAAGGTTGTTATTAGAATCAAATTAGATAATCCCTGCAAACAGCTTGTCACAGTGCCTGGAACTTGGTAGAACTCAATAAATGGCAGCTATTATTATTATGCAGCAGTGGACGGGGCTGGGGTAAATCACGTATAATGCGTGTAGTGGCCAGTGTCAGGTTCTATACCGCGTGATTTCTAATCTATGCAAAAGATCTGTTACAAAGTCCATTAAATGTCACTAATCAAGTCGAAAAGTGACCAGGGCATGAGTCTCTACTTCATCTGTTAATCAAGACACCAGACTCTGCATTTTAAGATGGCTGCAGCAATCCCTGGCTTCTAGCAGACTCCACAAGAGCACTGACGAGCAAGTCCAAGTTGTAGGAAAAGGCCCTGCCAGCCCCACCATTGCTGCCTGACTTAGCATCTTTCTACCTATTCCTAAGAGCTCCAAGCAGAAATTTTGCCTCCCCCCTAAAAGTCCCTAGACCAGTTGGGAACCCTCTGATCATGCAGCTGACAGACAGAGCCCCTCCCATATTGATTTCTATGTGTACTGACACCTGTCAGAGACCATGTCGCACTTTCGACTTGCTCCTAGGTGCAGTTACTCTGTGGTCAAGGCCTTCTCAGAAGGCCGGTCTGTGAGCTATAACTGTGCAGGCTGAAATGTCCCCTTTCTACTCTGTCATGGTTACGTGCCACTGTGGCGCTAGAGTGTCAGTCTGTCTCCTTCACAGGCCCCCTTTGCCACTCACCTCTTTAATGTTGACATCTCCTGGAGTTCTATTCTTGGATCTTTCTTCCCACGCAAAGTGCTCTCCAGTGAGAACTTTGGGGCCACTCCCATGGTGTCAGTCACCGCCAGTACAACAAGAGTTCCCAAATCTAGGACTGTAGCACCGAGCTCATATTTCCAGATACATTCTGGACATTCCCAGCTCGATCTCCTCAAGACACCTCTAACCCATAGGCCCTGAATGAGATCTTTGTTTCCCTAAACTCCATCCTTCCCTAACCAGGTTCCTATGTTGCCATAGCAACCATGCCTGGTTTTCCTCCCCCTCCACCTTCACATCTCACTTTTCAAACCCAGCTAGTCACCAAATTCTCTTCATTCCATCTACAAAACCTCTTCTTAACCTGTAATTTCTTCATCCCACTGCTACTTTTTTTTAACCGTTCTTTATTCCTCCAATAACACCTCTCCCCGATCCATGAAACCCTTTTATCAATCAGGTACCATTTGTGCTGGGCACGCTGCTAAATGCTTTCCATATCCCATGTAATCCTTATGACAGCTTTTGACCTTGGTATAAGGATTTTCATTTTACAGATTAGAAAGTGGAGGCCACAAGAGACTAAGTTCCAGGTTGCAAGGCTTGCAAGTGGCAAAGCCTGGGTTCTGCCTAGGTCTCTGCCACGGCCAGCACAGACGCGTCCCTCACCTGGGCACTAATGACTCCTGATTCTTGGTCTCCAGGCTCCTAGTCCTCAGTTTTCAACTGTCCACTGACTTTCTCCAATAGCTATTATATCACTTAGCAGGTTTTACCCAATTATCTTAGTATACACATCTCTCCTCCTCTAAATGATGATTTCCTCATTGGGAACAAGGGTTTGTTTTTATTTGTGTTCCTGGAAACTAACAGAACACTTGCCTCATAATAGGACCTCAATAAACATTTATTGAATAACAGCTTAAGCCCTAAGGCCTTCCAGGTTGGCTTTCTGATTTGGGGGGACAGACATCTTCAGATAATAAAATACCATCAAGCAGCTCTTAATTATCACTTGCTGAATAAAAGTCATCTTATCAATCTATCCTCGGATGTTTCCCCACGGTTTTTTTTTTTTTTTCCCATGAAAACAATCAATACAAATTGTGATGACAATTTCAACGCCCTCTGGACCCAGAGAATCTGGACTTTAGTGCAATTCCATGTTACATCTTTGGCTGTGGGAGTTCTTTCACTGACCCGTATATGTTCAAGGGACTTGAGTCTGGGTCAGGCATGCGGCTTGGGAGGAGCATATTGCTTTTGATCCCAGACTAATCAAACAGCCCGCCCCGCCCCCCAACCTCTGCCCTTCCTCCACCTTCCATTGCCCATTCTCCCAGGACACCGATGGACCGCTGCTCACCCTCTGGAGGGAGAACCACTCAGACCCCAAACACTAGAGATCCAACCAAAATCAACTGGACTTGGAGAAAGTATTGGCAGGTGCAGAGAGAGCACTGAACTAGATATAACAAGGCACACTTATTGTAAAGGGAGCCCTTTGCCAGGGCCTTTTACCTCTGGGTCACTGGTTCAAATCCAGCCAGGCCCTGTCTGACAGAAAATCATTACCGACTCTGTCAGGCTGCTTGACAGATGGGAAATGAGTTCCTGTCTCCGTCCAGCAGGCAAGTGTCCACATCACTTAGCGCTTGGCGCTAAGCGGCTCCCGACTCTGTGGAGACAAAGTAGAAGTCATGCAAAAGCCGCTCGGCCCAGGGCAGGGACTCTGAGGTCAGGCAGAGGCCTGCATTTTGGCATTCTCAGCCTGGAGGTCTGAGAGCTCCCTCATCTCACCCCTTTCGTGAGACTTTATTCATCTGTTTTTTTTTCCCCCTCTGAAGAAATCATTTAACAAGTGGTTTGAAGTAATGGAACAGCTGAGAAAATCTGATTCTGTACCACTGAAATAAGAGCAGCCAAACTCACAACCGAAAGATATTGAAAAGAAACTTTTTATCCTTGGCCCTAAATTGAATTCAATCACTTAAATGCCAACCCTTTCAATATTTTAAAAATGAACGAATATTATTTTCAGAGGAGCGTTTGGGACAGGGTCTTCCTCGCTCACTTCCCCATTCGTCTACCCAGCACCCCATACTTAGCTCCAATCCTTCCTGGCAAGACCCAGAGGCCTGGAGTCAGACTTGCTGTCTGCAAGGAGTTGGAGCACTTCACACGTGGATCTGATTCAACAAATACAAAATCCCCTCCCAGAAGGGCAATGCTGTAAAGCAGGGTAAGGATGACACTGATTTAGACAGCTGCTCTGATAGCTCTGCCCCCAGAGCATTGGTGTGGGGACAGCCAGCCAGTTTCTGCCAGCTGTTGTCCCGCCCAGGAGTCTTGTGCTGTGAGTCAGCATCTCTGACCTCCACATTAACACCCTGGCTGAGCTCCCTCCGCAGTCCTTGGAAACTACCCCTGGGTTGGGCGGGCTGGATCTGTCCAGATGGAGAGCCTGGAGCTCCTGGGTGGCGTGGGCAGGGCCAGCAGAGGGGCCTTCACCAGGAAAGGCTCTGTAGACAGGGTCCTAGGGGAACAATTTCCCTGGGGGTATTTTATTCCTTCATCTCTTCTTCCCTCTCAGAACCTCTTAGCCACTAGTCTCAAGGCATTTCAAGCTTAGAAAAAACGCTTCTTGCCTTCCTATGCATAAACAGGCCAGGCCAAAGCTGCAGAAGAGTGTCTACCGAACTCCTACAGACTGGGCTTTGGTGGTCACACCCAACTGGGGAGAACTCACAGCCCAAACCTAGATTGCTTTAGCCAAGGTGGAGCTAAGTACTTCCACTTGCCCTCCCTTCCCCGGGGCCATGACACCTGACAGCACTGTGCATTCCAGTGGGGAGCCTTGAAGAGCTTTATCATTAAGATGTCCCTCTTTTTGACTCCTCCCAGGAATTGCTACAGAGTAGCCCTCTTCCTGGGGGTCATACAAGAGCCACCCAGTTCTCCTGAGACTGTAGCTTTAGAGAGAATGAGCCCAGTGCTCAGTTTGGGGGAGTTTGCTGTCTGGAGATTGCCGCGGTCAGCACAGTAGACGCTGCCTCCTCTCTGTTCACTGGAGCAGCCGACCACATTGGATATGACCACACTGTCAGAGCATGATGGTTCCCACAACTCGAGTTCACTTTCCTTGTGGAGACCTGCCTTAGGTGTGTGGAGGGACCTTCTGAGCAATATCTGCGAGCAAAGAACCAAGGCACCTCACGGTCACATTTCTGTTACTGGGAAACCCACGTTCTCCTCTTCTCTCTGACAAACCCTTTGCCCTCCACCTCTGCTTGTTAGGCCGGGAGTGAGTGGGCCCCAGACCTGAGCTCCAATCCCTCGCCTTGTCTGGTTGAATGGGAGAGAAGAGACCAGAGCACAGGGCCGGGCACAGGAATCCCAGGAGCACTTGCAGCATTTCCAAGCTTCTGCCTTTCTGACTTCCTAAATCTTCTTACTCCCTCCTCAGGGTTTTCTGAAGCAGTACTGGCAAAAGAGGCCCCAAATTTCCAAATTTGCATGTTTTATTCTGTTCCCATTCCCTGGCAGACACACTGATTTTATTAAATAGAGACAGCCCACATTGTATGTGTCTGCCTGCATTTACTTGCGATTTTCAATATAGATTCCCTCCTGCCTCTGAATTCCAACGGGCAGGGTTCAGTGTCCATACATGCAGGCACTCTTATAGTCATATGGTGCTATTGTTATTGACAAACTGGACAAGAGCTGGTTTTGTTTTTTTTTTAAAGATTTATTTATCCTCCCCCCCCCCCATTTTGTGCTCCCTGTCTGCTCTCTGAGTGTTCTTCCGTGTCTGTTTGTCTTCTCTTTAGACAGCACCAAGAATCAATCCTGGGACCTTCTGGAGTGGAAAGACGCTGCTCAATCTCTTACGCCACTTCAGCTCCTTGATCTGCTACATCTCTCATTGTCTCTCCTCTGTGTCTCTTTTTGTTGCATCATCTTGCTGTGCCAGCTCTCCGCTCAGGCCAGCTTGCTTTTCACCAGGAAGCCCCAGGAACCGAACCCTGGACCTCATATATAATAGATGGAAGTCCAATCACTTGAGCCATATCCGCTTCCCAAGAGCTGGTTTTTAATGCCATGTGTGTAGTGTTTAATTAATCATATGTGCTCATGGAAAAAAATTCAGAATAGAGTACTGTGCAAAGGACAAGCTACAGAGACTGTCAAAAGCAGCACCACAGACCCCCTATTTACTGTTTGCCTCCTGACTTTCTCTGCCGCTGTAGCCTTTGGGTCACACAAGAACTCTTTGGGGTCACTTACAGCCCACTTGATTTTCCTTAGAGCCCTCAGTCTATTTCAAATGCAGCCATTGGCTCCTACCACATAGAAGAGCAGAGAGAAACGACAAGCCTCCAGTGCAGTCCTCCCTAGCAGAGAGAAGCCTTCTGAGAATGTTCCTCTGCTCAGGGGTGGACACCCACAGAGGAGGGCCAAAGGTAGGGTTACAGATGGAACTGTGTCCCCCAAAAGGGTACATTCAAGTCCTAACCCCCGCACACATGGATTTGACTCTATTTGGAAATAGGATCTTTGAAGATGTCATTTGTTAAGATGAGGTCAAAGTGGACCTGGGTGGGCCTTAATCCAACATGAAGGGTGTCCTTATAGGAAGAGGAAATTGGACGCAGAGAGAGACAGAGGGGAGAACGCTGCGTGACAACCGAGGCAGAGAACGCCACAGGTTGCTTACAAGCCACCGTGAGAAGCCTGAAGAGGGCATGAAACAGATTCTCCCTCCAGATTCCAGCGGGAGCACGGTCCTGCTGGCACCGTGGTCTCATATGTGTGGTCTCCAGTTTGTGGCACTGTGTCGTGGCAGTCCCAAGACTGGAAGACAGAGGGGACTGGGCTCCAGGAGGCAACTTGGCCTTGGTCTTGGCGTCTGGCACAGCCCTGTCCCTCCAGGGCCCCTGCTCCAATGGAGGGCCACTCCCTGCTGCCCAGCCCCAGTGCCCAGGTGCTCTGCCTGCCCTGGAAGAAGGAGCGTCTCGATGGGGAGGGCAGGGAGCAGCAGCCCGTTCATCTCTGGCTCCTCATGCCTGGCCCCAAGCCTGGCACACAGAGGCACAGTAAAATCTTACATGTAAGAAAGTGAACCAATGCTAGCCCCGGCCCTACTGCCACTTCTGTGTTACCTTGTTCTGTCTGATCAGTCCTTCTCCCTGGGCGTTGGTTTTCCACCCTGGAAAACGGGGATGCTGATGGCAATACCTACCCTGTGGGGCTGTTTTAAGGATGAAATGAAGTTACTCACGTGAGTGGATGACAAACTCTGAAGGTGACACAAATGTCAGGGATGGGAGCGTGGAGTGTTGCTGTCAGATATGCTCCAGGATGAATGTGTTAGTGGCTAAAAAGCAGTTCTAATTTATTCATCAACATTCTTGTATTCATCAAGTAAGAGATCTAAAGTGCAAGAATAATCTCTCCTGCCCCCTCTTATGGAACTCAACGGAGCTATTTTTCTTTTGAATGGAAAAAGTATTTCCCCCCTATATTGGACTGTGCAGAAAGGTTGCTCTCCACTGCCCTAGACAGCCCTGGCTACACAAAGAGTCCAAAGAAGCCTTCCAGCTTGAAGCCTTGGTCTGTCTTATTTACCCTTATTTACATATCGAGTGAGATCTCCATGGCTGCCTGCCTGGAAGCCCTATTTTTACTTGTTTGACTCCTCAGCCACCCCTCTGACCCTTCCTGGCGCTTTGCTGAGGATTTCCGGCCACTACCAGCTTGTGAGGGGAGGACAGAGGACATAAGGCTCACAAAGGCTGAACTCAAGCCAGAGGCCCCCAAAAACAGGGTCTCACGGCCTTTCCAAGGTGATTCTCCCAAGCGACTGGGGTTGGCACCATGCAGAGAGGAGGAGATTTGGGCTCCCGCCCGGCCAGCTTTGCAGCTTGAGCCGCCAGCTGCATCCCATGTGGACAAAAGGACAGGAGAAGTGGGAAGCAGCTGCCTTCTCTAGCTGTACTTCTGGGAGAATGAGGGATATTCCAAGTGAAGGCAAAGGACTTGCGCTGAAATTTAGACAAGGTTTTTTTCTTTCTTTCTTTTAAAAACGGCAACATTTCCTAGACAGAGCAATAAAATGTTTATAAATATTTTCCAAGACTGCCCTCTAGTGGAAATCTGAAGGCAGTGGCATGTCTTACACATGGGCGACTTGGACAGCAAACTCCTGAATAAAAATAAGCATATTCAAGTGAGACCACTTTGACACGTGATCTGAAAGTACATCGGATTTCTTTCAAAAGTCCATAAAATATCACAGAGGCTTGACTGGAAATGAATGCTGCCTAAAGTCTTTGAAAAGCAATCGTGTTTACTTTTAGAACTCGATAGCATAATGTCATACATACAATCTTTTAAAATGTTAAATCCAGGGAATTGTGTCAAATGGGATAATAGAAAAGATCCACTGGCTTTATTCTTAGACTGTGTATGTGTTGCTGGCTGAAGGCTTTTATATGGGCTGAAGAGGGAGCCAAAGCTGCGATACTGTCCAGCCCCAAAGGCCACACACACTGCTGGGCTTTACCTTGGAGGATGTGGGACAATGAGTCATTTGTGCCTCTTCCTGGTTCTTCTGGCCAAGGTCAGCTTTCCCACTGGAACGAAGCGGCTTGGCCCAGGGCCCCAGCTGTCTGGAGCCTTTAAATGGTGCAGAGCCCAGGGAGAGGGCGTGGCCCCACCCCAGTCCCACAGGCGGCCCCTGTTCAGGCTCAGAGGCAGCCCTTGTCCACGTCATAAAACCTTATTCACTCTGCTCACTTTAGCACGAAGGGCCTCCTACCAGAGGCCTGAGGAAATCAGCCAGTCCTAAAAAAGTGTTCCCAGGCAGAATCTAGGTGGAGGAAACTTGAAAAGCCCCTGACCAGTCCTTTCTGGCGAGCTTTCCAAAGATGATTCATTCTTATCTATTTATGTTGGTTCCGATTCAATCTTGTAAACTACTGCTTCTATTAAGAGTGGTAATAAAACAGCTAGCATTAATTGACTTGTCCATTCAACAAATACATTTTGAGCACCCACACGGTGCGAGGCACTGTCCTAGACTCTGACCTCCAGGACAGGTATGGAAATTATGGTCTAGTGAGGAGATAGACAATAGACAGTAAACACATTTCAAGGGCTGTGCAGGAAACTAACAGGATGTAATGAAGAACAAGGAGATACCTACCTAGAGAAAGTATGTGGGCAGACCTCTCTGAAAAGGGTATCTTTAAGCATGCCAGCTATTTGCTGTGCTAGGGGTTGAGGATAAAAAAACAACAAAACACAATCTATGCCCTCAGAGTTCAGAATCCAGTGGTGGAGTAATTATTTCATAGGATTTCAAGCAGCCAAGTGCTACGATCTTTTCCTCACAACAAATCTGCCAAGTAAATCACGTTAGCTCCATTTTATAGATGAGAAAACTGAGTTTAAGAGATAAGAAATGACTTGCCCAAAGTTGTTGAGTTCATCAGTAGTACTGTCAGGATTGGAATGAAGGCCTGTCTTACTCCCAAATCTTTTCTTTCTGCTTTTCCTATGCCACATCGCCTGATGGAGACAGGGACATAAGCTCAATAAAACCCCAATGTCCCTTTCAACTGAAAGACTTTGTAAAGGCACACGGCACTGTCTTAGGCAGGTTAACGTTACACTGCTCCACCCACCTCTTTGCACTGGCCGAAGAGCTTTTGGTAGAGAGTAAGGGCTAAGATGCAAGCCTGGCTACACCTCCAGTCCAAAGAGTTCTTTCACTTACCCCTGGCAGAGGCCACAAGTCTGGAGCCTGAGTTCAGACCCCCTCAGGCTGTGTCCTAATGAAATGCTGAGCTCTCCTCCGCAAACCAACTCAGGCATCTTAGCGCACACCTCTTTACTTTCCCTTCCTGAGAAGCCTCTCGTCCAACAGTTCAAGGACAGGTCTCCTGACCCTGGGAAACAGGGCCTGTGTATTTGAATTATGGAAAACTCATCACTGACAGGAGCCCAAGCAGGAACAGGAAGGCAGGAAAGGCCGCCAGAAGTGACCCTTGACTATTCCTTGGCCACTGGCAGGGAAAGATAACAACCGGTGGGCTGTGTGCAGATCCTAGTTTGAAGGTTGGAGCTTCCTCTCCTCTGAAAGCTGTGTTGTCTCATGTTCTTTCCCAGGAAAGAGGTGGCTCAACACCTTGGGTGACAGTGTTATTGATTTGCTTTCAATTAAACAACCTGGTTCTAGAGGGAATAGGTTACTCAGAGCAATGGTTTTCAAATGGATTCTCAGCTTTGAAGGACTAAAAGGGAGCATTTTGGGGGCCAATGAGAGCCTGAGAGGAGGTAATAGAGGGACAGCAGGACAGGTAAAGAGAGAACAGGACTTCCTTCCAAACCATAGCAGCTCAAATTTTATTTCTTTTTACTTATTAGACTTCCATTAAGAGCAGATTCCTTTTGTTAAAATTTTAAAAATTTTATTTTTATAGAAGAACATTCCTTTTGGGAAAAAAAAAGAGAGAGAGAGACTTCCAATGCTTAAGAGAGATGACTTGGGGTGGGGAGTGGGGGACAGAGAGGAAATGAATGTGTAACAACCTTTAGCTTAGTGTTAGCTCTGGGACCCAGCTTTGAAACCAGATATTACCACCCTCCACCTCGTTTCCCTATCCTCAACCCCTATAACCAATCCCGTCAGAGAGCGGGGGCTTAGTCAATGTTTACTTAAGTGACTTGAACTAATTCAACTCCAGACAAGTGTCCTGCTTGAGATTTGGTTTGTTTGGTCCTTTGGGTCCAAGCCCTCCCTCTTTTCATTCCTTTATGTCTTGCTGTTCAACCTCTCATCTTCCAACTCAGTGTTGACCAATCCAGAGAGGGATAGATATAAAGGGATTTCCTTTGGACACAAGGGAAAGCTTCAGGAAGGAACCATGGAGGGGGCTCCATGGTGCCTCCCTGGGGCTTTTCAATAGACTCAGGCACTGGTTCCATAGCCACAACTTCTGCTTGACACTCAGGAAACCCTGGAACACACCATGGTTTACTCATACTAGAACAATGAGGGGACAGTCGTGTGCCTGACAGCAGCCTGGTGATGACTTTTGAAGGCATTGGAGTTAGCCATCTTTCATAGCTGCCACAAATGGTCTAATTATGTACAAACTTGTTTTTACCAGAGAACTGCCATGTTTCCTACATTTGCTTTTTGTATCATAAATATGTGTTCAATTTCTATGTGCCAGGCACCGTGCTAGGTGCTGGGGATATAGTAGGAAACAAACATACAAGGATTCCTGCTCTCTGGAACTTATATCATCAGCATCTAAAGCCACTGTTCTCAGCCCTGTTTACATATTAGAATCACCTGGAAAGCTTTTTTTTTTTTTTTTTAAAGATTTTATTTATTTATTCATTTATCCCCCCCCACTTGCTGCTTGTGCTCACTGTGTCCATTTGCTGTGTGTTTTTCTGTGTCTGCTTGTCTCCCCTTGTCGGGTTGTCCTGCTGCGTCAGCTCACCGCGCTGCGTGGGCTGGTTTGCCTTCACCAGAAGGCCCCGGGAACCGAACCCGGGGCCTCCCATATGGTAAACGGGAGCCCTGTCGACTGAGCCACATCCGCTTCCCCTGGGAAGCTTTAAAAACTAGAAATTATGATTTAGTTGGACTGAGATGAGATCCAGATATCAGGGTTTATATATGAAAGATTGGAGCTAGAGGCAAGGGTCCCTGAGGGGCTATGGAGAAGCTTCTTGTCTTTCTGTATGTGCCACTGGCCAACCTCTCTCCTCGGTTATTTATTGAAGTTGGACCTTTCCCCTAGTGCCAGGCAGTGGGAGACAAAGGGAAATTACACTGCTTGCTTTTTGTTTATATTTTATTTTTATTTCTTTATTTCCCACACCAGTCATTTTTTCTTCTGCATTTGGGACTGTGCCGACTCAGGTCGTGCAATCTGGATGCCCAACTTCTGCCCTCGATCACCTTGGCCACTGATCAACAGTCTTTGACTTCTCCCCTTCTCATTTACTTCCTTCTCTTTGTTGCCAGATTCCAAGAGGTTTTTGTCTCCACCTTTTAAATCCGGTAGCCTTCTCCATTTTCTTTGTGGCTCTGGTAGATAGCAATGACCCATGCGTGGGAAAAGGGGACCTTTCCCTATTTTAGCCCCACTCTTCTCTAATCCTACACAGATCCTCTCTCTTTTCCACCCTTCTCACCATTGTCCACACTCACATCTATCCCTTCTGTAGCCCCAACTCCATTCTTTCAGCTTCCTCTAAACACCTCTGCCATTGGAGCATGAAGTCCGGAGGCGAGAGAAAGGGGCATGGCCCCTGGGGATGGAAATTGGACTTCATGGTGCTCTCACCAGTTTCACCCTGCAGACAACCAGATCTGTACATGCCCCATCCCCTGAGCAGAAAGAAATAAAGAAAGAGAAATATATAGATATATAAAATATCAAGAGGAGTGGAATTTCAACTTCAGAAGGACGGGCCAAGTAGGGACTCCAGCCTAATCAGAGGGCTCGGGCTTACATATGCCCTACAAATAATAATAATAACATAATAGTACTAATGCTTGTGTTACATTTAGAGCTTGAAATGATCAGTGACACTTCCCACGATGAGGTTAAGCAGCCTGGCACTCGGGGCCGCTCATTTGCATAATAAAGATCAGAAGTCACTGCCTTCTACATCTTTCTCGGCACCAGCAGCCTATGTCCTTGATTCAGGGACACCACTTCCTAATGTACTTCCATATGCCGTCCTGTGCAGTGATTCTAATCTTTGGCTTGCATGTGAAATGTCAGCTTTTTTTTTTTTTTTTTTTTGCTAGGGGGTGTCTGGGAGAACAACAATTTATGTTTCTAAATGAGAAGGTGCCGTCTGTAATGGATAATACAATCTAAAAATGCAGAGGCAACATCTGTGACCCATGGCACTAACTTACCAAGTGCTAGTCTATTTTTCCAGCCTATCAGTTGATAGGAAAAATATCACTTTAGATATAATAATTAATCATTAGTCAAAATGAATATCCCCATTGGTTCCTTGCCTCTCAGACAACCCTGCCTGGCCTGACGATAAATCAGGGAAATCCATTCTTTAATATCCAATGGAATGTATTTCCAGGCAGCCTCTTTCCTCTACAAAGTAACAAAACACTTTGCAGAAACCGTCTATCATCCGCTGTGGGGGGACAATGTTCCCAAGGTGCCATTTGAAGGAAGGGAAATGCAGAGCTCAAAGGAAGGGAGGCAGCCAGTTCAAGATGGCGGCCATAAATGAGAGAAAAGCCTTCTTGGTGCAAGGGGCTCTTAGCTGGGCAGCAGACAATAGCTAGCACCTTCCCCCTCCAGGCCAACTGACCCCTCCCCTCTCCCCTTCCTATGGCCCCTCCTCTTAGCCCTCCATGAGAAGCCACTCAGCAAATCCCTTCATCCTCCTGATTCTAATGGCTGCTGCACATGAATCATTCCAGGCCATTTTCTGCCTTGATTCTAGGCTCTCTCTGGATCCACTGAAATATTTACAGCACCCACAATGCTCCAAGAAAATAAGCGGTCTGAAGAGTGTGGAAGAAAGACAAGTGGGTTGGAAATGAGGAAGGGGCCGAGGCATGGAGCACGACCCTAGCTCTATCTTATTTTTGACTGTGACAGGGACCTGGTTCTCCTCATCTGTAAAAGAGAAGGTGTTGTTAATGATTTTCAGTCTGTGCACCTGGGAGACCTAAGTTTCTGTGGCAGTGCCTCGAGGTGAGGTGAGGAGGAGGATTGGGGAGTGAAGGAGGAGGGGAAGACGCCCCCAAACTTCAACTCAGCGTTCAGCTTTCATTGTTTTCTCTATTAGGTTTTTGATTCCAAAACCCCTGAGTCAGATGATCTTTAAAACCACTTCCAATTTCAAAATCCTATAACTCTCTATCTCAATGCTGCCTACTCTATGGCTGCATTTGGGAGTGATTTAGGAAATGCTGCTTCATTTTAAGGCCTATAATTGCCTCTCGGTGATTCGACAGTGATCCTGGAGGGGGATCCCCCCTCCCCTAAGGGGCCATTTGACAAGGTCTGGAGGCTTGTTTGGTTGTTACCACTGGGGAGGTGGGAGCTACTGGCATCTAGCCGGGAGAGCCCCTGACACTGCTGAACATCCTACAATGCACAGGACAGCCCCATAACCAAGAATGATCTGGCCCACAGTGCCCAGGTTGAGGAAACCCTGTACTAGACTATTTACACTGAACAAAGCATGCTCATAGGTGAGCTTCTGAGCTGGGATGGCTCCATTCAGCTTTTCTTCTGCCCCAGCTCACACCTAGAGGTTAAGTCTACTCTCAGCTCCAACCTGCCAAGACCTCCTCTGAGCCTTGACTCTGAGACACAAGAACGTTCCCTGTCCTGAGGACAGTGGCCCTCAGATCTCTTTAGTTAAACTCTAGGAAAGAAACTTGCACTGTCAGGGGGTCTCTTTAACACACCTTCACTCATCTGATACCCAAGTGGCCAGAAGCTTCCCAAAGTGCTGCAGGCTCAACTTCAATTTAGATGAAGAGCTGGTGATAGTAATACAAATACTGAACTTATTACTCATTCATTTAACAAATATTTATTGATTACTCACTATATACCAGGAACTATTCTAGGTGAACTAAACAAAGTCCCTGGATTTATGAAGCTTGCATCCTAGTGGCAGGGGAGGCAGCAAAGAAACAAAAGCACGAATACATATCTAACACTCAGATGGTAACCAGTGCTATAAATATTAAAAAGCAGGGTAGGGGGATGGAGAATAATGAGAGATTACAATGGCTAGGACAAAGCCTCTCTAATGAGGCAACATTTGTGCAAAGTCCTGAAAGCTCGTAGACATCCAGGGGAATAAGGTTCGAGGACACAGGAGCAGCAAGAATAAAAGCTGGCAACTCTGAGTGTGTGCGGAAGAGTTGAAGTCAGCAGGCCACGTCCCAGTATATCCACTCAGCCCAGTATGATATTTAGATTTTATTATGAAAGAGATGGGGAGCCACTAGAGAATTCAGAGACAATGTTCATAAACTGATCCATGCTTTAAAAGAAAGAGAAAAAACCCACTTTCTAGGCTTCAGTTGCTCTTGCCCTTCTACCCATCACTGTCCATGAAGCCCCAGTCTCAAAAGGCTAACATTTTCTTTTTTGCATTTAAAGAATAGAATAAATAAACACACAAAGCCAGCCTTCCTTTTTCTTTAGATTTATTTATTTTATTTATTTACTTTTATCCATTTTTATACCCCACCCCACCCATCCCCGTTTTTGATGTTTTTGTGTCCATTCGCTGGGCAATTCTCTGTGTCTGTTTCCTGCCCTCTCTTCTCATTCTTCTGTCTTCACTGGAATTCGATCCTAGGAACCTCCGATGTGGGAGAAAGGCATCCCACTACATGCACCACCTTAGTTCCTGGTTTCTCGGTGCGTCTCATCTTGGCTTTCCCTTTTGTAACTCTCCTGGTATGTCATCATCTTGCTGTGTGGCTCCGTGGGGCCTGACAGCGCACCCATGCATGGGGCCTGGGGGGCTCCACTTGCAGGGCCTGACAGCGCACCCATGTGCGGGGCCTGGTAGTCCACGTGCCTTCCATATTTTTCTTTATTTTTACCGGGAGGTTTCAGGGGTCAAACCCAGGTCCCTCCATATGGGAGACAAACACTCAACCCTTTGAGCCACATCTGCACCCCTCCCCACAGCCTTCCTTTCATCATAAGGACCTTCCTGATGTTCTAAATCAGAACAAATATGAAGTTCTCAAGTTCAGTAATAAGCAAATGAATAAGTCAATGAAAGAAATCCCTTGCCACGCACCATTTTTGGAAGAGGGACAGGTTGCGGTGAAATGAAATCAAACCACAGAGTCTGCATCCCAGAAAGGCTTGGAATCCCTAATAGTGGAAGTCTGAGAGCAGGAGAAGGTATGGCTATCTGTAATTCATTCCTAAATTGCCAGCCCTTCCCAAGGAACTTTTCAAATAGATCGTGACATTTGTTTAAATATTTACTGACTTGTTGACCTAACGTTTTGGTTAATTAGACTTTTTTTTAAAAAAGCAAACATTAGAACAGCAACTTAATCCAGACATGCTCAACAGTGAGATGGCTCAGCCAGGTCAAGGTTAAGTGTTAAGTTGCGATTTACCAAAATTGTTGCATCCAGTCAGGAAATTAAGTGGAAATATCAGAAAGAATCTTTGTATGTAAGACGGTTAAGCTCCACCCCCACCCCAGGTTCTGTGGTTCTTAAAATTAATTGTTGCAAAACCACTCATTTAAACTATAAAGATTTTCCAGCAATTGTTTTTCTATCATTTCCCCTTAAATTTGTGTTTAGCCCCAAATCTCTTTTTTCTCCAATATGCGCTTGGCTGAAAAATTCTGTGGCTGTTCCTACAAAACAACAACGACAAAAAAGCTATTTTAAGATGTTGCCTTTGAGTCCTTGGCCTTTTTAAACTTTTAATGGCTTTGTGCTCCAGTAAGTGCCTTCCGGTTAACACTTCTCCTCACTGGCCTCGGGGGTTTCTCTGAAGCTAAGCTGAGAAGACCCGTAAGCAAGATCACAGGAACAGAGGGGTTTATGTCACTTAACTACAGGCCTGTGGACTCCAGCTCCCCTTGCCAAAAAGGACTTTACACAGATTGTCTCAGGGGAGAAAAAAAAATACAAAACATCCAATACAGGGCAGGAATTGGAGTCAGTGGCTACCATGACAACTGTGGTGGGAGAGCTCAAGTTGCTGGGCTGGGGCAGGATCTGCAGGGGAGAAGTGGTCATGGAAAGGGAATGATGTTTTTGGTGGTCACATAATCTCTCTGAATTGGCTCGATTTGAAGACAGTTGCAGCTGCAGAATGATGTTAATAATAGTATGTCAGTTAGTTAGTGGCTTAGTTTGCTGAGCTGCTATGACAAATACCATAAACTGGTTTTGGCTTAAACAATTTATTGGCTCATGGTTTCAGAGACTAGAAGGCTTGCTTCCTCCCCAGGTGGGTCATTCTAGTTGGCTGGCAATCCTTGTGTTCCTTGGATTTCCCATCAGATGGCAAAGTCTTCTCCTTTCTTTTCCGAGTTTCCGCTAACTTCTGGCATCTGGCTCCTCCTTGTCACTTTCTCCAACTCCAGCTTCTGGTTTCTCTCTCTCTCTCTCTCTCTCTCTCTCTCTCTTTTTATCGGGAGGTCCCGGGGATCGAACCTGGGTCCCTCCATATGGGAAATGGACGCCCAACCATTTGAGCCACATCCGTCCCATGGTTTCTTTCTCTTTATAAGGCCTCCAGGAATCCAGATTAAGACCCAACCTCATTCAATTGGGCTACGCCTATCTAAAAATAACATATTTGAGAGGTCCTATTTACCATGGGTTCACACTCACTGGAATATGGATTAAGAACATGTCTTAATTGGGGTACACCATTCAATATACCACAGTTAGTTAATTATAGAGAGCTAGTGTGGTCCATACATTTTATCTTCACAACAACCAAAAGAATTGAATACTTTTACGATCTGTTTTTCTCTGAGGAGGAAGCTGCAACTCGCAGGTCTGGTGGACTCCACTGCACCACTTCACTATTTTGCCTGAAGCCCCAATAAGAGAAAGGGAAATGCCTATCCCTGGAATCTGGAGATTTCCCTGGCCCCCTTTGATATTCTGTTGGGAGGGAGACCCAGGGCATCTCCCAGGGATGAAAGGCTCCCCTTTTACTCTCACATAGTCTCCCCCAGCAGATCAGCAGTCTACACAGAAGGAGCAGTGAATTAAAGATAGCTGCACATCCTTTGCCTCTTCTTCCATCAAAAAATGGAAACTATTGACCTTCCCTTTGAATACGTGGGCTGGCCCCATGACTTTCTGTGCCCAATAGATGGTGGTAAAAGTAAAACTATTTAACTTCCAAGGCTAGGCCTTGAGAGAGCCACAGCCTCCAGTCTCGTGTGATTAGAGCATATCCTCTCAGAACCACACTGTAAGAAAGCCAAGCTACAGGTAGTAGAGCCAGGCTGCTTCCTACACTACCCAACGGTCCTAGCTGTGCTCCTGGCCAGCAGGCTTCCCCTCCTGCTAGCCGTGGGAGGGAGTCCTCTGGGCTGTTACAGCCCATTCAAAAATGCATGGAGCAGAAGAGCTGCCAGCAAGATAATAAACAGTGGTAGCTGTGTTGGTTGTTTTAAACCATTCAGTTCTGGGGTCATTTGTTTATAGCAATAGGTAAAGAGAACAGTCTGTCTGCACAGGAAAATGCCCCCTTGGAGAGGAAAAACGTTGAAAGCGCTCTGTTCATGGAGCATCCTGCTCTGCTGGGGCGTGGTGGGGTGAGAACTCTCCTTTAATGGGATTCCTTGTTTGCATCTTGGGGAGGTGGGGAATGTAGGAAGGTTACGAGTGACTCTCAATTGGAGTGCTGCACCTTTGCTTCTTTTCACAGCATTCCTATATCACTCTCACAAATTACCCAGTCTCCACATGCCTATTGAGGCCTTGGATTGAAGCCAGGGAATGGATCTGCCTACCCCAGAATCCGGGAGGACAGAATCTTGGAAGTGATGCCCAAGGTGCTAACGAGGTCTAGAGAGAAAACAGCAGGAGCTGTTCTCTTCCCCACACACCCTATTTTTTAAAAAGTATTTGTTGATGAATTGAAGAGTCACTGAATGCCTCTCTCTTCTTGGGCAAGTTATTGAACTTCCCCAAGCTTCACAGTCCCCATTAAGTTGTTGTGAAGGTTACATGTGAAAATATGTGTAAAGTTCTTAGCACAGTATCCTGTTAACATTCCGCTCTCAGTAAACCTCCTCTCTGAAGCTTTAGTGGGTTTTGTTTTCATATCAGAACAGATTATGGATCTGTATTAGGTTTATCTCTGAAAAGGTAGCTAGTTCCAAAGGTGAGCATGTTCCAGAATTATAGTTAAACCTGTTGTTCTGGCTCCACTATAGCATCCATGGAACTACTATTAAATCAAAGTAATCTTCATAAAATTCCAAGAGTAGACAGATGGTCTTTGCCCATGGTGCTCCCTTCCTTACTGCTTCTGAAAAGACAAATAGAGGCTGTTCTGCAAACTGTGCTGGCAGCATCTTTTTTTTTTTTTTTTTTTTCAGCTTTTTTTGGCAAAAGGCAATCCGTCTGCCAGCTGTTGGGATACACAACCTCTCCATCAAGTGTAACTGGATGGCGAGCTGGCAGATCCGTTTTCACCTGAAGCAATGGCCTGTGTGTTCCGTCCTGGGGTTTAAGGCCCTGTGCTGCATGTGGGTACTTCCACAGTGATGTGCTCAATCAAGTGCTCTACAATTCTCCTTGCTTCGGATCAGTTTCCATGGCGGATTTGCCAGGCTTCTGAGTTTCCGAGAAGACCGCGTACCCTTGCGTTCACCTATTCCACTGAACAAAAAGTCTATAGTTTTGAACTCTAATTTTACAAAGAAGACTTCTTTTGGAGACACAAAGTGAGGACTGGAGTCTTTTCCTTGCAAGAGACACAAGCCCCAATGTGACTTTTTTCAAAGAGTTGGAGGACGTGAGGCTGGCATGCAGAGGGGGGCAGAATTCCTATTTCTGCTGGTTCCTTAAGGCAGCACAGGAAGCTCGGTGCCCACAGGAGCCTCGTTAATGAGCAGGTTATACAATATTCATGGTGCTGAGTTTAACTCTTCAAACAGAACGTCTAATTGTGAAAAGAAAAAAAGAAGTTAAATTACAGCTAAGACAACAAAGCAGGGCAAACTCCCTCTGTTGATAAACTATCCTTTTCCCTCCTTCCCACACCACCACTCACTGACTGACGGGAGGCACAGCAACTCCCTGTCCTCATCAGCTATTCTCATTAGCTCTGATCTGGCCCAAACAGGGCCCCTGAGAGACCTGGAACAATGTCCTGCTCAGAGGACTGTTTTCTTCCTGCCCACGGAGGGAGCGATCCAGTCCTATTCCTCCGGAACCAAAACAGTACTGCTCATCCTGATCTTCCTGACATGAACAGCCTCACCACCAGTGCTCCTGGCCACAGGGTCACCCGCAGTCTTGCTGAAGGACACTTCCGACCACCTGCAGTGATACTGGGTGTGCAGGTAGCAAAGGCCGGCAGCCAGGGCCATGCCCAGGGTAGCCGAAAGGCAAAGCAGGATTGCCAGCTGGGGAGTCCTGAGCCGGATGCCCAAAGGGGCGCTGGCTCACTCTTGCCCAACCTGCGGCTGTGGGTTTGTCTTTCTGGGGTATCCCTTCCCCACTCCAGGGTCCTTGTGGTTCGACTGAGGCAAGAAGCTGGCAGAGGCTACCGATGCCTCCGAGTGGCCTGCGGCAGATAGCCTGGAAGTGGCAGAGCTGTGGAAGTCAGGGGTCAGGTTGGCTGCCCCATCCTCCTCCTTAGTTTGTGCCTCAGAAGACCAGAGGGGCAGAGGGTAGGAAAGGTGGACAGTGTACAGGGGAGGCCTCGTGGTCCCATTGGAGGCCTCTGTCATATCCTAGAAAAGGAGAGGGAAAAGTAGAAGTCAAAGGGGCTGTGTTCGCCCAAGTGGCCACTGAACTTCGTAACCAGACTGTGTTCCTTAAGGATCCCAGGCAGCAGCTGAAAAGCCCAGCCCCTTGCCTGCTCCTCAAAGAGCCCAAGGAGATAAATACGCACTTAACTGACAGTGATGGGGTGGCTAATGGAAAGCCCACAAAGAGCTTGCCAGCCAATTATAAGAATAAACTTGGGATCCTTTAGGAGGCTTCCAAACAAATATGCGCAGTTGTGTCCCCTCAGACGGGTGGGAGCTTTTAGTATGTCTTTTTCTGCTAGAACCCATGCAAGAGGGACCACTTAATCTTACTGTAGGTTCTGATAAATTTGAGTAAGAATATTATACTATGTTTTCTTTTGTGTCCCTTCAAATACTTCAAAGGAATAGTAAATCACTGGGCATGTATATTTTTTACAGCCCATTGACCTACCCTCCAGAAACACACATGGTGTTTTCGACGCCAGTGTTATGGAGGGGAGCAGGGAGAAGAGAGGAATTATTAACCGAGGCAAAGTGGAAAAACAAATCGCTAAAGCCATCAATCCCTACAATTGCCAATAACTTCAGAGACCCTGCGTGTGATGGAGCGGCCGGTTTTGCTGGTATTGATTGGGAGAAAGACGCTATGTGTTTATCATGCCCTTGCTTCCATCTCTCTGACTTTGGTTACTAGTATCACAGCTCTGGTTTCCCAGCCTGGGATCACAGCACCAAACTCACCCGTCACACTCGATGCAAGACCTTACCTGTTCATCCCTGTCAGAGGGCAAGCAAGTTTCCGATGAGCCAAAGCTAGGCGGAGCCTGAGTCCTAAAGGGGAGAGTGGAAGGATTGAGTTGGGAGGGCACCAAATGCACCAAACAGCAACCTTTCCCTGTCACTGCTGTGTAACCTGATAAAACTCAGCTTTGCTTGGAAAGGCTCCTGAGAGTCACATGAGCAGCTGGGGGATGGGGACGGAGGTGAGTGGGGATGGCAGCAAAGCTTTCACCAGATGCTTGTATTTTTACTTGCCTCCCAGAGACCTCTCCTTGTCCAAGACAGTGTAGTTTCCCTGGGTGATTACCATACCCAGGTCCACCTGACCAATAGTCCTTCCCCAATCGGGGCTTCTCACGTACTTAGGAATGAATATGGCTGAGATCTTTTTCTGTCAGTCTTCAAGAGGTGCCCAGTGCTTGGCAGAGTCCCACCGCCTGCCCTGAATGGCCCATCCACTGCCCATTACCTGGAGTGGGTGCTGGCTCTGGAGGCAAGGCCCTCTGAGGAGAGTCTCCTGAGGGCAACCAGCCCCTCCAGCCCTCGGGCATGCAGGGACAGCTCTAGGTGGGGGGCGCTGTGCCCACTGGGCTGCTGGCCACTGCTGCCCGCAGAGGCTGTGTGTGGAGCTGGCTGGGGCAGTGCGTCTGCTCCCCTGGGAAACTGTGTCACCCAAACCGTGTGGTCCTCTTCTGCAGCTCTGGTTAGGCCAACAGCAATGACATCCGTGTGCTGCTGCGGAAGAGCCATGGAGGCGCTGGGGGCTGAGCGAAGAGAGTGAGAGCAGTTTCCTTGTATTGATTGGCACAAAGAGCTGACATAACAGGGTAAATACTGGAGACTTTAATGTACCTTGAGGACAGACCATTAAGGCTATCCCACTCAAAACTGCCAACATCAAAGATGATCTGCCCAGGAATATAAACCCCTGACCAAGCAGTGAAGCACCGATTTCTTAGATCTTTTTAAAGAAAAGTGCCCGGCCCTTCTGGCTTACACATTCTTAATAGCCACCAATCAGGGAATAGAGCAACCACTGTGACCACTGTAGATTTTATCTCATCTACAAAAAAAAACCTGCTTCTGGTTAGAGAAAGAGAAGCTCACAAATCAACAGTTTTTAGAAGTCCTAAACCTTTCTTGCCATAAAATTAACACTGGAAGTGTTCATGGTGGTGATGAGGACTCGGGCCTCTGTTATGGGCAGAGATGAGATGACTGCCCTTCGCTGCCCTTCACCAACTGATGTCCCCTCTGGAACTGGCCAGCATGCTGGCCCAGGGAAGTGGATAGAGCCTCCAACGGGGCCACAAGCAGCCACAGACTTGCTTGGGATCAGATTCCTGCCGGGGTTTAGATCCCTGCTCTGGCAATTCCTGGCCTCCCAGAGCCTCAGTTTCTTCGTTTACAAAATGGGGCTATACTGATGGCAGAGAGCTGTGGAGGGGGCGAGATGGAATTGTTCAGTTACTAAGAAAATGGAGCACATGCTGGCAAGTGTGCAACATGCCCTGAGGGGCTGCCAGGATGATGACTGTGATGACAGCCATGATGTTGAACAAAGGCAGTGTTGACAGAAGTTCCTCCAGCCAAGCATCCACCCAGGTTGCATTGAACCTCTTGGTTTTGCTGTTTTGTCTTGTTTTTTTTCAGTGCCACTTTGTTCCAATGTCTTCGGCACTCAGCAACATTGAGATTGAAGTGACGAACAAAGCAGCACAACACAGACATACAGAGCGTGATGGTTTCAAACTCCTGCCTGAATTCTAAATGTACTCAGACATTTCCTGCAGACCCACTGTGTGCTGAGCATGGTGCTGGGTGCTGGGGACAGTGAAGTCCTGCAGACTTGTATTGGTGTCCCTGAACTTAACATCTAGGAGGAGAGACACTTACGGACACAACCATGTAAATTACAATGTGATAAGCACTTTAGCACCAGAGATAAGGAAGCAATTACATGTGTCTACCAAGAAGTGGGGAGCTTCACAAAGGAGCTATCTGAACGGGCCTTCAAAGATAAATCATTCACCTAGAGCAATGGTCCAGTTTGAGGAAATGTCAGAAGGCAAAGCATGGAGACATAAAAAGGGATCATGCCTAATGGGGTAGGGTAGGACCCCAAAGTGTCCTAGGGGGTTCTTTGGGAGATAAGTCTGGGAAACGCAATATACTATTTTCCCTGTTTTGAAAATACACATTGGCTTATTAAAGTCTTCTTACAGTTAAGAAATCTATTTCACTTTTTCAAATGACATCCCACAACACATACACACACACTACACACACACACTTCTTTTCCTGTGGGAAACACTGGGGTTTATGTAAAGGAGAGAGGGCAGTGGGGAAGACAGGCTGGGGACAGAGCGGATGGCGGCAGGAAGCACGCTGTCGCTGCTTGGACTGCAAGCCCCTGAGAGCTGGTTCCCAGCAGGGTCAGGCATTGGAGAGTTCTCTGCTAAATATGACGCAACTTCCTGAAGCCTCACATTCGTTCATATTCATATGAAAATAAGCCTGATTATGCTTGGGATTAGAATGCAACAGTTGCATGATTTATAAAATAAAACATGAGGTTGCAAACAAATGTTGCATGGGTTTGCAAGGTCTTTTTCATGCCACACTCTCAGACCCTGAGATCTCCACTCTGCTTTTAGGAGTATCTTTGTGGAAAGATTGGTGGAAGACTGCTGGAAAATGGGGAAGAGATAAAGTTTTGAGGATAAAGGTAGATACTGGAGGGGGGTCCCCCAAGTTGTCTCTGTGCCTGGATATGCTAAACTGAGCAGAGACAGGAATTCAAACCAGATCCTGGCCTTACACACATTAGCAAAGAATAAAGGAAAGAACAAAAGAAACTGGGATCGAAAGGAATAAGGATTTGATTCTTCTGTGTAAGTGACTGGATGCCTTCATGCAAGCATGTGTTCAGAGCACTTAATTAGAAAATCTGATGAAAAGGAGTTCCATATCACCAGGAATTTTTAGGGAGGTTAAACATTCTCTAGCTGGTTAGTTTGCTTTCAGAAGTTCATGGGCCAATGGAAACCAAAGTTATATGGTGAGCCAGGAAGGGTCCATTCCCATTGAAACAGCCTCTCATTCCTCATTCAGTTCTCCAACCCAGCTGCAAAGAGACTTTACCTACTGTGGAAAGGAACAATAAAAAACAGAGGAGGTTTTACAAAAAGGGGAGGGAGGGTGGGAAGCTCATTTCTTTCTTGTGCTCGCTTTAGGGGACTGAGGAAATGATTAATAAAATATTTTGATTTTTGAGAAATATTGTGGGGTGGGAAAGGGTGTGCTGATTTTTGGTTTTGTAACACAGCTCTCACCAACCACCCTGGGGCCCAAGTTAATTTGTTAGGTTGAGCCAGACAAAGAGCATTTGCTGCAACAAGCAAAGTGCGGGCCTCCCGCCCTCACTGCTGTATTGTCGCGTCTCTAAGACTGCTGCAGTTGGCCCTGGCAGGCATTTATTGCTTGCTTTGCAGAGCAGGAGTAACTTCTCAGTGAACACAGAAAACTGTAAAAATAACGATGAGGGGCATATGGGAATCCCCTATATTTTTTATGTAACATTTATGTAATCTAAGTATCTTTAAAAAATTAAAAAAAAAAAAAAATATATATATATATATATATAATAATAACGATGACCACCAGGCTAGCTAATGCGGTGGCAAACTGTACCTGGGACAGCTCCTTCATGGCCACCCGGCTCCTCGCCACCATCAGAAGGGCCTCCACTACGCATCTGCTGGGACACCACGGATGACTCAATCCTGGCCCAGTAGACGAAATATGACTGGACTACTGATAACCTGCGGGATAAGGAAGAGCAGAGCCATTCGAGGATTTGGTTGCCCTTACGTTAGACCTTGGGCCATCCTAATCAAAGGAGAAAACACCCTAAAAGATAAAGAAAAGGCACAAAAGTCTAAATGAATAGAACTAGAGAGAGATTATTATCCCTTTGAGGAACTTTATTCTTTTTCAAAAGAAAAACTCAATGGCAGCAAATAATTAGAATAGCAGAGGATATTTACAATTACCCTCCTGAATAAATATATTCTCCATAAAAATCTCATTTTGATTAAAAGGCATCTTCTTGAACTAAAAGTGTTTAGACTCGAATAAGAGGTTTCATCTTCAATTTTATTATTAGCCACTGCTGGTATATTGTTAACTGAATTACATTGCTAATTGAAGATTTCATAGTTAATTCATTTCTATTGTAATTGTAGATTCTATTGAAAATTAGAGATAAATCATTAATAATTTAAATATTTTGAGCACATGATTCCCTTCTTCAGTAAAAATCACTTTCACAAACATCTCCTTTACCCTCCCCCAAATTTCACTGAGGTAGGTATTCTTGGCAACATGATTTTTCCCATTTTAAATATTCAGAAGGCGGTCATAAAAAAATGTGATTGATTTGGCTGAGGTCACCCAGAGAGTCCAAGTGCAAGTGAGCGGCCACGTTTCAGGCCTCAAGCACGTTTTCCAGGCTCAGTGGGTGTTACTGTGGGAAAGCACTGCGGGAGGTCAGAGAGCAAAGAAAGGGTGGCTTTGCGAGAAGCTTCTCGTCAGCTCCTTTATCTGCCAGATAAAGAGAACATCTTCTAAACTACTTCATAGGTAGGACACAGCAGCTACAATGGCTAAATTTGAAAATAGAAGTGGAGGTGCTTTAAGAAATAAAAGTAACTTACAGCTTTAATGCCTTCGGACCACAAGCATTCTCTGCATTTGAAAAGAGCCAGAGCCCTGGGCAGAAGCAGGGATGCCCCAAAGTTGCAGTGGGCACGATCATTCTGATTTTTGGTTTTGTAACACAAAACTCTTCCTGCCTATCATGCCTGCTGCGTGAGGCCAGCGTGAAGCCGTGGAGGGGACGCTGCAGGGTGGGCGGGTGGACACATATATCTAAGCCCCCCACCACCACCTCACACCCCACTGCAGGGCGGAAGCCTGGGACCCAGCTGGCCCCTGCCCTCAGCCTCACTGATATAGTTAAGACGTGTAGGAAGGAGAACAGGAGAAGAGCATGCCCTTTCCTGAAAGTGCAAAAATTCTCTTTCTTGGTAAATGCAAGTGTCTGAGAAGGATAACAAGTGTCTCATCCTGAGGAAAGGTGATGCTTCTAAGATACTTACTGTTGCCAGGAACCGTCCTGAGCCCTCTGCATACCTTGGCCCTTTCTTCCCCACCCACGCCTGTGAGGTAGCCTTATCATTATTTTGCCCATTTGATAGACAACAGCCAGAGCACAGAGACAAGTGGCTTTCCCTGGTCCCACCCCAGTAAGAGCTCAGTGGCTGTGCCCTTTACTGTCCACTTGTCCATCTGTCTTCTGTCTCTTTCTCGGCTCCCTCCCTAGTCTCCCACCACCAGCTATTTTGTCCTATGGTCTGAATTTCTTTGGGAGTTTGGCCAAAGTTCACCTGTGCCTAGAGAGAAGGAGAAATAAACATACTCTAGGACCATGGGGGAGAGGTTTGGCATAATTTTTTTTTTCCAGTTATACTCAGCATAGGTTTTCTAGTCTGGACAGCCTTGTATGTGGCTGGACGGGGACAGAGAGCATAAAGGAAGGGAGAAGACAAGCTCCGCTCCTTTCAAAGTGGAAGGTTCAGTTGCTAAGAAATAGCACTTGACTGGCGTCCTTACAGGAATCGGATGACCCCAGGGGCTGGGCAGGGGCCTTCCACACAAACGAACAAAAGGTTTCTTTTCAGGGACTTGTCAGAGTGGGTGATGGAGTCAGACTCTTCAGAACATGTCATCCGCTTGGAACCAGGAGGAAGGAAAACAAAAGTGCCAGCTATTTGATGATTAGATACTCTCCGAGCCTGAAGTAGAAATCCCATGAAATCACGACTGCTCCTCACAGTCACTGCAACAGAAAACAAGGTGAGCAGCTTGCCTTATGGCCAAGGGGCTGTTATACGGGTATTTTCAAAATAAAAGCTTGAGGCCATCCCCACACTCCCTGCCCACCACTCAGAAAGCAAACAGTTAATTAGGAGAAAAAAGTTGAAGTCCTATTTCAGACCAGAATAAATTCCATTTGGATCAGAGATATGTAAAAATGAAACATAAAAGAACTAGAAAAATGTAGTATTTCTTTTTTTCTAATATTGACATGTGGAAAGCCTCTCTAAACAAAACCCAGAGGCCCTTAAAAAATCTGCTGCATTAAAAAAACCTGAATGTGGATGAAGTAAAAAATCAAATGATAAATGGAGAAAAGTATTTATAAAATCAAAAACAGACAAATATACACAGAATTATGGTGGATCAGTAAAAGGGATATTTATGTCAAAGGACACAAAGAGATATAATAAAACAAGTAAGTGCCACCATAATTTAAAAAGCAAGTGAAAATGAGACACTTTTTATACCTGTCATATTAGCAAATATTAAAATGTGTGATTGTAACCAGTATTGATAGGACAATGGAAAAACTAAGACACCCATTCGCTGATGCTAGAACTATAAACCATGAAAGTCTTTGGGGGGTAATCCGACAATATCTTCCAATTTTAAGATGCAGTGAGTTACCCTTAGATTTGGCAATTTCATTTCTAGTAATTTTTCTTGTTGACATACCACATAAATAAATATGGTAAATACTGAAATTCACTCTCTACTTATTCACGATTTTAAATTCATGTGGCAAGTGGAGCTCTTTTCAGGGGAAGTTAGGCCTCTCCCTATCGCCAGGGGATGAATTGTCATTAGACTAAACCAGTGTTGGTAATTCCATTCCTCTTCATCAGTAGCCCAAGTCTGGCCAATGAGGCAAGTCTGCTGGGAGGGCTGGTCACTCCCAAGGATAAATCTTTTTGCCCTTTATCTTTTATTTCAGTCTTCCTTCCTTCCTTCCTTCCTTCCTTCCTTCCTTCCTTCCTTCCTTCCTTCCTTCCTTCCTTCCTTCCTCCCTCCCTCCCTCCCTTTCTTCCTCCTTCCCTCCCGCTTTCTCACTTTCTTTCTCTCTCTTTCTCCCTTTCATTTCTTTCTTTCTTTTTGCTTTAAAAAAATTTTTTTTAGAGAAGCTGTGAGTTTACAGAACAATCATACATAAAATTCTCATATACCACCTTATTATTAACACCTGGCATTGGTATGGAACATTTGTTAATTGATGAAAGCACATTTTTATAGTTGCACTATCAACTATAGTCAATGGTTTAACTTAGGGTTCACTGTTTGCATAGTTCCATGGATTTTTAAAAAATTGTTATTCTGTTACCACATATACAACCTAGTATTTCCCATTTTAACCACATTCAGATATATATTTCGGGGTTGTTAATTGTGTTCATAATGTTGTGATACCATCACCACCATCCATTACCAAAACAGTTCTAATCATTCCAAATAGGATCCCTGTACATTTCAAACCTTAACTTCCCATTCCCTATCCCCACCCTGTCCTCTGGTTACCTATATTCTAGATTCTGACTCCATGGCTTTGCTTATTCTATTTATTTCAAATCAGTGATATCACACAATATTTGTCCTTTTGTGTCTGGCTTATTTCACTCAACATGATATCTTCAAGGTTCATCCATGTTGTCGCAGGTATCAGGACATCATTTTTTTACGGCTTAAATAATATCCCATTGTAGGTATATACCAAGCTTTGATAGCAGTGTGAGGCCTAAAACAATGGCAGTCATCCTGAGAATGCGCAAAGACGAACAAATGAATGAAAACGCAACCTGCTGATGAGGGCAGAGCAGGAAAACTGAAAAATCTTAGCATCCTGATGACATCATTGAATGGCTTCACCAAATGCAGAAACCCCCACCTCCAGACTTGCAGGAGAAAATTATATATTTATTTGTTAAATTCCTGTCATAGGCTTTTCTGATACTTACAACCAAAAGCAATCTTGAGTCATACAATGAGCAAAGGTATATTTGTAAGGATGTTCATCAGAATTATTTATAATGCCAAAAATTGTAAAAAGTAAATACTAATCAGTAGGAAACTAGTTAAATCAATTGTGTGACATCCAGACAATGGACTGTTGTTTGGTCATTGAAAATAAATTATGTATGCAATAAAAGATATCAATATTATTGTGAGGTGATATATACAGACATTGATCAGAATAATTTAATTTGTGTGTTTGGGTAAGGTTATATTCATCTACCACACTTATATATACTTATAAGCCTGGAAAATTTCTGGAAAGATATGTGAAAAAACTTAACAACATTTACCTCTTGAGATTGTTTTACAGATTCATGCAATCCCAATAAAAGTTCCAATAGCATTTTTTTTTTTACAGAAATTGAAAAGCCAACTATCAAATTTATTTGGAAGGGTAAGGGGCCCAAAATAGACAAAAACATCTTGAAAAGAAAAACAAAATTAGAGGAATCATGCTATCCGTCTTTAAAGCATCCTGCAAAGCTAGAGTGGTCAAAACAGCATGGTATCGGCACAAGGATAGACATACTGACTAATGGAACCAAACTGAGAGTTCACATATAGACCTGTGCATATATGGCCAACTGATATTCGACAAGACCACCAAGCCCAATCAACTGGGACAGAATGGTCTCTTCAACAAATGGTGCTGGGAGAACTGGATATCCATATCCAAAAGAATGAAAGAGGAACAACACCTCACACACTATACAAAAATTAACTCAAGATAGATAAAAGACCTAAATATAAGAGCCAAGACCATAACTCTCCTAGAATATAATGTAGGGAAGCATCTATGAGATCTAGTAGTAGGACATGGTTTCATAAGCTTTACACCCAAAATACAAGCAATGAAATGAAAAATAAATAGGACATCCTCAGAATTAAAAACTTCTGTGTTTCAAAGGCATTAGTCAAGAAAGTGAAAAAGCAGCCTACTCAATGGGAGAAAATAGTTGGGGAAACCCTTATCCAATAAGGATCTAATATCCAACATATATAAATAAATCTTACATCTCAATAATAACCCATTTAAAAAATGGGCAAGAGATTTGAATAGACACATATCCAAAGAGGAAATACAAATGGCCAAAAAAATACATGAAAAGATGTTCAACATCACTAGCTATTAGGGAAATGCAAATCAAAACTCCAATGAGATATCATCTTACACATACTAGACTGACTGCTATTAAAAAAAAAAAAAAACAGAAAACTACAAGTGTTGGAGAGGATGTGGAGGAATAGGAACACTCATCCACTGCTGGTGGGAATGTAGAATGGTGCAGCCACTATGGAGGATGGTTTAGCTGTTCATCAGGAAGCTATGTATAGAATTGCCATATGATCTGGCAATTCCAATACTAAGTATATATGCAGAAGAATTGAAAGCAGGGACACAAACAGATATACGTACACCAATGTTCATTGTAACATCATTCACAATTGCTAAAAGTTGGAAGCAACCCAAATGTCATCAACAGATGAATGGATAAACACAATGTGGTATATACATATGATGGAATTTTACTTAGCTGTAAGAAGGAATGAAGTATTGACAAATGCAACAACATGGATGAACCTTGACCTTATGTTAAATGAAGTAAGCCAGTCACTAAAGGACAAATCTTCCATAATTGCTGCTATGAACTAAGAATATCGAGCAGACTCATGGAGGTAGAGTCTGGAAGATATGTTACCAGGAGATAGAAAGGGAGTAGAGTGGTAAGGCAATGCTCACTGTGGGCAGAATCTATGATAATGTAGATGGTGGTGGTTTGGGAGTAGATGGAGTTCAGGGAGGTGCAGCAATATGAGTCGGTTCAACAGTGCTAGAGTGGGAATGGGGGGTTGGGGTAATCCAGGGAACTCGGGGAAGGGCTGGATGAAGGAACAGATCAATGTGTGGCTTGGTGAACTCTAGGGAGGTCAAGAACTGTAGTTGAGAACACAGAGGTGGGAGTGTTCTTGTGGATCTATGGCAGGGGAGTGTCACTGGTGCAGGGGGTTGGTGGTAGGGAGATGTGTGGGGAGGAGTGACCTGGGGCATGCTGCTATGGAGAATGAATGTATTTATATTGTCATAGGGTGTGCTCTCGGTAGGTGGAGACCCACACAATAATAAACAAAATATTAAACTCCCACCCTAGGGAGTCCTGCTACTTTCTCAAACAGAGTAGCAAAAATCTCTAGAGTATATAGGCAGAGCCTAATAAAAGAAAACAGACCAATATGCTAAGCCTTTGATATTAATGTTCATACTTATGAAACTTATTCTTGTAAAAGTGAAACAGCCTAATAACAAGTAATGCCTAAGAGTTGCCTCATGAAAACCTCTTTGTTACTCAAATGTGGCCTCTCTCTAAGCCAAATTCAGTGGATAAACTCACTATCTCCCCCTCCCTGCAACATGGGACATGGCTCCCAGGGATGAGCCTCCCTGGCACTGGGGAATTACTACCAAGTGCTACCAGCCATGCATTTGGAAAAAGACCTTGAGCAAAAGGGGGAAACATTAAATACAAAAGAGTTTTTATGGATAAGAGGTTTCAAAGTGAGTCGGGAGATCATTTCAGAGGTTTTACTTACGCAGGTCTTAGGCAGATCTCACTAACTGCCACAGTAAACACAGCCTCATAGAGGGGTGCTCCTGAGGGCTCTAGAGACATCTGGATACTATATGCAAGGCACACAACCTTAGGAAATCAGCACCCCGTTGGTGGGCCTTATCCTGGAATAGACGATAATCTGTTTCCCTGATAAAACAAGGTTAGACTCATTTATAACTTTCCTACTCACAATCCTTCAACCCTTTTTATTTGAACCTGTAAGTAGAGCTATACTGCTTAAATATATGTCCCAGAGACTTAAATCTGTTCATATGCCAGTTAAGCCCTGAATCTCAGCAGAGTTGTGGCCAATATCTATACCCCAGTCCATTGAACTTGCCCAGGACAACTAACAAAATTATGATGATGGACAGCCCTCATCCAAAAAAACAAAGAATACCTACAACTGCATGCAAAACAGTTTCTTCCATCTGCCCCATAAGCTCTAAGTGTCCTCCTAATCTGAAGCAGATCAGGCAACATCATCCCAAAAGCCTCAAAACTGAGGAATGAACAAACATAAGGGGCGAATGCAACCACGGACCAAAGTAGACTTATTGTTATTGTAGTAATGGAAGAACTTGTAACATTGATATAAAGATAGTGGCTATCAGAAGTTCTGAGGGGAAGGGGAGGAAAGAATGGCTGGAACACAGGGCATTTTTAGAGTGTTGGAATTGTTCTGCATGATATTGCAATAACAGATATAGTCCATTATACATTTTGTCAAAACCTATAAAACTGTACAGTGCAAAGTGCAAACCATAATGTAAACTACAGACCTTGGCAAGTAGCAATGCTTCAATATTTGTTCATCACTAGTAACGAATGTACTACACCAATGTAAGATGATGTTATTAATAGAGGAAAATGTGGGAGGGGGAGAGTTTGGATTATATGGGAATCCCCTATACCTTTGATGTAACTTTTCTGTAATCTAAAACTTCTCTAAAAATAAAGTTTATTAAAAAAAAAAAAAAGTTACCCCTTGGGAATAAAGTTGAATGTCCAGAACAAGGTAAGGGAAACTTTTACTTCTCATTTTCTACTCTTTGGTTCTGCTTTAATATTTTTAAAACATGTAATAATATTTTTAAGCTCTTTAATTTTTTAAATTAAAAGAGTAGCTAAAATACCTTCCCTGGGCTTGCAGAATACAGTTTTGTCTCTGTGGTCATTTTGTTTTCCATGCATTTGAACTTTTAGTAATCAACAGTTGAACAAATATTTAGTTATTATTTAATACCAAGCACTGTGCTAAGCACTGAATATACATCTATGAACAAGATAACACAGGCCTTACCTTTCAAGGTGTGCACGTATTAGTGTGGGATCCTGGCAAGAAAACAAAGTAATTGCAAAGTAATAAAGTAATAACTGACCCTTACTGGATCCATGAGATGCTCTGTCTGGCTCTTTATTACATATGTCTTCTTAGTTAATCACAATTCAGTTATGTTCCTCTGAGGACACCTTCAGATCACTTTTTCTTAGAATTCGGGTGTCAAAATATTTTGGGTTATTTCTACAGATTTTCCTCCTTAGTAGCCTGTTTTGATTCTCCCCGTTCATTCCCCTAGCCACAGAACATGGGGGTGCCAGGAATGGGTCACTGGGGTGCTGATATATTGATCCCCTCACCCTCTAAGTGGTTGGGGGAATCCTGGGGTGGTCAGAGCCCCCAGAGAACCTGTTCCCTCCTTGAACAGCCACTCGCATTTACCCAGTGAGCTATACACATCTTTGTCATGATGTGATGAAGTTTGAAAAGCTCTAATAGAAGAGCCTTAATTTAGGCTCTGAGAGTATGTCCTGTTGGTTACATATACTACCCCACAGATATTTTTTTGCCCACACTGATCATCATTAGAATAAAATTATTAGATAAAGTTATATGGAGAGACTAAATTTCATTTTTGTTTATCACCTCCCATGCCCATCAAAAGAATCAGCAAAAATCAAAACAGTTTTCTGTGCACACTTAGCTTTCACCTTAGGCACCTGCTGCAGCTTTCTTCTCAAGCTGGCACCAAGGAGCTTGCTTGAAGGTAAGCAGGCAGGACTCTCAAGTGAGGGATGAGTGGAAAAAAAAAACCTAGGGAAGGGCAACCTTCAGCCAATACATACCCCATCTCTTCATCATCCTGAGGGAAGATTTGGAGGCATGTTTCCTATGGTTTCTCAGAGGGTCCCTACTGGAATTACACCCCAATTGTCCACAGCAGAGACCTGCTCAATTTCACACCCCGTAGAGATGTCTCTTTTCCCAGCCTCACTTCCCCTTCTTCCTCACTTGTGCTTACTGCTTGCACTCAAGTTGTTTTTCTGCTTTTGCAGGAATCCAGATAAAACAAACAGGAAATCTTCTTTCCATCAAAAATAATTCTAGTTTTAAACAATGAGAAAAAAATGTATATTTCGCATGCACATGTGATACTTGAAGTTTGTTCAGGGTAATTACAGCTTATGATAAGGACAACATGATTTTTTACAATAATACCATTTGTGCCCTCTTTTCTACCAAAGATTAGTATAAATACATAGGGTATTTATCATGCGGTTTTCAGAGGTATAAATATCTCATGCTTATTTTTGCCTAAATAATTGCTCCTTAGGATTCAGCCAAGGTTCAGTCTAGAAAACTCCTGGTGGGAGGAACACAACTTGGAATCTGCACTAGAGCTCCTTGGAGGCTCTCAAATCCTCTCCCATACGTACCTGGAACCTTGTCGCCAGGTGAGTAGGACGACCTGCTTGTGTGGATGGTAACATGATGGATCCTGGGATTCTGAGGCTAGGCTTGAATGTGTTTGGGGTTCATGTCTGCACAGGCTGCTGAGCTGGCACCATGGGAGAAGGCAGCGGAGCAGGGGGCCAGGCAGAGGGTGGTACAGGCCCAGCCTGCCAGGGCTGCCGGGACCCTCATCCTGCCCTTTCCTGTATCACAAGAAACAACAGCTTCAGTCCACATGCTATTTCAGAAAACCATATGAAGTTTGGTTCACCAAACTTCTATGGGATGTGGCTGACCTGAATCTCATACTGCCTTTGCACCTGAGGTGCTACAAGTGCCCCACTGCCAAGATCAAAAAGGCATGCCTGGGGTGTAGATATGGCTCAAGCGGTTGAGAACCCACCTCCCACATAGGAGGAGGTCCTGCATTCAGTTTCCAGTGCCTCCTGAAAAAAACAAAAACAAACAACAAGAAAAACAAACAAGGAAACCAACTCAGGGAAGCTGGTGTGGCTCAGTGGTTGAGTACTGGCTTCTCACATACGAGGTCCCAGGTTCAATCCCTGGCCCTCAGTACCTAAAAAAAAAAAGACATGCCTGGCCACAGGAAAGGTTTGATTTCTAAACACACCTTCTCTTTTAAAACCTCTCTTGTAATTTTCTCGTAATATAACACCAGATGGCTTCTTTTTAAAGAGAGGATTTAATTATTAAGAAATAAGACCAAGAATATGTTTGTATTCTAATATGAACTCCTTACAAGCAGTCTGATAAACAAAGGTAGTATGAGCTCTAACACATTGTTGCTGAGTTAGCATCCAGTATTCCAATGTGGACACGCAGCATGGCATGTGGTAGCTGGATTAGAGGCTCATCTCCTCAGTTGCAAATTATACAGCTAAATGCTACAGGATTTCTGCCACCCATCAATTGTTTGAAGGTGATTTGCTGTTTGCAAACCTGTGGTAGCTCCTTGTCTTTTCTCCTGCTGTCTGTTTTTAGTTATTTCACTCCTTTTTAGGAGAGATGAACAGAGAAAGTTATACCCATGCCAATCTTTTTTTCCCCACCTTGTCAAATATACAGATCATAATTTGGTTCAGCAATAAAATAAAATGATTAAGGGAAATACAATCTATAGATTCAATTTCAGTTTTTTGGGTTTACCATCTCTAATACCTAGTGACAGAAAGAATTAGAAGTTGTGTAAAAGTGCTACAGATGAAAATACAGTGAGAGATAGCAAATAAGGCAGATGAAAAGCTTTCTGAATAAATGCTCAGGACGTCACAGGCATTTTAAAAACAGACCTATGTTTGTTTGCTTTATAGTCCTATGCACAGGCATTTTAAAAGTTTGAGTAATAATTTGATCTAAGGAGCAATGCAAGGCAACAACCCTCCTCTTAATAAGTTAGTTTTAAAAGGTGAAAATAAAATCTTAAACATCTAGTGAAAACTAGCTATACAAACAATAGACTGTGGAGATAGATAATACATACAACCAACCAAACGACTTCCACCCCATGCTATCTTCACACACACACACCCACACTCCCCACCTTTTCTATGGACAAGACACGGAGAAAGAGACAGGAAGGTGATCTGGAACTTACACCTCTTAGACTTGTCTTGCAAGCCCTTCAAACACCTCTAGCTTGGTTTTCCAGGAGGATCTGAAAGTCAGAAGCCTCTACGGCACAAGGGACCTTTCCTGCATCTTCCCAGACACATTTAAGGGATAAGGAACTGTAAGAGCATATTCTCAGCTAAGGGGGCCAGGGACCTTTCCCATTTTCTTTGAGGGGCCACATAGAAAAGACCCCTCGAGCCTCTGTTGATGGCAGAGGGTGGTCTCTCCACTCCAAATGCAGATCAAACCCAGACACCTATGGGGGAAGGGGAGTGAGTGCCGTGGCCACAGCCACGAATCCCCCCCTTCTCCTCTATGGACTTTGCTGTTTCTTCTTCCCCAACTTGTCTACCTGGACCCAGAAAAAACGTTCGCTTACCTAGGAAGACATTTTCCTTCAGGCTTGATGGAAGAGTTTCGCCCCTCAGAGCTGTAAAGACACATCCTTTAAACAGCAGTCTTTTCTTCTCCCATCAGCGTCTCCTCTAATGGGAAGGCTAACAGCTGTTACCGCTAATCCTCACCATCCCCAGGATCTGTCCTTCAGTGTCTAAATTGACCCTTAATCGTATTAGTTTTCTCTGAAACCACATATACACACCCACACATTTCCAACCACATCAACATTATTCCAGTCTGTACCACAAAAGACAAAGTGAAGAACTAGAAAGAACTGGAACTTGTTTTGCATATAACTAGCCTTGGAGTCCTGGGCAGAAGGTGGACCTTGGTCTCCCTGCCAGAGGCGGATGTTGGGATCAAGCGCATCTGAGCATTCTCTGCTTCTTGAGTCAACGTGGGTTGAAGGAGTTATCCCTGGCAAGTGGGGATGACACCATGGCCAGAGAGCAATGTTAGGTGCAAGAAAATGCCACACAGCATGCTTCCTCCCCATCAATTGCATTTAAGCAAGAGTTCACAGATTTGTGTGCTCATAAAATTGCCCGAGGTACTTGATGATAGCACAGATCCTATACATCGGCGGTTCTCAGAGTGCAGTCCCCAAAGCCACATTCATCAGCATCACCTGGAAGCTTGTTAGCAATGTGCATGCTTGGACCAGACCCCCAGGATTAGAGAAACACTGAGGATGGGATCCAGCAATTTTGTGGTTTAATAAGACTATGAAGCAAGCTAAATTTGGAAAACACTGTTATAGATTTCCCAGGCTTCTTTCCAGATCTACAGAATCAGAATCTCCAGGGAAGAGGTCTGGAAATCTGTATTTTCACCACACACCCCAGGAGATTTCTTCTGACCAGGAAAGTTAGGAAAAAAAACAATTTGGAGAATCACAAAATCAGTAAAACCACCAAGCTTCCAGAGAGCCCCATCACATCTGTGATTTAGTGTTAAAGATACTGGACTTCTGCAAGGACATTTGATCAACTATAATAATAATTACGAATACTAATATTTGAACACCAACTTTGTTCTAGGCATTTATTTGGACAAAAAACAAATGTGAATTAGATATTATCTCAGCTCTATAAGTACTAACAGCAAAATGGAGGAGAGGCAAAAGGCTACATAGTGTATGATTCCATTTATATGGCATCTGGAAAAGACAAACTGATAGGAGCAGAAAACAGGTCAGGGGTTGCCAGGGGCTTTGGAGGAGGGTGATGACAAAGCGAGCAGTACAAGGGAATTTTGTGGGATGATTGAATGGTTCTGAATCTATTGTAGTGGCAGATACACAACTGTGCATAATTCATGGAACTGCACATCAAAAAGTGAATTTAACTGTAGGTAAATCCACCGCCTCCCCCCAGATGGCTCCCTTGTCTGTTTGCTCGTTTTTTCGCTCATTGTCTGCTCGTGGTTTGTTTGTCTTCTTTAGGAGGCACCAGGAACGGAACCTGGGACCTCCCATGTGGGAGGCAGGCACCCAACTGCTTGAGTCACATCTGCTCCCCCTGTACGTAAATTTTTAAAACTCGAATAAACACAAGTGGAGGTAACAGAAAATATAAACAAGTAACGACTACACAAATAAGTGGGACAACTTAAAGAAATTCTTAGATTAACTCTATGAGAGCAAAGAAAAGCTTCACAGAGGAGGCTACATTTGAACTGCATCTTAAACAGTGAGCAGGATTTTCTCTGGCAAGAATGGAGAGCATTCTAGAATAAGAGGAAGGTAATGACTCATTTTTATCACATACCCTGCCTACAACCCTTCATAGACACTGTCCATGGGCCAGCAGTGAGGGCATCAGCTGCGAGATAAGAAAGTAGAATCTTAGGCCTCCACCACAAATCCACTGCATCAGAATTTGCATTTTAAGGTGATCCCCAGGTGTTTCATATGCACATTAAGATTTGAAAAGCACTGCTCTAGAGAAAATGTCCAGCTCTCGGCCCTCTTCTAGGCCCTATATACCCTGTGACGCCTCCCCACCCAACCCCCCATGCATCCCCAACCATTGCTGATAGGACCAAAGGCGGCTACTTCACCACGGACCTGTCAATCCATTGCTCAGGCAGCAATTAATGGGTTCTTTTTCAAATCTGGAATTTTCAAGAAACACAGGTCATTTGAGCTCAAAGGTTAAGGAAAGTTAGGATTGGAATTGGTGACATGGCAAGCCAAAGATGAATTTCATTTCTGCGAACTCTCTGTAATCTTTAAATACTCCTGCCCCTTTATATGAACTAGTGTGAGAGGGCTTTTGGTTTTTTGCTTGTTTTTCTTTTCCCACCTGTGCAAGTTCAACCATGGAGTCCTGAAAAGGGCACGGCATGTTTGAGACATGCCTGGAAAGAAGGGAATGGGGGAGGAGGAAGGTGAGGTTGGGAATTTTTGTTGCAATTAAACAATGAAGGGATTTATATATCAAGGTAAGGAGGTTGAACCATGTTCCATGAGAAATAGGGAGTTATTGTGGGTGTTTAAGCAGGAGAGGAATACAGGCAGTTGGAGTCAGACAATTTTAGTAACAGCTAGAGAACCAGAGGTCAAGAGAGACCATGGGTTGAATAGGAGGCTGCTAAAATGTGGAAGAAATGATGAGGTGAGGGCTGGCAGTGGGGATAAAGAGGAATAATTGTCAGAAGATAATCCTTAGTAGGATTTGTTGATTGACTGAATGCAGATCTGTCTCCCAAGAGAGAACCGTGGGCTTGATGGTGCAGGGTGATATGGACAGAGGGGCTCCAGACAGGGTAGCGGCCTGATTGTTAGGCCTATCCTGCACTCCAGAAAATCCTAATGAAACGAGTGACGTGCTATGCAAAGCACTGATTTAAAGACTACACAGTTCTAGGCCTGTAATGTTTGGTTTGGGGCCAGGTTGCTTAACCTCTCATTGCATGTGCAAATAAAACTACCCTATAAACATCGAGGGGTGATCCTTGGCATATGGCTTCTTGCACATACTGAAATCAAACAAAATTAGACTCCTCTAAGCCTCTGTCTTGCCAAGATGGAGGAAATCACAATCTCCTACTGAGTCATGAGAGAGTCTAGGAGGCCTAGGAAATGGGGTAAGGGCCTTCCATTGCTGCTTCTATTGTAGTTGTCCAAGCTCATGTCATTTGAAAACTCTTGGCTCAGATGCTTCAGTGCAAAGGGCTCAAACCTTCACTAACGTTGGGAACCTGGCACTGTGGCTCGACCTTCCTCTGAGCTTCTCCTGCCCCCTCTACTGGCTGCAGCCACAGAGAGGGGCAGAGAGCCCTGCTTCTAGGGGAAGAGTGGCTAACGTCTCCCCTCCCCTCTGCTCCTTCCTAGTCTAGGGGGCAAGAATCTCCCTGTTCCCCTTTCCTTCTTTCTGGGTCACCTAGCACAATCTACCTACCAACAGGTTGAAGGGTAAGCTACCAACTCTCTGCTTTGGCCTTGCAACACAACCTCCCTGGATGGAGGGGCTCAAAGGACCCAGGTTAACAGGCATGGTGAAGCGGTAGAGGGAGCACACATAAACATGTAACATTTCTTGACAGAGACAGGAGGACACCCGTTGCCGGTCACTCCCATGGGCTCTGCTGAGTGGGCAGTAGGCTTGCTCTAGGCCACTCTCCCCCACAAAGCTGGTTGTACCAGGGCAGCCACCTGATCACAGGGGAAGGTCCTCCGAGGTAGGGCTGAAGCAGATTCTCTCCCAGGGAATCCGAGTAGTGGAAATACAATGCAAGCCACAAATGCAAGCTGGGTACATAATTTTCAACGTTCTAGTAGCCACATTTAAAAAAAGTAAAGAGGGACAGGTAAGACTTTTTGATTTATTTTTATTTATTTAATCCCCCCGCTCTTGCTGCTTGTGCTTGCTGTCTTTCTGTGTTCATTCGCTGCACATTTTCTCTGTCTGCTTGTCTCCCTTTTGTTGGGTCATCTTGCTGCGCCAACAGCAAGGGCTGTCAACTCTCCACGTGCGCGGGCCAGCTTGCCCTCACCAGGAGGCCCCAGGAACCGAACCCAGGGCCTCCCATATGGTAGACGGAAGCCCAACCACTTGAGCCACATCTGCTTCCCAGATAAGACTTATTTTAATAATATATTTACTTAACTCAGTATATCTAAAATATAATCATTTTAATATGCAATAAAGTAGAAAAAATTGTTAAGGAGATGTTTTATGTTCATTTTCTTTCTAGTAAGTCTTTGACATCTGGTGTGTATTTTACACTTATAGTACTTCCCAGTTCAGACTAGCCACATGTCAAGTGCTCAACTGTGGTGGGTTGCTGCCATGTTGGGTAGCAGAGGTCTATACCAAGGAAGGTGACTGAGCAAAGAGGTCATAATGTGGGGTCAGGCCAGACAGCTGCACTGTGCCATGCACAAGATGTGTAAGACGAGGCAGTGTGGCTCAGGGGTTAAGATATTTTCAATAAACATCATGTATTTAGACAGTGCTTATGTAGTTTCAGGCACTGTTCCAGTCAGTTAGTAAATTACTTCATTTAATGCTTGCAACATTAGGAGGTCTGAGCTATCAATCTCCCCATTTCACAGATAAGGGACCAAGTGAGCCGCAGGCATGTAACTTGCCAAAGGCCACCCAGTTTCCAGGTTGTAAAAGATGTGGCTCCTCATCACAGCTTTGCCAATGCCTGGTTTTGTAGCCTCATCTGCAAATTGAGAATAACTACAGTTCTTGTGCCTGCATCCAAGGTTCTTGTGAAGTTTCAATGAGGTAATAACAAGCAGTTAGCACTGAGTATGTGGCTTGGCACAAAAAAGTACTCAAAGCATATTTTGTCTGGGGAAGGAGAAAGCTGGTTGAGCTACAGAGAAGATGGAGCCTGGGCACAGAGAAGAGCAGAGAGGAGATGCTATGTGGCTCCAGAAAGGGGGTGACAGGGAATGTGAGAAAAAGCCAGAGGAAGCCAGAATCAGTGAGAGCAAGAGAGACACGGCAATGAGCAGCCCAGGCTCCGTTTGACATTCCAACCCGTTTCAGTGTGAAGGAGGCCCGGCTGTACGCACCCAGGAACCCTAGAAAACATTGTTTTTTGCTTGAATCTGCTTGAGGTGATTTCACTCTAGCGATTTGGCTGGGCTTGATATATTAACGTGACTAAATCTGTTACATTAACATCACACAGCCCTGACTGCAATAGTTATATTAATGTCAGACACAGGGAAAGCCTGTTGGGTTTTGTGGTTATAAACCAGAAGCTCTGTGTCCTTTGGCAAATTACTTAACTTCTCTGGGTTGCCTCAGGTATAAAATAACGGGTTGAATGGAAGGATCTCTTAGATTTCTTCCAGCTAGAGAATTATACTTTTTTTTTTTAAAGTTTCATTTTAGTCATAAAGGTATAAGAAGGATCTACTTTGAAAACAAATGGAGATGATGTGAATTATAGCCTGGCACATATTATTTTATTTTTTTTAAAGATTTTATTTATTTATTCATTTATCCCCCCCTTGCTGCTTGTGCTCGCTGGGTCAGCTAACCACGCCGTGCAGGCAGGCTTGCCTTCACCAGGAGGCCCCGGGAACCGAACTGGGGGCCTCCCATATGGTAAACGGGAGCCCTACTGATTGAGCCACAGCCGCTACCCCCTGGCACATATTATAACCTGCAGAGACACCACTCCGCATCATTCCTGGCTTAGGAGCCAAACTTGGAAGTTTTTTAAAATGTCCACTGAGTCTTAAGAATGGGAGGACCGGTTGAGCTCACTATTCCATTCCTGTTTCTGGTTCCTTAACTCCATCAGACACATGGATATTTTCTTCATTTTCAAACGTCTCTGGAGATGGAGGACATGCCTTTGGTAACTCATTAAGAACCTTTTCTATTGAAACACCTTTCCTGTTTTCATGCTGCTGTGGTCATGAATTTCCACTGAAATTGACTTGTACTTTTACATAGACATTTGCTGTTCTGTATCATCATTGTGATGAGCATTTTAACGTTCAGGTAGATTAAAATTTTTTTTTTTAAGCCTACAGATTTCTGGAGTGCTGGAACAAACCATATCAGAAAAGAAAAAATTTTGAATAATTTTCTTCAAACTCAGTTTTAATCTAATTAAAATGGGAAACCATTGGCTATTTATGTGTATTTAGGCTTGTTGAATTTTGTTTCATTAACCATAAGTACCATGCACTTTCTGGCATTAAAAAAAAGAACGGTTTTGTGCTTATTTTCTACTCAAGTATCCTCTTCTCCACTCTCCCTGTTAGAGAGCCAGGAAGAAGAATATAACCTGTGTCTGAAATAGGAAAGTTTGTGGTGTTCAATTTTAGGTATGCTGAAAAGGGATTCTTAGCATTCATTCATACCTCCACCCAACCTTTACTAAATGTCTATTAAGTGCAGGCGATGTGCCCAAGGCTGGGGATATAATACAGGGTACCTGCCCTTCCAGAGCTGGAGACAAATGGATCAACAGATAATTACAAAACAATGGGGCAAATGTTCAGGAGAGCCATAACCACATATTATTATAGGAGCACAGAAAAGGAGAATTTTGTTCAAATTTCCCTTTTTATACATGCTGCAACATGGAAGAATCTTGAGAACATGATGGTAAGTGAAATAAGTTAGAAATAAAAGGGCAAATATTGTATGATCCCACATATATGAAATATCTAGCATAAGCAAATTCATAGAGACAGAAAGCAGATTAGAGGTTTACCAGAGGCTGGAGAAAGGGGGAATAGAGAGTTACTGGTTAATGAGTGTATAGTTTCTGTTTTGGGTAATGATAGAGTTTTGGTAATGGATGGTGGTGATAGTGGCACAGCATTGTAAATATAATTAATGCCACTGAATTATACACTTAAAAATGGTTAAAATGGCAACTTTCATGTTTTATATATGTTATCAGAAAAAAAGTAAATTTTTAAATGTCCCCTTTCAGAAATCCCAATGTTTACATTTTGTAATTGTATGCCAAGAAATTAGTCTGAGATCAGTCTTGAGTGATTCTGGGGACTTCTCCATATATGTCTGGTTTGTAGTATTTTTCTAGGATCCTACACTGTTCCCTTGATCCCCATGCAGGCATGTTGCATTGCAACAGGTCAGTGCCGTGTGTGCCATCTTATCTACTAACCTAGCTCCAAATCCCTGGAGAGTAGGACTCATTTTTAAATTGCTTAGCTCCAACCCACAGCACAGTGGCATGCACGATGTAAATTCTCTGCTCATTTAACATGGATGTAAAGCAAAGGAAGACCAAGTTCTGTGCGTTTCTCTTTTCAGAACTCCATGAGTTTCATTTATTCTAATGCATCCTCCTTACAATCTTTCCAAGGAAGTAGAAAGAATAGTTCCCATTTATTGAACTCTTACTAGTGCCAGGTATGCATTAACCCTTTACTGGAATGAGCTCATTTAATCCTCACATATTTCATAAGAAATATGAAATAATATCCTCCCCATTTTACAGATGAAGAAATTGAAGCATAGAAAGATTAAAGTAACTTGTCTGAAGTCTCCTTACTAATGAGTGGGAAAGCTGAGTTCCAGATCCCTGCAGCATAGCTCTGGAGCCTGTGCACCTAATCTCTGTGCTGTTACAATTGCTGTCATATATTCAAGCATCTATCACTGAAGAATATAGAGTAGACTGTAATGGCTCTGAGAGCAATTAAAGGTAGGAGATAAGACTTCAGTTTCCTGCTTCTCCAACCAAGGTCTAGAGAGTCACTCTTGAGTAAGCAAGAAACTTAGTTGGAATTTCCCCTCACTGAAGACTCACACTAACCCTGCAAGCCTACCATGAACCATGAATGGGAAAACTGACTTTGGAACCCACCATTTCAAAGCACGCAGGTAAAAAACCACTGCAGCATAGGTAAATGAACTTCAGGAGTCCTCAACTATAGAACACTGTTAAATGTTCTTCTCCCCTTCCTCCCCTTCCCTCCTTTCTCCCTTCCTTCCTTCCATGGCAAATTTTCTTAAATTAATGAACATTTAAAAATTCTACCTTTACCACACACCATATACAAAAATTAACTCAAAATAAATCAAAGACCTAAATGAAGAGCCAAAACTATAAAACTCGTAGAAGAAAATATAGGAGTAAGTCTTCATCAACTTGGATTTGGCAATAGATTCTTAAATATGACACCAAAAGCATAAGCAACAAAAGAAAAAAGCATATAAACTGCACTTCATCAAAATTAAAATATTTTGTGCATCAAAGGATACTATCAAGAAAATGAAAACAAAACCTAAAGAATGAGAGATAATATTTGCAAATTATATATTTGTATCCATAATATATAAAGAACTCCTACAGTTCAACAACAAAAAGACAAATAGCCAATTTAAAAACTGGGGAAAGGACTTGAATACACATCTCTCCAATGAAGATATATAAATAGCCAAGAAGCATTAGTCACTAAGTAAATACAAATCAAAACCACAATGAGATACCACTTCACACCCACTAGGAAGGCTATAATAATAATGATAATAATAATAATGATAATAATAAGGAAAATAACAAGTCTTAGAGAGGATGTGGAGAAACGGCAACCCTCAAACATTGCTGGTGGTGCAGCCACGGTGGAAAAACTTGGCAGTTCTTCAAAACGTTAAACGTAGAATTACCATATGACCCAGCAATTTCACTCCTAGGTATACCCAAAAGAATTGAAAGCAGAGACGGGAACAGATGGAACCAATGTTCATAGAAACACTATTCAAAATAGCCAAAAAAAGTGAAAACAACCTAAGTGTCCATCAACAGAGGAATGGATAAACAAAATGTGGTATATCCACACAATGGAATTTTATTCTACAATAAAGAGGAATGAAGTACTGATAGGTGCTACAATGTGGATAAACCTCAAAACATTATGCTAAGAGAAAGAAGCCAAGAGACAAGCAACCCAAATAAAATATGGGCAAAAGACTTGAATAGACATTTTTCCAAAGAGGAAACACAAATGGCCAAAAGGCACATGAAAGGTGCTCAGCACCTCTAGTTATAAGGGAAATGCAGATCAAAACTACAATAAGGGGAGCGGATGTGGCTCAAGCAGTTGAGTGCCAGCTTCCCACAAGGGAGGTCAAGGGTTCAATCCCCCGCCCGGTACCTAAAAAATAAAGAAAGAAAAGAAAAGAAAAAAGAAAGAAAAGAAAACTACAGTGAGATAAACAGAATGACCATTATTTAAAAAACAAAACTACAAATGTTGGAGAGGATATGGAGAACAGAAACACTCCTTCACAGTTGGTGGGAGTGTAAAATGGTACAGCCTCTGTGGAAGACAGTTTATTGGTTCCTCAGGAAGCTAAATATAGCACTCCCATATGATCCAGCAATCCTGCTACTAGGAATATATTCAGAGAAACTGAAAGCAAGGACATGAACAGATATTTGCACACTGATGTTCATAGCGGCATTATGCACAATTGCTAAAAGATAGAAACAACCTAAATGCCTGTCAACCAATGAATGGATAAACAAAATATGTCAAATACATACATATAGCTATAAGAAGAAATGAATTGGGAGGCACATGACAACATGGAGGAACCCTGAGGACATTACATTGAGTGAAATAAGCCAGACACAAAAGGATACATTGTATGGTCATACTGATATGAACTAAATACAATGAGTAGATTATGGAGTTGGACTATGAAGTATAGGTTGGTGGGAGATGGAATTTTGGTTGAGAAGGCAGAGCTGATGCTGGATGTATACAGAATGTTTAATAAAGTCAATGGTAAATAAGTGGTAATGGATGGAGTTGATAGAAGCACATTATAAGGGTATAACAAACACTGTGGAAATGTGGATGTGATTGTGACTGGAATGCGTAGTCTAGGAAGATTAATGTTAGTTGGAGGACTGCTAAAGGATTATCTAGGGACTGTATAACAGTGATTTTGGTGGTAGATTGTGGTTAATAATATAAATATAGGAATGTTCTACTAAAGGTGTTAAGAATGTGATGATACATGGAAAAAATATAACTAATGTAACTTATGGACTATAGTAAGAATATTATTCTAAGATTTTTGTAGCAAAAGCAAAGAAGGTACTATATCAATGCTAAAGGTAAAAAGAATATGGGGTTTAGTTTTATGAGATATATGATTAAGCATTTTTGTTTCTTCTTCATTTTCCTCATTAACAAGGAGACCTTGATCATGTCATTTAACCAATCTGTGTTCATCTGCGTATCTTTCTAAACACTGGAGGGACAACTGAATTTCTTTTTAGGATTACATATGATAAAAGTGCCTGGAAAGACTTTTTTGGAGTAATGGTTCCATAACTTGTTAAGCTGCCTTTCGTCTGTTATTTTATTTTCTGAATTTGAAATAAAGTTTACTTAAAAAAAAGAAAAAGAATGCAGTATTATAATTGTCTGAGTTTCTAAATATCATCCTTTATTTTCTCACTCTGCACGCAGCCCTTTTATCTCCCATCACAGAAGCAGTCACAACAAACAGGGTTTATTCTCCTTTAAAGAAGTAATTCAAATCTCTTATCTACAATCCAGGAAGAAGTAAATTGTTTGGTTAGCCCTTCCCCCTTGGGGGGGGGAGGGAAGAAAAAAAATACCCAAATCTTTACATGTAAAGGTCCTTCATTAAAATTTAAAATGTTTTCTACTTTTAAAATATTTTTCAAGGCACCTACAAAAATCAATTCTGTTGTTCACTTTTATAGACCATTTCAGTAGGACAAATTCCTTCTTTTGCTGTATGCTCTCAACTCCAGAGCAGGTTCCACATTTCCCCCAAATCAACTGTAGTTCTGTCACATCCTGTTATCACAGCCTTTTCTTCTACTAAACATACACCGAAAACTGAGGGGCCTCATTTACTAGCCTCTTTGAACAGCCAGCCAGCCTCTTGAGTCTAGAGAATTGCAATTCTACACCTGGCTCTTCCCACGGAGAATCTGAGCTGCGACATTATTGAATTCTACAAATCCTCTTCACATACCTCGAATATGTGAGGGTGCCCACATCACCAGGAATTAGAGGCACCTCAGTGAAGTTTAATCATTTGCTTCCAACCATTTGTTGCAGTCTAGGAAAGCAGGAAGGTCAAATACCAGACTTCCTCATTGCCCGGTCAGCGGGTAAACTCCTTCAGATAGAAACACTCCAGCAAAGTAAGAAAAACTCAAGCAAGAGCACCTTTAAGAATTTAACAGAAAGTCTCCTATAGGCCAAGCCTATTATAAAGCTTTTACTACATTTTTTTTTCACTAAATCCTATGCTGACTTATTAGCTTAGCTCACAACATGGAGTAACAGCAATATTTTTATCATCTAGTAATACTCCTTCCACCAAAGCACCTGTATTTTCCTCCCAAAGCCAAATTGACTTATGTATTACTGAAGCATCTGTAGTTTAGTAGAAAACATTCAGTATTTGAGCACAGTTTAGGTTTAAACAAAATTCAAATACAACTGACCCTTAATGTGTTTTACTTTTCTATGTCATGTGCATAGAAATAATAATTCAATTTGAAGTAAACAAGAATACAGAGCAGCAAGTGGAGGTGGCTAAAAACGATTAGGCACCTCCCTCCCACACTGGAGGTTTCAGGTTTGGCTCCTGGTACCTCCTAAAGAAACAAGGAAGATGAACAGACACAGCAAATGAAAAACAACAAGGGGGTGGGGAGAAATAAATAAATAAAATAAATCTTAAAAATACAGAGCAGTCCTAAGTTGGATTTAGTCTATATTACCAAATTATTTTAAATCATATATTGTTTATAAATATATCATTAAAGGAAAAAACTTTTAGATGTATAACATGTGTTATCATTTTTTAAATTTTTACTGAATTTTTGAGTGGTTCAGACCCATTAAATATGGACAACTGGCCCAGGCTCTGAGCTTCCTGGCAGCTAAATCAAAAAGGTAAACATAATCAGTTGTCTACTCCTCATTATCTTTGTGGATCACATGGAGAAAAATGAGCTAAAATAATACAAGGACACCTAGATGGATTCTAAACTGGCTGAAGGGTGCTGCTGGTCAGCTCCATTGTGCCACCTGGCCAGGGCTTCCTGTGGCTCCTTTCCTTCAGTACAGCGGGAGGCAGGTACCACGGGCATGCGACTTGGGCCTGTGGATGGCCACCGCTAGGAGGGGCAGGCAGATAACCGACTGCTTGACAGAATAATGATGAAAAATGATCTTGACAGGCCAGAGCAATGAGCTGAATCTAACAAGATGAAATTAAACAAGGACAAATGTTAAGTACTTTTCTTAGGTCGGGGGGAAAAACCAATAGCATAAACCCAGGATGGAGGAGATAGGCTCACCTGCAGGCAGTGAAAAAATATCTCACACACACAAAGAAACCTTTAGGGTTTTAAACTGAAAGCATGCCAACAAGAAAACAAAACAAAAACTGTTCTTAAGTGCAATTTTGTCTTCTGAACAAGGGATGTAATTGTTCCATTATACTCTGACATTACTAGCATTACATTTGGAATTAGATTCTGGGCACCCTGCTTTATTTCCATGGAAAATAGGAAATATACCAAAGTTAAAAATAATTTTTGAAAATGCAAAGTAATCATTAATAAGCCCTTCCTCCTAACACTGCTATTGCCATGTTATTTTTCATGTTGCATGCTACACTTTAATGACTATACAGGAGAAAATAAAACAGAATAAACATATGCAAGCTGGAATGCATTTAGAAGAGAGTGACCAGGGTGGTTTATGGACTCAAATCATGTTTATAAAAAGTAGTTGAAGGGACAAGGGAGTTTCAATGTAAAGAGACACCAAGGGAGAAGGTCCATGATCGCTATCCCCAAATATCTGAAGGATTGACAAGAAAAGATTAGGCTAGTCCCAGGTAAACCTAAGGGTTATAAAGTAGATTTGAAAATCTTCAGTTTTTAGTTTCTTCTCTTTAATTAAAAAAAAAAACATTTTACCTTCACAAGAAGTATGGAAAGTATCATTATTTGCTTTTGTTATTAATACTATTTCCATTTTTACAGAGAAGGACATTTTGGGTTGAAGAGGTAAAATGATTTGAGCCAGATCATATGGCCAGTACCTGCCAGAGCTGAGACACGACCAGTGTGCTCAGAGCTACAGGATGAAATGTCCTCAAGCTACAGTGAGACAAATTTAAATCCAATATTAAAAGACAAGACTATTCCTAAGAGTCAGATCTTTACAAAGATACAGCGGTTGTCTCCAGATTTTCCTGTAGACAATGTCTATTAATGAAGAAATAAAAGGTAGGTATTTGTGAACTGGTCACAGCAGTAGCTTTCAATTATTTTTTTTTTTTTTTTGCCACAACCCATACTAGAAAATATATTTCGTATCACAACCAAATACACACATCCAAGAATAAAATGGAAACAGAAGTTTAACATAATACAATTGCTACAGTTGACACATTCAAAGTGCATTATTTGAGTATTTTAGGGTTTTAACATAAAAGCTTGCTGGTCTGTTGTTTCATAACCTTATCTTTTCTTCCTTTTTGCAAACCAGGGCATTTTCATGGCTGTCATTTTCTTGAATCTCTCACAGGTTCCTAGGTGCCTAAGTGTTTCCTCAGTGTAAGTTGTGTTGTGAAATGGGACGTAACTCAATGTTACTGGAGACTTAAGAGTAGCTACAGTTGCTTTATTTTTGTGGATTCTGTTTCTATCCCAAAAGCATTTTCAGTTTGGAGATTCTTTTTGAACAATAAAAAAACAAAATAAGCCCTGAGTAGCCCAGCCTTCTTGCCATCTGTTGACACCAAACTATCTTTATTAACAAGTAGGCCTATCCCTTTGTTGTTCATTTTATTCTGAAAAAGTCTCAGTTCATTTGAGGGTTTAGGCTTCTTGACATATTCAGGTGATGATCTACAGTCTATGGAGCCAGACTGCTAGGTTTAAATCCCACCCCTACCACTTAATAGTTGGGTGATGCTAATTTCTTCACTTCTCTGTGTTTCAATTTCTCCATTTGTAAAATGAATAATATCTAACTCATAGGATTCTTATGAAGATTAAATGAGTTGTAAAGAGCTTAGAACAGTGCTCAACATAAAGCAAGCCTTGAATAAAGGTTAGCTACAATTATCATCATGTGGAAGTCTCTGGAGGCTGCCCCTTTTCTTTCTGAGTTTGTACACAGGAAGAAATTTTACCAAGGTTCCTAAACTTCTGGCATCTCTTCCCACAAGATGACATTCTTCTTTTCTGATATCTGCTTTCATAAAGGCTGGGATACATGTGTAACTACACTTAACATTTCTTTTATTCCCTGGTATACATGCTAAGATAACAAAGTCACTGCATCTCCCAAATTCTCATCACTTGACTGTTGGTGAGCATTTCCTCATTGGTCCACTATCACCTCTCATTGGTGTTTCCTCTGATTTCTGAGTAATGAAACCCTCAGCTAGGCAAGCCAAAAATGTGTCAGATGGTCAGTCTGTAGCACAATGAACTTCGGCCAGCTGTTAGGAAATTTTAGGTCCTTATTGAACTGTAACTTGCCTGATTGTCAGTATTTTTAAACTTTCAAATAATTATAAGGGGCCTAATGCAGAAGCACAAATGCTTGCCAAAGACCTAGGTAAATTGTTTAAGGACACCAGGATTGTGTTTCTATGTACTTACTTGTCAGCAAGAAGACTGCAAATGAACAGCAATGTGCCAGACACCTTTAGGCACTGGAAATAAAAAGCCAAACAAGACACAGCCCTGTCTTCAAGGAGCCTTCAGTCTACAATGGTGCTAAAATCGATCTAGTCCCCTGGTTGTTTTACTTGGTTAAAGTGTAGTAATGTTCTGATGCCTCTCACATACAGATGCCCGATAGGGACCGCTTTCTACATGTTTAATTATATTTCTAAAGCACCTTGGTGAGTAACAGTCACTACCAGGCACTCAAGGTCATTTACTATGATATGGATACTGCTTCCACTGAATACAATGGGGGCTTTAACAAATCCCCTTCTACCCCCACACAGAAAGTTTGGTGAAAAGGCATCTTTTCAAAATAATAACAAAACTGACATGGAATTCAAAATAAGGGCAACTTTAAGAGAAATAATGCCTGCATAATTTGGGAGGGGCAGGTGTGGAAAATTGGAACGGGAGAGTCTAAAAGTTGGTCTCTCCTATAAAACAAAAGGAGAAAGATGGAGAGAAGAGAATGTGGTAGTCTGGGGTAAAGTTTCACTTCATGAAAGGGAAATGAACAATAACAAAAAGTAATCATATTAAAAGTCAGCACTGGCTTTAAAGAAACAGAATGGCTTCACAATGCCATTTCCCTAATGCTTTGATTATTTATCCTGGTTTTCCCTTCAAAAGAAACAATCATTTCATTTCTCTGAACAGACAAAACAGATTCATTTAGTACATTTCTAGCCAGGGTAAAGTGTCTATTCTCTTTCAATCTCTCACGAATTCTCCTCTATTTTAAATCCTTCCAGGAAAACAAACACAATATAGCATTTTGATCAGGGCCTACTGCATCTCTTGACATCTTGGGCTTTTGCTCACCGTTCTCACAGTGATCAGTTTTGTTGAAAAGTGAAAAACAAAAACAAAACAAACAATAAAATTGCTTTTTAGTTGTATAATAAACTGAAAAATAAGGAGAAAAGAAAAAGAGAAGTCCTAAGTAAGCCTATCAAATAACAGGGAATGAACATAACCTGGCTGGATTTAAGTAAGCTCCATATGCGCTCAGGTTTGGGAGTGCAGAGCATTTCCATGGTGTGGGTCAGGCTTCCAGGAGTGGGAGCTGGGGAAAATCCTAAGTACACGTATTTAGTGAGGGACACAGGGGGCCGTGAGCCAACTGACATGGCAAATCTCACTCTTTAGAAGAGGCACCAAATTATTTCAGTCTTTAAAACATCTGAGCAAATAAGCTTGTAACCAATAACAAGATTCAGTCCGGGTTGGAACAGGGAGGAAGCACCAATTCAGGTTAATGTGCAGCCTGTCTCCATTTCTCTCTCACATATTTACTGGGCCCGATGAAGCACAGCTTCTTACATGGAGGCACAGAAAAGGGCTGCTGGAAAACAGCCTGTTGCGTAGCTCTTAGGATTAGGGAGACTCCAAGGGAAGAAATAAATTCTGACAGTCCTTTCTCAAAAACTGCTAGTCTCTGCAAGCAGGGCCTGCAGACACAAGCCAAGGGAAAGTTTTTACCTTGGCCCAGTGTGTAAAGGGCTGTTGGCCGCCTATTGATCTTTCCTGTCACACCTGAGCACAGCGATGACAAATCACTGACAGCACCACCATCTATGAATGTAGAGGATAGCAATCTATGTGCACATCTCGGAACCTTCTTATTTCGACTACTGGGAAGATAAATAGAAGAGAAATTGATTTATTGATTAAATGCACACTAAAAGAGGGAATCAATGGAGCCCAGCACTCAAGAGCTTGATCAAATAGCAGTGGGAACTGTTATTCTAGCAGTTGCACCAACTCCCCAAGTGACCCGGGACAAGTCACTTAGCCTCTTTACTTCAGGTTTCCACATCTAGAAAAGGTGACTGATATTGTTCAGTGACCACGAGGGGTAAATGTGAGGGGATTAGCTCAGTTGGCTAATGAAATCAAGGTGAAGGTTTCAGTCTCATGTGGGTTCTGTACCGCACAATGAACATGGGAAATATCTCAGAAATTTCTTCATCTTGCTAGTGCAAGAGGAAATAGGAAGAGTGCTTGAAGCAGTCTGCCAAAGTATCGCTATTAGAAAAAGAAAAACACCTCGAAGACTAGGTTCTACTGATGGGACATCTTTGAACAAGGCACATTCACTCTCTTGGCATAAGGATGCCTATAAAAGGTTTTGAATATACTGGGAAGAAGAGCCATATAAACGTCTCAAAAACGAGGAAAGTTTTAGCTGTAATATACCCCACACCTTTGAAAAAACATTTAACACAGAACATAGTTCTGATGTGTACTAAAGACTCCATGATTATCTCCCCACAACCTGTGAACAAATACTTGTTTGGTTTGAGATAAGGATTACCTGGTGTTTTAATTTGCCAAGTTGCTGAAATCAGATACCGTAGATTGCATTGATTTTAACTATGGGAATTTATTACCTTAAAAGCTTACAGTTTTGAAGCTGTGAAAATGTCCAAATCAAGACACCATCAAGACAATACTTTCTTCTAGAAGAACTGTCGGTGTTCCTGGACTCCTGTCAGCAGCACCTGCTGGTGGCTCCCTTTTCTTCTGGGTTTCATTGCTTTCAGCTTCTTGCTTCCATGGCTTTCTCTCTCTGCCTGAATTTCATTCTCTTATAAAGGACTTCACATCTTAAATTAAGATCCTACTCACCAAAAGATCCTACTTACAATGGGTCCTCACCAACAGGAATGGATTAACTTTTTTTTTTTTTTGAAGATTTATTTATTTATCCCCTCCCACACCCTGTTGTTTTGCACTTGCTGTCTGCTCTGTGTCTATTGGTTGTGTGCTGTGCCTGCTCATCATTTTTTGCACCGGGAAACCGGGAACCAAACCTGGGACCTTTAAGAACCTACTTTTGTAGGGTACATGCAGATTGAAAAACCACCACAGCTGGTCTATGGAAAGGTTTTTCTTATTGTCTGCATTTTATTTTAAATCTAGAAATTTATTATTGAGAATTTTTATGTTATATTACAACCAAACCAAACCAAACCAAACCAATCTACCCAGTGTCAGCTTCTAAAACCATGGAAGGAACCACAGCTACTATTTTTCTTTGGAATCTAGCGAACAGTGATTAAGGCAGCAGGAACACAGGTCTCTCGACCCCAGTATTAACAGAGAAAGGATACTTTTTCAATGCAGTGAAATCTCACCACGACTTCAGTTTTGGATTTGGATATGCTCTTTGAAGGATGGCTAAGAACATTCATCATGTAAGACATTTCTATTGCTCACCAGTGTTTGTTCCACTTCTGGGCCCACGAAAGGGTTACACTTTCCTTAGTGTGGCATTAGCAGAAGTGACTGGTGTGACCTCTAACAAAAGATTTAAGAGCCAGGACAGGATTCTTTATGCTCCCTTCCCCTGTGGCAGCAAACCCTGAGTCCTTGTGTTGAGATGGCAGAAGCAAGAGAGTCTGGTGCCCCTCTGTGCCTGGGCCCTAGGTGACTCCAACAAGCAGAGGTCCGTCTATGGTTATAGATGTGGAGCCTGAGTGAAAATCATTTGTTGTTTCAAACCACTGAGATTCTGAGATTGTTTGTGACTGATACAAGAAAACTGTCCTGTGTCCTAGCAACATCCCCTCAACTGTAACATACTAATTACAGATTTATAATTTTTTCTTCATTATTCCAAGTTCAGTGGGACTTTTAATTGGCATAAACACTGGCTAGGGATGTGGAATACTGGATGCACATGATGTTAGTAAAACTGTGTCTCTAAAACTTATTTAAGCTCTTCACAAACTAGCCTCTCTCCTTTAATCCAAATTATTGGCACAATACTTTGCCAAACCCACCAGCATCCATTCCATTAAAAAACCTGAAATAAATGGAATCCATATGGGTTTGAACATTTTTGTAAAGTAGGCTTCTAAAACTGCAGCAGCTCCAGGGTTTTATGATTTCGTGAAGTTTCCTAGAATATGGCCATCTTTCTATTTACTATAACTCCCAAATTATTATCAATTGAAAAAATCCTCAGTACTGCAGATGAATCAAAATTGGCCTTCAAATAAAAAGCATCCTACATGACTATTGAGTTAAAGCAGAAAATCTGGCTTTTGTTAAATAAAAGAAAAAAAAAGTGTAAAGATGAGAGGTTGGACCTGTGGAAGACCAGGGGATAAATGAATAATCAGATTTCAAAGTTATCTGGTGCAAGTCCTGAGGTTTTCCATAATTTTAAGATACAAATATATAGCTGAGATGGTCAAATCCATCTAGAAAGTGTTCAGATTTTTAAAAAAGTTTTCACAACTTTGTTCCAATTAAAAAAAAAAAGTACGGGATAGCATAGTTTTCCACTATAAATACTTAAAACTCACAAACTAAATATGGAGGGTATGAAGTATTGTATTTTACTTATCTACTACAATGTTTGCCCACAGTTATCATTTGATAAATATTAAACTGATTTCTGCTAGCAATTGCTCAAATCCGTACCACCTGGCCAACTCCACACCCCACTCCAAAGGAGGGAAGCAGGCAAAATGCAAAGAACAGAGCAGGTATCCGCCAGGGTTATGGCCACTTCCTGTCACATATGGAACCACTCTTGCCTGTCCACTCCCACACCTTCACCTCTATTTTGGATAACTGAACTTTGGATAAGCGAGCCAAGGCTGGTCGGTCGCCATGGAGACAGTGACGGCTGCACTGCTGTGTACTGGTACACTTGGGCAGCAGTTACTAGCATAAAAGTATGTGCCAGATATCCAGAACTCACTTGTAGGTGGTGTCTAGCTCAACGATTAGAGGGCAATCTTCAAAAAGGCAGTCAGGGCCACGCTGCTGGGCACTGGTCTCCTGAAACAACATCAGGGAAGAGAAAGACTGCAGTTTGTCTTCCTTTTGCCATCAATTTCTTTTTGTGGAGAGAAAAATGGTTAACGCACAGTTTGGTGGTCCAGAATAGCCTTGGCCATAGAATGGGCAGGGATTTTCCTCTGCAGAGAAGAGCTAGCCAATACTCTGCAGGACCATTTGCTGAGGAGAAAGGTCAGTGCAAGGATGGGTGTGTTTGTTACCAGTAAAGGAACAGACTGGACTTTCAGCCTGGAATGCTGTACTAAGGTCACTCATGAGTCACTGTGATTATCAAAGACATTTTTCTCCCTAAAGGTTGCTTCTATTCTTATAGATTATTATAGCTTCCAAGGTGATAAACCTGACACACTAAGTCAATGCTGCTATCTTTTTTAGATCTTAAGGAAGCCCTTAAACATATGTTTCTGTGTGTTACATAATTATAAGCACTGCTACCATGCATTCCATATTGCCATGAACAAAAGGCTTAAGATGTAAACCATCTCTCAGTAACAGCCCCTTACTGAATGCTGAGATGAGAACATAAAAATCATACCACATGTCTGCCATCTGTATTTGTACTTGTCAACAGCTCTGTTTTGGGATAAACAGTTTTGAAGAATCAATTCAACTTGCTGGAAGATTAGTCAAGGAATAGCTCAAAGACCAAAACAGAACATGAAGTCAGAGAGTCTAAAAATCAAGCACCATTGTCTGTTTCTTGCTAAATGTTCTGTTTTGCCAAAGCCCAAGAGAAAGAGCTGGGGGGAGGGGGAAGAGACAGAGAAAATATATTTATTCAAGTGAAAAATTCTTCAATCTAGAACAAATTTCTTTGCTACAATGCAATTGGAAATTATTCACCGACCTCTAGACCATAGTTAAGAAAAAAGTAATTTTAGCATTTACACTTTGTTTCACAGTTCTACAATGTGCAGGTATACACAGGGGACAACTTGCACTGGTAAAAGTACATAATACAACCTTTTATTACCATAAAAATGGTATTGCTTCCCAAAGTCAATCTTGATTAAAAGTAGTTTCATGGTTGAAACCACTACTCCACCGTAAAGCTATTAAAATAGAGAGATGGCAAGGGGAAAATAAAGACTTATATACCAAGGGGGAGGTCAGGAGGAAGTTAGCAGAAATAGGATGTTATAGATTGGTGGAAGATAACAATGGAATTGCTTTTAGAGGTGGATGATATAGTGAATAAAGGGACACAGAAAGCAGGCAGGCCCACACACTCTACAAAACAAATGGGAACATGAATGCTCCATTTGGGGGAACATCCATTTTCTCCTTAAAATAAGTCATTTATAAATGAGCAAATTGGTGATTTGTACTTACAAGCCCCTGTCAAGAAGTGATAAATTATTGAAGCACAGCATAAAATGTTTTATTTTTAGTATGCACACAGTAAAGCCTTGTGAAATGTCTGTTCACCCTTCCCCAGTTATTAATTAAAAAAATAATTGTTTCCAATTACTCTCTGATCTTTAAAATAAAAAAGGAAAATGGCCACATTCCCCTCTCCACACCAGCATCCCTTCTCTCCTACCTTTACTATCCTGCCCCCACATCCTGCAACCAGGCAATTGTTTAAAATCACACCACCAGCTCCTAAAACAGGAATTGTTTAGACTGGGGAGGCAGGAAAGAGGAAGGCCAACACAACGTTCACACAATCGTCTGGTGTTCATTCAACCACAGTGCCCAGATAGATTTGTTGATCCTAGAGACAGCATTAAGACTGTTCAGAGACTTACGCAAGGCTGTGGAAAGCTCATTAATAAATTGTGCAAACCCTCTCATCAGGAGTCACATAACCCAGAGGAGTTGCCTTGTGCCAAGAAACACGAATGCTTGGTGCTCTGCTCCTGGACAACGTCACACACAAACTCTGATTTTAGAGAAAGGATCCCCTAAAAGCCACTCACCAGACAAGAATTCTTTCCCAATCACAGTTTAGCAATTGAAAGCTGAATGAGTTTCTAAATTTTAGGCTTTGCTTTAATCTAAATGATTGCCACAGATGTACAGGAAGGGCTCTGCCTCTACTGTGTTCACAAAATGAAAGAATAACATCAATGCCAATGTTCCTGAAAGGGAGCAAGAAAATCTAAGAAGTCAAACTGCAAAGGAGGATTTGCCAAGATGACTGCTGGCAGACTTGGCTTACGGGAGTTTTTCACCCAACTGGTATATTGTTAATTTTTAGAATCCTTACCTCACCCCCACTGATTTAGCATTTCCGTTCATTTTGTGGAAATGCCACTGTTAGATCCCCAATTCTATTGAAGTGATTGAATCAGACGCTGGACTTCTGATTTCATGGATTCTTTTTACAGCCTCACACTGAAACTCTATGTCTTTATGGGACATTTTCACTGAAGCATTTTGTGTGGCAAATAGAAGAGAATGGGATAAAGGACACCTTGGAAAGGTTTTAATTATATGACCATTAGATGTATCACTTTTGTCAGCCAAAGAAAGCAAAGCAAAGCAAATCATATTGCTTAAACTTAAATTAAATAATCTTGAAGGAAGGAAAAGACTTTATATCTTTTTTAAAATTATTTTTGCCTTCTTTACACTGGATAGAGGTAAAAGTAAATCACTGGAACATAAATGTGAAAGAACTCTTCACAATTAAATTCAACAATTTTATACATTTATCTTACTCCCACATCAGTGAAAAATCACCAACTATTATGAAAACAGGACAAATCAACTAACAAAAGAGCCCAAAATATAAAAAACACCATTTCATAAAAAATATATCCATATATGAAAAGTACTGCTCCTCTGGTGTCTTCACATCCTTCTCTTCTGTGTACTTATGTACAGCACTGAAAAAAAAAAAAAAAAAGCTCTTGAATATAATAGTAGCAAGTTCTAAAAGCAAACATTTTAGCCTGTACCTTTTCATATTTAAAAGGCATTTTCATACAACACAACACACTCTACACCTACTTTAAGACTATTTATAAATCTAGACCTAGGTTTGATGTCTTATAGGACCTTTGTTCTAGCTTAACTATATATCTGACTGATTCTGTAAATGTGACCAGAAGGATAAAATACATGTCAAAGTTCCTGGAAGCTAAGAATGCTTTAAAATTAGAAGTATAATATTTATGTTTTTAGGAAAGTATATCAGTAAATTTAACAAGCTACAGTTCACATCAAAAATTAAACAATAAATTTTTCATGTATCCCCCCAATATAAACTCTAAACTTGCCTTTTTAATTGCAACAGGATACACAAGAGCTGAGGAGAGATTTTCTTTTTTTAAAGATACCAAAATCCTAAATCTGAGTTCCCTGTTGGGATATGTTGAAGACTGAATCATGCCCCTTAAAAAGGTCACAAAAGTCATGTTCAGATCTTAATCTGTGCTCCTGTGGGTGTGAACCCATTTGTAAACAGGACCTTTTGAAAATATTACTATTAGTTAAGGTATGGCCAAATGAAATCAGGGTGGGTCTTAATTTGTGTGACTGGAAGCCTAATAAAGAGGAAATTTGGAGGGGGCCAGAGAAACACAGAAAAAAGCCAGAGAGATCGCGGTGTGAACTGTCATCACCAGAACAACATTACCGACCCCAAGAGCATGACCTTGCCGACATCCTGTTTTTGGACTTCTAGCCTTTAAAATCACAAGACAATAAATGCTGCTGTTTATAAGCCAATCCATTGTGTGGTGTTTTGCATAGCAGCCCTGGCAAGCTGAGATGGGGTCTCGATCTGAGGTGGTACCCAAAATCTTGCTTAGGTAGTCCTCTCATGACCACCCAATTTGAACTCTTCAGAGGATACGTGGTAAATAAGAACAAAACTGATGACTGGGTCACTCTGGTCAAGCTTTCACCAAAATTGTATACCACCACCACCACGCCATGCCCACTTAGGTTCTGACAGGTTTGTTAAAAGTAAACATTAAGAGATGTCTTAGTCAAGGAACACAACACAGATACTTCAAATAGTTGGGATCCTTTTCAAGACCCAGGGAAAGCATCTATACATGTGAATTTGGGAGAATTCCTAAATTCTGAATTTAGGAAGCGTCAGAATGGCAGTAAAAAAAAAAACACACTCCTGGATACTGGACAAGTCCAAGATGTAGCATACAAGTAAGAGGGTCTACCCTATTACCACTCACAGAACTTGCAGCTAACTTTTGCTATCAGATATATTGAGATGGGATAAGATTGTAATGTTTCTAAATAAAAAGAGGAAGTCAAATGAGAACAATATGAAAAATGGGGGGAGAAATTCTACATATTGAAAGGACTAAAAAGAAAGCAAAAGATGTATATAAAAATATGCTGTGAAGAAATACGGTACCATCAAAACTGAGGATTAAAACCTAATGTATAAGTAAAGATGTTTATTTTAGAGCAAAAAGACCAACTATTATGGGAGTTGGAGAAGTCATCCAGAACTAAAGAACACACATCAATAAAAAATCCAATTCCTAGGACTCCATTTCAGGGATGGGGTCAAAAAACGGGCATGGGATGGGTCAAAGGATAATTCCCATCATGTGCACCCCATCCCCCAATTCAAATATGACTTTATTGATAATTTGTGTTTTAAAATGAGGTACTTAAAAGTAACCATAAAAACTATAGCAATATATTAGCTGGTAAAACACCGAATAACCTCAAACCTATTTCCTTCATTGCCATTTTTGCCAAATTAAAGGTACAAATCTCCACAAAAACAGAATTTGAATGCTTAATAGAGAAAGGACAATTAGGACAGGCTGTCTACCAAATTATGCAAACCAGAGATAGCAGGGTATTAGTGAGCACTCTTACAACTCAAACTCCCAGTCTGTGAGACACAGGGATATGTATTGGGGGAAAATAATAAACTATATTCAATAGAGTGGGGTTCTGGGACAGTACACCAATGCCCCTCAGTTCCTCATCAGTAAAGGGAAGGATGAGGAGAATTTCTAGTTCCAAAATTCCGTGAAGCATCTATGAATAACTAGTCACACTGAAGAGCTGAGATATATATAGGCATTTTTTTTTTTTAAAAAAGATGAATCAAAACTAAAACTGAACTTTCAAATTATCTAGAAAACCCTGTGATGATTATGATAATTTAAAAAATTATTTTGGATGTGGTAAAGGAAATTACCATTGTTTCCTCTGATAAATGCATCCCCATATTTATTCTTCAGTTGTCCATTTACATATTCTTCCGTCTGCTCCAGGGCTATATTCATGTAGCCATCCAGGCAAGCCAGGACCCCTGGAGAAAGATTTAATAAAAAAGAAGCTATAGAAAGCAAGTAAGAGCTGAAAATTATAGAGTACACCTTGGAGCTGACAATCTCTTTAGTCATTAGCTTTTACATGTTTAATATAAAAATTCACCCTGTAAATGAAACTCAATAAACTAAAGCACAAAAAAATTTCTTTTCTCTATGCCTGAGAAAGTCTGAGAAGTGTACAATGTGAAAGCAGTCATACATTCACAACTATTAAGGAAAACAACAAATTGACTTCCCTATGGTATGTATGATAACAACAGCAACTCTGAAAGCCTTCACAAAAGTAACACAATAAAACAACTCCAACAAAAATACAATTCTTTGAAAGCTAAAAACAGGAGTGGGTGATTATGTAAGCACAAATGACCATTATCCAAGACTGCTGTGTTCCAGGGGCCTTTTTTTTTTTTTTTTTTACTTTAGCCGCTACGTGAAATACGGATCTGGCAGATTTATTTCATTCTTTCACAACATCTACTACAGCAGATGAATGTACTCCAGGGTTAAGAGGAAGTCTCCACAATCTGTTAAAATAATAGAAGAGGCAACAGCAGGTGCTCCTGAAAGAACATCTCAAAGCTGTGACTCACAGTGAAGAGCAGCTTGAGAATACAGGGCAACATATTGCATTATAACACATCCCATTCTGTTTTGTTACAGTTGTAATATTCTCCAATCAAAACTAATATAGAAAAATGGCTAAAAACATTCTTGGGAGCTTTCAAGGAAACTATCTGAGTGAGTCTTTTTAATTGTGTTAAGATGGTAAAAATCTTGCAAAATGTTGATATGCTGATTTTTTTCAAAAGATGGTATCTATAAGCCTCTAAGTCCATGTCTCTAATTTAAAGTGGTTTCTCTAGGAAAAAAAAAATTAGGTAAAACAAATACTACAGACTCAATTTTACTAACCAAGTCAATGGTTTCATTTGAAGTCTCACGTTCATTAATATGCACCTCACTCTGTGCCTCTGCCCCATTATCCTCTAAACAAAAGTGTCTTTTCAAAACTGTGTGTGTGTGTGTGTGTGATGAAAGCACAAGACATCTAACAGAATTCTGCTAGAAGCTGTAAACTGTCAAAGAAACAGGATGTGAACAATAACAATTATTTCCTATCAAAAGAAAGCTTAAAATATAACTTTACAGTTTGTTCCCTGCTGAATTATTTCACTTCTAAACAATGATAAATGAGCAAAGAACTTCTGAGACATGATATGCAAATCTGTTTGAAAACTAATCAAAAGCATTTCAAAGTTAAATGATCATCTTCTAATCAAAATATCTATTCCTGCAGCAAGGAAAAAAAAAAAAAAAAAAAAAAAAAAAAGCCCTCCTCAGGCAGTTGGAATTACAGCTCCCTTATCCAAAGGAGAAATAATCGTAAATAACAAAAACAAGTAGTGTTTTTCAAACTTAAGAGAAACTGCTAGAGAGAGCTGCCTGATTTTTTTTTAACCACAAAATAAGAGCTTTCTTTAAAGTACTGCTAATAGTACAAAATACTTTGCTCTAATAGTACAGAGACCACAAAGAGACAACTCATAAAAGAAATTTTGATTACTCAGAAATCCCAGCCCTGGGAATTTATTCTAAAGAGATACTTGGACAAGTTCTCAAGATATATGTCAGAGGACCAGAATTGTTTATAGTAGCAAAATATGGGTAACCACCTAAATGTTCATTAATAGGATACTGGTTAAAAGTAAACAAAAACAAAAGTATGGTACCTCCACACAATGGACTGATATGCAGCTATTAAAAATCTCTCTATCATAGAACTAAATGTACTCAGTATAAAAAAAATAATAAAAAGAGGTTACAAACAGCACATACAGCATATCCCACTTAAAAGTCTGCTAATCTCTATCTATATACATTGCTGTCTGAATTGTAAAGCTGATTATCTCTGGATGGTAGAATTTTAGGAGACTTTGCTCTCTTCTATATACTTTTCCATTATTTGCTTTGAAGTTTCTAAAAAAAGAAAAGCACATATTAGCTTTATAAATAGAAAAATTTTCCCTAAAGAATATAGAGAAAAAAAAGTGAGGCTGGTTTCTCTACAATAAGGTGAATGCTGAGAAGATACTGAACACAATGTCCCAACACTATCAACTGTCAAATACACACAAATCCCTAGAAGACTATTACCTCCTCTGGACTCATTAAAAGTTCAAGAGTGAGAAGCAACAAATAGAGACCGTACACTAACCCAGTATTCAGTATAAATCCATTAGTTCCACCATGAAAATCAAATTAATCTGGAGATGTTTCTAATGTCAAGAAACTAAAGCAATACATAACCAACACAGTGGTTTCTTAACAAGGTTTTTGAGTCAAGCTTGAGTTTGAGTCCTCGCTTGACTAGGTGTGGATAACAACAGAGATCTCAAAGAATTTACCTGAAGATGAAGTGAAATGTGTGTAAAGTCATTAACACATACTGGGCACATGGTAAGCTCTCAATAAAATTATGTTTGCATGGGTAGAAAGAAAAAGTTCCAGCTATTACTATCATTATTAATTATTCAGAAAAGAGACCAAGGAAAGGCCACAAAACCCTGCTAATGAGTTAATTATCTGTACCTGAGAGTTATTCAGATCATTTAACAAATCTTAACTTTGAAGTTTAGGAATTTAGTAACTGCAAAAAATGGAATTTCAAACCATTCCTCCCAAAAGTTAATTTCAGAAGCGTCAGAGCATCTTAAAAAAGAGCATTCTCTATAAGAAAAACATCTTTGGATACTCTATCATGTATCTATGTATCTACTCCCAAGTGTGTGGGAAGTGTCTAAATAGTTGCTTGCCAATCTTGAATACTTCTACAAAACAAATGCTGCTGTGCCAAGTTGTTCAATATCCAGTAATTAATGCCTGAGTTGACTGGGCATCCTTGGTTATTACCCAGCAACTTAGGCACACACCATCCCAAAGCAGAGACTGAGTCACACAAACCACACGGGAAGTCAGAAGAACATACACTCTGCTGACAGAGTTGTCTCTAAAAGGAACCATCTCAGAGCTATTTAAAAAAAAAAAAAAAAAAAAAAAAAAAGGTGGGGACAAAAACTGTGAGGTTAATAAAAATCAATGTGAAATCACATTTACTTATTTAGTTACAACAGTGAGGATGAAGCATGAAAACATTACCTCGATAATCCACTCCAGAATTTAACTTTACCACAACTGGCCGTCCTATGATTTGCTTTAAGAAGTCACTGGGGGTTTGCTTCCGTAGACTCATTTTAACAATCCTGATCAGAAATAGGAAAGGGAACAAAAAAGGTAAAAACAAAAGTTAATTATTCAACAAAAGCAAGCTTTGACTCCATTAACACATATATAGGAAATCAGGTATCAAACCCCATGTCTGAAGACTCAATATCACCCCACCACCACTACTACAACATGACAGCTAACACTCTTTCAACACTTACTATGAGCCAGGTACAGCCAAGTGTTTCACATGTATTATCTCATTCAGTCCCCACAACAGGTCCATGACATGGCCTTTTACAGAAGATGGTTTGTGCAGTCACCAGAGTCTCTTTTAAAACTTCTCACTACTGCTTCACATGCAGTCACTGTACTCACCACAACCACTGTCACCTCCACCACTTACTGAACGCTGATTTTATGCTGCTGAGACCCTTACAAACGCTACCTAATTTAATCCTGACCTCAGCTCTGGGAACGTCTTTGTTTTAGTTTGCTAAACTGCTCAAAGCTTTAAGATTAGCTTTAAGGACATGATTTTCTGGGGCACATAGTTTCAAACCACCAAACTCCACCCTCTGGACCCCAAAAAGACATGTTCTTTCCACATGCAAATACATTCATTCCATTACAATATTCCAAAAGCCTTAAATCATTTCAGTAACAATGTTAAGTGCAAAGTCTCGTGAAAATGGACTATAGGTGTGGTCTGTCCTGGAGCAAAATTCCTTCCAGCTGTGGACCTGTGAAACCTAGAGAACATGTTATCTGCTTCCAAAAGACAAGGGAGGGACAGTCATAGACTAAACATTCCCATTTCCACTCGCAGACATTGGAAGGAAGACAGGGATGACAGGTCCCAAACAATTCCAAAATTCTGCAGGGACTACTCCAGCAGATTTCAAGGTCTGAGAGTCATCTATAGAATGACGGTTTGTCCTCTGGGTCTGATGGAGCCGCAGCCCCACCCTTTGCAAGTGCTTGTGCAGTGGCCATGCTCTCCCTGAATGGTGGGGTGAAGGCTCCAACAACTTCAAGGATTGGGGTGATGGCCAGACTTTTGAATCCACCCTCATCAAGTGTCTGGGTGGTAGCCAGTCTAGGCACCAAGCTTGTCACGCATTGGGGTGACAGCCAGGCTCTCTGCAATTTCCTATGTATCTGAGAAAACTGAGTGGTAACATTCTTACTGAACAATGGGGCAGAAGGACTGCTCTCTCCAAGTAGTGGGATATACTCATCCTTTCTACACACGAGTGGGGTCCAGTTGGGCTCTTGGCCCAAGATGTCTTCAGTCCAGACCTCAGCTTTCATAGTCCTGCCCAGGACAGGCTGGCAGTGGTTCCTTTCATACACATCTCGCAAAAAAAACCTGGGTTTCACTGTAGCGCCCAGGAGCCCAAACCATCAGACAAAAGAACTTTCCACATATCCTTTCTGGGTAACTGCAATTTCAATCGTGACTTGCACTGAAATGGCTGACTAGTTCCATGTTCAGTTAAACACTCACGTGGAGCACTATAGTCTCTGCGGAATTACTCTCCGGAAGCTCAGAATTTTCCAAACCATCAATTTCTGGTTTCTTTGTGTCCAGGAGTTCAGTTCTCAGCTTATCCCTTTCCCCTCACATTTTACTATAAGCTGCAAGGAGAAACCAGGCTGCACTTTTCACATTCAGTATGGAAATCTCCTCAGGTAAATAAATATTCAAGTTCAACACTTTGAAATTCTGCCTTCCATCTGACATCAGGACTCAATTTTGCCAACTTTCGTTGCCACTTTAAAACAATTGCCTTTCTTCAGGTTTGCAATGACACATTCATCATTTCTGTCTAGGGTCTCATCAGAAGTACCTTTAGCATCCATATTTCTACCAACAGTCTCTTCAAAGCAATCTAGGCCTTTTCTACCAAGTGCCTCACAATTCTCCCAGGCTCTACTCATTACCCAATTACTCAATTAACATTTTTGGTATCTGCAATAGCAGCACCTCATTTCTGGTACCAAAATCTGTTTGTCTGCTAAGCTGCTCAATGCAGATACCATGAAATGCATTGGCTTTAACAATGTGAGTTTATTAGCTTACAAGCTTACAGTTTTGAGGCTGAGAACAATGTCCAAATTAAGGCATCATCAGGTGACGCTTTCTTCCCCAAAACTGGCTGCCAGTGATCCTTCACTCCTGTCACTTGAGAAGGCACATGACAAGGACTCCAATAAGAAGATTGAGACTGACCCTGGGCCTCACCTTAACTCATGGAAAGGTCCTAAATACAATAGATTTACACCCACAGGAATGGATTCACTTTAAGAACATGATTTGCTGAGGTTTATACAGTTTCAAATCACCAGTCTTATTACCCCCTGTTGCTAATGAAAAGAATGGCACAGAAGGATTAAAGGACTTGCCCCAAAATAAGATGGAACCAACATTCAAGATCAAATCAGTCCAAAGTCCATGTATATCAAGTAGACTCAATTACATTACGCTATGAACTGAGCCCTAAACAGTATCTCCAAAAATAATTATAATAATACTTGAGAGCCAACACTCAAGAGTCTACTACATGGCAATGCTTTTCTAAGCACTTTACATGACTTAACCCACATACACCTCACTACTCTATGAAGTAGGTATTGTTTTCATGCTCATTTTATGAAAAATAGATGCAAAAGGTAAACACCCTGTCCCACGTTTTACCACCATTAAGAGGATGGCCAGCCCATGCTCTCAATTATGACTTTATATAGCCTCCTGGAAGTTTTTAATGCAGCCAACGATTTTGATTTACTCTATTATAACTATAGCAGATATGTACTCTAAATAATAAAGAAAAAAGTCTTGAAATTTAAAATATAGTAGGAGACTGCAATGAAATAGATATTATTTACACTCAAATCAATCATATCAGACATATAAAGTTGCCATCACTCCTTTCAAAACTCATCTTGTTATATAAGAGCACTTTTCTCAAAATATTCTAGTGAATAAATGTAATAAAATGTAGTTACTTAAGCAAAAACTGAGAATAAGAGCACTTTGGAAGTTAATTTTCCTGTTTCAGCAAAATTCAGCATCACTGTTATTTAGTAGCCATATAGCAATGAGACTTAAAAACTGATATGGATACAATATTTTAATTCTCTCTTCAAGAATTCAAGTTTTCTTAAATTTGTTTTCAATCTAAATTTTTATGAAACATTATTCCACAAATAGCACTGCTTATTTCACTGCAAATCCATCCATTCAATGATTTGAATTCAGGTTTGAGATCCTTGTTCAGAGATTTTCTCAAAGTGAATCTATGCAGGCTCAGCAGTTTGGGTAAGCTGAAACACTAGGCTTTTCATTTGTTCAACAAATATGTGTATGATGCACTGTGCAAGAAAATTTAAAAAATACATCATCCAGAGTTTATGCCTTTAAAGAATTTAGAATCTAGACAAAGAATTTAAACTCTTATTAAATAGAAGAAAATACCAATTTAAAAAGCTATATCTGAATTTTAGGCTATATCATTTGGATATTTCTCTTCCAAGGCTTGAAACATATAAAAATGTGATCATCTGCTTGTTTGCTCAGCAGTTTAACTTTTCCACTGAGTTGTCAGCTTATTTTTGCATCTACAAATTCTCAACAGATAACTGAAATTACAACTATGCCTTGCTCAGGACTCACACCACACAAGTATTTCATTTACCAGCAGAGAGAAAAATTACAAAGTAAATACTATAACAGAGTCACTATCTTTAATGACTTCAGTAAAAAAAAAAACAAATCTTCCCAACCATCTACTAACCGTTTGTTTATGTCTTGAACATGTGCTGTTTTGTGGTTGAATGGTTCTAGAGAGACTATTAACTTTGAAGGCCTGATAAAGAGACTTAACTTCTGAGTTGTGCGTTCATTTTCTGACTTTATCACAGATGCTAAATCCCATTATGCCACACTTTCTTCATGTACAAGATTGAGGTAAAAGGGCTATTTATTTTGTGTTTCCCTAAAAAATCATTAAAATGCTTTAAGATGTAAGCATCTAGTTTACAGGGTTATTATTAAATACTTTGTCCAAAGTAACAAGTTAATGACAGTCAAAAAGAATACAGACCTAGACTATCAATTGGTTAACAGGAAGAATTGATTACTTTAAAGATATTATATTTTCTTTCCACGACTTTTTAAAAAGCACTTACACTACCTGTTCTAAACTCATCAATAATCACATCTCCTTCACTAAACATCCAGATTTACTCCAATTAACATCAATCTCTTCCTAAAGGCATTCAACGTTTCAAACTTACAGGGAGCACCTAACGTGCCAAGCCCATAGGGCTGAGGAGATAACAAAATAAGACATGGCCTTGGACCCTCAGAGCTTACCCTCCAAAGGGGGACAAAAAATATGTAAATGAAGAATTTTTATAAAAGTGGTATGTATTTGGATAGAATTATGCACAGAATGTTTTGAGAGCACAGAGAAGACTCAGCCCAGTGCTGGCAGATTATGGAAGGATTCCTAGAGAATGTGACTGATGCTGAAGGGAGAGAAGTCTTACCAAAGGCATTAGAGAGTATATTTGGGTCTGAGAGTAAAACGATACATGGGCAAGAAGGAGGAGACTCAGCCAATGAGGGAGCAGTGCAAGTCAGGCTAAAAAGCTTGGGATTGAGCCTCTAGGTCAGTTTCCCAACCTTGCAATCATTTGGGGCACTTGAAGATTATTGCGCTGTAAATTCTGGGGTAGGACCCAAGAATCTGTTTGCCCAAGTCTAGGAGAGTCCTGTGAACTCTAAGTTTGGAAATACTGCTGACAGTGACAGGGAATCTGAGAGGATTTCAAGCAGCAACTTGTAAACAAGTTGTTTTCTGGATGAGATTGCAGAGTGGAAATGGGCCATCTCAGTTCTGGCATCATATAGGTTGGTATTTGGTTGTATTTGATATAATCTGTCACTATTTACTCTCTTTTTATATTCTGTAATTTCCTTCATATAAGTCTTTTCTCCCTCAAAAGACGTAAGTCACATGAGAGGGTCCAATAACAAGCTTCTCACTTACTCTCCAGAAAACCTACATTCTGCTAAATCTCTTGAAAAAAATATTTTTAAAGTTATTTGGAAAGAGGATGGTTGCCTCAAACACATTTTATCCCTTCCTTTAGGAGAGCCATATATTTTACATTAGTCTTCATTAGGCTTTCTTGGTACTACTCCGTTACTTGATGACTTGCCCATAAATCCATTCGGTATGAGTAAATTGCTCCTGACACCACAATTTTTCCCATCACTTGGCTCAAGTAATTTTAAGTTTTCATTTTTTAAATTGGATAAGGCAGAAGGAACCATTCTGACAATTCTGAAGCAAAATATAAGACTCTTGAACCATAAATACGTAAGAGGAAAAAGACCTCCTTTCTTCAGGGTCACCTTGGTAAAACTCCCTTCAAAATTAAAGCTATAATCAATCTCTATGCCTCCTCTCCTTCCTCTGACTCCTACTCAGGCTTGTTTTAAATGACCTACTTTTTTATAAATGTCTATTAAGTCAAAGGCAATATACTTTCTGTCAGAAGCTATTGAGAGGTCTAGTACTAGATCATCTGCAAAATGCCCTACAGGGAATTTTTAGTAAAAGAAATGGGGTGGGGGGCGGAAAACCAAATTTTATTCACCCAATGGTCACAGGCAGTGTTTGATTCATGAGCAATTCACACAGTAACTCTATGAGGTGCTAAGCAGAACTAAGGCTTGACCTCTGTAGCAGTTTGGTATTATTTATGAATTCCAAAAATAGATATTGGATTCTGTTTTTAAACTGGTCTGTTCCTCTGGGTGTATTAGATTGTATTTTCTTCATAGGTTTCACTTTTACTTGATTAAATAATGATTAAAGCCTTGATTGGGTCAGTAGGATGTCGAGTCCCCACCCCCTGGGTGGGCGGTTTCACAGAGAAAACGACAAGGCACAGGAGTTAGTAGGAGTTTTGATATTGGGGCCCCAGGAAGTAAACACACAGAAGGAAAGAGAGAAGGCTCCATTAGACACAGCAGAGGCCCCAGGAAGGGAGAGGAACCATTCGCCTGATAGTCTACAGCTGGCCTTGTGGAGTGAGCAGAGCAGCTGAGCCCAGAGAGAACAGAGCCCTGGGAGAGAGATTAGACTTATCCCAGCCTACAGCTGATACTGGAAGAAGCTGGGACCATGCAGCCTTAAGAAGAGGAAGTCAAAGCCTGAACCCTTGCAGACATTGGCAGCCATCTTGCTCCAACACGTGGCAACAGACTTTGGTGAGGGAAGTAACTTATGCTTTATGGCCTGGTAAGTGTAAACTTCTACCCCAAATAAATACTCCTTTATAAAAGCCAACAGATTTCTGGTATTTTGCATCAGCACCCCTTTAGCTGACTGATACAACCTCAAATGTACAAATGCTCTTTTGAATATGTCAGGATTCTCCTACTAAACCCAGGCAATTGCCACAGAGACAGAACTAGTTGGAGAGAGCAAGAGCAATGGGGGTGCAGGGGGGATACCTAAAGTGACAAAGTACTATAAATGAGCTTGTGAAGGAATGTAATGGCCAAACAGAAAGAAATACATCTGATGTGATTTTGAGTTATATCACTCAAATGGCAATGAGTAGCAATAAGCAAAAACTGCAAGGAAAAATGACATTGCAACTCAAATAAATGTGGTACTGGACTAATTTATCTGTATCTGAGGAAGGCATCAGACACTGAGAAAAACAGCTCTCTCCATAGCTCCCTTCTGAGACGGTGGAGGGCCTAACCCTATTTGAAGGCTCAGTAGGGGGCTATAATAGGGGACTACCTCCCTCCCTTCTCTCCAAAGAGACAAGTGAGTCAGTGTACTCAAAGCACTTCTTTCCTCTCTGTCATGACACTTACTAAGCTGTTTTGTAACTGTTCCCGTTTGCTGACCAGTCACCCACAGTAGGTTCTAAGTTTGCTTCTTAGACAAGCTTAGAAGGGAAAATGTCTTATTCATTCTGTATCCCTGGTACCTAAGCACACTGCCCAAGTTGGTGGAAGAGACATTTAAGGCCAGTGCCAAGCAAAACCCCTGTCCCTTCTCCCCTCAAACTTTGGGTAGAGGGGCTAGTACAGTACCATCCACATATTTCAAAAGCTATTAGCATAGTAATATCTCTATTACTGGACTAGCAAATAAGAGAAAGGTAAAGGAGAGAAAACAAAAATGTTTCTGCATTAGTCAAAAACCAGCTGCATCAGAAGCAACAGAAATGCTTGTTAAAATGCAGACTCCTGAGGCCTACCTCTAGTCAGGATCTTTAGATGAGGGGTGCTGTAATTTTCATTTGATAAACTTCCCCAAATAATTCCTATAAGCAAGTGGTTTTCACCTAGGAGGTGATTTTGCACCCCCCACTCCAGGGACATCTGGAAATGCCTGGAGACATTTTTGATTGTAATGACTGGGGAGGGCAGCTCTACTGGTATCTAGTGGGAAAGTGCAGAGGAGCCAAGGATATTGGTACACATTCTACAATACACAGGACAGCTTCCACAACAAAGGATTATACAGCCCAAAATGCCAACTGAGGTTAAGAAATCCTGCTATAAGCCTTAAAATTAAAAAACAAACAAGTAAAAAACCTTGTTCTCTGGTCTTAAAGCAAAAAGGGGTTTTTAAAAATCTTTAAGGTATAACTAATGAGAACCAACAACTAAGTTGCAACCAGATGGAATATAAATTATAACTTATTAGGCATATTTTATTCCTATACACAGAGAATCTGAAAACAACTGTCAAAATCTTGAAGGGGTGGCCATTTGTAATCATGGACTTTAGTCGTGGCCATGAAAAGGGTCACTTTCCAATTTTTCAGTGATACAAGTCCCTCTGATGGTTATCTTTGCTACTCAGCACAACTCTAAAATGATAAAATAATCCAGATGACATAAATGTCTTTTTAAATTCTAAAACCTATTATGCCACAGTTCAGCAGGAGGGAGCCTGATGGAGCATAGACAGTACTCACTTGGGAGGCAGGAAACCTGAGTTCTAATCCCAGCTCTGCTACTTAATTAGGTGTGTGACTTGGATAACTCATCATTTCACCTCTTGTGGCCCCAGGTTCCTCATCTGCAAAATAAGGGAGTTATGCTAGATGATCACTTAAGTCTTTCCTGCTCTAACATCTGATTAGCCTATGGCATAACTCCAACATTGGACACACACACACACAGACACACATGCTTCTGGATGATTCCTGCAAAAAATTCAAACAAGCAGAATTACCAGACACCACCATGAAAAAAAAATCATTCCAAAGAGAGGCTCAACCTTCCTCACTAATGTGTTAGAAATGTATTTCAAGCTATCATACTTTTGTGAAACAGAAACATTCATGCACAGATGATGTAAACTACTGAGACATTTTTGGAAAACAAGTTGGCAAATCAAGACTCTCTAAAATGTCGGTATCATCTGGCCTAATAACTTCACTCCTGAGGATCCAATTGAAGGGAATAATCTGATACATAGTTCAAAAAAAAAAAGATTCTCAAAGTATTATCTGGGATGTTAAAATGAAGCAAAAACTCATCAACAACCTAAATGCTCCACAGGAGGAACATGGCTGAATAATTGCTGAGACCTACACAATGATGGAATATAAGCAGTCAATCAAAAGGAAATAAAAAATTAGAAAATATTTAGTAAGAGTTTTCAAGTAAAATGGAAAACTATATACTGTTAAGTGGAAAAAATAGGTATAGTCTTACCTCATGTAGAAAACAGCACATTCATAAATAAAATACACAACGAGATTGTGGAAGAATTCAGTGAAAATTATTTTCTTAAAGTTCTATGCATTTCCAATATTTCTAAAATAGTCATGTAATATTTTGGAGGGTGGGAGACAGGCACACTAAGTCACTATCAACATTATCCGCATCATCCTAATCCTAGACACTCCAAACAAAAATACTTGCTATGCACCCGCGCGCACACCCGTACACACAGAAGCCTCTGCCGTTAGGACTTAACAATTGCGAGTACCCCTCGCATGACAACTCGGGACCGAGCGGAGAGGTCCAGCTCTTAATTCCTGGTAATGCGATGTAGCTACCCCGATTTTAGTGCAGGTCCCGCAATTCCCTGCAGCCCTGGAAACTGGGCAAAGCCTGTGCCCGTCCTCAGGGTCCACTTTTCCGATGGATCCCCGGGGAGCGTCCCGGTGTCCTGCAAAGCTTGGACAACCAGGGGAGATCTCGGAGGCAAACGCTTGGAGAGCGTCATTCCTCACCGCGACGCACGCTCTAGGCGCCTCTCGAGGAGTGGTTCTCGGGCCGGGCTCAGTAACCTAGACGCCGACCACCAGCTATTTCCCGGTTATTCTGGGCGCCGAGAAGAGCCAGGGAACGCGGCGTCCCGCGAGGAACCGCCGCCCCGCAGGCTCCCGGGCCACTCTCCCAACCCTGCTCCCGCCAGGCCCTTCCCGGGCCTGCCTGGCGGGACGGAACCTTGGGGCCTCGAACCCGGACCTGCGCGCGGCCCCGTCTTCAGCCCGCGCTGCCACCCGGCTCACCTCGCGGCCGGGACCTAGAACCCCCCACTCCAGGCGCCGCACAAACCCGGCTTCCACCGAAGATCGCAGAGAAAGCCGAAACCGCCGAGGCAGCGGCGCTCTCGCCCCAGCCAATCATTGCTTTCCCGAGCTACGGCAGCCCACGGGGACCTAAAAGGTCGGACCTCGCGGAGCGCGCGAATCATAGTCTTGGTTTGCCTAATGGCGAAGTTTCTGTTGTGGGGTTATGTAGGAAGCGCCGGTGATCTTTCTTTTAACAGGAAGCCGATTACAGTATTGAAAAAAAAAAAAAAAAAAAAAAAACAAGCAGAAAACTGCAAGTGACATTTTAGGCAGGATTTCCCCCCTAGAAATATAAGAAATAGCGTGAAGTCATAGGAAACTATGAATCCCTGAATAATCTAATGAAAATAAACAAATAAACCAAGCAGCCTTAGACCTTTAAATCCACCTTTGGGTTTTGATTTAAATGTGTGAAGACGAAGTCCATTATTAGCAGTTCCCTGGCAATGTTAATTGATATAAAAGGAATTAAAATCACTAAAGCAACTTAATATTGTAATGGCATAAATTGTGTTACATTACAAACAGTAGTTCTAATTGGAAATTTAAGTGCTGCTATGGGAACCTGGTTTGGAATTTTGCATGATTTCTCAATATTCTTACCATTAATGGAATAGAAGAGGAAAAGGAAAAAAACTTAGACCAAGATTTGATTCCTTTTTTCCCTATACACAGACCCTTATCAGTTTAAAACTTAGACTTTAATTCCTACTTATGATTTGTTCCTACTTAGGATTTGTAACACCATAAGCAAAGTGTTATCTTTGAACAACAGATCTTAAATCTGTTAAATGTTATAGGATCTAATACACAGATGGGTTTTTTAAAATATAAAAGTGAGTCCCCCCCTTGTAAGCCTCTCTTAGCTAAAGACTTGATGAATGAGCCTTTGATTGATCTTGTGAACAAAGAACAACTGGGGGTGATTTGGTAGAGGAGAGAGACTTCCCTAAATCCTTCTATAAAAGAGTGGTTTGGGTAAAGACCAAGCAATTATAGATTTATTGAGAAGGATTTATTTGAAGTTCTTGCAATATAAAATATAATGTAAATAAATTTTTTTTTAAAGAAACATACTATTAAAATCAAGTAACTAGCTGCAAAGATCAAACGTAACAGGATATAAAGTCCTGTCCCTAAAAACCTTCTTCACGGAAGACATCAAATTGTACCACATTCCTCACTGGTTGTTTTGCTTAAATTTTGATTCATAGCTTTTTTTACCCTTTACCGCAGAGCTCTGGTGGAGCCAGTAAGACTGATGTGGTGGGCAGGGGATGGTGAGGAATTTTAAGGGCATGGTTCATCTGCAGAGCAGCTGCAACCTTTCTCAAGGGGCACTGTTCTGTGAGGGTCAAACTAGACAGTCTGGTAACATGAATTACTTCATGAGCCATCAAAGTTTATCAAAAATATGGTTGTTCTCAGAACCCCCTCACCAACTTAGAATTGGTTTTTACTAACTCACAAGACTACTTCCTGTATTTCACTTACATTATACGAAGAAAATATGTATAAGATTTTCTGGGATATTAGTCCATGAAGACTTAGTCTTTGAAAGCTGAACACAAACACTAACTTATTAAGAAGCCCTAAAGCCATAAAAATAGTTTGGCATGACTTAGTCTAGCTATCTTTATCATTGTATATAAAGTTTCCAACCAATGAACTTCTTCATGCAGTCAAAAATCTCATTATTTGAATTCTGCCTCTTCCACTTCTAATTGTAAAATCTTTGTTGGCCCAATAATTACAAACTTATTTAAGACTTTTTCTTTATCTTAAAATGGGGGAAATAAAAGTTACCCTTATTACCCTGGAATTATGGGATGATTAAATGAGACAGACAATGTAGACGAAAACTTTGTAAAGAGACTAGCATTTAAAATATAAGCTGTTATTCTTAAAATAGGCAAATGCTAAAATGAACTTCTGCCATTTCATTGTTTATTACAAACTTCAACAGGTTTTTATACCTTTGCCTTTTATGTTTCATGTTTATAAGAGAAAATATAATTTCTATCTTCTTTCATAAAATATCTAACAGCCCTGAGAACATGTGGATGATGGTATTATAATGTTGATGTGGATGAAAATGATGATATGCACAAACATGGAATTGGATTGGCCAAATGTTCCCAAAGCAGATTTTAACGCATACATCAGTGTTATGCATCCCAAAACACTGGCTGGTCTTGCTTGAGCAATACATTAACTGTTCCATGCCGACGTGGACTTGGTGGATCCTCCTTTCTTGGACCTTTCAACACTGGACATAAAAACATGAAAGCTATGGCATCCTAGTTTTGGACATTTTAGACCACTGTCATCTACTGTTCACCATGGGATGTGAAAATTATTTGTTAAACAAGAAGAAAGATATTCTATAATGGCTGAATATCTTCTAAGAAGTAATATAAGCTTTTTTACTGATGGGCAAATTTCTCAGAAAAAGCAGTATGCCTTTTATTTTTACCAAATGAAAGAATATGTCTTAGTTTGCCAAGCTGCTATGACAAATAGCACATAGAAGGTTGGCTTGAAAAAAGGAATTTATTGTCTCACAATTTTGGAGGTTAGAAGCCTTGCTCCCTCCCAGTTGATCCCATTATGGTGCTGGTTTGCCATGATCCTTGGGGTTTCTTGGCTTGCAGCTCTGCCTCCTGTCACATGGCGATGTCCTCTCCTTTCTCTTCTGAGTTCCCGCCGATTTCCTGTTTTTGTCTCCTTCCTGTGGCTTTTTCTTTATAAAGTCTCCACTAATTAGATTAAGACCCACCCTCATTTGGTTGTGCCACACCTTAACTAAACATACTATCTTCAAGAGGTCCTATTTACATGGGTTCACATTCACAGGAATGCAGATTAAGAACATATCCTTGTTGGGGAACATAATACAGTCTACCATCACAGGATATATTCTACATCATGTGCACTTATTTTAAGATATAGCATTTGAGATGTTTAAATAAATGCTCCAACTTCATCAAGCATCATTTTTGTCTGAATTTAATTTCAAAAGTGATGGGCTCTGAGTCTGAACTCCTGAGAGGAGAGTTTTCCAAATGCTGTGATGCTTTATGTTCTACCGTGAACTCAAGAAAAGCTCTCTCAGTTGTATAATTTAGTGAAATCCATGTGAAGCTGCCCTTGTGTTTTAAATAAGATGAACTTGAAAGGTGAACATTATAAGTAGGAGAAATTATTTATAATTTGGTGATAAAAGTTTATATCTAACACTCTAAATTTCATACATCTGCTATGTGCCGGTACTGAGATATAAAACAATTGAAGTTGCCTTTACATTTGGCCTTATATGAAAGGTCATAAATTAGAATGATAACGTTCATCCTCTTTCCTAGCTCACAAAATTTCCATATTAACATCTTCACCTCAAACATAAACGGTTGCCCACTAAAAAGAAAAGAGTTGTATTGGCCTTTATGAATTATAGTTAATGTGGTGTGCAAGACTGCTGGTCAGCTCTCAGTGGAGTGCATCTACTTCAGTGATTTGAATTCTGTCATAGTGAACTGATTAAAACGGTATGGCCAATCTATATCAAGTACAGTATATAAAAATTTAGGAAAATTTTACATGTCAGCAAATGATTTCCAGGCTATGGAATTCTTTTAATTCTTAAAAATGTGTTTCTATATCTTTTTTTTTTTTAAAGATTCATTTTATTTATTTCTCCCCCACCCCCACCCACACCCCCACCCCCACCTCCACCCCCCATTGTTTTCGCACTTCCTGTCTGCCCTCTGTGTGTTTTTCTATGTCTGCTTGTCTTCTCTTTAGGTGGCATTGAGAACTGATCCTAGGACCTTCTGGAGTGGGAGAGAGGTGCTCAATCTCTTGCACCACCTGAGTTCCCTGGTCTGCTGCATCTCTTATTGTGTCTCCTCTGTGTCTTTTTTTGTTGTGTCATCTTATTGTGCCAGCAGGCCAGCACTCCGCATGGGCCAGCTTGCTGCTTAGGCCAGCTCACCGTGCGGGCCAGCTTGCCTTTCACCAGGAGGCCCTGGGAATCGAGCCCTGGACCTCCTATATGGTAGATGGGAGCCCAATCGCTTGAGCCACATCCGTTTCCCTGTTTCTACATCTTTAAGGGATTTCTAAAATGCCTGCTACCAAGTTTATTTAAAGTACAGCTTTCAATTTTCAAAATATTTCAATGCTTCTTTCAATAAAATAAGATAATATGAAAATTTCTATTTTTTCCAACTACACAAAGGCTTGTAACCACAGCTCATTTAATTATGACATATTATAACTAAATTCATTTCAAAATAGTAATGAATTGGACCAGTGCTTTATGTTTAGACAGTCAAAAAAAGTTTATGGAAAAAAAAACAGATGTCCTTAATTTTCCAGGGTGAGTTATCAAATCCATATGCTTTTTTGGTCTAAAAGTTTCTTTCACCAGCCCAGTGGTGCAGTTAAAATGCAGCATAATATAAACTAGCAGGCACAAGTTCAAGAACAATTTTAAAGATTTAGGCCTCCATCCAGGTAAAATGCAAAATTTTAAGACAAAATGCTAGTTCTTAGTAACTTTTAGCATTCGAAGTTAATCTTCCTGATTCTGGGTTAGTGAACATAATGTAGTTGAAAATTACCAATATGTTAGCACAAGCTCTTTCATCTCAATTTTTTTCTTAAGTAATTGGCTTTTCTCTCTCTCTCATTGTCAGAATAAATGGATGTCTCTTCAGCCATTGAAGTTCTTGCCCTAAGAAGCACATCTGTTGCTTCCTACCTAAAACTCTCAGGAGCAAAGACTGTATTCGGTTGTGACAAAACCTGTACCAATGTCTGGACATATTTCTAGACGGACTCCCACACCTAGAGAGCTGTCTCAAAAATATAGCATTGTCCTCATTTCACATCTCTCCCATAAAGAATTTGGGGAACTGACAACTCACTTCATAAATTGCAACAAGAGAAAGAATACTCTCTTGAAAGGTCTTCCCATATGAACACAATCAAGATGAATCCTAACTGCCTTTTGTAAAGAGAAGAAACAAAGTCTTCTTAATGATTTATGCTGAAGAATTGAGACAAACAGATTGCAGAGGACACAGAACACAGGGAGGATAAACATTACTTCCAATTTTACCAAGGGCCAGGGACAGATATTGGGATTGTTGGAATTGCTTTAATCACACTGGATGGGTGAGATACTGAATAATCTGCATAGGCATTTTGCTAGATTAGGATCCATCCTAACATTCTGTCCAAATGGCAACTTGTTCTCTTTTTAAGTTTTGTAAATTTGATTAGTGCTGGGCGAAGAAAAGATGTTCCTAAATATAAATGAATGACTAAATGACTAAATGAATGAATGAATGAATCCTCAGTTGGTCCCAGGCTAAGACCCAATGAGTACCGCAGAATGAATAAATATTAACTAAAATAGGAGAGAATGAAGTCCTTTGACGTGGTCTTTACAGGATTCAGAATCTCAGCACTTCTTGAGCCTGATCCCTGACAATCCCAATAAGAGAATTAATTAATAAACACTTATCATTAATCAGATGTCCCAAACTGGTGATTACAGACCAAATCTGACTTTTTGCATCCATTCCTATTCAGGGGCAGCAAAGATCTCAGAACACTCATTGAAACTTACTTTCCATTTCCTAACTAGACATATTGGTTCCACCCACAGCATGTATATTACTCCCTAATTACATATTGATTCCAACTATCCCACCCCCCTCCAAAAAAAAAAACTCAAAAGAGGATTTCTAAGTATAATTTATTGTAAGAAAAATGCACTAGTACACTTAAAATTTTTAAAAAATCAAGAGGAAAAGAGATTCTGAAGGAATTTATTCTAGAGAAAAAGGATTGCTCTTTCAAAATAGAAAGGAAGATGACTTTTCTATTCTTGCATTAGTCCGTATGTGTTTTAAAGAATAATATTTTGTTAGTCCCCACTAGCTGTAGCAGAGGAAGGTTTGGCTAAACTATGCATGGCCTCTTTCCATCCTTGAAGTTCTTTCATTCCTAAACCATTGACAGCATTCTGTTGGCCCAAAGGAGCTCACCTAACTTAGAGATATTAATTGACAAAATGAGAGGCCCTGAACTTCAAACAGACCGGCACAAAGTGCCACATTAGAAAGAGAGAAAATTAGAAAGAGCTGCTGAACAAAACCAATGCTGGGATTATCCCCATCCTTTGACTATTTGTATGACCAATGCAAGTACTAAAGGTGAACATATATACCTAGCAAGGATCTGCAAGAAGCATTAAAACTGGAAATCATTAGATAGTCCATCATAGCTCATTCATCCCTCAGCCTGAGAGGGACATGGCTATCAGATACAGCACAAGACAAGAAGAATGTCCACTGGACACACTAGAAGCAAAGTTTCTCTAGAGAAGAGATGTGGGAATAGGGGCAAGCCTCACGTACCAGGAGGGGAAAGAAAGCTTCTAGGATGGTGCCTTCAGCCTGCCAAGTAGATGGCGAGTGCTGGCAACAGGGTGAACAGTTTGAAGAAAGTAGCTGTCTTTGACATCTTCCCAAAGTTTCCTTGCCAAGGTGCTCCTCCCTCCCCAGTCTCTTAGGCCATCCCCTGCTTACACTGGAATTCTCACCAAGGCATTCTGCCCAAGTGTCTTCACCTAACCAAGCCTTGGTTCTGGGCTCTGGACTTCTACCCTTTAAATGGTCCCCCAAGATTTTCATGTGTTCTCTATCTCTTCCCCAGTTTCTCAGCTAAATGTCATCATGGCAAAGACTCCATAAGCTAATTTCTTTTAAGGTAATAGCAATATGGGCAAAATATGCTGTTTTCCCCATGGACACTTTAATAAAATAGATTTTCTTAATAGCTTAAAGTAATAAATCTTTTATTATGAAGTGTCTACATTTGTGCCAGGTGTGGGGAGATAATACAGGTATTTCTAGGTGTGATGGCCTTCCACAAAAGCAGATGTGCCCACTGGCCCCGTGGTGCAGACCAGCCTTGCTGACTCGCCTTCCCATTGTGGACTACATTAGACTCTGTCCCACCCAAATCAAGGAATAATGGTTTAAAACAGCAGCTGTTTTCAAAAAAGGGGAAAGAAGGGAAGGATATAGGGATGGAATGGGATATATTTTATTTAACTTGAACATTCAAAATTTTATAAACCAAAAGATTTAAACCAACTCACTGCTGCCCCTAAAAAATGAAAAACCTCAATCCCCAGACAATCAGAACAGTGGCCGCTGGTGTGGAAGCAAGGGTGCTGAAGACATTCAAGATGAACCAGCCTGTGATTATTTCCAAGAAAATCAATCCAATTAAACCACAGAGATGACACGTTATTTATATCAAGACTGTTAGCATTTTATATCACCTTTCGAACATAGTTATGCTCCATCTGTGGACTTGAATTTGGAAGGGCAGGAGAGTCTGCAGAAAGGGTGAGTCTTCTTAGCTCACTTCCCATCCTAATAGACTTAGCATTTCACCTATTATTCTACCACATCCAAGCCTAAGTCAGGATGTTATTCAAAGTCTGGAAAAATGGATGGTTTATTAAATATGTGTATTTATTGAAGATGCCCTAAGAAGTGAGGACAAATGTGCACATTTAGTGAGACACGTTTAAGCTATTCTTTTTTTAATTTAATTTAATTTTTTTTATTTTTTTTATTTTTTTAAAGATTTTATTTATTTATTCATTTATCCCCCCCTTGCTGCTTGCGCTCACTGGGTCAGCTAACCACGTCGTGCGGGCGGGCTTGCCTTCACCAGGAGGCCCCGGGAACCGAACCCAGGGCCTCCCATATGGTAAACGGGAGCCCTATTGATTGAGCCACAGCCACTTCCCTATTCTTTTTTTTTAATATAGTTTTTCATTGTTTTAAAAAGATACATAGATTACATAAATGTTGTATAAAAAATATAGGGGATCCCCTTATGTCCCGCTCCCTACCCCTCCCACATTTTCCCACATTAACAACATCCTTCATTAATGTGGTACATTTGTTACAATTGATGAACACATTTTGGAGCATTGCCACTAATCAGAGATTATAGTTTACATTGTGGTTTACATTCTATCCCACACAATTTTGTAAGTTAGGACAAGATATATAATGGCTTGTATCTGTCATTGCAATGTCATTCAGGACAATTCCCAAGTCCCGAAAATGCCCCCATATTACACCTGTTTTTCCCTCTCTCTCCGCTCAGAACCTCCAGTGGCCACTGCCTCCACATCAAAGATAAAAGTTCTGTTTAAGCTATTCTTAAGGAATAAGGTGAGCCCTGAGTGAGATGTAGTCATTCTTCTTTTTTTATTTTTTATTTATTTATTTATTATTATTATTTTTTTCAAATAGCATTTTTTTAAAATTTATTTATTTTTTATTGTGCGTAAAAATCAAAATTTTCACAGTACATACCAACATTTGCAAAATGATATATAAATATATATGCATATATGTGCATTTGCTTACAAAAATGTTAAATATTTGTAATATTTAAATGTTAAATATATTTTAAGAGGTGCTTAGATTACCCAAAATATTACACGGAACCTACTGGGATTCCCATGTTGCCCACCTCCCACACCTCCCACCACATCCCACACAAACATCTCCCACAAGTGTGGCCCACCACCCTCAATGGACTTACACATCCTGGGGCCTTGCCACCAACCATAGACCACAGTTCACATCGTAGACCACACTCTCTCCCACACAGTTCTGAGTAGTGTGTGCTGATTTAAAATGGCCTACATCCGTTGCCACAACGGTACTCAGGACAACCTCCAACTCCCAAAGAAGCCCCTGTATTTCAACTGCTCGTCCCCTCCCTGCCCCAAAAGTGTCAAGTGGCCACTGGCTCCACCAGTGTTATAATTCTTCCATTGCTAGAATCACCATATGTGAACAACAGAATACCATCAAGTCCACTCTAGTCCATAGTTCTTCCCCCAATCCTGAGGGGACTGGGATGGTGATGTCCACTCCAACTCCAGGTGAGAGAGGGCTTATATCCCATGGATATGGTGGGTGGGATGATCCTGCCTGCAGATGCAGGTCCTCTCCATTCCCTGGGATGGCCATTGCCCATCGTTGTCTCCTCTCCAGGTGACTTGGATGAGTCCATTGAGCTGTAGGGTAGGAGTTGTAGCTCCACCGAGATTCCATGCACACCTGGCACATAGGTAGGCCAGAGGCTCCAGTCTCTGGAAGTATACCTAAAAACTTCAGCATCACATATAGGTTTGAATAGAAGGGACTGATGAACCATATGCAGGGAGGACTTATTTGAGTCCAATTCTGTCACTCTCAGGAGCACAGATTCCAAAATAGAGCCCACTGATAAGGCATCAGTCTCTGGGTCTATCCCCACTTATATTCTTCTTTTTTTAAAACGTAATTCTTTTTCTTACATAAGTAAGCCTTGTTTTTTGTAGATAAATTGGAAAATACAGACAAAAAAGGAGAAAAAAAAACAACCCTCAAAACATAGTTCAACAGTCAGAGTAAAAAAAAAAACCATGCTGGTATTGCACTTTCCAGGCCACGCTCTTTCTGTCTCTCCCTTGCTCAGTCTGACATACGCTGTTGTATAATCTGTTTTCCTCATTTACCTATAGTTCGTGAAGATCTTGTCATGTCAGTGAATATAAAAACATTTTAAGAGCAGCATAATCACAATTTGGCTAATCCTCTCACTATTCCATGACTATGTTGTTTTTAATTCTTTGCCATCAATAAGTATCAGTATCTTTGAATACTTACCTGAGTTTTCTTTAGATAAATCCCTCCATTTAGATTCACTATTTTTAATGATTTGCTCATTGTAGAAGCTATTTTGTTACAGGTGTTGCCATATTTCTCTCTAAGAAGACAATTTAAACTCCTTTCAGGATGCATGAAAGTGCCCACAAACAACTCTTTTCAAAACAATCTGGTTTGTAAATGTCTGTTTACTTTTCTGTCTTCACTTATGGAATATAAGCTCCCGGAAGACAGGGAGAATACCTAGTCACTATCACATCAGCCCATAAAACATGCTGTAAAATTCGCCCTTCTTTTTTTTTTTTTTTTTTCCAATTTAGATACGTTTTATTTCTTTTTCTTGCATAAGTGTTCTTATTATTGTTATTATATTATTCACAATATCAATATCAGTGGTGATAATGGGCATCCTTTTCTGTTCCTGATCTTAGAGGGACTATTATATATGCACTTTATCATGTTGAGAAAGTTTCCTTCTAGTTCTATCTTTCATATTGTTTTTAATCAAGAAATGATGCTATATTTTGTCAAGTGCCTTTTCTGCATCAATTGAGATAATTATGTAATTTTTCTCCTTTGATTTGTTAATGTTGTGTATTACATTAATTAATTTTTCTTGTGTTGAAACAGTCTTGTAGATCTGGGATAAAACCCACTTGATCATGGTGTATAATTCCTTTAATGTGCTGTTGGATTCAATTTACAAGTATTTTATTGGTGATTTTTGCACCTATGCCAATTCCTTTTTTTGGAAGGTACTGGGGATTGAACCTAGAACTTCATAGGAAGCAGGTGATCAACCACTGAGCTGTACCAGCTCCCCTATGCTTTTTTTTTTATTTTTATTTTTTATTATGGGTAAAAATCAAAATTCTCACAATACATACAAACATTTGCAAAATGATATATAAATATATATGCATATATGTGTATTTGCTTACAAAAATGTTGTTTATATATATATATATATATACACATATATTTTAAGAGGTGCTTAGATTACCCAAAATATTACACGGAACCCACTGGGATTCCCATGTTGCCCACCTCCCACACCTCCCATCACATCCCACACAAACATCTCCCACAGTGTGGCCCACCACCCTCAATGAACTTACACATCCTGGAGCCTTGCCACCAACCATAGACCACAGTTCACACTGTAGACCACACTCTCTCCCACTCAGTTCTGAGTGGTGAAATTCACCCTTCTTATTGACCTGCTAATGTATATGCTGATTCATTCTTGTTTGTCAGCTACTCACCCTCATGATTGATCGAATAGTCTTACAAAATGGCACATTGACAGGGTGTATTTACAGGGTGGTGGTACAGTTTATGGCTCTGGAACACAATGAACTTACTAGTCTTTATGTACCTTGAACCTGGGACCCGGGCCCCAAATGTCCAGGATTTTAAGGTTATCTGCAGAGTTTCAGCTAAACAGGAAAGATACACCTTTTTTGATTCTACAAAAATTATCCTTATTGCAAAAACTGTTGTTTTTTTTTTTTCATTTCATACATGACTTAGCTTCAGTGTTGCTGACTGCAGTGGTGCAGTGGTTTTTATATGGGGCCATTGGTGTCCGGTCAAGTGTTCCCATCTGGCAGCAGGCCAACAAGAAAGGGCTGTGAGGAGAAGGGCAAAGGCAACTTGACCTCCTCCCCAGGCAGTGATGTCCACTGCAGTGGCCCATCCCCTTCCAGCTGCGATTTCATTGACTAAACAGGCAGATTTAGAAGACATTTGAAGGGTCAAGCAATGACTGCTGGAGGTTTCAATACTGTTTACTTCTTGGCTTTAGGTAAAAAAGGTAAAGGTCGCCAGAAGGCCAACTAGCTTGGAGTGATTAAGTCAGTCCTGGGTGGCCTTAGGGATGCTGGGCTTCTTCCTGTTTGTTTGTTTTATAAAGCTTTCCATTGGTTTCTAACAAGTGGAGTCCAAGGACACTGTGTTTCTGAGTAGGTTAGGGACTCGGGCTGCCTCTGTGCTAAATGGTCCCCTTGTGGCTGGAGGAGTCACCAAGTCCTCCAGCGCTGACTCACCATATCCAGTGCCTCCCAGTGGCACAGGCACTGGCTCATTTTATGTAGGGTATGATGTTGACTTTGAAAGGAAATGACAACCAATAATAACACCTCCCCAGCCAGCAGAGAGTACCTGCAGCACAGCTAGAAATAAAAGCATTCCAGCCCCAAGCCAAACTCTATGAAATCCTAAAAAGACTTGGATTATATTCCTTCCTTCAAAAGAAGAACCATTAAGCCTGGGATTCCCTTAAATGCTCTTTGGATTTGAGGCTTAGAATGAAGATTTGGTTTCATTCTGAATTGTTATTCCCCCTGACCCAGACTCCTCTTAGGTAATTTTCTGGGTGATCGAGTCTGAACGGCCATTTTGTTCTTGCAGGCACGTGCAGTCAGCTTTTACACACTGTAATTAGTTTTAAGTTGTTAACTTTTGTAACATGATCTAAATTTTCTAAGGGAAAAAAAAAAGGCAGTTCATCCCCCTTGAGAATTTACTGTTGATAACTTAAAACATTGCTTTGCCTCAACAGATAGGTATATGTCCCAAATTCCTGATCTTACGACATTGCCAAAGTATTTTTTATTTTTTATTTTTTTTGCCGCAAGGGACAACACAACCTTGTTTCCTGGCTTAATTTTATTTCCAGGCATTTACAAATGTTGTTGACTAACTTCACCTTGACTTCCTCCTCTATTGAGATAGCCACAGAGCAGGTCCCAGGAAGCAAGTTATGAAACACACTACGGAGCACCTCAGACAGAGCTGCTACTGTCGTTCGAATTAATCCACAGAAAGCCACAAGTCACATGGTCTAGACTTACAGATGTACTCCATACATAAAATTAATTAACAGTTTACCTTGGAATGCTATAATATACAGTCTATAGCATTGTGTCGAAAGCAAGAGAGAAAGCATTATGTCATTTCTATTCACTTCTCAGTGGGATAAAGAGAGAGTTATTTATATTTTAGCCTTTTATGAATGAATAAGAAATTAATTCCTTCCTATGAAAAGTTCTTGATTTGTCAGCTTTGCCATAGAGTAGGCTGGCAACCAAACACAGCTGTGCTACTTTTGTCTCTTCATGGAATGCCCTGAATAACCCCACGTTGATCTTGGTGGTCACTTCTGCAGAGAGAAAATAGTATCTGAAATCTTAGTTGCTCTCCACAAACTACCAAGTAAACTTCTAAGATGGATCTAAAAACTGAATTGAGAATGACTAGTTCACTTCACAGATGGATGGCCACTTATACTCCCTGAGTTCAGGTATTGGAGGATTTAATTTAGGCCTTTGATTGTAAAGCATCCCAGAATCTTGAAATGTCTCTGTGTCTGCAAAGGGATGACTTAAAAGCCTGGAGGGGAGTGGGTGTAGCTCATTTGTTTGGGTGACCACTTCCTAAGTACAAGGTCCTGGGTTCAATACCTGGTACCTCCTTTATTTGAAAAAAAAAAAAAGCCTGGAGACTCACAAAGACAATTGGTTATAGGAAGAGGTATAGGCTTCTTAAATAATTTTTCTTTTATGTTTATGTGATTAGTTAGAAATTAACCCCTACCTTGCATGAATAAGATTTCTTATACTCATACACATATATGAGGCAGGCAGGTCAAACAAGTTCTAGCAAGTGATGGTTTGGTGATAGTCTTTCAAAACCTCCAACACAAAAGGCTACTTCATATGTGACTTTAAGGTGAATTGTGGGTTAAGTATTCCTTTGCCATTTCTTATACTGGACAACTACAAATGAAGGGTTAAAATCATTGAAAAAGTCTAATGATTTACAATAAGAGCAAGTATGAAATGCATACATTAATAAATCTTACTCTAGCTGTATTTCCTATCTTGACTCTGTCAGCCTGCTTTTTAAGCCTGAATTGTAAAAATTTTATTTAAAAAAGCGCTATCTTTTTAAAAAAATTGTTTATATAACACTCAGTTAAGAAAATGTATATTTATTTCTTAAAGTAATGTCATTACTAAAAGCCTACCTCTTTCTCTTTGACAGCAAAACAGAGTGCTTATCTTCATATTTTCATAATGAAAACTCCCCAAGCTCAGGCTACTCTGGCAGATTTACAACCTTTGAGCAGGAGAACTGACAGGCATTTTAATATGAAACGAGATATGATGTCTTTAATGTACAGTGATGTCACTTCTAACAAGGTAAAAGCAGCTTTCTGCAGAGCAATCACCATAACAAGTCTAACCTGGCTCCTGCAGAAGCAACCTTTTAACCTAGAGAAAGGTCACAAATAATACAGAAAAGCAGGGCCTCTCCTGATTCAGGTGGAGGGGCACAGTGTGAGGCTCTGGGCACGAGCTGATTGTGGGTGTGCATTAGCCGCAGGAAGTTGAAGCTAGGAACTGTCTAGACAGAGCTGACCTTGAGAAGGGAAAAGGCAAGGCATGGGATGGAAAGGGTAATGAAAATCCTCCAGGGAGTGTTGAAATGAAAGCTGGATTGCCTGTTGACCATCTTCTTTCTCCCCTTTATCCTACCCTGAACAGTTTTCATAACTTGAAAGTGATATTGACAGCCACACTGTCATTACCGGCATGCTCCATTATTGTGCTTGCAGAAATGACAGTAAGCAAATGCCAGAAACTTGCGGTCTTTTATTTGCAAATGAGGCCTTAAAGGTTTAGCATTTTGCATAGAAAATATTGGTTCTGGCTTTGAAAAGAGCTTTAAATTCTCAGAGGCTGATATTCAAATGTACTGGTCCTAAGCTCCTAATTATAACTGCTACTCACTCCTGACTGAGCAGGAAGGATTTTTTTTATCAAAGAATCTGAGAACTGCTATAGTGCTAAATCCTGTGTACCTGGGAAAGGCTGAAAAGGTCCTTCTGAAGGCCATTTCCCATAAAATCCCCAAAGCACTTTCCACAAGATCAGAGAATGAGGCTGGCGGATGGTTTCTCCAAGGAAACCCTAATACTCAAAACCTGGGTAGATTTTTAGTATTCAAATAAACTTGGATTTGTTAAGCAAAATTTCTGGAATTACATGAGTTAACTTAGAAACTTAACAGGTTTTGCCAGCTTGGAAGATAGCCAAGCATTTAAAATTTGCCATCACAATTAAGTGTCCTTCTCTTTAATTAAACATAGGCACATTCAGCCATCTCCACACTCAAAATTAAGTATCAAAGATTTATCGTGTAAGGGAGCCAAACAGCAAAGGCAAGGGTCAGAAATGACCAATATCACAAAGGACTATAATGGTTTTAATGTTATTATTTAATTAATTTTACTGCAGTGAGACAGTGGTTATGTGCTTGGGCAGGCAGCCTGGCTCAAGTTCTATCTCTGCCACATACATGCAACATGATTTGGGAAAATAACCTGATTTTTCTAGGCCTCAGTCTCATCACCTGTGAAATGGGAATAATCATATTACCTACCTCTGTAAGAACTAATTGAGCTAATTGAGCTAATACATATAAATCACTTACCACCATGTCTAAAGCACAGTTAAGCACTCAGTAAAGGTTAGCTGCTATTGCCACTACTACTATAACTATTAAAAATAGATAAATACCCATGTTAGTCATATGTCTTACATTACAATCTCATTTGCAATAAATAAAATTACCTGATTTACACTATGCATACTGTTTGTAATGGAAATTATCTTTTCTTCATGGTGCTCAAAGGGTCATACTTCAAGCTCTAAAAAACTATGTGTGGTCATAGAACACTGGGCTAGTCACCCTGCCTTATGATTTTGACATAAGAATGGGAACAAAGCTGTATTCAAATCTAACTGAGACCTTTCCTGCCTGCCCTCCCACCCCATGCTGCACTAATGTAGTGGCTCTTGAATTTTGATGAGCACAAGAAAATTAGGGGAACTTATTATAAAGGCAGAAATTCTGGTTTTGTCAACTTGGTCAGGGGCCCAGGCATCTTTAATTTTAATGAATAAAGGTGATTCTCTTGCAGATGGTATATACAGACCCTAAGGTCCACTGGAGAATGATGACTTTCCTCTCACTTGTTAAGGATGAAAGGATGGCCCTTTGGAAGAATACATAATTTCCCTTCTCTTCTTGGTAAGACTTGGATTGCCTTCTGCTTACAAGGTCCCTTCAACTCTGGCAGACTGAGGTGGGCTAGGTTAGGGCCAAGAGGAAAGAAACAAGGCAGACTCCTTAGGTCATGTCTTTCTTAGTTCCTTGGGGAAAGGGATGAAGAGTTTCTTGAGTGGTGTAGGAGAGGAGACCAGGATATGGTGGAATCTTGGCACAGTATTTAAAACTGTTCATATGACTGGGATATCCTTTGTTGCTGTCTCTTGGGGTCTAAGAGTGACAATAGGTAGTGGGAGAGATTTCAGGTTCAGCCGAGGTATTAGAACTGATCATAGGTGGCCAGGTCACGGTATACCACAGTGACTCCCTCAAACTTTCACTACGGCCCACCTAAGGCAGAACACAAGAGTTTAAGGTCCATACATCATACCAGTTCTTATCTTTCTTTTCTTTTTTTCATCATCTGTATATATTTATCCATGTACAGCAAGACTTTTGCAATATTGAATGGCATGGTAGGTAAACTTATTTGTAAAATATTGAGTCAAAACATTCATTAAAATCTATTTACATATGGATTTAGTTTATAAATGCCAAACATTAGCTACCATGGAGAAAGGAGATGCAATTCTCCTGGCTTCATTTTGTGTTCTTGAGGCAACACAAAAGAATAGCACTCCTGGGCTGTCTTTGCTCTTCATTCACTTTTCTCAATGGGAGGAGAAGTAACTTAGTTGATTGGTGCATTTGGAAGAAGGAATTAAGTACTTTGATAATGCCATCCCTCTCTCTATCTACACTACCCCATCGTGCAAAAAGTGACCTGTGCCAACTGACAATACCATATTTTCCCGCTTTGGCTTGTTATGGTGTGGGCTAATTTTATGTTGGTAGAAATTCAGAAACCGATTGTGGCTGCACATTGTCTTAGCATAAGTTCCCTAATAAACAGAGCCAGAGGCCAACTTACATCCTAAATTTTATTGGGAAAGGGTGCAATCCCAGAGCAACTGGAGAAAGGGAAACATATATGGTAAAGGGAAGGAAATGGAACGAATATAAAGTGGTATACTAACAAGCATGCCATAGCTTCCAAAAAAATACAGCCATTACTTTGTCATATGTATCTGGACAAGCTGTGTGTAACCATCATTTCAGAAAAGGTCTTTGGTGGGAGGAAGGGAAAGGAATTGCTAGTTCATCCTCCATTGGCATTGGTCAAAATATGCCCCACAGGACATTTACTCCCTTCTACTTCTGGGGTGCATTGTCCATCTTTCCAGGCAGCTAATGTGGAAGAAAGATCACATACAACTAGGTGGGAAGAGCCAGATCCTCAGTGGGTTCCATCAGTTAAGTCCTAGGTACCAAAGCTGCTATGGCTTCCATTATGGCATTCATCATGGAGCTAGTATCAGAACCTAGCTCATGCCCTGGGAAGGTCAGACAAGTGGCATTTTAAACAAAAAGTTAATGGTTGTGGTGGCCATGGCTACCTTAAAACAGTCAGCCAAAGGCCCAAGAGTCAGTTGGTGCTGAACAAATCTGAGGAAGTGCATAAATTGGGTCCAATACAGTTTACTTCTTGCACTGCTTAGATCTGCTCACACCGTTCTTTGATATCTGGCTTTCTGCTGTAATACAAGGTCTCCATTGTTGTGAAAACAACATGCCATCACTTCTTTTCCAAGATGGAATGTCTGAGCTCAGTTCTTCAAGGTGTGGCCAGATATAATCTCCTAAAAAGACTTAAACTTAGTAAAGCAAGCTAGAGTCCCTACTGCTGCTGCTAGTCTTGAGAACATAACGGATGTTTATCATCTTCCTATACCCATCCATTTTTCTCTCACTTGTGGCCAGTGCTTTGGATGGTCTGGGTGGCTTGCCTGGTAGGGTGACCCCAGATCTTCATCCCTGAAGTGTTTGAGCCTTAGATGCTGTTTTAGTTTGCCAAAAGGCTGCCGATGTAAAGTACCAGAAATGGGTTGGATTTTATAAAGGGGATTTATTTAAGGTAAACAGTTCCAAAGCCATGAAAAGTCCAATCAAGGTACCATAAAAGGTTCTTTCTCACCCAAGTCAGCTGCCATGTGTTGAAGCAAGATGGCAGGTGATCTCTATCTGGTCTCTGCCTTCCCGTTCTGGCAGCACTGTCTCCTGGAGCTCAGCTGTTGGCAACCAGACATAGGGCTTGTCTCTTACCGGGCCTCCTCTCTCAGGTTCGGCTGCTCCACTCTTCTCGATTTCAGATGAAAGCTATCAGGCACATGGCTCATTTCTCCCTGGGGCCTCAGCCCTTTGAGCCTCTCCTTTCCTCTCACAGGACAGGATCAAACATGGGAAAGCTCTCTTTTTTCTGTGTGTCTCCATTTTTTATCAGATGCAGCAAGAGGGCAGAGACTCAACCCAAGTCACTCCTCGCTGGCGTAGTCCAATAGAAAAGGTTTCACACCCACAGGAGTGGATCACCCCACAAACAATCTTTCTCTTTTTGGGATTCATAAAATACTTCCAAATTGCCACAGATGCATCATCCTTATCAAGATGTTGTTGCTTCAGTTGCCTATTCACAGTTATGATTGGGCAGGGAAGAACTCGGAGATGCCAAATCCCCTAAGCTCCAGACATATTTAAAGGATGCTTCCAGGACAGAATAGGGACCTGAGCTTCTTATAGCAAATCATGGTGGATTATACCAGCCAGTATAGTTATTTCTTTCTTTGTCTACTGCTCCACTAGTATGAGAAGCTCCAAGTGGCCAGGATATGGTTGCACCTCCTAGTTTAGTGGGACCCTCATTATTTTGCATGAACCAGGACCCCACTGTCTGAAACCAGGACCTCTAACCCAGTAAAACCTGAGTTTGCAGATTGATGGCATGAAGGTCCAATCTTACTTGCAAGAGAGGCAAATACATATCTAGAATATGTATCACTTCTGGATTTCTGGATATCCTCTCTCTAAGGTGGATTCTATATAACCAATCTGCTGCCAGTTGACAAATGGTGCTTGTGATGGTTAGGCTAATGTGTCAACTCAGCCAGGTAATTGTGTCCAGGTGTTTGGTCCAGCAAGCACTGGGCTAATTGTAATACAAGAGCATTTATGGACTTTGATCACCAGTGAGTTTACTGCGTGGATGGCTGATCTCCATCAATCAGGGAGATTGCATCAGCAATGGGTGATGCTTTTATCCAATTAGTTGAAAGCCTTAAAGGGGGAAGTGATTTCAACATTCAGAGAGAATTTCCCAGCTCATCTTTGGACAGCCAACTTTCCCCAGAAACTCATCAAGGACCTTTCATTGGACTTTCATTGGAGCCCCTGGTTTGCAGTCAGCCTGTGGAACCTGGATTTGTGCATCTCCACAGTCGTGTGAAAGACTCTTATAAAATCTTATATTATTGACAGATATCTCCTGTTGACTCTGTTTCCTGAGAGAACCCTCATTAATACAGCTTGGTACCAGGAGTGGTTCTTGAGGAACAGTCTTAAACATGGGATGTCTGAGGTGGTTCTGGGAGTTTTGTAATTGACTCTCTACTCTAATTGGACTCAAGGGTACTAATGACTCCCTTTCCAGTAATGAAGAGGTTGCTAACAGGCCGTGGTGTGAGCTGGCAACAGAGATATGCAAAATAGCATCAATGGATTCCCTTACTTCCACTCTTACAGGAAGAAAGGATCTGGGTGAGAGTGTTTTCAACACCTTAACAGAATTTTGTGGAGTCAAAAAGTATAATGATATTGGCTGGCTCCTCCTAGATACTCTGGATATGGGTTTGCATTTCTGGCACACAATGCTTCTTCCAAAACTACCATCTGTGGACTTACCAAATGTCTTATCTACTGCCATGGCATTCCACACAGCATTGCTTCTGATCAAGGAACCCATTTCACAGCAAATGATGTGTGGGAATGGGCACATGCCCATGGAATTCACTGGTCCTACCATGTTCCCCATCACCCTGAAGCAGCTGGATTAATAGAACGGTGGAATGGCATTTTGAAGACTCAATTACAGTGCCAACTAGGTGGCAATACCTTGCAGGGTTGGGGTAATGTTCTCCAGGAGGCTGTGTATGTTCTAAATCAGCGTCCTCTCTATGGCGGTTTCTCCAATAACCAGGATTCATGGGTCCAGGAATCAAGAGGTGGAAATGGGAGTGGCACCACTCACTATTACCCTAGTGACCCACTAGGAAAATTTTTGCTTCCTGTCCCTGCAACCTTAAGCTCTGCTGGTCTATAGGTTTTAGTCACAAAAAGAGGAGTGATGCCACCAGGAACACAACAATGATTCCGTTGAACTGGAAGTTAAGACTGCCACCTGGCCACTTTGGGCTCCTACCTGTGAATCAAGAGGCAAAGAAGGGAATTACTGTACTGGCTGGGGTGATTGATCCTGACTATCAAGGAGAAATAGGACTACATCTACATAATGGGGGTAAAGAAGAGTTTGCCTGGAATGCATGAGATCCTCTAGGGCATCTCCTAGTACTGCCATACCCTGTGATTAAAGTCAATGGAAAATTGCAACAAACGAATTCAAGCAGGACTAACAATGACCCAGAATCTTCGAGAATGAAAGTTTGGGTCACCCCACCAGGCAAAGAACCATGGCCAGTTGAAGTGCTTGCTGAAGGTAACAGGAACATGGAATGGGTAGTGGAAGTAGGTAGTGATAAATATGAACTTCGACCACATGACCAGTTACAGAAACGAGGACTGTAATAGTCATGAACCCTTCCTCCTTGTTTCATTATGAATATGATTGTATATGTACACAAAATGAATTTCTTCATTTTATTCCCTAACCTTTTCCCCTATCATATGAAAAGTTGTATTAATGTCACATCATAATATTTAAAGATGTCAGGTTTAAGAGTGAATATTACCCAAGGACTTGCACCCTATTCTGTGGGGAATTAATGCGTTTCCGGTTGTATGCAGGGGAGTTGAACATTATTAGGCGGAAATTTATATGCATGCTTGTCTGTTATCGTTTTTACTTAGAGACTAAGTATGGTTTAGGGTAATGTGTATGGTTGCCGAGTTGACAAGGGGTGGACTGTGATGGTTAGGCTAATGTGTCAACTCAGCCAGGTAATTGTGTCCAGGTTTTTGGTCCAGCAAGCACTGGGCTAATTGTAATACAAGAGTATTTATGGACTTCGATCACCAGTGAGTACTGCGTGGATGTCTGATTACATCTGCATCCATCAGGGAGATTGCATTAGCAACGGGTGATGCTTTTATCCAATCGGTTGAATGCCTTAAATGGGGAAGTGATTTCAACATTCTGAGAGCATTTCCCAGCTCGTCTTTGGACAGCCAGCTTCTCCCAGAAACTCATCAAGGACCTTTCATTGGACTTTCGTTGGAGGCCCTGGTTTGCAGCCTGCCTGTGGAACCTGGACTTGTGCATCCACACGGTCACGTGAAGTTGTGGGAGGAGTGGGAGGTGGGCATATGGGAATCCTTACAATTTTTGTGTAACATTTATGTAATCTAAGTATCTTTTTAAAAAGCAATACAATTATTATAAAAAAATAAAATAAATAAATAAATAAAATAAAATACCAGAAATTTCATAATCATAAAAAAATCCCATATTATTGACAGATCTCTCCTGTTGATTTTGTTTACCGAGAGAACCCTGACTAATACTATATGCTATATCTAGGTTCTGCTGCTGTAGTTTGACAATATAGCAATGGCAGTAGCTAGATAAACCTTGGTGGGAGAGAGCCCATGCTTTTGGACCCAAGCAGAGTCCCCATACTTGCCACTATGGTCACTTTATTCATGGCTTATTACATAGGAACTGGGTTGGCTGAGAAGAGAGGCTGGCTGACACGCAGAGGATGAGCCACTAGGGGGTTGTTAAGAGCCATGTGGTAGCTTAAAAATAAATCCAAAATTCTTTGACACTCCTTCCTTCTGAAAGTGGAGGTTAATTTCCATTCTTCTGAATGTGGACCAAACTTAGTGACTGCTTCTAACAAATAGAATGTGATGCTATGTGACTTCTGAGGGTAGGTCATAAAAAGGATATAGTTTCTGCTTAGTTCTGTCTCTTGGATCACCTACTCAGTGGCAAGCCAGCTGCCATGTCACAAAGACTACTCAGGCAGCCCGTGGAGTCATCCATGTGGGGAAGAACTGAGACATCCCACCAACAACCAGCACCAACTTACTCACCATGTGGATGAGCTACCTTGGAAGCAGATTATTCAGCCACAGTCAAGACTTCAGATGAGGGCAGTCCCAGATGAAATCCTACTTCATAAAAGACCCTGAGTCAGAATCAACCACTTAAGCCAAATTTCTGATCCACAAAAACTGTGAGGTAAATGTTCACTGTTGTTTTTACATTACATTTTGAGATATTTTGTTTTGCAGCAATTAATAACTAACACACACTCTGGATTCTTGAATTGGGGGTGACTGCAGTTTAAAATGTGGGAATGATTGTGGGACAGGGAAATGGGCAAAAGTTGGAAGGACCTTGAGGAGAGTGTTAGTGAAAGCCCAAAGGTCCTTTAAGGGTCTGTCAGTAGAAGCTTGATGGCCTTTGAGAAGACTGCTTGTGAAGGCTTAAAGGAAAGTGAAGAAAAATGTTACTAAAAACTGAAGGAAATAAATCCATGTATTTAGTTGCAGAGCATTGAGCAATACTTGAAATTTATAACTTGGAAAATAGAAATGTACCTGATGAGTTCAGTGATTTAGGAAAGGACATTTTCATAATGTTGAAAGTGCCACAGAGGTTCTTCTTTTACTCATAGTAAAATATGAGAGGAGACAGAAAAGCTAAAGAGTAGACTATTAAATATAAAGGAGCCAGGACTGGCTGGTTTTGAAAATTCTCAGCCTCTCCAAATGGCAAATGATGATAATGGCGATAACAGCTTTTAGGCCAAAACCAATTCCAGGGCACTGACAGGACAACATGGTCTAAGATGAAGTTGTAATGATCCTTTGTTAAAATCAGAAAGAGCTAAGACAGTGAATAAAAGAATCATTCAGTTGAACAATAGGGCTTCTAAGAAGCAATGAAGTGTTGTCTCTCAGCAACATCAGCAGAAGCCCAGGTAGAGAAGACCTTGTCCTGAACAGATTTCGAGATGGAATTTGTCTAGTGGAGTGAATCCAAATATGGCTCATAGGAGACCCACAAAGTTTTAAAGAGAAATATAACTTGCCACTTAGACTGAAAGAAACAGAGATAGTTCAAAATGAAAAGATGTCCAACTTTTACAGGCAGGAAGTAGGCTATTTACTACCATAGTAGATTGAGTTATATATCCTATACCATTCCTATGGTGTGAGCCCATTGTATATAGTACCTTTTGTTATTTTTAGTTAAAATGTAGCCAACTGCATCAGGATGGGTCTTAATCCTATTACTGGCAGCCTTATAAGGAGAGAAAGCTATGGGAAGGAGCCAGAAGCTTCAAGTCAACAGACCATAGAAGAGAAAGGAGAGGACATTGCCATGTGACTGGAAAGCCAAGGAGACCAAGAGTTGCCAGTTAGCCAGAGTGCTACTGACAAGCCTTCTAGCCTCTGAAACCATAAACCAATATATTCCTGTTGTTTAAGCAGACCCATTGTATGATATTTTTCATAGCAATCTGAAAAACGAAAGGAACTACTCACCAGCAAACATGGGCTACTTGGCTGGAAAAGGAAGTATGACTCAAAGGGAAGAGAAAAGAGCCACAGAGAATCATTTCCAGGACTTGAAGAAACTGAAGGAACTGCAAACACGAGCCTTTCTGTATTTCAGAAATATTAAGGACCAATAATGCCTGTGTTCCTCCCATTTTCTCCCCTTTTGATAGGGACAATTTAAGTGATTATTCTATGCTGTCCCACCATTGTATGTTGGCTGTGTGTGGTAGGAGGGGGTGTGTATAGATACATGGTATCTTTAGTTTACAGATCTTCAAAATGAGAGTAACTGTATTCAAGAAGTTGTACTCAAGGAGCTAGACCTGAGGAGCCAAACCAAAGAAGCCTAAGCTACACGTGGACCTGATTTAGTTTAAGAATTGTGGACCTAAAGCCTGAGCCTGATATTATAATAGACAAGCTTTGGGGGAGGATCTTGGGAGGGGTTAAATTCTTTGATGTGCCTTCCTTCCAATGGTGGAAACCAATACTTTTCCTCCTGAATGTGGGGCAGACTTAGTGACTCACTATTAGCAGATAGAATGTACCAGAAGTGATGCTATGTGACTTCTGAGGCTAGGTCATAGAAAAGATCTAGCTTCCACATGGCTGTTTCTCTTGGATCACTTGCTCCTGGGGGATGCCAGCCATCACATTGTGAGGACACTCAAGCAGCCCATGTAAAGGCCCACTGGGGAGGAAATGAGATCTCACACCAACAACCAGCAGCAACTTGCCAGGACGTAGGTGAGTCCCCTTGGAAGTGAATCCTTCAGATGACAGTGGTCCTGGCTATCGCTTGAGTGCAGCCTCATGAGATGCCCCAAGCCATTAGTGCCCAATTAAGCTTCTCCTGAACCAAGAAACTGTGAGATAACAAGTGTTTATTATTATTTTAAGCCACTACATTTTGAGATAATTTGATACAAAACAATAAATGATTAATACAAGCTTCTTTTGCAATATATGCTCTCTTGTGAGCATTGACATGAAACACAAAGGTTCACATACTTTGTGTCACTCCCATAAATCCATTTTTACACCTCTTCCCCAGATCACTTTGTCCTGTCTTCAGTCTTGTTCCTTCCAGACCAAGCTATTTGAAACTGCTCAGAAGTCAGTGACTATTCATAATTCTGGCCACCTCTCAGTTGAAATGTAGTGGATAACAAGTATATTGCTCACACCTCTGCCACTGGGAGGATTTTTCTTCACCATTCTCCTTCACAGCTATCCCTGAAAGGGGCTCTAATACAACAGTGCTCCACTTCCAGCTAGCTCCAAAATGTCAAACCAAACTGTCTGTGAGCCAAGCCCAAGTCGTCCTTTCCTCCTCCACAAACTGGTTGTAGGGTTCCTCACACCCCCCTCCAACATGAAGCCATAAACATGAGTTAAGGGAGAGCCATTGGTGCAACAGAAGTAAATGACATGATTGGGCTACCCATTTAAATACAGTCAATCCTCATTATTTGCAGATTTTGTATTCATAAATTCACTCATTAGCTAAAAATATTTGTAATGCTTTTGCAGTCATTCGTGGACATGACCATGCACAGAGCAGCTAAAGCTCCCAGCTGAGGTCAAATAAAGCTGGCCCAGTATTTGCTAATTAAGTGTTTGTGGGGACTTTATAGAATATAACTACTGTGAATAACAAGAACCAACTGGATTTTTTGGTGCCTTCTGGATCAACTTGAGCCTAGTCCAGAATGTACTATTTCCATCAAGTAATGTTTCCATCCTACCATTTGAATCATGAATCTGATAATATATTGAGCTCATCATATAAAAATAATCTTAAGTGAAATATCAGGTGCCTCCAAAATCCAAGAGAGCCCCAAAGACTCTTTCTTACTGGTAGGAGATACAAGGGTCAACAATCTCTCTTTTATTTTAGAGGGGCTGTTCTAGTATGCTTTAGACCATTTGACCACTAAAACTTCACCAATGTTGGAAATCCTGAATCTCTGTGGAATTTATCTCCCACTCTCTGGCATGAATGTGGCTTACTAGATACCTATGATTCTTGCAATCTCTTACTGATCATATCTGATTAGCATGATGTCATCAATATCATGGATCAGCATGGTGTTCTATGTTCAAGGTCCCCATGAACTATATTCTGAGAAACAGCAGGAGAGCTGACAAAGCCTTAAGGCAAGACCATGAAGATTTCCTTGCCATTGATGAGGGAGGCAATAGACTATGGACCTTGAGTGTCCCTTTATGATGTTGCTGGGTGTAAGAGTGCAAGGCCCTGACTGCTCTTCACCAAGGGCAGTTCCTTGGGTTATATTTACAGTGAGCAGCCTTAAGGGATGATGAAATCCCCCCCCCTCCCCTGAAAACAAGAGAAAGCTTGTGATAAAAGCAGATGCCCCCCAGCTCAGTATTCCTCTCCTAAAATGAGACCCATTGTGTGTTCAGGCATCCACCTTGGCCCACATGTATCATCACTCCACCACCCCCACCCCCATAGGACCTAGAGGTTGGTAGTGGGGGTGGCACAGGGAAGCAAGGTAAATGAACATGAAGCTCTAACTATTGCTTTTTCTGAAGTGACAAAGTCCTTTGTGCCAGACCTGGGAGTCTCATGTCTTCTACCAACATCCATGAAAATGAGGCAGGTCAACTTGTTAGCTAGCAAATAGGGTAAAATCTCAGACCCTAAATAGTTTTTCACAGCCACATAAACACAGGCTGTTTCTTTTCTTCTGTGCTCATAGCTATTGGGAAGTAAATCTTTGCCAAATCAACAGTCATATCACAAGTGTTAGAAGCTTGGTAGCTGTAGTAAAGTTACATTTGGCATAGCCTGCTGATTAGGACTTGATTAAGTTTGCAGTAGTTCCCTGTCATTCCCCATGACCCATCTGATTTTTTACAGAGGTCAGAGAATTGAATCAAAAGAGAATATTATGGGAACCCCTCCATCTTTGTTGATGGTAAGAATCTCTATAAATTCTTCAAGGTTTGTGGTATTTTACTCCTGGGATTCACAAGGGATAGAGCAGTTTCAGGGGCTTTCAATGCCAGTGGTTCTTATCCAGGGGTGATTTTGCCCCAATTTTTATAATGTTTGGAAACGTTTTTGGTTGTCATGACGGGAAGGTGCTACTGGCATCTAGTGGGTAGAGGACAGGGGTGCTGCTAAACATCCTACAATGCACAGGACAGCCCCGTACAGAGAATTATCATTCCCAAAATGTCCATAGTGCTGAGTTGAGACATACTGCACTTACTCCACAGATAGGTAATTCATTTGAGGGTACTGCCAGCTGCCAAGTATATCTGTCTCAATTGTACACTCAGTAACTAGAGGAATAATCACAAAGTAAGTATCCAAAACCAGTGAACCCACCATTGGATGAACTTGGTCTCCATAAGCCTCTGTTCTAGCCAGAGGACTGTGATGGTGTTTTTGGCCTTCTGGTATCAGTACCACATCATTCACTGTAGCTAGGATCCTGGAAAAGTCTAGGTTTTACTCTTTCCCTAGTGTAAAGTTACCCTGGCAAATTGCTTCTGTTCCTTTCGGTAAACTGATCAGAGGAATATTTGTTGCATGTACCTACAATGACATTGTCAGGTCCTTCCTCAAGGAGATCCAGCATTTCCTTCAATCCATGGGCTCTGGGTTTGTTAACTGACTTAGACCTGGAACCTCAGTCAGGTAGTGCAGTTTTCCATTGTAGAAGGCCATGATAGCTTTCTGCTAAACAGCTCTTGATTTTTTAATTACCCAAATCAATTACCACATGGATAATAGGGAACCCAATTCCATGGTAGCATCACCCACTGTGAACCCTGGTATCTCAACGATGCAGATACCTCCAATATTGTCACCATGTCCCTAGGACATTCCTTATTGCCCCTGAGGGGTGTCCTCTGAGAAACATATTACAGTCATGATAAATCCCTTCTCATACTTCCACCTCCTTAAGCTTTCTGATCCCTTTCTCAAAACTGTGTCAAGGAAGTTCCAACACCTCTACCTCATTCAGTTTAGGCCATCATGGTCATTAGGCTTGAAGGAGCCCTCCCAGCAGCAAATAAGGACCTGGTCCTCAGATTGTTGAATCCTGAGTCATAGGTAAGTGACTTCATGTCAATACATTCTCACCTATCCAGCTTTATCTGCCTCTGCCAGTGGCATCAACTATGGTGGCTGGGCTAGAAGATCCCTACCAAGAATTCTTCAATTACACGTGGGACCTAGTCTGGGATGCAGATAGTTGATGCTGGCTGTTGACTGGGAGCTCAGCTGGGCCTATTACCCATATGGACTTTCCATGTGGCTTGTACTTTTCTCAGCCCTGTGGTTCAGTACCCAGAAGGACTGTTTCAAGAGAAAGTATTCCAAGAGAACCAGGCAGAAGTTGCAGGCCTTTTTAAGACCTAGCATCAGAAATCCAAGAATGTCACTTTCACTACATTCTATTAGTCAAGTAAGTCCCTGTATTAGTCAGCCAAAGGGGTGCTGATGCAAAGTACCAGAAATCTGTTGGTGCTTACAGTACAAGTCCCTAAAGAGTCCAACTCAAGGTTACAAGTTACAAGTCCCTAAAGAGTCCAGCTCAAGGTCACTTCCTTACCAAACTCTGTTGCCACATGTTGAAGCAAGATGGAGGGCAACATCTGTGAGGGTTCAGCTTTCCTCATCTCTCTTAAGTCTCTGTGGGTCCAGCTTCTTCTGATCTCAGCTGTAGGCTGGCATAGGGATCATCTCTATTCCTGGGGCTCCTTTCTTTCCGGGCTCAGCTGCTCTGTTCTCTTCATAAGGTCAGCTGTAAACTATCAGGTGAATGGCTCATCTCTCTTCCTGGGGCCTCTGCCATGTCTATGGAGCTGTCTGTTTTCCTCTGTGTATCTTCTCTGTGTATCTACTTCTGTGTCTTATTGAATGAGTGTCCATTTATATAGCCCATCAAGGGGGCTGTGACTCAATGCTGAATTGCACTCTAATGATGTGGTTGAATCAAAGCACCTAATCTTAACATAATTTATTCAGATGTCTCAGCTGAATCTAATACAATCAAAGGGTTATCATGCCCAGAGGAACAGACCAGTTTACAAACATCATCTCTTTTTTTTTGAATTCATAAATAATATCAAACTGCCACAGTCCTTAAGGCCAGTGCAGATTCAAGGAGGGGAAACTAGACTACCTCTCAATGGAAACAATAGCAAAGAATTTGCAGCCATCTTTAATCTTTAATCTATCACAGTTCACAGGCAGAAAAGGAGGGACAGCAAATGATAGGTGATGTATTACTGAGCTGGCCAGAGCTTCACAAATAAACACAGCCAACATTTGAACATTTAAGTCTCCATATCGGACATTTGGAACTACTACCTCAGAATAGTCTATTAAGGGGATGAAGGAAGAAGAATGTATCTACTAGTTCCTCACCCACACATTGTCTCTTGTCTTTAATTCATCATAGCATGTCACATAAGGTGGTAACTCTCCTATACATCTGGGTTTTATCACTTTAGCCTCCCATCCTCCAGGCAGCTGCTGAGGAAGCTAAATTGCATATTCCACTGAATAGCCCTTGCTCTGAGTCCAGAAGTAGATGGGAGGATACAGAGTCTCCAGGCTTGGGTGGCAAGACTGCTGTGGCTGATAGTTGCAATGATAGGCATATTGAGATAATGCTAGAGTCCGGCTTTTACCCTGGGGGAGGCCAAGTTAGCCACCAGTGTTCGGAATTTGTACTGGTTAATATAGGTGACACTATCGGTGGGCAGGGCTCTCCATTGAGATTAGGTGGGTCTGAGTGAATTGGGTCTAATAAACACATTGAATGACAAATTCAATCCATCTTTCATGAGTACTAAAGCACATGTTTTTATATCCATCTAAGATCTCTATTGGTTGATTTAGAACCATCTGTGTTTCTTTCAATTGGTTCCAATTTTGAGACTGGGGATGGGGCCATATTTTCTGTTCCCTGTCCAAATCTCCTGTCCATGCTCTGTACCCTGTCTGTGCTTCTGAAGTACGACCTTCATGGACTGTGTCTGCAGGTGCCCTTGCTTTCTATTCTAGCTTCAGTTGATTTAGCCAATGTGAGGCACCAAGAGGAGATCAGAGAATGGGATGAGTGAAGTTTCCAGAGTTGCCTGTGTCCCTTTACCAAAGACCAGAGCTCCTATCAAGCATCCTTTTCCTACAGCCACTCTCTAATGTTTCAAAAACCTGCCTCTTCTGCTTGTTTAATCAGGTCTAGAAGTAGTGAGAGAACTTACCTCTGATGCTAGCCCTGGGGTACTGCATCATGCCTTGGAGGTTTCCTTGAACATAGCTCACACCTCTATAAATACAGAGTCCTTTTTTAAACTCTCCTTAATTACAGGTTTGAATGTTCCTTCTGTTTCCTGTTGAGATCCTCACTAATACAGGTGGGGACAGGAATGTAACTAATTATCACCCCTAAAACTCTAAAGTGAGCCTTAATAATTGTTAGTAGATTACTAGTAAAGGTTTTTTAGTCATATATGAAAATAAAAGTTTTATTATTGGCTCATTACTCTCCTATAAGTAGAAAATAAAGGACTTCATTTTGTAATCTTTTTGAGGCTCATCAGGAAAACCCCTGGGGCTGAATTAGACAATTGCTGGTATAGAGTGAAATGCCAACGGTATTCTCAGGGGAAATAGATGGAGCTCTCATTTCCTACCATCTGCCAGGGAAGAATTGGAAGTAAAGAGGCAATGAAAACAGCTAATTTACTCTTTTTAGGCTATTAGGCAAATCCCAACATTGATTTTATTAGGGCAAAAGGTACATTACTAAGTGGCAAGTATCCATGAATCCTGTTATCTGACTATAATTCAACCAACTATAATTCTACAACCATGCAGTCCAATATGGTAGTTACTCGCCATGTGTTGGCTATTTAAATTTGAATTAATTGAATTTAAATAAAATAAAATTTTCAGTTCCTCAGCCATACTAGCCACATTGTAATTGCTCAATAGCTGTATAGAGCTTGGGGCTACAATCTTGGGCAGTGCAAATAGAGAATAGTTCCATCATTGTCGAATGTTCTATTGGACAGTACTGCTCCTAAGAAAGAAAATTGACCCCACATTTCTCTATGTTGCATTTTCTTTTAAAAAAAACTACCATTTTTATTGAATCTTTAAGACACTAAATTAAATGCTAGACAATTAACTCTATTAAGTATGAGTGTGTTATGTCATATGGAGAGGTAGAAGAATTCTGTATTGTGATCCTTTAGAGAAAACTAATTTTGGAAATATTAAAAGTATGCCTTTGAAAATTTGTTAAATTTCTTAGACAAAATAGTGAAATAAGATGTTCATCCTAATTGAATCAAAATATATAGAATTTTTTTCTTCAAATATTAAAATCAGCATAATAGCAATTTAATTTGTTTTGAAATTAATTCTTGGGGTGAAGAAAAATTCTTGAAAGCCATGTATAATACATTCAGAATTATTTTTGTTCTAGCATACTGAATGGGAAAATACTTTTTGAATAAAAGCATGAAAAGGAATAAATAAAGGCGTACCACCCACCCCCCTCCAAATAAGGTAAAGAAAAACTAAGATTTTAGTTAAGTACTAGAAATTTACTTGAAAACAATGGGGCAGTTAATCATTAAGCATTCCAGCTCTAATAAGACTACTTAAGAGAAAAGGAGAAAAATCCATGCAGAGATGATATATAGGATATTGGAATGGATTGGTTTATGAATAAATCAAAATAAACAGCAAACTTAGCTTAAATGTAAGGTCTTTAAATTACTTTTGAAATTACTACTCTCAGTATGTATTCTTTATATATTTTGAGATTTAACCGGCTTGCTATTTTTACTTTTAAACTCTCAAACTGGAGGAGGGAGGGTTTTCTTTGAACGTCTGTCATCAGGTTTGGGTTGTACTACCTTCTCCTGGAAAATGTGTTAAATGTCAGACCACATGGGTGGGCATTTTAAAGTTACTCTATTGACAATTTTAAAATGACAGGCTGTTTTTCTGGAAGAAAAACAAAACTAACGAACATGGAAAGGAGGTAAATTGAGGTCATCTTGCACATAAGTACGCTAAGATTGTCTAGTGGGCTGCCAAAAATTTTTAAGGATATTTTAAAATCACATATTTTTATTATTACAAAAATAATTCATATTAATTATAGACATGATTGAAAACACAATTAATAGAAGAATTTGATAATGATCAATTTACCCCCATCCCCACCCCCACCCCCAGATAAACTATCTTAATTCCAGTTTAGTTTTTCCTTGTATAGAAAACTATTAGTTCCACTAGTTGAGGCTGTAAAGGTCAACTTTTTATTTGAGATCATATTATAAATATCGTTATGAAACCTGCTTTTTTCATATCACAACATTGCATATCATTAGAAGTTTTTAAAATGTCACTTTTTACAAGTTGCCAGAATTTTCTGCAGCTTTCTGATTTTGGGGGGGTGGGGGAGTAGGTGGGAGACATGGTTCAATGTAGTCACGGTGTTTAGTATTCTATTTTCCTAATTCAATCTAGAGCTTGATTCAGACCATTTAGTCTAGTGAGTCCCTAAACAGTTAGCTCTCATTTTTCTGTTGTCAGAAATAAATGACCAAAAATATTGAGCATCAACAAATCCCATATTTTTATGTTCCCTAAACCTCACTTTAATACTTTCTATGGCTTTTCCAATTCAAAAGAGACACATTAGTATCTCTAAAGGAAATTAGAGGACATTTTCTTTAAATCACTCAGGAGGAATTAAGAAAACTTTAGCCCCTAATCTTAAATTAAACACGCAATACCACTTAAGATGAGAGTTGTGACTTTATCTGTAGACGAGAAGGAGCCAGTGAAGGATGTGTGAAGCATGAGAGTAATATCATCATTTTGTCTTTTAGAACCATCCAGCTGGAGGCCACAAGAACAGTAAGGAGATTTTGTTACAGAGGAAAGATAATGGGGCAGAGTACATGGAGAGGAGGGGCAGATTAGACATACATTGAAAAAGCAGAGTCAACATATCTAGGTAACTACAATGGTAAATGTGGAGCAATGAAGGAAGAAAAGAGTGTCTTGTAGGGGTGGTTTTAGTTTCCTTGGCTGCTCAAGCTCATACCTGACACTGGGTTGGCCAGAACAATGGAAATTTAATGGCTCATGGTTTTGAGGCTAAGAAAAAGTCCAATCAAGGCAATACTTTCTTCACAAAGACTGCGGTGTTGTGGGGCTGGCTGCTGGTGATCCTTGGTCCGTAGTGTGTCACATGGCAATGCACATGGCGACCTCTACTGCCCCTCCCTTCTCTTCCAGGTTCTATTGAATTTCAGCTTCTTGCTTCCCCTGGCTTTCTCTCTCTCTCTGTCTGAATTTCTTTCCATTTATAAAGGATTCCAGTGATAGGATTAAGACCCAGCCTGGGCCATATCTTAACTGAAGAAACTTCATAAAAATGTTCTGCTTACAGTGGGCTCACACTTGCAGGAATGAATTAAATTTAAGGACGTCTTTTTTTGGGGTACCTAGTTCCAAACCACCTCAGTGGTCACCAAGGACATTTTTTTGGAGGGGGGTGTAGCTTAAGTACCAAATGTGGCAAGAAATAAGGAATATAGGAGAAAAATGACATTAGAGTAGAAGCTTTGGGTCAGGCAAAATGATGTCAATTATAACAGTGAACCCTATTATAAATGATGGACTCTAATTACCAGGACAATTATAAAAATGTTCTTTCATGAATTTTAACAAATATACTACACTAAGGCAAGGTATAAATAAAAGGGTGGTATGTGGGTTCTCTGTATTTTAGACATGATTTTTAGTAAACCTACAATTTCTCTATTAAAAATAGGATGCTGGTTTTGATCAGGTTAACTTTGAATCACCATGGGGATCTAAATGTAAATAAACAGTAAGCAGCTGGAAACTCTATTCTGAAACTTAAAGAGGGGGCTGGGCTCAGAATATAAATTGAGGACAGTGTTTCCTAATAGATGTTCTTCAGACTACTGTACGGCTTTTTTTTTTTTTTTTTTTTTTTTTTAGTAATGTATGCTACAGATCTCCAAGATCTACAGTTTCTCTAACTCATTTGAACATGGAAACTACTGATGATCTCTGGCACGTCATTTTGGAGACATTGGTGTATTGGTGTAGTTGAAGACTGGATGTGGATCAGATTCCCAGGAAAGTAATATTGAACAAGAAAAGAATAGTACTGGGAAGAAACTTTGGAGAATCCAGATATATCATGTCCAAAGAGTGTAAGGAGCACAGACAATCCCTTTGTTCCCACCTTACTTACTTACTTTTATTCTATCCAGTATAAACATTGCTATGTTTATACTGCCCCAGAACAAATAAAATATTTTAAGTTTCACAATTCTCTTAAGTGCATCATGTGCTTAAAAAAACTTTATTTTCAATTTTACAGGAAGTTTCAATCTTACAGGAAAGTTGCAAAAATCATACAGAAATAATACATAGAATGCCAACTTATCCCCCACCCAGATACCCAGATTTACCAATTAATTAGGATTTTGCCACATTTGTTATATCATTCTATCTACCCACCTATCTATTGTCTTATCAACTGTCTATCTAATCTTTTTTTTTTTTTTTAATTAGCAGGTATTTTATTTTAACAACACAGGAAAAACTACTTTTTACATTTTTTTAAAAAACAGATGAATGAATACATACATTTCTCAATTAAATGTAATGGATACATATATATATATATATATTTTTTTTTTTATTATGGGTAAAAATCAAAATTCTCACAATACATACAAACATTTGTAAAATGATATATAAATATATATGCATATATGTGTATTTGCTTACAAAAATGTTATTTATATATATATATATATGTATATACATATATTTTAAGAGGGCAACATGGGAATCCCAGTGGGTTCCGTGTAATATTTTAGGTAATCTAATCTATTTTCTAAACATTTGAGAGTCAGTTGCATACATCATGTTCCTCTAACACTTAACACTTCCATGTACATTTCCTGAGAACAAGGACATGCAACTATCTAACTAGCTTAAGTACAGTTATCAAGTTCAAGATATTTAACATTGACATAAAGTATAGAGTCCATATTCTAATTTTTTCAATTGTCCCAATAGTGCTCTTTAGGGCATTTTCTCTTCCATAATTAGATCCAGACCATGATCATGTATTATATTTAATTGTCATTGTCTCTTTAGTACCCCCTTTTAAAAATTGTGATAAAATATATGCAACATAAAATTTCCCATCTCAATCACTCCCAAATATACAATCAAGTGCCATTAATCTCATTCACAATGCTGTACTACCATCACCACCATCCATTACCAAAACTTTACCTTCACCCCAAACAGAAACCGTGCACTAATTATGCATTAGCTTCCACTTCTCCCTCCTTTCACCCTGTTAACAGGCACTCTATTTTCTGTCTCTGTGAATAACCAAATGCATATTCTAGTTATTTCACTCAGTGGAATCCTACAATATCTGTCTTGTTGTGCCTGTCTTATTTCATTCAACACGGTATCTTCAAAGTTCATCTATGTAGCATGTATGAGAAATTCATTGCTTTTTATGGCTGAATAATATTCAATTGTATGGATATATCATATTTTGTTTATCCATTCATCTTTTATGGACTCTTGGCTTGCTTCCATCTTTGGGCTTTTGCAAATAATGCTACTATGAGCATTGGTGTACACATATCGGTTCGAGTTCTTGTTTTCAATTCTTTGGGGTATATACCTAGAAGTGAGCCTGATGGATTATATGATGGTTGTATGTGTAACTTTTTGAGGAATACCAAATTATTTTCCAGAACAGCTTCACCATCTTACATTCCTACCGATAAAGTACTAGAGTTCCTTTTTCTCTACATCCTCACCAGCACTTGTTATTTTCTGGTTGTTGTTTTTTTTTAATAGCCCTTTTTTGTGAGTATGAGGTGGTATCTCATTATGGTTTTGATTTGCATTTCCCTAATGGCTAACTAACTACATTGAGCAGATTTTTATATGCTTCTCAGCCATTTGTATATCTTCTTTGAAAAAATATATATTAAGTCCTTTACCATTTTTAAATTGGGTTATATGTCTTTTCGTTATTGAGTTGTAGGTGTTCTTTATATATTATGGATATTAAACCCTTATCAGATATGTGCTTTCCAAACATTTTTTTCCCATTCTGTAGGATTTTTTCACTTTCTTGTTAATATCCTGTGATGCACCTAAGTTGTTAATTTTGAGGAAATCCAGTTTATCAGTTTTTTCTTTCATTGTTCCTGCTGTGGGTGTAAAATCTAAAAACCCATTGTTTAATATAAGTTCCTGAAGGTGTTTCCCTATGTTTTGTTCAAAGGGTTTTATATTTTCAGCTTTTATATTCAGTCATTGATTCATTTTGAGTCAAATTTTGTATATGAAGTGAAGTATGGGTCTACTTTCATTCTTTTGCACATGGATATCCACTTTCCCCAGCACCATTTGTTGAAGACATTTTTCTCTGATTGAGTGGACTTGGCACCCTTGTCAAAAACCAGTTGACATATGTGTGGGAATTTTTTTCTGAATTTTCAATTCTATTCCATTGGTTCATTTGTCCTCCATTGTGCCAGCACCACATTCTTTTGATTACCATAGCTTTGTAAAAAGTTTTGAATTTGGGAAGTGTGAGTCCTATAACATTGTTCTTCTTTTTCAAGATGTTTTTGGCTATTTGGGGCCCCTTGCCCTTCAATATGAATTTGATTATTAGCTTTTCCATTTCTGCAAAGAAAGTTATTGGAATTTTTTTTTTCTTTTTTCTTTTTTTAGTATTCAAATCCTCAATCTACTTTTTTGCGGGGAGGGGGATAGACTATGTTGTGTTAATGTTCTTTTTTTTTTATTATTTCTTTTTTTATTTGAGAAGTTGTAAGTTAACAAAATAATCATGCATACTATACAGGATTCCCATACATCACTCCACCACAAACACCTTACTTTTTGTGACACATTTGTTACAAATGATGAAAGAACATCATCATAATATTACTGCTCTCTATAGTCCCTAGCTTATATTTGGTGTATTTCTCCTACAAACCATCCTATTATTAACATCATGTATTAGTATTATATATTTGTTGTAGTGCATGAGAGAACATTCTCATAGTTGTACTGTTAACCACAATCCATCATTCACCATGGGGTTCACTGTGTTATACAGTCCCCTGCCTGGTACCATCCATCCAAAGTGTACACTCAGTGGCTCTCAGTTTCATCATACAGTTGTGCTGTCATCAGCTCAGTCCATTTCAGAAAATTTTCATTATTCCAAAAGGAAAAATCCCATACCCCCTAAACTCCCCCATTATTGACTCTTAACATTAATATAGTATCTTCTTTGCCATTGCTGTGAAAAATATTAGAATATTACTGTTAAACTATAATCTTTATGTTATATTAGTTATATTTCCCTCATATATCTCTATATTCTTAACACCTTGAAATAGAGGAATATTCTTGTATTTGTACCACAATCACCATTCACCATGGAAATCACTATGTTATACCCTCCCTAGATTATCCTCTACTTTCTTTCAATTGATTTTAATTTCCTTTCAGCCACAATGACATTTATAAATCAGCAGTGTTGATTATACTCACTATAATATTTACCATCAACTCTAACCATTTCCCCCTTTACAATCCTTCTTGATAAACATTCTACATACATTGAGTATCAGGTCACCCTTCTCAAACCACATTCTATCTCCTAGTAACCTATATTCTATAGTTTAACAACATGAGTTTACTCGTCGTATTTAGTTCATATTAGTGAGACCATACAATATTTGTCTTTTATGTCTGGCTTATTTCACTCAACATAATGTCCTCTAGATTCACCCATGTTGTCATATGCACCTCAAGTTCATTTCTTCTTATAGCTGAATAGTATTCCATCATATGTATATACCACATTTTGTTATCCATTCATCAGTTGATGGACAATTGGGTTGTTTCCATTGTTTAGCAATTGGGAATAATGTGGCTATGAACAATGGTGTGCAAATGTCTGTTCATGTCCCTGCTTTCAGTTCTTCCTAATGTATTTCTAGTAGTGGGATTGCAGATCATATGGCAGTACTGTATTTAGCTTCCTAAGGAACCACCAAACTGTCCTCCACAGAGGCTGTACCATTTTACACCCCCACCAACAGTGAAGGAGTGTTCTCATTTCTCTACATCCTCTCCAGCATTTATAGTTCTCTGTTTTTTTAAATAATGACGATTCTGTAAGGCATGAAATGATATATCATTGTAGTTTTGATCTGAATTTCTCTAGGAGCTAGTGATGTTGAGCATCTTTTCATATGCCTTTTGCCATTTGTATTTCTTTTTTGGAAAAATTTCTGCTCAAATCTTTTGTCCACTTTTTAGTTGGGTTGCTTATCTTTTTATCCTTGAGTTGTATGATCTCTGTATATAACATGAAGATCAAACCCTTATCAGATATGTGGTTTCTGAAAATTTTCTCCCATTGAGTAGGCTGCTTCTCACCTTCTTAACAAAGTCATTTGAAGCACAAAAGTGTTTAATTCTGAGGAGGTCCCATTTATCTAATTTTTTTTTTCTTTCATTGCTTGTGCTTTAGATATAAGGTTTAAGAAACCACCACCTACCACAAGTTATTGAAGATGTTTCCCTACATTTTTTTCTAAGAGTTTTATGGTTCTAGCTTTTATATTTAGGTCCTTGAACCATTTTGAGTTAATTTTTTTATAAAGTGTGAGATAGGGGTCCCCTTCTTTCTTTTAGCTATGGATATCTAGTTTTCCCAGCACCATTTGTTGAATAGACTCTTCTGACCCAGCTGGGTGGTTTTGATAGCCTTGTCAAAAATCACTTGACCATAGATGTGAGGGTCTGTTTCTGAATTCTCCATCCAGTTCCATTGTCTATCTTTATGCCAGAACCAAGTAGTTTTATTTATTTATTTTTTTACCACTGTAGCAAAGTAATATGCTTTAAAGTCAGGAAGTGCAAGTCCTCCAACATAATTCTTCTTTTTAAAGACATTTTTTTTTGCTATTCAGCACCCCTTACCCTTCCAAATAAATTTGTAATTGGCTTTCCCATTTCCGTAAAAAAAAAAAAAAAAAAAAAAAGGCTGCTGGATGTTTTATTGGGATTGCATTGAATCTGTAAATCAGTTTAGGTCGAACTGACATCTTAATGATATTTAGTCTTCAAATCCATGTACATGGAATGTCCTTCCATTTATTTAGGTCTTCTTTGGTTTCTTTTAGCAATGTCTGGTAGTTTTCTGAGTAGAGGTCCTTTATGTCCTTTGTTAAGTTTATTCCTAAATATTTGATTCTTTTAGTCACTATTATAAATGGAATTTTTTCTTACTTCCACCTTAGATTGCTTATTAGTAGTATATAGAAACACTACTGATTTGTTCATATTATTCTTGTAACCCATCACTTTGCTGAACTCATCTATTAGTTCTATAGTTTGTTGTAGTTTTTTTCGGGATTTTCTAGGTATAGGATCATATCATCAGTGAATAGCGAAAGTTTTACTTCTTCCTTTCCTATTTGGGTGATTTTTAATTTCCTTTTCTTGCCTAATTCTCTAGCTAGAACTTCTAACACAATACTGAATAACAGTGGTGATAACGTGCATCCTTGTCTTGTTCCCCATCTCAGCGGGAAAGCTTTCAGTTATTCACTGTTGAGTACTATGTTATCTGTGTGCTTTTCATATATACACGTTATCGTGTTTAGGATGTTTCTTTCTATTCCTATCTTTCAGTGTGTTTTTATCTAGAAAGGGTGCTGGATTTTGTCAAATGCCTTTTCTTCATCAATTGATATGATTGTGTGGCTTTTTTTCTTTCATGCTCTTAATGTGGTGTATTACATTAATTGATTTTCTTATGTTGAACTACCCTTGCGTTCCTGAGATATATCCCAGTTGATAATGGAGTATAATCTTATTAATGTGTTGTTGGATTCATTTTGTTAGTATTTTGTTGAGGATACTCACATCTATATTCATTCTGAAGGTACTGGCTTCTGATTTTCTTTTCTTGTGATATCTTTATCTGTCTTTGGTACTAAGGTAATGCTGGTCTCATAGAATGGATTAGGAAATATTCCCACTTCTTCAATTCTTGAAAGAGTTTGAGAAGGACTGGCATGAAGTCTTTGTATGTTTGACAAAATTCTCCAGTGAAGTTATCTGATTCTGGACTTTTTTGGGGGTGGGAGGTTTTTGCTTATTGATTCAATATCTTTACTTGTTACTAGTCTATTGAGATCTTCTATTTCTTCTTGAGTCAGATTAGGTAATTTGTGTGTCTCTAGGATTTCGTCCATTTCATCTAGTTTATCTAATTTGTTGGTGTATAATTATTCATAGTATCCTTTCATAATTCTTTTCATTTCTTTAAGGTCAGTAGAAATGTTTCCCCTTTCAGTTCTAATTTTTGGTTTTTGCATCCTCTTTCTTTCTTTGTCAGTCTAGCTAGTAGTTTGTCAATTTCACTGACCTTTTCAAAGAACCAACTTTTTGTTTCATTGATTCTTTCTATTGTTTTCTATTCTCTATTTCAATTGCCTCTGCTCTAATCTTTATAATTTCCTTCCTTCTGCTCAATTTGGGTTTAGTTTAATCTTTTTTTTTTTCTAGTTCCTCCAGATGTGAAGTTAGGTTACTGATTTAAGATCTTTCTTCTTTCCTTTTTTTTTAATTCTTTTTTTTTCTTCTTTCCTCTTTTTTCCCTCTCTCTTCTCCTAATACACGTTTTTAAAAGTAAGGGGAATACCATGATGTAGCTCTAGCCTGGCCTCTGTAGATATGACCCTGTGCCTGCTGTTGGAACCACTGTAGAATGGAGAGCAGGAACTGTTGCAGTTGGTGGTCCAGGCATGGTAGCAGGCTCATGGGAAACCAGGGTCTGTTGTGCTGATACCTGGTCTGTTGCTTTGTTTTGGGATCACCTTGATTTCTCTCCCTTTTAAAAGGGACTCATCTAAGGCTGAGGAGGTCCTCACTGTCTCTTTGTCATGAACTCTATATATGCAAACCCTTTGGAATGGCCATTGAATTTGTCACAGAGTGTAGTAATATGGTTGACTGAACCGTAGCCATGAAAGTGTGCTTCCAGCTTTTCTGTTGTTGCACCATAGCCCAAATTACCAACACAAGTGGAATGAGCATTAGCTTCTATCTTCTTTTCAATGGACATGATCACAGAGCCTGCACTGCCAGGGGTGGACTCCTATTCATTTGCTTCTCTGTCTCATTCTGTAGCTTTTTTAGCTCCTCAGCTTCTTACTCCATCTCCCTAACTTGAGCTTTGATTGCTTCTAGCTCCAGGTCCTCAGTGGCATTGTCCCCTGTATCACCTTCCACCAGTCCCGGCTCCTCCTCCTCTGCCAGGCTGCTGGGACCAGGGGCCAGGGGCCACAGGTCAGGGCAACTCCTCTTTGGGCTCCCCTCCAGGTTGGGCTCCTGCAGCAGCTCTTCAGGCTCTATTTCCTCAGACTCCAGGTCATTCCCATAGTCCCCTACAGCTCCCGGGGAAAGGGGGCAGGCTCTCCAATCTCCCCACTAGCCTAGGGCACTAAATGGCACTGCCACCTGGGCTCTGAGTCCTGATCTCCCACAGCCCCTGCTTTGCTGCTGCTGCTGCCACCACAGCCACCACATCAGCCACCATCCTGGCTCAGACTGGAGCCTGCCACTCCCAGTGATTAGAGAGCTGCACTGGCCACGCCAACAATTCTTTAGTCAAGTCGTCTGCCAGTCACTCTTCTAATGTAAGCATTTACAGCTGCAAATTTCCCCCTAAGCACTGCCTTTGCTGCATCCCATGAGTTTTTGTATGTAGTGTTTTTATTTTCATTTGATATTTTCTAATTTTCCTTGTGATTTCTTCTTTGACCCATTGGTTGTTTAAGTCTATAGTATTTAATTTCCATATATATGTGAATTCTCCACTTTTCCTCTGTTATTTTTTATTTTTTGAATTTTTTTCTCCCCTTCTCCCCACCTCCCCCACCACTTGCTGCCTGTGTCCATTCGCTGGGTGATCTTCTGTGTATGTTTCTTGCTTTCTCTTTTCATTTTTCTCCTCCAGGCTTCACCGGGATTTGATCCTAGGGACCTGTGATATGGGAGAGAGGCACCTTATTACTTGTGCCACCTCAATCCTGGTTTCTGGCTCATCTCGCCTTGACTCTCACTTACGTCTCTCTTTTTGTTGCATCATCATCTTGCTGCGTGGTTCGCCATGCAGGCTTGGCTCGCCACTCAGGCCCGGCTCACCTGCTTGCCTTTTTACCAGGAAGTCCTGGGCATCGAATCCGGGTCCTCCCATATGGTAGACGGATGCCCAAATACTTGAGCCACATCCACTTCGCTTTCCTCTGTTATTGATTCCAGGCTTCCTTTCATTGTGGTTGTAGAAGATACTTTATATGATTTGAATATTTTTAAATTTACCGAGACTTGTTTTGTGACCTAAAATATGGTCTATCCTTGAGAACAATCTGTGTGCACTTCAGAAGAATGTGTATTCTGCTGTTGTTGGATGCAATGTCTATATATGCCAGGTCTAGTTGGTTTATATTGTTCAAGTCCTCTATTTCTTTATTGATCTTCTGTATAGATTTTCTACCCATTATTGAAAGTGATGTATTGAAGTCTCCAACTATTAATGTAGAACCATTTCTTTCTCCCTTCAAATCTGTCAGTATTTGCTTCATATATTTGGGGGCTTTGTTGTTAGATTCATATATGTTGATAATTTTATATTTACTTGCTGAATTCACCCTTTTCTCAATATCTAGTGACCTTCCTTGCCCCTTGTAATGGTTTTTATTTTAAAGTCTATTTTGTCTGATATTAGTATATCTATCACCACTGTATTTTGGTTATTATTTGCATGGAATCTTTTTTTCCATCCTTTCACTTTCAACCAACTTGGGGGTTTGAATTTAAGGTGAGTGTCCTGTAAACTGCATATAGATGGATGATGCTTCATTGTCAATCCTGCCAGTCTTTGTTTTTTGACTAGAGAGTTTAACCCATATACATTTAAATTAACTGCTGTTAATGTAGGAGTTACTTTTGTCATTTTGCTATTTGGTTTTTGTAAGTTTTATGCCTTTTTTGTCCCTCAATACTTCCCTTACTGCCTATTTTTATATTTAGTTTATCTTTTGGAATGAACCTTTTAGAATTCCTTCTCATGCCTTCTGTGAATAATTTTCAGATATTTTCTTTGTGGTTATCATGGAATCTAAATGTAATAACCTACAGCTATATAAATCTCATTTTAATTGATACCAACTTAACCTCAATCACATACATAAAGTATGTTTTTATACTCCTTTCATCCCCCCACTTTAATGTCTCAACTTACATCTTTATACCTTGTGTCCAAAACCATAGATTTATCATTACTTTTTATGCATTTTCATTGTAAATCCTGTAAGAAGTAAAACATGGAATTACAAACCAAAAATAAAATAATATTGGCATTTATATTTGCCCACATCATTACTCTTAATAGAGACCTTTATTTCTTCATGTGGTTTTGGTCTAGTGTCTAGTCTTTTCCTTTAAACCTGAAGACCTCCCTTTAGCTTTTCTTGTAGGGTCAGTCTAGTGGTGATGATCTCCCTCAACTTATGTTTATCTGGGAATGTCTTGATCTCTTTCTCATTGAATTTTGTTGGATATAGTATTCCTGGTTGAAAATTTTTTGCTTTCAGCACTTTAAATATTATCCCACTGCCTTCTTTTTCCATAGTTTTTGATGGGAAGCTGGCACTTACTCTTATTGAGGGTCCTTTTGACTTGATTTATTGCTTCTCTTTTGTGGTTCTTGGGGATTCTCTCTTTGTCTTTGACATTTGACTGTTTGAGTATAATGTGTCTCAGTGTAAATCTATTTGAGTTTATCCTGTGTGGAGTTCATTGCAATTCTGGAATGTGTGTATATATGTCTTTTGTTAAATATGGGAAGTTTTCAGCCATTATTTCTTTTAATATTCCTTCTGCCCCTTTCTCTCTTTCTTCTCCTTCTGTGGCTCCTATAATGTGTATATTGATACAATTAATGTTGTACCACAGGTCTTAGGCTCTAGTTAATTTTACTTCATTCTTTTTTCTTTCTGCTCCTCTTACTGCATAATTTCAGTAGTCTTAGCTGTAAGTTTGCTGATTTTTCTGCCAGCTCCAATATGCTTAGAATGTCTTCAGAAATTTCTTTACTTCATTTACTGTGGTCTTCTTCTCCAGTATTTCTGTTTAGTTCCTCTTAATGATTTATATCTCTTTATTGAAATGATCTATTTGTTCATGTATCATTTTCCCGATTTCCTTTTGTTCTTTTTCTGTGCTTTCCTTTAGCTTTTGAGCATATTCAAGACAATAAAAAAAAAAAAAAAAAACTTTGGTATGTCCAAAATCTAGTTTGCCACATTGATGATTTCTAATGCTTTCCCTTGGTCTTTTGTATGGGCCATAACTTCCTGTTTCTTTTTGCTGCATACCAGACATTTTAATATTTTAATGTGTTATCTCTGGAATTTAGTTACTGAGGTGTCTGAGCCCTAAGCCTGTATCCAGCTATTGTTATGACAGAGATTTCCTTGGGTTCCAGAATCTAACAATTACAACAACAAAAATAAATCCTTTTCCAGTCTTTGCAGATTAGCCTTTGCTCATATTCTCCTTTAGAGCTTAGCATGCCTAACAATGCACCTAAAGACAGCCAAAGGCAAGACTGTAGGGTCTTTCTTGGTCTTTTCTGTGCATGAATCTTGTCCTGGTTTGTGTGTGTGGCCCTAGGAATTCCTCTGTCCACACAGATTTGAGTGCTTTCCTTTCCCCAGGAAACAGTCTTTCCTCCAGGTCCCTGATGCCATACTGTATGTCCCAAAACTGCCATTCCCTTGCCCCAAACAGCCATAACTTTATCATTTTCCTTCAGTGCTCCAGGTCTTCTGTGCACCATCTCCAAGTCTAAGGCAAACTCTGGGATGGCAAGCCTGGGATGAGTGTTTCCACCAGACAGATTGGGACAGACACACATGTACCTAAGTATGTGCACAAGGGTTACACTGCTTGACAGGAACCTGGACCGAGGCTATACTGGGAGTGTGGATAGGCTCTGCACTGAGTTGGGGGGCAGGTAGGTAAAGGCCCAGAAAGGGCACCATGAGGGTTTCTTACCATTTTTAAGTTGCCTTTTTCTTTGTTCAGTGCTCCCCTAGTTATTGCAACCCTTTAACTATTTTCCAGAGCTCCAAGATAGTTCTGCCAGTTTTTGCTTATTGTTTAACACTTCTGTGGAGATACATAAGCCTACAGTGTCTTCTCCACCATCTTGGTGATATCACGAGGCTATTGTGTGCTTTTTATAGTTGTATCTCTGTTCATACAAAATTTACAAAATTCCATTTAACTCTGAAAAACTGTCCCCCAACATAGTTGTATGTTGGACAGTGTCAACATTTAAGAAGTGTGCAGCAGCAGAGGAGGCTGGAAAGATACTTGTGGGGAAGGATCTGCACAACCAGGAGAGAGGGCCACTTAGACGCTAAGGGAAGAGAACGTTTTAAAAGAAGGCTTGGCCAGCACTGTCCAATACCCCAGATGGGTCAGCTCAGATAAGGTGTGAAAGAAACTACTATCAAATTGAATTCTCCCCATAGTACTAATGTGTTTTGTTTTGTTTTTTGAAAAGTATTTCAGTCTTTGAGAAGTATTTCAAGCCAATATAATCACCTCCCCACTTCGATCATTATGACCCTATTCTTAGGATTGAAAATTTTAAATGTTGAACTCCCTTCAACTTAGTTAGTGAGAAAAATTTATTTTTCTTTGCAATCCTGACAGCTCCTTGTCTGAACCCAGTGGGGTCAGAGAATGTTAAACAGAATTAGCTTTGACTTGATCTTCCCTTTCATCACCTATAACTAATTACAGACAAAGCATAACCATTTCCTCTTTCTTGCTCAACTTTGTCCTGTTTGGGGTTTTTTCTTTTCCTATTAGCATCACTTTTGCCCAGACCTCCATCACTTACATCTAGACTTGGAACATGAGGCTAAGCAGGACTTCAGGACTGGTGGCAGCAGCACATGAACATGAAGGGGTGAGGAAACTTCTGAGGAAGAACTGGTTCTAAGAGAAGAGTTGGGCACACAGTTCAGGGACTATACCTCAGGCTCAAGGGAGGGGAGTCCTCAGGACAGTTTGGTGTCATTTATCTCCTGCACGCCCCTCTGGTATCCTGCTGTTGTCTGAGTCTTTGGGAGAGAGAAGAAGACTGAAAAAGCCCTTTTCACAACTCTTTGAAACTCTGGGAATCCAAGGCAGAGCTCAGCTTTGGGAAAATGCAACAGAATAATGTAAAACCGAGTGTGAGGTATTGTCTCCTGCTTCATTACAGAACATGGATGCTTGCTTTTTATAGATATCAGGCAGCGCTATCCTGGTAAACGTTTAACAGTCAGGTTTCTGAGAGAAGGGGGGAAGACAGCACTAGTTGGTAGCATTTACTGATTTTCATGGTGTGAACACTCCCAGCATGGTCAATTTCAAGCTACCAATGTGATGTCATTAAATACAGAACTGGAAAGAGATGGACAGCAGCACATCTTTATGTAGTATTTTCACTATACATATATAATAGATGCAAAAAAAATCCTAAGACTATAGATATAGTAAAACAATTAGGAAGTGATGAGTTTTGATTATTTATTACCTTCATTTTTAATATGACTTAAATTATAAGTTTGTATAATTTAATATTTAATAATGCCCATGTTTAACAACCACATGGCAAAATTCCTGAAAATTTAATAAATGGCTCTTGTGAGCCAGTCTGCCAGGGCTCCAGCCCACCATGGATTCCATGCACTCAGGGCCTCAAAAGCCTGGTGCATCAACAGCTCCCACAGTGGTGACTCTAAGGGGTCCCAATGGACAAGGTTTGCTCTGCTCAAGCTAACACTTATTTAGTTAAACTGAAAAGAGTCCCGAGGCAGGTCAGCTGCAACAAGTATAAAATTTTCTTACATTTCTGTAGAATAAGGGCTTCATGGCTCTATCTATGAGGGTTACAGCAGAGCAGGCTCTAGGAAGTCTTCCTGTATTTCATCAGCGATTCCTTCTCCTTGCTGATCTTTCTTTTATTTAATGCCCTTACTTGTTCAAAATACATTTGTTCATGTCTCCCAAATTCCTTTAACTACAGTTAACCTTCTTTTTATACACTTTGCCATCTTATTTGTCCAAAATGAGCTGTTTATTTTGTTGTTGTAGTTCCTTATTTTTAAAAAAGCAATAATGCGTTCATTTTGGCATTAAAAAGGGAAAATATAGCTAAATAAAATGGTAATAAAATAAACCTACCTACTGAATGAAAAAACATCATTACCTTTGCTTTCCTGTACCCAGATGGCACCAGGCATTTAACTGGACTTACCCCACTATTGAAAAAGTTCATTCCACCTTGAGGACAGTTGTTGAATTGGAAGAATTTTTATGCTTTGGGTTTGTTGGTTGGTTGGTTGGTCAAAGCAAAGCTTCACAACTTCTTTTCATTTATAAATTGTATAAAATGTGATTATTTTCCCCATCCCACTCCTCCAGTCTACCTAATTCTTCTCCCTCAGAAGGAGCTAGAGTGAGGAGTTTCTTGGGAGAGGCCATTGCTATAGTATTTCTGCTTAGTATTTTTTCTCTAAACCCATCAGAGCCACCTTTTCTCGCTCCTAAAACAAGCACATTAAGAGGCCTCTGCTACCTGTCAGGGTCATGCTTTTCCTACTGTGAGGGAAGTTCGCAACTTTGGGGATGAAGGATCACCCTACACTTCTCATTGTGCCCTTCTGTGCTTCACAGCACCCACATTTGCTTCTACAAGAGAATTTTTCATTTTAAACCTGAATCCACAAAATCCTATAGTACTAATTTCTTTTCTAACCAAGACAAAGAAGAGAATAAAAATGATGCATGGTGATTAAAGATTTCCACGGCGACAGTTCCCTGGAGTGTAACATGAGGCCTCCTTTGGCAGGACCATCCTCAAGGAAGGATCTCTATGGACATACTATGTCACTTGCTCAGTCCCTGTTTGGGCCAGGATTGCACTGGCACATTGCCCTGTTGAAGTTGGCTCTGCACCTTGTTTAAGTGGGCATTCTGCCATACTAATTGATGGGTATGAGTGCATGTTGGAAAACCATGGGTAGGAGAAGGATTTCAGCCCAGACACATCAAAATAGTCCATTGTGCTGAGTTCATGTACCAGGATGAAGGAAAAGATGGTATCAAGATCACAGCTTTAATTTAGAGTTGGATTTATTTTTAAATGTCCCAAATAGACGAGAAAACAAGGAAGGTGTGGCCTGAGGAGGAGCAAGAAGGGGTAAGATCATTGACTTTCAAAAGAAATAGCTGGTACCTTCCAACTGGGATTATAAGAAGGTTTTTCATCAAACAGTTCCTTTATTAGAGTGACTTTCTAATGAGTACTTTGAATAGATAAAGAAATCAGAGCCACTGAGAGGTAGGGCCTCCCAGTTTAATCACAGCAAGGACTGGGGAGGATACATGCAGATATTGGTTCCCTACGTAGGGAATCTCTCCTGCCTCCACTTCTTGCTTGTCCTTGATGTCCCAGTACCCCATGGAATCAACCAGCTCAGCAGCAAGTGCATCCATTAGGCCAGTCACCATGAGACCATACCCATCAACCAAATCCTCTTTTATATTTTTGGTACAGAAGAGTCCTTACATTGGAAAGGCAGCTCAGAAACAACCTAATTCTACGCAATGTTAGAATGAGGCAGAATTTGAAGAGGTTCTCAATATTCATGAGTACAGACTACCTCATGATTACCTCTATGGCTGGCAGTGCCCTTCTTTGAACAACCAGGTGATAAAATTAGTCCAGGAGAATATTAAGTTGAAGGATCCAAACACTTAATAATAGAGATGCTGAGTCATCAATATGCAGGACCAGATAACTGCACTGATAACTGGCTGAGGTGAAATTTGAACTTCAAAATAGCCAATGTTTCATCATAAAATGCAAAGCCCAACTATCAAGAAGCTATGGTTAAACTTCAACTAAGCACCTTGTTTGAAGACTTTAAAAACTCATTCTTTGAATTGTTGCCTCATTATTTGACTTGATTGACAATGCATCAGGATGTGGACCCATCAGGTTTGGCCTCCCTCAGCTTTTAGACCGGCTCTATTTTATTAGCAATCGAATTTCTGTGCAGAGTAGGAATAGAAGTGTTGTTGGAACACGCTGTGTCCTCTAGGTTCTTGGCTATGTTGCATCAAGGAATTCAAGAACATTCCAGTTTAATTAGGCCAGTTAAAAGTTTATTGAGAAACAAGAGAAAAGAGAAATGTACACACCCCAGAGGTGGATGTGGGAGTCCTCCAGGCAGAGAGGTGCGCCTGGGGGAGGGAGGCTGCCTTCATTAAAGCCCTTCTTCTCTCCTCCCCTTTCCTAAAGCTGGGGAGGGATCCCAGCTGTTTGCTGTGCTGATTGGTTGCCTTTTCATCCTCACTTGTTAGCTCTCGGACCAATGGGGGGCCTTTCTGTTTGGAGTTATCCGGAGCTTTCTCTTGAGCCTGGGATTCCAAATGGAACCTCCTGGCCAGGGTGTCATGGGGTTTTTCAGGCTTTACTCTTCCTAGCGGTCTTCCCTCAGGGGTGTCTGGGAGGGGTCTCACGGCCACGTCCTTTGCCGGGTCCCAGCTGTGACAACATCTTCCCTCATCTTCCCTCCTTCCCATACTAACCTGCCTCAGAAACCATTGCTCTGAGCCCAGTTTTACACTGTCTCTCCCTTCCTGATTGCAAAAGTACTGATGTTTTAAAATATTCAAGTCATAAAGTAAAAATGAAGAACTAGATCATGTCAAAGTAAATGTGATCATGTTTAACTCACCTTTTTTATTAGAGAAGTTGTAGGTTTACAAAAAATCACGCAGAAAATACAGAGATCCCATATTATTCCCCCCATTATTAACTCCTTTCACACTTTGGTAACTTTGTTACAATTGTAACTTTGTTACAATTTATGAAAGAATATTATTAAAATTATACTATTAACTTTAGTCTATTGTTTACATTAGGGTTCCCTTTTTGTGTAGTAGTCTTAGTTTCACTCACGGTCTTTTATATAGAGCATTTTTAAAAGTCAGCATGAAAGGAACAAAAGTGGGATAGGGTGGGATGGGGTGGGGTGGTGGGAATCAAACCAAAGGCTTCTTAGCTAAATTAGAATTTTTCAAAACAAGGTTACTTTGCTTTTACCAAAAGGCCTCAATTATTCACCTGAAACCAATGGAAAGCATTGACTATCAGGAACAAAAGCCAAAAGAAAAGCCTTTGCATTATAATAGGACATGGTATTGAAAGAACAGGGAGAAGTAAGTTTATTGAGCTACATTTACTGAAAGGTAAGCAACACCATTTGGGTTTAATGGTTCTACTTACAATTTCTTCTAATTTTCGATATAGTCTAAGCTTCTTACATAGAAACATGTGTCCATAATTCCCAGTAGTACTCATTAGAATGATTTATGCATGTGGCTTTTCCCCTATCTTGGATTCAAATCACATAAATTTTGATCAGTCCAATCAACTTTCTAAACTGACTGTCACCAGGTACCTCTCCACACAAAAAGCGCTATTCATAAGGAGCTCTGAAAAGTTCCAGGTTGGCGGGAGTGACATGAATTTTTTAAGCTTTTTCTCTTTGTGGCTAATTAAAGGTCAGAGGAGGGAAGCAGGTCATTTTCCTCCTCAGTTTTCCTCATGCAATTTGTTAATTTATCTTGCCTAATAATGTTTAAAATTCTAATTCCACAATTACTTCTGACATTCCAATTGCTGCTAAGAAATAGTGGATGCCCAGTTTTCCCCTTTATCATTTTTACTTCTGAAACAGAGGTGGTATATGATTAATTCCTCATTTGGTTTTGAGTGTTTTCCTTCACAATTTTGTCTTCTCATACATTCAACAACCAATTCTATGTAGGGTAAAAACACAATTTCTCTTTCCCAAAGATACCATTATCTACAATTTTGAACTCAGAGTTCTCAGTGGTCAGACCTGCCTTCTTCAGGCACATCTTTTTGGGTTCACTGGTGACTATTATCAGTCTTGACTCAGGGCAATAGCAACCCAGGCCACCAGCTGGTGGGTCTGAAATTAGCCTTGTTATAATATATCATCCTGAATATTTGGAACGCATCTTGAGTATATGAGACCCACTGAATGGCACTCTCCCTCTTGCCCCTCCATCATGGTGGCCGAATTCATATGTATTCATTCTACAAATATGTTTTATTAAATATCTACTGTGTGCCAGGCACTGGTGAAGCACAAGAGATTGATCAGTGAACAAGACCAGTGTGGCCCTGCTCTCATAAAGCCTATGATGTAATGGCAAAGGCAGACAATAAACAAATCAGTAAGATGTAGCATAACGTGAACTCTGAAGAAAATAAACCCGGGCTCTGGTAGGAATGATGGAGGCACGAGGAGAGGCTGCTTTAGAAAAGGTGGTAAGGGAAGGCCTCACCAAGGAAATCATGAGCTGAAAACTGAAGAATGAGGAAGCCATGGGAAGAAGAGGCCGGAGAGTGTTCCAGGAAGAGCAAACAAGAAGGGAAGACACCAGGAGGTGGGAAAGAACCCAGAGTGTCCAAGGAACTATCCAAATACCACTGTGGATGGAATGCAGTGAGGAGTATGGCATAGACATGGCTGGTAATGTAGGTAGGGATCGCATAGAGCAGGGCGTTGCAGGCCAGTGGAAGCTCCAACGATGTGATGTTTGGTGCAGCTGGTGATCATTAGAGAGGTTTAGGGAGACCTGATCTTGTTTACATTTTTCAGAAGCTCACTCGGTCTTATATGGAGAATGGAATTGTAGAACAAGGCAACTGCGCAATCAGGGAGACTGGTTAGAATGTATCCACTATAGACATTCTGGTGGCTTAAATTAGGCTGAGGTTGAAAGGGAATAAGTTGATTCAGGAGATTTTATGGAAGAGAACACACAGGCCTGCTAATGGGTTGGATGGACAAAAGTGGTAAGGGAAGGGGAAGTAATGTGTCCCTGGTTTTCCCCAGCCAGCACCCTAGCCCTCTGCTGGGACTGGCCTGTGTGGAGACCCAGACTACAGGCCAGCTATTCTGGCACCTGCCTCTCATTCTCTTGGTCCCACCCTGAATTCCCTGGTCACCAGGCAGAAATCTTCCTGTGAGACCTCTGATTATCTGGGTCTCAGAGGCTTCCATCGGCTAGCTTTAAGTATGAGCTTCTTCCAGGAATTGAGGGGCTGTGTCCTGCCCTCAAGGTCAGTCCTAGCTTTGGTATTTAGGCTTGCTTACCCTCAGCCCTCACTGCTTTTAGCCTCAGCTTCCTCTGATTTTTTGCCCACCCTTTTGGCTGAAGCCTCCAAACAGCTGTGTTTATGACCCCCAAACTCAGAGAACCAAAGTTTGCAGCTCTATTCGTTGCAAAGGGTAAGACAATGAGACCTGACTTCCGTAGAACAGATGTGTGGTGTTCAGCAAGGGTCAGATGCCACTCCCTTTTAAGAAGTCATTTAGGACTTATAACATAGACTGAGGCAGGACTGAGAAGGAGCTCCACAAACACCATGTGTTTGTACAGCGTGGGGTCTCCACTCCATGGGCTCGCCAAATCTCAGTACATGGGAAGATAGACTGAAGAAGACAAAGGGTGGAGGAATTTTAGAGGAGTTTGTCTCTGGCATAACTTAGTTATTAGTAACTGGTCCAGAGAAATGAAGGGGAGTTTCAACCTCCTGGTTGATTGAGATTGATTTGAGAGTCCAGTTTTCAAGGCTCAGAAAAGTTGAGCTGTTTGTTCCTTGAATGAATCATCCCAAAGCGGAATGACAGCCATGCAGCATTAAAGCATACTTTATAATTAAAGTACTTCCCACTTAATGACAAGGCTGGGGGAAAAGAGTCTTCTTAACTGACAGAGGTAGACTCCCTATTTAAACGCAGCAATGATTCTGAAGAGCAGAGACATGTAACAGCAAAGCCTGGCATTTATCGAGTACCTACCATGTGGTAGCTACTCTGTGGAAGATGTTTTATGTGTATTATCTATCTACAGTGCTCCCTTCATCTCTCCAAGGTGGACTATGCCTGCCAGCGTCTCCTCGCCATCATTTTAGGAAATACTTCTTCCTCAACTTTAATGATGAGGTACAAATGAGCCTCAAAGAGGTCAAGAGTCCTTGTCTAGGATTTTAGAGTTTGGAATAGAGAGAGCTTGAGACAGGTCCTTTCTGGAGGCAGACATTGAGAAGTAAGAGGCAAGTCGTGGAAGATACTCGACTGTAGGAAGAGTGAACAAAGTGCAGGGATACCTCTGCCTTTCCTCATGGCTTGGTTTTCATTGCTTCCCATGAGGTTGCACAGAAACTTCCCTTTGTGAGTAACCAAGTTTAAATTGCTTTAAAATCACAATCTAGAGTACAAACCAATATGAGTCTGTTGTTCAAATTTAAAGATGAAGAAACTGAGTTGAGGGGAAGTTAAATAATTTGCATTTCCAATAAGTGGTAGAGCTGAAATTGAGATCTGGGTCTGGCAGACTCCAAAAAAAAAAGTCTTTTCATTCCCTGCAGACTTCTTATAGCTGTTATATCCAACTGCATGCTCTTTTCATGAGACATACTTAAAGCAAACTGTCACTGGTTGACCATAAAAAGTAGGTAAAGATATATAGATATATTAGCCAAATGTAAACTAAAAGATATATAAAGAAATATTTGTCATAAATGTAGATTTTAGTGCAGAAATTTTTAAATAGCACAATGTGAGATATTTTGTTTTGATAAAACACATTATACTAAGAAAAGAAAATAAGCCAAGAAACATTGTATAATGGACAAAGGTCATCAAAATATATATAAAATGAAAAAGTTAGAAATTCAAGGGAAATTGAAAACACTATAATCATAATGGGAGACTCATACCTCCTTTTTGGCAGGCCAAGTATTAAAAAAAAAAAAAATCTAAAACATTATAGAGAATTTGAATCATACACAAAAAGCTACCCAAGATACAAAAATTATACATTCTTTCCAAATCCCCTTGGAACATTTAACAAGTTTTATTATATATCAGGCCATGAAAAAAATTGCAATAAACTCCAAATATTATATACAGCCACATTCTTTGATCATTATGCAAGAAAATTGGATGTTAAGAATAAAATATATCTACCACATGGGATATATTCTAATAATTATTTAAAAGAAAATAAAGTATGAAGTACATCTGCATGTATGGCTAATAATTATTAAAAAAAAAATAAAGTGTGAGGTACATCTGCATGTATGGCTATAAAAAATCTCTAAATTATATTAAATTAAAAATAACAGATTATAAAACAGTGTATAAAACAATCTAATTTTTATACATGTAAAAGGATATCCACATGTATGCTAGTACATATGTAAATAACTTTCCTAAAAGAATGGACAAGAAATTGCTGACATTATCTTAAGAGAGAATGGATAAGGGTCAGAGGTGGAGAGGGTAATATTATAAAGATCCAATCACACACAGTTAAAAAACTACCCAACATACAAAACTATGCATTCTTTCCAAATTTCTATTGAATATTGTTTAAGGTTTATTCTGTAGCAGACCATAAAGAAAATTTTAATAAAAGTGAAATACCATAGAGATCACATTCTTTTTTTTGTACTGTTGGAATTTTCACTTCCACATAAAGCAAAAGGAAATTAGGAGCATTTTATGAAGCTTTATGCATAAAAATAAACACTAGACTAAAAATACAAATCTTTCAAATTATTAGAAGAGCCACACACACACAAATAAAGCAAAGATAGTCCACATAGAGGAATATTCTTTTAAATCCATAAAAAATAGATAGCACAACATAAAAAAATATGATAGAACTAAGACCAAGAATATATGTGATAGCAATAAATATAAGTTAATTAAATTCACCTATTAAAGGAAAATTTTGTCAAAATGGATAGAAAAGGAAAATCCAACTATGCTGCATAAATGAAGAATGGCTAAAGGATAGGCATTTAACAAAGGTTAAAAGTAAAAAAGATAGACAAGATTATGCCTTGAAAACGTAAACAGAAAGAAGGCAGGCGTCATAATCTTACTATCAGACAAGATGAATTTGGAGCACAAAGGATTAAACAAAATAAAGAGGGCATTTTATAATGCTATAGGGTACAATTCATTGTGAAGATACATACATGGATAGCTATGTAGGAAAATATATTTTCTGACACTGATTCCCAAAAGGATAGATTATCTACACAGTTAAAATTACTAAAAGAAATAGGCAAAGTTGTCAAAGATTGAACCCCAACCCCACCTCCTTAAAAATGTTTACAAATAGCTACCCATTGCAATTCTATGTGAATTTATAAAGAAAGACAATCATGATACTATTGGAACTGTTCACAGAGTATAGAAAAAGAAGAAAAGCTTCCGTATACTACTTTTTTTTCTTTAGTAGAGATGTTGTGGGTTTACAGAACAATCATACATAAAATACAGGATTCCCATATACCACACCCCACCACCAACACCTACCATTGGTACAGAAAATGTGTTAAAATTGATGATTGTACATTTTTATAATTGTACTATTAATTAAAGTTCATGGATAAGTTAGGGTTCATTGTTTGTGTAGTGTAGTTCATGGATGTTTAAAAAAAATTTATTCTATTACCATATGTACAATCTAACATTTCCCCTTTCAATCATATTCAGATATATATTTCAGTGCTGTTAATTGCATTACAATGTTGTGCTACCATCACCACCGTCCATTTTCAAAACACTTCCATCATTTCAAATAGGAACTCTATGTTTTAAGCCTTAAAGCCCATTCCCTATCCTCACTCCATCCACTGGTAACCTATATCCTAGATTCTGGCTCTATGAGTTTGCTTATTCTAATTGTTTAAAATCAAAGAGATCATATAATATTTGTCCTTTTGTGTCTGGCTATTTTAGTCAACATGATGCCTTTATGGTTCATCCATGTTGTCACATGTATCAGGACTTCATTCCTTTTTATGGCTGAATAATATTCCATTATATGTATATAACACATGTTATCTATTCATTGGTTAATGGACACTTGGGTTGCTTCCATCTTTTGGTAATTGTGAATAATGCTGCTATGAACATCAGTGTGCAAATCTGTTAAAGTCCCTGCTTTCAATACTTTTGGGTACATAACTTGTAGTGGGATTGCCAGGTCATATAGTAGTTCCATACTTAGCTTTCTAAAGAACCTTCAAACGCTTCCACAGCAGTTGAACCATATTAGACTGCAATGAATAAGCATTCCTATTTCTCTGCATTCTCTCCAACATTTGTTATTTTCTGTTTTATTAATAGTAGCTATTCTAGTGGGTGTGAAATGGCTTTTCATTGTTGTTTTGATTTTTCATTCCCTGATAGCTAATGATATTGAGTACATTTTCATGTGCTTTCTGGCCATTGACATATTTTCTTTGGAGAGACATCTGTTCAATTGTTTGGCCTATTTTTAAATTTTTTTTTTTTTGTCTTTTTGTTGTTAAGTTCAAGGATTTCTTAAATATACTAGATATTAATCTTTTATAGATTATATGGTTTCCAAATATTTTCTCTCATTGTGTAGGTTGTCTTTTTACTTTTATGATAAAGTCCTTTGAGGAACAAAAAAATTTTAATTTTGATAAGGTTCAATTTATCTTTTTTTTTTTCTTTTGTTGTTTGTAATTGTATGAAAAGTCTGAGAAACCATTGCCTAACACAAGGTCCTGAAGATGCTTCCCTACATTTTCTTCTAGGAGTTGGATAGTTCTAGCTTGTATATTTAGGTCTTTAATCCATTTTGAGTTGATTGTTGTATTTGGTGTGAGGTAGGGGTGCTCCTTTCTTTTGCAAATGAGATCTAGTTTTTCTACCACCATTTGCTGAAAAGACTATTCTTTCCCAATTGAGTGGTCTTTCCCATCTTGTCAAAAATCAGTTGGCTCTAAATATGAGGGTTGATTTCTGAGCTCTCAATTCTATTCCATTGGTTAAAATGTCTGTCCTTGTGCCAGTACCATGTTTTTTTTATTAATGTGGCTCTGTAATAAGTTTTAAGATCAGGAAGTATGACCCCTCCAACTTCATTCTTCTTTTTCAAATGGCTTTTGCTATTCAGGAACCCTTACCCTTCCTTATAAATTTGATGATTGGCTTTTCTATTTTTGCAAAGAAGGTTGTTGGAATTTTGATTAGGATTGCATTGAATCTATAAATTTGCTTTGGGTAGCATTGATATCTTAACGATTACTAGTCTTCCAGTCCATGAACACAGAATATCTTTCTAGTTATTTAGGTCTTCTTTAATTTCTTTTAGCAATAGTTTTGTAATTTTTTGTATACAAGTCCTTCACATTCTTGGTTAGATTCATTCTTAGATATTTGATTCTTTCATTTGCTATTGTAAATGGAATTTTTTTTTCTTGATTTCTTCTTCTCATTGTCCACTGCTGTGTATAGAAACACTAATGATTTGGGATATTGATCTTGTCTGCCGCCACTTTGCTGAATTCATTTATTAGCTCTAGGAGCTTTGCTGTGGATTTTTCAGGATTTTCCATATACAGGATCATACCATCTGCAAATAGGGAAAGTTTTACTTCTTTTTTTTCTAATTTGGATGCCTTTTATTTCTTTTTTATTATCTAATTGCTCTTGCAAGAACTCCCAGTACAATGTTGAATAACAGTAGTTACTGTGGGCTGCATTGTCTTGTTTTAGATCTTAGAAGGAAAGCTTTCAGTCTGTCACTATTAGGATGTTAGCTGTAGGCTTTTCATATATGCCTTTTACCATCTTGAGGAAGTTTTCTTCTATTCCTAGTGTTCTAAGTGTTTTTATCAAGAAAGGGTGCTGTATTTTGTCAAATGCCTTTTCTTCATTAATTGAGATGATCATGTGTTTTTTCCTTTCATTTTGTTAGTGAAGTGTATCACATCAATTAATTTTCTTCTCTTGGAGTGTTTTTTTTCAATTTTATTGAGATATATGCATACACCATACAATCCATTCAATGTGTACGTTCGATTCATTTTCTTATTTTGAACCAATCTTGCACACCAGGGATAAATTCCACTCAATCACAATGTATAATTCTTTTAATATGCTGTTGGGTTCAGTTTGCTAGTACTTTGGTGAGGAATTTTGCATCTATATTCATAAAAGATATTGGTCTGTAGTATTCTCTCTTTTTTTGTGGTATCTTTATCTGGCTTTGGTATGAGGGTAATGTTGTCCTCATAGAATGAGTTAGGAAGTGTTCCCCCCTCTTCCATATTTTGGAAATTTGAACAGAATTGGAGACTTCTTGGAATGTTTGGTAGAATTCCTCTGTAAAGCCATAAGATCCTGGGCTTTTCTTTGTTAGGTGGTTTTTAATGACTGATTCAATCTCTTTACTAGTAATTGGATTGTTGAGATCTTCTATTTCTTCTTGAGTCAACGTAAGTATTTTATGTGTTTCTAAGAATTTGTCCATTTCATCTGGATTATCTAATGTATTGGCATGTGATTTTTCATAGTATCCACCTATATTCCTTTTTATTTCAGCAGAGTTGGTAGTAATATCCCCCCTTTCATTTCTGATTTTCAAAATTTATACCCTCTTTTTTTCTTTGTTAGTCTAACTAAAGGTTTGTTGGTTTTTTTTTTAACCAGAAGGTAAGCCTTTATTAAAAATTAGTGGGGAGCGGGTGTAGCTCAGTGGTTGAGTGCCTGCTTCCCACGTACAAAGTTCATTCCCCAGTATCTCCTTTAAAAAAATTAGCTACATGATTGATATAAACTTAAATTTCCTGTCTTCATCCCTAGAATACCTGATTTAGCTAAAATCAAATGTCCAGGCAAAGCTGCTGTATTTATATGAAGGGCAAGCCTATTGCTTTTCTTTAATCTCTAAATTTTTTATTATGGAAGATTCCAAAGATAAACATAGTAATTAAAATAGTATAGCAAGCTTCTGTGTGTTTATCATCCTGCTTCAACACTCTCAACATTCTGCCATTCTTATTTTATCTATTACTTCACCTGATTTACTTCTGTTTTTTTAAAGTGTGGTAGCATATATACAACATAACATTTGCTATTTTACCCTTTAATTTTTTTTTTATTAGAGAAGTTGTGGGTTTACAGATTGCTCATGCATAAAATGCAGGACTTCCGATTCACCATCCCACCACCAACACATTGCATTGGTGCGGAACATTTGTTACAATTGATGATAGCACATTTTAATAATTGTACTATTAATAAAAGTCCATGGTTTAACTAAGGGTTAAATGTTAGATTGTGTATATGGTAACAAACTAATTTTTAAAAAATCCATGGAATTTTTGTCAATTTTATTGATCTTTTCGAAGAACCAACTTTTCGTTTTGTTGATTCTCTCTATAGGTTTTTTTGATTGTTTTGTTTTCTCTTTCATTTATCTCTGTTCTAATCTTTGTTATTTCCTTCTTCCTGCTCACTTTGGGTTAAGTTTGCTTTTCTTTTTCTAGTGCTTCCAGTGTGGAGGTTAGGTCTCTGATTTGAAGTCTTTCTTCTTTTTAATGTAAGCATTTAGAACTATAAATTTCTTTCTTAGTACTACCTTTACTGCATCCCCTAAGTTTTGATATATTGTGTTTTCATTTTCATTTGCCTCAAGATATTTCCTAATTTTGCTTCTGATTTCCTCTTTAACAGATTGATTAAGAGTATATTGTTTAATTTCCATGTATTTGTGAATTTTCCCTTTCTTCCTCTGTTATTGATTGCAGGCTTTGTTCCCTTGTGGTTGGAATTGGATGATTTCAATTTTTTTTTTTTTTAACTGAGATTTGTTTTGTGACCCAACATATGGTCTATCCCTAAGAATGTTCGATGTGCACTCGAAAAGAATGTGTATTCTGTTGTTGTTGGTTAAATTGCTCGATATATGTCTTTTAGGTCTTGTTGGTTTAGTGTATCTATCAAGCCCTGTACTTCCTCTATTGATCTTCGACTAGATGTTCTATCCATTACGGAGAGCTGGTATTAAAGTGTCCTACTATCAATGTAGAACCATCAATTCCTCCTCTCAAATCTGTCAGTATTAGCTTTATTTATATGGGGGCTCTGCTGTTAAGTACATACGTATTTATAATTATTACATCTTACTGTTGAATTTTCCCCTTTATCAGTATGTAATGACCATCTTTGTCTGTCATATCTGTTTTTTATTTAAAGTTTATTTAGTTTATCATATTTTATATGATATTAGTATAGCCAGCTCTCTTTTGGTTCCCACTTGCATGCTATATTTTTTCCCATCCTTTCACCCTCAACCTACTTGTATCTTTGACTTTAAGTTTAGTCTCTTACAGACAGCATATGATTGGGTCAAGCTTTTTTTAGCCATTCTGCCAATCTCTGCCTTTTGACTGGAGAGTTTAATCCATTTACATTTAAAGTCACTGCTTATAATACAGGAAAAGTCACTACTTATAATACAGGACTTTCTTCTGCTATTTTGTTATTTAACCTTTGTAAAGTCTTATGCTTTTTTTGGCCCCTCGCTTCTGTTAAAGCCTACTTTTATATTTATTTGCTTTCTTATGTTGTACCATATTGAGTGCCTTCTCATTTCTACTTGGATATATTTTTCATCTGTTTTTCTTGTGGTTACCATGGGGTTAAAAGTTAACATCCTAAATATGTAATAATAATATTTGGTTTGATACCAACTTAACTTCAATAGCATGCACATATACTTTTCCTATATCCTTCACTTCCCCCACCATTTTTTTGTACTTGTTACCACTTATATCTTTGTATATTGTATGCTCAAAAGCATAGATTTATCATTACTTTTTATGCTTTGCATTTTAGCACTTGTAGGAAGTAAGAAGTAGAGTTACATACCAAAAATACAATACAATAATACTGGCATTTATAATTATCCAAATGATCACCTTTCCTGCAGGTCTTTATTTCTTTATGCTGCTTTAAACCACTATCTATTGTCCTTTTGTTTTAGTCTGAAGAACTCCCTTTAGCATTGCTTGTAGGGCAGGTCTAGTGGTTATGAAATCCCTCAGCTTTTGTTTATCTGAGAATGTCTTAATGTTTCCCTCATTTTTGAAAAAGCATCTTGCTGGATATAAAATTCTTCGCTGGCAGTTGTTTTATTTCAGTACTTTAAATATTTCAACCCACTGCCTTCTTGCCTCCATGGTTTCTGATAAGAAATTGGCACTCAGTCTAATTGGGATTCCCTTGTACATCACATGCTGCTTTTCTTTTTGCTGCTTTCAAAATTCTCTCCTTGTCCTTTGCATTTGATAGTATAATCAATACATGGCAGAGTCTATTTTTCTTCATGTCTATCCTGTTTAGTGTTCTCTCAGCTTCTTGGATGTATATATTCATGTCTTTTCCTGTATTTGGTAAGTATCTTTCATTATTTCTTTGACTATTCCTTCTGTCCCTTCATTTCTTCTCCTTCTGGGACTCCCATAATACATATTTTGGTGTGCCTGATGTTATCCCATAGCTGTGTTAGGATATCTTCACTTTTAATATTTCTTTTTTCTTTCTGATCCTCAGCCTGATTCATTTCAAGTGTCTTGTCTTTAAGTTCATTGATTCTTTCTTCTGTTGGCTCCAATCTGCTCTTGAAACCCCCTGAACATTTTTCATTTCAGTTATTGTGTTCTTCAACTCCAATCATTTTGTTTGGTTCCTTTTTAAAATTTCTATCTTTTCACTAAGGTTCATATATTGTTCATTCATTGTTTTCCTGATATCCTTTAGTTTTTTGTCTGTACTTTCCTTCATCTCCTTGATCATTTTTTAAGATGATTTTTTTAAAGGCTTTGTTTGGTATGCCCACATTCTCATCTTCCTTATTGGTGTTTTCTATATTTTTATCCTCTTCCTTTGACCGGGCCTTCATTTTCTATTTCTTTGTTTGTCTTATACTCTTTGTACACTGTACACTTGAATATTTTTAAAGGTTAACTCTGGGGTTTACTCTCTGGGATGTTTGTTTCTTGGTTTTGTAACCAGCTGGTGATAAGACAGAGATTTTCTTGATCTTCAGCCCTACTATCAGGAAGGTCTGCCCAAGGCAAATGCCGTGTGTAGAGCTTTTCCTCTCTTTCTAGGCCTCTGTCTTTTCCTGAGCTTTTACTTGTTAGTTGTTTTGTAGTTCCCCTGTTCACAGAAGTGTCATTGTCCTCTCTGTTTTCCAGGTGACAAACCTCCCTCTCTGAGATGTTTGAAACTGGAAGGCCTTTGTCCCAGACTGTCTACCTCTAGGGTTTTTTACACTCCTTTTGTTGTCTTACACTACTTTTGCTTGGAAGGCAAATTCTGGGAGGAGTGTCACCCAAGGGAGGACTTTCCCAATTCTGTCTTTCCCAGCCCACACAAGGCCAGAAACCCACATAAGGGGTGCAGACTGGCTCCAAAATACCCTGTGGACGGGGTCAGGAAGGGTACCATTAGCTTCTTGATGGGTGCCCAAAGCTGAGCCTTCCTGGTCTGCCCATCAAATGTAGCCCTTCAGCTAACTGTCTGCTTCAGGAAGAGATGCTGAGTCTTTAAATATCCACCACCTCCACCCCTGCCTTGGCTGTCACTGCCTTTGTCCAGTTTGGGATGGAACAACAGCTGCTCTCAGTGCCAGAACCCAGTGATATGAATTCGCTGATCAAAAGCCATGACAGTGATCAGCCATGCCCAGCCCTGTTCCTAGGGAAGAGGATTTTTACATCCTTATCTGGTACCAGCTGCTAACCAGGGTCTGGACCTCACAATAGTCTGCCACAAGAATGAGAGATGGGCGCTATTAGTGGCCCTCATAGAGCAGTTTACAGTTCTTTACCATCATTTATTAGCTTCTTCCTTACATTCTTCCCTGAATGATGTACAGTATTCGTCTGGCCTCAGGAGTTTCAAAGTAGTTGTTTCATACAGTTTCTGTCTGTTTAATAGTTGTTTTGGTGGAAGGAATGAGTCCTGGACCTCTCGACTCTGTCATAATTCCCAGAAGTTGTTCCCATGTAGTTTTTTTTTTTTTTTTAGGAGGTACCAGGGATTGAACCCAGGACCTCGTACATTGGAAGAAGGTTCTCAACCACTGAGCTACATCTGCTCCCTAGTGAGAGTTCATTTTTCATTTGTTTGTTTTGTTTGTTTGATTTTAGAGGGTACCAGGGATTGAACTCGAGACATCCTATATGGGAAGTAGGTGCTCAACCCTTGAGCTACATCCGCTCCCCTCATGTACTTTTAATGAAGTGAGCATAGCATAGCAAAAGCTAGCAAAGTTTTCACATAAAGCTACAGACCAAATTCACTTAGTAATATCAATAAAATATTCCATATAAAATATTAATAAACAGAATATAGCAGCTATTAATTAATAATACACCATGATAAGCTGGGATTTGTTTCCATAACGTAAGAAGAATTCATTATTTCAAAATCTCTAATGTGGTTTTCTATATTACTACACTGAGGGAGAAAAATCATGATTATCTCCAGAGATGGCAAAAAGGCATTTGGAAAAATTAAAATATATTCTGGATCAAATTCTTAACAAAACAAGTCTAGATAGATAATTCTTCAACACTGTTATATATCTATGATTTATGGGATTTAGTTAGCTGTTTAGGCCTGGAACTCTAACCAGCTGCGTGGCTGAGGTCAACACGGCAGGTTGTGCTCATCCTGCTGCTGGGAGTTCAGTTGCTAGTAGTCTTAATTGTATAAGCCTCATAGTGGCCTTATAAATACTGTATGAGACAGACTGAACAGATTTGGCCCCAGCTTCTGTTGATCAGATTAAAGTATCAAAAGAGTGGCATACTGATGGGAAAATTCTCCAGAAACCAAACAAGGGGTGGATATTGTTGGAAGACAATTCTTTATAGGTCTTTCACATTTCTGCATGTCTTGCAAACAGAGTCACAGACTGCCCTTTATTCCAGACTATCTTTTCTAGGATGTTTGTATAGCAAATGGTGTTGGCAGATAGAGATATGTCTCACTCCAAAGCAAAGGGCAGGTTTGTTTACAGCCTTGGAAGATAAAGATAATGTCTCCCCCCAGAGCAAAGAACAAATATGTTTACTGCCTAATACAAAATATTTGAGTTCCCTAAGCTCAGGATCCCTGTCTTGTAATGCAGTCCACTGCATATGCAGGCATCTGTCTGTGGGAGCAAGGGGAACTTATGTAAGCATGCTGATGCTCATGCTGCATGCAGCACTGCAAATAATAAAGTCCCTTGTCTCGGGCCCAAGAGTCTCGTGTCTTCTGCCAGCATCCAAGAGATTGTGGCAGTCCAACTTGTTAGCTTGCAAGTAGGTAAAATCTCAAACCCTTCACACTTCTTGACAGTAATAAGACTGACTTGTCTAGCCCAGTATACAGAGAAAATCATATTTTAAATAAAAATGCAGCGGCTTCTTGTCTAATAATTACTTAAATTTTCTTGATACCCCTGAGGTCTTGTGGAATTGTCAAAGCCTTCCTACAAACCACCTCCAAATGTGATCTATAGGCCCACACTCCAACCCGGATGCTTTCAATGCACAATTTCCAGGATTTCCTTAGGTTATGCCTTTGACTTCTCTAGAAGAAAGTCTTTATCTAGTATACAAAACTTCTTCCTAGGGATTTCAGACCATCTTGCAAAAACTCGATACTTGTTTCTTCATTTTTCTTAAAATATCAGTACCCCTGGGTTTCTGGAAATCAGATTTTCATATCATTCACTCATTCATTCATCCACTCATTCATTCACCATATATCTCTGTCACCTTGCAAAGCACTCAACATATAGTAAGTGTTCAATAAGTATTTATTGAATTACTAACTTCTAGTCCAGTTAAGAGATAGCCATCAATCAAATACTCAAATAACACATAATTATAAACTGAAATATATGGTGAAGGAAAAGCACTAGAAGCAAGAATAACATTCACAGTGAGACAGGAAGTTGGATTTTAGGAAACAAGGAAGACTCAGAGATTAGTGGGCAAAGGGATGCTGAAAAGCAATATATTTCAGACAGAGAGAAGAGCATTAACTCACTTTTCTTGATCCTGTTCTTTTTTCCAAATCAAATTCAATGGCAAGTTGGTAAGGTTGGTTTTTCCTTTCAAGAGGCCCCACTTCTTTATCCCCTATTCTAAGCTGGCACCTACACCTAATCATGCAATCATCCAAATGGCCTCAGTGACAGGCATAATTTTTCTTGGAGTTGACTTTGCTGCATTGGCCCCTCCACCAACCATAAGCAGGCTCCCCATTTCGGGGGCTTTCTGCCAAGTACTTGATCATTTGAAGGGGCCCCTCCCACTCTCAGCTTTTTTGTAGACTCTGAGCCCTATTACCCAGGTAACCTTATTGGTTACTGCCTTTATATACATTCCCAGATTCCCATTGATATTTCATCCCTCAAGTGACTTCAAAGAAATGAGAGTCACATTACAGTTTTATGATACAACATATCTCTAAAAGACAACGGAAATAACAGAACTAGAAAAATAGAATGCCAGCTCCTTACAGAGTCATTTGTTAGCCCAGCAAATGCCTGTACTAATTAACCTGGCATTTTCCTGAACAAAATAAGTAGAAAGTTAGCCAGTCCTAAAGAAATGTCTGGTGGCCAATGTTAGACCTCATTTGTTACACTGAATTCAGTTACCTTTAATCATGTTAAAATAGTTCTGCTGCCTCCTCATACAAGTTGGCACTGCAAAATAGTACTTACAAACCACTCCATAATAAAGCATAGAAATGTCTGTGTTTTAAATGTCCTTCTCAATCATTTAGGTCAGAAGAGGGACATGACTTTGAATGGAGGACAAGTGTGACTGACATTAAGTGTGGTATACACCAATGTCATGTTTAAGCTTTGGTATTGGGCTGTGTGAAACAGCAGTTCTGGTCAGTGCCAGCTAACTTTACTGTCAATAATAAGATAAATCCATGACGGGATAAGAATTGCTGTCTAGAATAGAAAACTGCTTCTTGTTAGTAACATTACTTTGCTCCTCTATGACCTCCTTCTGGGGGTGATGAATAATATGACAGGCTTTTTGTGTGCTTGTCCAATAAAATATATAGTTCCTTAGAGTGAAATGAAACCGGGTGTTAAAACTATGTAGTAGGTATAGGTTGGTATTTTCTGAGATAGTGACTTGAATTAATCCTGTTATAATGCCATTTGAATTTGAAAGAAAAAAAAAAATTACTTTCTGGAGACATGACTTCTGAGTTTTTGAGATAGTCTTTGCTCTACCAAGTCTTTCTCTCTCCAACTTAATAAGTTCACAACTAAATACAGTAACTCATGATTGTTCTAGAACCTAAAGTCTGAGGAGTTTGTCCTTTAAATTCCAATGAGCTTTAGATTCAAAATTGCAAGCAAAATAAGAGCTAATGATGGATTATTGCAATAAGATTCCATTAAGTATTCTCTTTTTTTTTTTTTTAAGATTTTATTTATTTATTCATTTATCCCCCCCCTTGCTGCTTGTGCTCGCTGGGTCAGCTAGCCACGCCGTGCGGGCGGGCCTGCCTTCACCAGGAGGCCCCGGGAACCGAACCCGGGGCCTCCCATATGGTAAACGGGAGCCCTACTGATTGAGCCACAGCCGCTTCCCAAGTATTCTCTTAACATTAATATGAAATGACAATAAAATCACAGTTGTTAATAGGTATCTGTGGGTACAATGGAAACCATTATTGAAATATATTTAGTTATTGAAAAGAAACTCAAAATAGAAAAATAGTTTAGGAAAGAAGTTTTACTTCTCTTCACCTTGGATCATTGAGGAGAGAATTTCACATAATTCAGGAGGGAATAAATTCAGAGATTGGTAGAAGCCAGCTGTGACAGGCAGCTAGCAAGAGAAAAACCAAATGATGTGCCTTTGCTCCTCATACCTTGCAGAGCTCTGTAGCTTGTGCCAGAGACAGGCCGAGAAGGCCTGTAGGTTGAGCACTGGGAATCAGAAACCACACCAGCTGTGCCAAGGATTTCATTGAGCAGGTTTCTATGTTGTTGCTTTTTTTTTTTTTTAAAGAAGTTGATCACTGCACACAGGACACAACTGAGGCTGGGACAACAATTCTACAGCATTCTTAAAGTATGGCTAATACCAGTGGTAGACTTACTTGTGGAGTTAGAAGCCACAGTCTTGTTTTTCTCCACCACCCTATTCACATTCCCAACACAAACCAAGAGTACCCTTTAAGAGGAAAACTTTCCATAGATAAACAGAGAGAAGGGAACCAGAGTCTGCTAATGATTGGCAATCTCCTGCTAATGATTGGTAGGGGCTAAAATATGCCCCAACCTCTTCACTTAGGAGAAGAGACCCTAATATGCTCCAGGCTATAAGCCTCCTGCAAACTTCATTAAAGTGCTGGGTGCCTTCCTGTATTTTTATGGGATATATTTCCTTCTCTCTTGCTGGCATTTATCTTATTAAGGCATCTAGAATACCTCTTAATTTTTGCTCTTCAACTTCTGTCAGCATGATGTCACTAATCTAGTGAACCAATCTGAGGGCCTATTGTGGCATAGAGCTTGAAAACTGACATATCCTTGAGGCAAAATGGTAAAGGTGTTCTACTATTCCCACCAGGTAAAAGCCAACTGCAACTATTTTCCCAGCTTAATTAGATAGAGCAGAGGTAAAGTACAGCCTGTAGGTAAAATCTGGCTTGCTGTTGATTTATTTTTATTTTTTTTAATTAATAGACTTTGATTTTTGGAAAAAATTACAGAAAAATTTAGCAGATAATACAGAGAGTTCCCATATAATACCACTACCCCCCACATACAGTTTTCCCTAATATTAGCATCTTGCACTAGTATGGTACATTTGTTACAATTAATGAACCAATATTGATATATTATTACTAACATCCATACTTTGTTCAGAATTCCTTGCTTTTTTTAAGATTTATTTATTTAATTTCCCCCCCCCACCCCCACCCCATTGTCTGCTCTCTGTGTCCATTTGTTGTGTGTTCTTCTGTGACTGCTTGTCTTCTCTTTAGGTGGCACCAGGAACCAATCCTGTGACTTTTTGGAGTGGGAGAGAGATGCCCAATCTCTTGTGCCACCTCAGCTTCCTGGTCTGTTGCATCTCTTATTGTCTCCCCTCTGTGTCTCTTTTTGTTGCATCATCTTGCTGCACCAGCTCTCCACTCAGGCCAGCACTCTGCGTGTGAGCCACCTCTCTGCTCAGGCCAGCTTGCCACACGGGCTAGCTTGCCTTCACCAGGAGGCCCTGGGAATCAAACCCTGGACCTCCTATATGGTCTCTTGAGCCATATCTGCTTCCCAGAATTCCTTAGTTTTTAACTAATGCCTTTTTCTGTTCCAAGATCCTATACAGGCTACCATATTACATTTATTCATCATGTCTCCTTAGGCTCCTCTCAGCTATAACATTTTCTCAGACTTCCTTGTGTTTTTTTTTGATGACTGACAATTTTGAGGAGTACTAGTCAGGTATTTTGTAGAATGTCCCTCAATTGGAGTATGTATATTGTTTTTCTCATGTTTAGATGTGTTGTGTGTGTGTGGGGGGGGAAGACCATAGATATAAAATATTACTTTCATCACACCATGTCAAAGGTACATACTATCAAGATGATGTGTGATTGTTGATGTTGAACTTGATCACCTGGCTGAAGTAGGTTTCTCCCCTATAAAGTTAACCCCTCCATGTCCCTTTCCATACTGTACTCAAAGAAGGAAGCCACTATATGCAGCCCACACTTAAGAAGCAGAGACATACACCTCTGCCCCCTGCCCCCATTCAGGGTGGCTATCTACCTAATTTATTTGGAGTTTTGCAGGGAAGCTTTGTCTCTTCTCTCCCATTTATTAATATAGTCTATAATTTGTTTATATCACTTCATTTTACACTTTGGGTTATCATCCAATAGTACTTTATTTTTTGACTCAAAATTTTCAGCTTTGACCACTGGGAACTCTTTCTTTTGGCTCTTTTTAACATTTCCTTACTTTCTGGCACTATAAGATGCTCCAGGCTCATCTTGTTTATTTTCTGCCCCAGTCCTAGAATCAGCCATTTCTCCAAGGAGCCCTGGTTCCTTTTATTAAAGAATTATATTAGAAATTATGAGCAGGGCACTAGATGCACTTGTTACTTCTGAGGCACTCATTGCCTATTTTTGTAAATAAATTTTATTGGAGCACAATCACACCCACTTTTTTGTGCTATAAAGACAAAGTTGAATAGTTGTGACAGAGACCATAATATACACTCTGGCCCTGTAGAGAAAGAGTTTGCCAATCCCTGGAGTAGAGAAAAAATGATAAGCTAAAGCAATAACTGCATACATAGGTTGTGATAATTTCCTCCAGTAAGGAGACTACATATGGAATGGAAACTGCAATTATAGTCATCATTTGATTATGTTTACAATAACCTACTGCTACTCTCTAAGATAATTTACCTTCTACTTTTGTCAAACCAGAAAGTTACATGGGAATAAAAATCATTATATGCTTCCAAGACTTATGTTTAGCACTAAGTTTGCAATTTCTACATGAATATTAGGTTGGTTTGCTTAACTCTGTGTAGGACAGAGTGGAAGATCCTCCTCCGATAAAGATAAATTCAATTCCATGAAAATTTGTGTTCTTCCCTTCTGATCTAGCACCACAGAATCCATTCCACAATCATATTACCCATATTTTTTTTTGCTAATATAAAATATTTTAAAATGGCTCTTTTGTTCTATAAGGCATTTTTCCTTTGATATTTGACTTTTGTAATTGTCTCATCCCCACCTCTCCCAAGACATGCTGGGATTTTAATTATAGATCCATAGACAATAAAGGATGTTGGGAGTGTGTGGAAGAAAGAATTGTCATTTCTATTATGGAATAACTCTTTGGAGAGGTTATTACAGGGTTTTCAAATAATGCAAGAACAACCCTTTCAGACAGTCAATGCTCATCAGGACATAGAATGATCCTTTCCACCACCACTCCCTTTGTTAATAATTCACTAGAATTTTCAAAGTGTGGTTTCTTTGTGGGGCCTCATGAACTTGTACCTATGAGCATTTTTTTTTCTGTGATCCCTGGAGGCTCAGTGGCAATTGGGGGATCAAAATATCCTGAGGCCTCTGTATCCTCCCGTATATCCCCATTTCAATTCTCAGGGTCTCAAGGGCAATGTTGTACTGGAAAGACTAAGAATTCAATAGATCAAAGCAAACTTCAGAATGAACCTTTGCATTTGTTTTGCAGCTATTTTGTTCCTGCTGCAAGAGGTTAGAAAAAAAGGGGTCATATATAACTGTTTTCTCACTGTGCCTTGAACTGAGAATTTAGTGATTTGCGTTTGTTATTCTCTTTATTTAAGCTGACTGTTAGTACTAGCGCCCCACCCTACGGTCCTTGTTCCATCCATCTATTCAATGGCAGTGGCTACTTGGATCACCATAACTATTGTTTCACACCTGCATACTATAGGCAACAAATTCTTATTCTTTTTTTTTTTTTTTTTTTTTTAAAGATTTTATTTATTTATTCATTTATCCCCCCCTTGCTGCTTGTGCTCGCTGGGTCAGCTAACCACGCCGTGCAGGCGGGCTTTGCCTTCACCAGGAAGCCCCGGGAACCGAACCCGGGGCCTCCCATATGGTAAACGGGAGCCCTACTGATTGAGCCACAGCCGCTTCCCAAAATTCTTATTCTTAAACTGGATTTTTCACTGCCTTCAGCCCCAAATTAATCCCAGAATCCCCTGTCCCCACCCCCCGCTTTTTTTTTTTTAACGAAGCACTAAAAATCAATTTTGGTTCCTATTTCTGACCTAGTCAGGATTAGACAGAAATGGACTGTTTTCCTTAGGATATACTATGTCCAGAATAGACTTGGCTATTTTTCAAAAGATCCCAAAATACAGTGGCTCAAATAATATAGGTTTATTTCTTTCACACGTAACAGTCCAGATTAATGTAGACAATCTAAGGTAGGTGGCTCAGATGTGTGAAGTCATCCAGACAAGCCTGGTTTCTTCTCTCTAGTTACCCTGCCATCTCCTCAAATTTGGCTTTTATTCACGGAATTAAAGCTAACTCACCACTACATGCAAAGTACAAGAAGAGGGAAAGTAAAGTAAAGAAGTGGAGTATAAGCAAGCTCTTTTTGAAGAAATGATGTGGAGTTTGCACACATCACTTCTGCACATTTCACTGATGAGAATTTAGTCACCCAGCTATGCCTGTCTACAAGGTCGACTGGAAAATGTAGCCTATAGCTCTGTGGTCATTTGCCTAGCAACAGCCTGGCAGAAAGCATTCTATTACTAAAGGAAAAGGAGAAAATAAATATTGAGAAACAATTATTAGCCACACTGACTCTGGCTGATTTAAGTAGAGAATAAATTTATTAACAGGCAATCAAGTAGGTCATAGAAACACCCGGAAGTTTTGAGAAGATGGCTCGGAAAACAGAAGAATAAAGAGACAAGGCAGCCAGAACCAAAGCAAAAATTATGCCACAGGACTGTAAGCAGAGGACACTGTTGCTGATACTGGACACCAGAGCTGGCACTCTTGCCACTGATACAGGAAACCAGATGCCATTATATGGCATCCATGGAGTTATGCCACTCAAATCTCCCTAAAGGGGAGCATAGATGACTGAAGACCTCCAGCTGCTGCCCCCATCATTGCGGAGGCCATGCTTTCACTGGGCTGCTCACAGCCAATGGCTGAGTGCCTCGAGGTTACCAGTGCTGACCCATTTCTGCCCCATGCAGGGTTCCTCTAGAGGGCAGCTGTGGTAGGCTGAATAATGCAAAGATATCTGTGCCCTAAACCTCCAGAACCTGTGACTATTACCTTATATGGCAAAAGGGACTTTGCAGGTATGATTTTGAGATAGGGAGGTTATCCTGGATTAAGCATGTGGCCAGATGTAATCACAAAGTTCTTTATAAGAGGGAAGCAGGCAGTCATAGTTGGGACTAGATTTGTGATGACAAAAGTGAAGATTGGAATGATGTGGTCACAAACCAAGGAATGCTGATGGCCTCTAGAAGGCGGAGATGCAAGGAATGGCTTCTCCCCTGGATCCCTGAACAGACACCTTAATTTTAGTGTCATAGGACTCATTTCAGACTTCTCCCTCCAGAGCTGTAGGATAATAAATTTGTGTTGTTTTAAGCCACCAAGTTTGTGGTAATTTGTTATAGCAGTAATAGGAAACTAATTTAGCAACTTTTGTTTGGAGGCTTTCCATTGGCCTGGCCAAGATTCTCTCAGAATTGGGCTGCAGTCTGAGTCTCTACCTACCAATGTTTACTTCTCTTTCTGCTTTCACAGTTGTGAGACCTGCCTCTCAGTCTAAAGGTACTCTATCTATCCCCATTCTTTCCCTCTTTGTCCTTCAGAGATGTTTATAAGAAATCTCTTGCATATCTAATCCCGTCTTGGCATCTGCCTCCTAAAGAACCTGAACAAGCAAAGGCTACTTTTTCTCCTGCTCCTGGAAAGTGGAGGTTGTAACTACCCTCACACCCCACCAGAACAAAGTCTCCACTTCCTCCTCTTCTATGTCTCTCTGGCTTCTGATTCGAAGTTCTGGATAGATGTTCCTGATTGGCCACACACAGGTCATATGCCCCCTACTCCAACTGCAGGGCCTAGGGGCTGGGAGAGTGGATCTCTGACCTTGATTGACACTGTGGAAGTTGTCTCTTTCACTCAAACAGTGGGTATTTCCCTGTACACTAAAAGTGGGTTCACATGTTGCGGAGTCCCCCAAATGGCAAATGTCTATGACAATAATTTCCCAAATAATCAGAAGCCCGTGTGACCTCTATATGATAATAATAGATATCCAGTCTTCTTCCCCAAGAATTTCTGAGGATTTGCAGGGAATGCTTATGCTAGTGCTAGACTTTTCGTTAGTTATCTCTACCAATAACCCCTTGTAATCTGACCTCATCTCCCTATTATTTGTCTGCATCTTGGGGATACTGGATCCTTCCTTTATTCTAATAACACTCCAGACACTAGCCATAGAGTTTGACAAAAGCCTTTCTGAGGGTCTGAGAACAGCATAAGGAATTATACTACAGAGATGTGAAATAGAAAGCTTGATAGCATTGCTCCTAAAATCCATTGCCCATAGCTCCTGTCAAAGGGATTTCTTACAATTAAACTCTGTTCTTAACCTCCTGCCTGCAACTATGATGCTAGAGCCCATTTCTCCTCCTCTCTAGGAGCGCCCTTCATCTCCATTCTGCATGTCTTTACTCTCCCCTGGCCTGCCCCTCCCCTGCGGAAGCCATAAAATCTATTAGAGAAAAAAGTCTATGCTGAGCATTTTAGCTTCCCTCTATCTTAATCTGCCTCATCCAGAATAGAAGCATGGACTTATCTTTGTTTCACCAAAAAGCCTATTATAGTGTTTTCACAATCCAAGGAGTGGTCTTTCCTACAGTTGAATTTTGTCCCCATCCCTAGAGTAACAGGTACAAATTCTAATTTCCCCAATCTTAACTCATACCACAACCCAAACACCCAAACATACTCACACATAAGCACACATTGAAGTAGTGAGATAGATAGATGATAGATAGATAGATGATAGATGGCTGAATGGATGGATGGATAGATAGATAGATAGATAAAAGCAGAGGGGCGAGAGACAGGGAGAAACAGAGAGAAATTGTGAGCATCACTTCCTGAAGAGATCTACCCATTTCCATACTGGATTGCCACCACAGCCCACCTTGTGTGCCTCCAAATTGGCATTTCCCCTGGGTCTTTGCTCATTGGCCAGGTGGCCCACTCTGTGGTGGGCACTTTGCAGGTGATCACACACTCTCAGGGATTCTCTGCTTTCTGGCTACACAGGATATTCTGCCTTAGTCCAGGGAAGTGGTGCTTCAAGATCCCTCAAGCCTGAGCCTCTTTGGCAAGGGTTTGGGTGTTTGGTCATATAATGGAATTGAATTCCAGTGAGATACATGATGTAGTAAAAAATGCCAAAGGGAGCAAGTTGAGTAACTTTTAAAAACAACCTACTCCAAGAGGAGAAGGCCAATTGCACAGCCGCTGACCCTCCCCCCTGCATTGGCTCCCTTTTTTTAGAGAGCTCTAAAGCCTGGCCTCATTACCCCTGGGTATTATGTTCCCCCATTTTCCCTCTGCCATTAGACATAGGCAAAAATTAATTTACTTTTACAAACCCAAAATTACTTAATGTCAATTTAAATTCCTAATCCCTCTTTCCTTGGCTCAGTGAAGACTGGAATTTTCAAAAAGGACTTTGGTAAAAACAAAGGAAAACAGTTTAAAAAAAAAAAGGCAGGAAGAAAAACCTCTAAAGGACAGATTTACAATGAAGAGATTCTGATGACTAAATGCTGGTAACATGCTGGTTGACTCAAGCTGGGATTCTTTTCCTTCCAATTCTAATTTTTACTGATGCTTTTGCTTTTATGTTTGTGCTTCTTTACTGTCATGGACTTAGAAATTCTCCTCATTCTACCCCAGTCAATTCAATCAATAGACCAGCACAGTACAGAAGCGTTCCCTGTTAATAAGAAGAACTACCATTTTCTGATCACCCACCCCATCTAGGCACTTTCTAGAACAATGCTACAACGTATCTAGTGATAATAGTAACACTAAAATAGTAATAGATAACTTTAGGGAACGTTTCCTACAAACCAGGCTTTATTATCTCTTAATCATCACAACCACTGTAGGAGGTAGGTATTATCACTGTTTTAGAGTTAAGAAAAGTGAAGTAAATGACTTTTGTTTAGCAGATGAGGAGACGAGGCTTAGAGAGTTAAATCAGTTATTAAGTGGTAGTGACAGGATTTGAACCGAGGTCTCTATTTTCAAAAACCCACTTAAAAAAAAAATCCTCCTCTGCCTAAGAATTGTATACCCCTCCTTGCAACCCAAGAACTCTCCACCTTTTCAAAGAAGCTGCATCTGCGCCTTGGAGCGTTTGCAAAGCAAAGCTATAAGCGGCTATGCCCACTGCTGGGGAAGGACATCCCTGTCCAGGGGCAGGTCCTCAATCCCACTCACTTCTGGAGAATTCCACTCTGTCTCTTCCTCTCCCATTTTGAGTAACCTTCCCTCTTCCTTTCCCAGGAAAATTCCTGGCCTAACCAGGACCAATTCACAATATTACAGTGTTGTAGTACCGACATCACAGAGGCAGAAGGAACGAGAATGGCCCGCCCTAGGCTCCGGGAGATGGGAGCTTCTCCACCACCCGAGGTGCTTCCCTTCTCTAGTTACCAGCGAAAGCAGACCAACCCGGTGATGGATACAGCAGCTTTGGAGTCAGCCAGTTCTGCCTTCTGGTGGCTCCCCACCTAGGAGCACAGTGACCTTTTGTAGTCACTAATTGTGCCTGGGATCTTCATTTGTAAAAGAGAACAGCACCTTCTTGTAAGTTGCAATGTACTTTAGAAATAGCACTTGGGGACTACCCATAGTAGTAGACCAGTGATAAAAGGTAGCTGTTATTATAAACTGATTTCCAGATCCCTGCTTTGTTTCATCTTTATGTTAAGGTGAAATTACAGGTGGTGCTGATGAAACAGATCGATAATTTGGATTTGACTTTCATGGACAGTCTAAACGTCGTAGTCATTGAGAAGGTGGATGGGATCTTGATTGCCGTTCTTAAGAGTTTTAGTTTGGGCTGGAGCTCAGTATTACAGCAGGAGGATAATAGACAAGGTGAGCTGCTAAAGGCCCTTTCCACACATCAGCATGTCGTTAGATGGAATGTAACAGACTGGCCAGCACCTATCCCTCCAGTCTCTGAATTAGTGGCTCTGGCAAGAAAGGACACATATCTAAGAATGATCTTTAACGTGGAGCTTATTGTGCTACTTTCAGCTTTCCTTGTCATTATTTCCTACTCTAAATTTCACATGTGGTTACTTCCTCTTTTATGTTGTTTTAGTGTGAGTGGTTTAATGCCATTGACGTCCAAAACAAGCCTGCACATGCTTCCACAGCACCTCGCACAGTACTGGACGAAGAGCAGAGGGTCCGGGAAGCCAACAGTCGCTATTAGAACTGAATATTTGTGCTAAAGTGGAAACATTAAGATGTAGATAAACCAGTAATTCCCAAATTGATTTGCTAAGGACTGTGTGTGTGTGTGTGATTAGAGTGTGTATCCGAGGCTATCTCTCTCTTCCTGTTATGCTTTCATTTCCAGCAATACCACTAAGCCCATGGAATTTTTTTCTCTTTCCCTGAAATTCAGACACACCTCTCTGTTCCCTCTAAATACAATCTCATTTTACTATTTTCCTTCTCTTTCTTATTTCTGTTACTTAAGATGAAATATGAGCCCCAACCCCACCTTAATAAAACTTCACATGTACTGGCATTTGTCTCACGTTGAAGGTTACAAGAGGATCAGGTGAGATTGTGCAGATATGTTCTGGTCCCATCATTCTCCAACGGAAGTAACATAGCTAGGATTATGGAACATTTACCATGTGTCAGAACCCATTCTAAGCTGATGAAACACTTCACTTACATTAATTCATTCAGTCTTCACAATGACCCTATGAGGCAGGTACTACCAGTATCTCCATTTTATAGATGAGAAAACTGAGGTCCTAAGAGGGAAAGTAACTTGCCCAAGGTCACACAGCTAGTAAGTGGTGCAAACAGAAAACCCAGTCAGGCTGGCTCCTGAGCTCACAGTATCCCACAACTGCTTGCTACCTCTGGGCATTTTATTTCATTATAAAATGAAGTCCATGAGAGTACTGACCTTCAAAGTACCTAAATTGGAAATTATAGAATTTTCAAGTTAGAAGGGACCTTATACTCCAATCTGATTCAACTTCCTTACCCACTGCAAAATCCCTCTGAAACTTTCCTGGCTGATGGGTATTCATTTAGTTCTGTTTGAATACTTTCAGTGACCCAGTAGATATATTGTAATAGGTGTGTGAAATACAAACTGTTCATGGATAAATCATTGCATAATTAAAACATACCTAATGTCTACACTTCCCTAATATGTTCACTTGGTAGTTGCTTTTTATATATAAACTTCTCTTGATAAAACTGTTTATTTTTTAAAAAAGTTTTAGTATATATAATATGTTATTAATAGGAGTATAATGTGAGAGGGGGGAGGGGGTGGAGTATATTGGAAACCCCTATTTTTTATGCATCTTTTTTGTAATCTAAAATGTCTTTAAAAATAAAGTAAAAAAAAACTAAAAATAAATAAATAAAAGTTTTAGTATAATTGTCGAGTAACCACCTAAATTTTCCTTTTATGACTTATTATTAATGAGCTTATTTTCAACATGGGGAAAGTACAACAAAGCCAAAAGGGGGAAATAGTCACATTTGCTCATGTTTGTGGGGCAAAAATAAATGCTAACGATGGGTGAGTGATCTTTTCAATATTTGCAGTTAATTGCCTATACATACTTTTAAAGGCTACTAGGTTATTGTTTTCTCCCATTAATTAAAAAACCTGTTTGAAATGAACAACTGGAAAAGTTAGATCATAAATCATGCTAAATAGAACAATTTCTTTGATATTTAGTCCCCAATTAGGATCAAAATATCAATTGCAGCTGTTAGTTGGGTATGTTCTTAGTTTGTACTTACGACACAGCAGGAGAAGAAAACTAAGAATCCCATAATTTTTTTTAAATTCTAAAAATTGCAAGTGTAGCATTGTGGGAAAGGATAGTACTAACACAGCTGAGTGTGGATTCTGGAGTCAAACTGCCTGCGTTTAAATCCCTGCTGTCCTCATCTCCTTAAGATGGTGAGAGCATTCATTACTATTAGCATAATGCCTAGCATATTAAGTGCCCAGTAAATGCTAATGGTATTTTCCTACTCCATTGAGATCTTTGTAGAAGTGTTTGCAAGTGGTGGGACTGAGAATGAGGGGTCGGGTTCAAAGTTTTGTTGTCCAAAGCTTTCTAACCCAGTCTTCTCCAGTCTATCCAAAAATAAAAGCCAGGGGAGTAAGGTAACTCATGATTAACATATCAACACATCTACAAGACAGAGCAGTACACAAGGAAGTCCATGAAAGTTAGAGTGTAATATGTGTTCATGGATCCATGTCTGGTAAGAAGTCAAGAGTCAGGGCTGGACAGAGGCCAGAGATCCAGTCCTGGTATTATCAGGTGGGCGAAAGCAGAAGAAACATTTACCAGATCTAAGGTTCCGCAAAGTGAGCAAGCCCTTTCCATGGCCTTCCTTGTGGTGGTAGAATGGCCCTGGTCCAAGATTCCGATGACCGGAATTCCAGTGTCGGATCTGCCATTTACCCTCTGTCAAATTTCAAGCAGGTCACTTAAATTTTCTGAGCCTCAGTTTTCTCCTAATATTTTTTCTGCCTACCATAGGATTATTGAGATAGGGGTGAGAAAGTGCACTGAAACAAAGTTTCGGAGGACTTTCTATCCAAATGTCACATTTTATTACTATTACTGCTGTCATCTAGTACAATTACTGACGTCTCAGGATTTAGCAAGCAGGAGCTGGGAGGCAGGCTGTTGCAAAGGCAGCTGGCCATCTGGGATAAAAACAGGCATAAACTTTCTTTTTTCACCTCATGAGCCTTCTTCATCGCAGAGCATATAGTAAATGCTAACAAAGCCCAGTGTGTTGGCTTCAAAGTGTTCACTTTGCCTTGCACTCTTCAGGAAGCACTCACAGAGCACTTTTCCGGTGGGAAACGATGTTGGCATCAACTATTCATTTAAAATGATGTTGGCATCAACTATTCATTTCAAATGTAAAGAAATACATCCTAGAAACAACTAGAATGGTAAAGTAGAAATAGGGCCCTTTCTTCTCATGCTTTAGTGCAAGTTTGCTATATTCAATGATATGATCAAGGTTAATAAGTAATCAAATATTATGAAATAATGAACAAGTTGCCTTTCTTTATTAGGGAATTCTCTAACATGCCTCTACATTAAATTTCTTAAAATAAAAATTTCCCTAACATAAGTGGGGTATGAGGTCATTTTTTTGTGTGTGTGTGATTAAGTGTGGCATTTTCTCTGTCTTAATGAAACAATTATTTTTTTTCAACTTAGTGATTTTATTAATTACATGGAATGACCAGGGAGCGGTATATGGTCACACAGTTTAAGGAAAGTCATAGAATTTTTGAACCAAAAAGGACCGGGCCAAAATCTAGTCTGACACTCTCAGTATACATTTAAGTCTTCATTTGAAAGAATAAAAGTTGGGTTCTGGCACCATAGGATCCACTGAATAGATGTGTAGGCCTGGGCAAGTCATTTAAACTTTCTTTGACTCAGTTTATTGGTCTTTATGAACAAGGGACTCCAAATCCATGGTTCTTTAAATTAAATTTACCATGCTGGTATTTGTTAATATATTTTTAAGCTAATAATAATGTGTATTCACAGAGCATGGTTTTCCTTCTCTTTTGACAATAAAATGGGAGACATAGCTATATTTGAACTCACTCATTGAGAAAAACATAGTTTTCCTTAATAGGTTGTAAACACCCCAAAAGGGGGATCTGGGATTGATTTAGTCTCCCATGGTGCCTCTCACCTATTAAGTACTAGAGGAGAGTGAAGGACTATAGAATTCCATTGTCACATGTTTTAGTGTATTTTGGATAAAAGTGTCCTGCTCTGAAACACCATTTGGAAAAAATCCAAATGCAAATGTATACTTCCAATGGAATGAGTGTTAACTGTATTGTCCAGTACCAAATTATTAATGCTTACCCACACACACATGGTTCATATATAGTTTTTGAAAAAAAGTGTTTGAGGTTTTTCTCCATACCATGCTATTTGGTTGGTGCATTCCACTGCTGATTTGTACTCAGAGTAATAGTTTCCAAAGCTACTTCTCCAGCAACAAGAATGTTGGCATACCAGTTAAAATGGACGTTGTAAACAAGCCATCCAGAATACTGTGGACATCTCTTTTTTGACTTGCAACCCACAAAATGTCCAAGACTTAACAGACATTACAGTTTCTCAAGAGAGTTACAACTAAATAAGCTTACGAATGATTGATTTAGACTCTGCCGGAATCTCAGCTACACGGCCAATTGTGACATTATCTTGAGTCCTGTGCTCCAGCAGAGCTAGTTTATAGATTCAGCTGAGCTTCCTATCCCCATTTTCTGATTTCTGTCACACAGGCTCACTCATTCCTCCAAGAGCATCGAACTTCCTGCACTGATGGAACAAAAGTAGACCATGATGCTCAAACTTCCCAACACATGTGATTCATTTTCTTCCCTGAATTTTAGAATTCAATCTGAACCTTGGTAATTCAATTTGTAGAAAGGAGGGGGCAAAGCTTTAATTCTATCATAATTGGTTTCATGTGTGAATGTACTAATTGTTTCATTGGGAAATATATTGGGTAAATAGGATAGAAGATGTGGTAAATAAGGATGACAAAAGAATATCTTTGGGGGAGCAGATGTAGCTCAGTGATTGAGTACCTGCTTCCCATATATGAGGTCCTGAGTTCATTCCCCAGTACCTCCATATATACATATATATGTATATATGGAATATATAAACTACTACTTTGGAAACTACTACTCTGAGTACAAATCAACAGTGGAATGCACCAACCAAATAGCATGGTATAGTGAAAAACAACCATATCCTTGAGGGTTAGTGGCTGTTCCCCAGTGTAGACCCAGGAGTGTCTTCATTAAGGCAGGAAGTTTGGGGCAATGTGATCACTGGCCTGCATGATGAAACTTGAAAGTATGTCCACACACAAGATTTCTGTCTTAAGTGAGCAAGGGCTGGTTTTGCATGCCCTACCCACGCACATCTTTATGAAAATGTAACCTTTTCACTCACATTCTGGTTTCCACACAGAAAAAGCCAGATTTCTCCTGTTAGTAATTAAACCAGCTGTTGTAGTACTTAGATTGGGTTGCAATTGCTTTTTATGTGAGCTGGATGGCCATCTAGTTTTTGTTTCAAAAATTCAGCTAGTGCTTTCAGCTACGACTGTGACGTAGGTAAAATGTCTATACTTAATTCTTCTGTTTCTGACCCTTGAGCAGAGAAGTAGATTTCCTATGTCCACAGCAAACATGTCTAGATTATATAATTTCGTTTGAAAATACAATTTATCAGTTCAAAAAAATAGTTATAGCTTCTCTAGTTAATGTAGTGTTGACCATTATTTCCTAAAGGAAAATCACCCAGGCCTTTCCTGAAAAGTCAGTATTGTTCAAACTGAGGAACTGCCTCAAAAAGGAGTGGACATGATTATAGTGAATAGAACTAAGGCAGCTGGTTTCTAAATGGGATTGTGGCTGAAACGGGTAGTCTAGGGATGTAAATGTCAATTGAAAGAAAGCTAGATAATAATCTAGGAACTGAATAGCATAGTGAACCCAGAGGTGGATGAGAATTGAGGTTAATAGTACAAATACAAGAATGTCCTATGAACTAGAACAAATGTACATCACTATTGCAAGGTGGTAAGAATGTGGAGAAGTGTGGGAAAAATACAATTAGTGTAAACTATGGGCTATAGTCAACAGCAATTCTGTAATATTCTTGCATCACTGCCAAAGATATACTGTGTTAATAGTGGGGTATGGAAATAATATACCAAGTGTACCCTATAGACCATAGTTAGTGGGAATAGTCTGATATTATTTCATAATTTGTAACAAATGTTCCACAACAATGTAGTGTGCTAGTGGGGTTGGGGGGAGAGTTCCACACATGTGCATGATTGTTTTGTAAGTTCACAAGTTCTCTAATAAAAATATATTTTTTAAAAAAAGGGGGGTGTGTGTGACTGTGTGTGGTGGTGGGGTGGGATGGGAGATCCCTGCTCTTACAAGTTTGGTGAGCCCGCTTTTGAATGTCTTTCATGTTGGTTTTATTTTTCCCTTTGGGTGTTTTTCCAGTCATTTATGGCATTTGTTTATTTTAAAGGGGGGTGGAAAAAGATCCATATGAACAGGAGAGGAATATAATTGCCCACAAATTGAATGAAGTTGTTCTCTTTCTCTCTCTGTTATGCAGTGGTGCTGGCTCTGTATTGGATAGGAGGGATAGGAACCCCTCAAAGTGTTTTTTTAAAAAGAAAGGCTGAATTCCATAAGGACAACGAACACATCGGTGGAAAAATGTCTAAAATCATAGGCAGCCTTTGGCAGGTCTGACCTGACCCATTATAATAGTAATTGGAAAGAGAGTAATTATTAAGGCAGGGAGGGGGCAGCCCTTCACCCCCACCCCAAAAATCCTGCGGACAATGAGTGGCCCAGGCCATCCTAAATGGTAGATCATTTGATTTTTAGGAATGCCTGAGTAAAGCATATCCTAAGAAATGCCCTTCTTCGTTGAACAACACATAAGCTATAGCTGAGTTTTGAGTGCAGCCAAAGTGGGGGTAAGGATGCTTCCAGGAAAGGAATTGGTGTACCAGCACCCAGGAGGAGGTGGAGCCTTGGCCCCAACCTCATCTCCTGTCCCTGTAGTTGCTATAGTTATGAGTCAGGCCCTCTACTGAATTTTTCATGTATATTATTTTAAATAATCCTTAGACATAAAGTGCTATTATTAGTCTCTTGAAAAAAATTGAGGCTCAGAGTGCCCTCAGCTTGCATGAAGAGATGGCTAGTTACAATTCAATCCCAGATTTGTTGGACCAGAGGCTTCTTACCTTTGTTTACCACTTGCACTTGGTGGCTGAGAGTCTTAGTTACTCTGACTTCCTTACTCCTCCTTCAGTCTACTCTCTAAGGCCTGCTTCTTAGAATTTCTACCCTGGAGGCTAGGGATTGGAGGAAGGAAAGTGGCTAGTTTCCCCTCCATGTGTATACTTTTTTCACTTACCCACATACAGGTTCATTTACATCTTAATCACCCCCAAGCAAGAATAGTTCAATGCCAGGATCTGCCACCAGAGAAGGACTTCGTCCCCAGCACTAAATTCAGAAGCCATCACCCAAATTAATCAAGTTACCTGAAGCCTTGATTGTGTACAAAACCTCGGTGGAAAATGCTCCCTTCTACTCTTTGCTCCTGCTTCTCTTAACACAGTAATGTGTTCTCACATAATGTCCTACTCAATTATTCCTTTAACATTCAAAGGGACACTTCAGTCCCGATGGAACAGACAAGGAGGAGAATGTTCTCAAGACAATTCTTAAACACATACATAGAAGAGCACGGGTAACAGGTATTCTCCTATATTGCTGTTGTTCTGTATGTAGAGTGGAAAGATCTAACTCGGAATTTGATGGTATGTTTCAAGAATCTGAGCAATGTTTATGTTCTTCTTCTAGAAGTTTATTCTAAGTCAATTATTACAGACATGTGCAAAGATTTGTATGCAAAGAAATTTTCCTCACAGAACTACATTATATAGTGAAAAACTGGAAACAATTTTAGTGTCAATGATAGGGGCTTGGTCAAGTAAATGATGACACATCCATACATTTTAATATTATGGAGCTGTTTCAGTTTGCTAGGCTGCCGAAACACAATATACCAGAAATCGTTGGCTTTTACAATGGGGACTTATTTGCTTACAAGCTTACAGTTCTGAGGCCGTGAAAATGTCCAAATCAAGGCATCATCAGGCGATGGTTTCTTCCTGAATACCAGCTGCCGGCATCCTGGACTCCTCTGTCATATGGCAAGACACATGGAGGCATCTGCTGGTCTCTCCCTTCTCTGCTGGGTTTCATTGCTTCAGCTTCTGGCTTCCTCTGGCTTTCTCTCTCCTTCTGTGGCTTTTTTTCTCTCTGTATTCATCCCATTTATAAAGGACTCCAGTAAGAGGATTAAGGCCCAGCCTGGGCCAAGCCCTACTGAAGTAACCTCATCAAACAGTCCCATCTACAATAGGTTTACACCCACAGGAATGGATTAACTCTAAGAACATAATTTTCTGGGTTCCATCCAACTTCAAACTGTCATAGCAGTAATTAAAAGGAACTTTATAAATAATTTAATAATTTGAAGAAAAGATCAGGAAATATTATTAGGCAAACAAAGAATATTTCAAGAAAGTATGTACATTTAACTGTATTATTGAAAACAATAGCTACTAGTCACATGTGACTATTTAAATTTTAATTAAAGTTAAAGAAAATTTAAGAATGAGTTTCGCAGTCTCACAAGCCACCTTTCAATTACTTAGAAGCTATCATAATGGACAATGCAGATATAGAACATCTCCATCATCACAGAAAGTCCTGTTGGAAGGCAGTAATATAGAATACAATTTCATTTTTTTTCCAATGTGAGTATGCACACAGAAAAAAATTTGGAAGGAAAAATGCCTAATAATAATTATGATCAGGGATCAGCAAATTTTTTCTATGAAGGACCAGATAGCAAATATTTAAGGCTTTGTGAGTCTACGGTTTCTGTTGCAACAACTCAACTCTGCTGCTGTAGTGTGAAAGCAGCCATAGATGATGCATAAATGAATGGGTATGGCTGTGTTTCAATAAACTTTATGTATAAAAACAAGTAGTGGACATTTGGCCCATAGGCCATAATATGCTGATGCCTGGATTAGATAGTTGAGTTATTTTTTTGTTCATTTATTCATATTTGACTTTTATATAACTTGCATGCAAGTTATTTTATAAATATTCTGAATATATATATATAATTTTTTAACCTGAAAAGTCTGGGTGTAGATACATGGATTTCTTTGCAGAGTAATGAAGAGCCATTAAACTTTTTAAGCTCCCATACACCAATGATTCCACAGAACCCCTCCCTGACTTGCTACCCAGTCTGTCATGCCGCTCACACTTTCCATCTCCTACTTCACAATAAGCAGCTGCTCTAATGCTTCTCTATATGTCATGCCTCTTCGTTAATTAACTTAACGTATGTGAAGGTCAGCCCCTGGGTGCTTGTCTCTGAGTTTACAGAGATGGAGATTTCTAGAAGATGGCTCCTCAGAGAAGGCAATGCCTGTTCCACTTGACGCACATGTTGCCAGTGGAGTGTCCTGCAATAGAGGCTGTTCTCGATGGTGAAGGTGGTGATGACCGTGCTTACCTAACCGAAGTCTAAACAGAGACCCCAGTGCATCTTGCAATGAATGATGAGCTGACACAGGCGCTTTCGGTCAGTGCATTTGATGAGCACACTCTGCACAGGTCAGGCGACCCTGTGGAAGGAGAGCAGGACAGATGGCTCTGCCTGGTTCTGTCTGGGCAATGCTCACCTGCAGAATGAGAGCTCTGGTCGCATTTCATGATTTTCAAACTGCTTCTTGAGTCCTGGGGGAAGAGTGGGAAGGGTTAAATTCTGTACCCTCATTCTGCTTCAACCAAAGCAGTTCCCTAGATAAATCCACTTTACCTATGGGGTTTCTGAGTCAGGTTTTGACCAAACCAAGGGGTTTTGCTGCTGCTCCTGCTGGAGTAAAAGCTAAATTGTGAAAACACTGGCTAAATTAGTTATCACAAACTGGCAGACTATGGGCTATAGCCATGTTTTGTCAGTTCCAAATGGTGTTTGAAAATTTTTGAAACTTGAAGCCAATCTTTAAAAGTCATAAGATTTTACATTTAAAATGTAAAACAAAACAAAACAAAAAACACCTAAATTTCTGGCTTCTTTTGAAAAATCAGAAAAGCTGGCAACATTCATCTCACAATCCCTCATGATGACAATTAGCTATAGCAGCTGCTTCCCTTGGACAGGACGTGCCCTCTGTCTGCACTCAGTTCCCAGCATGCCCTCCATCTCCTTCCTGGCCTCCTCATTCATTCACATGGCCTGTCTAGGCCCTTCTTTGCATTTGAGTTCAAGACCCTAAAGTCAAATATTTTGTAAGGGCTTTGTCTGTTCCATTGGGTTTCCATTACATTGATGGCAATTAGTACTACAATTCATGCTAAAATCCTTTCCTTAAAGTTGCCCTGAGTTTATGAACATCTTAGCCACAAACATTCTGCTCATGTCAAGTGCTGGGAGTCAGGAGCTGATCTTCTCATGAACAAAGAGGGGTGTGAAGCTCCCAGCTAAGCCATCAGTCTTTCCTTGCAACAAAAGCCACGTGGAGCTGCATGGGAGTCACTAGGATTATTCTCCAAATCTTTTCATTCTTTCCCCACTTCTGGATGAGATTGTGCTTTCTGGTCCCCTTGAAGTCGTTCTGGTCAGTGAATTGTGAGCAGAAGTGACATGCATGTGTCACTTTGGACCTTAGCATCTCAGATGCTGTGAAACCCGGGGCTCTCTCTTCCTCTAGAACAGAGACTGGCAAAGCTCAAAATGGTCACTGTACCATCAGCAACTTTGATTCCTGGGGGACTGAGGAGCAGAAATCTTTGTCGATGCGTGATAGACATTCTATTGTGAGCAAAAAATAAAACTGTTGCTTTAGGCCTCTGAGGTTTGGGAGTTATTTGTTACTTCAGCATGACCTAGTCTATCCTGGCCAATTACATTTCCTGATTGAAAAATGCCAATTTCAAGCCCTCAGGATCTACTCTATGGACTTCATTTTAAATTAACCATACCTCTTTTTTCTTTGAAGCCCTTTCCTTTGGCTCCAAGCATACAGTTAGAATATTGTTAAGCAGTACCTGCCATCATCTTCTCATTTCTTGGCATTGCTCTACACTCCCGCCCCCATTATATAATAGATTGGAGGTCACACATGTTTCCCAATTTGAATAATTAATCTCCACAGACTCTCATGTTTCAAGTAGAACATTTCTTTCTTTCATTTTAATATTTTATAATTTTTGTCCTAAATGTATGGCCTTAACGAGTAGCCATGTGTTTCATTTCTTCTTGCCTTAAATATTTTATAAGTTTCAAAGTACTTGGAGTGGATGTGGTTCAAGTGGTTGAGTGCCTGGTTCCCACACGGGAGGTCCCGGGTTTGGTTCCCAGTGCCTTCTAAACAACATCCAAAACAAACAAGCAGAACAAATGAAAAAACCAACTCAGGGGAGTCGATGTGGCTCAGTGTTTGAAAGCTGGCTTCCCACATATGAGGTCCCAGGTTCAATCCACCCCCACCCCATGTTCAAGCATGCCAGCTGGACACAGGATTTTACCAAAGGATCTGTTTGCACCAAGCATATTGTATGTTTGGTAACTTTTTGAGGGGCTTTAAAAAAAAACTTTCAAAGTACAAACATTACTCACAAAGGGTATAACAAAATCAAATGCTCAGTTTTAGTTCTGTATTACTTAATTATAACTGGGTATCATTCAAGTGATTATTTTTCCCCTTCTGATCTCTTTTTGCTTTGGCTCAGTTGTCATCTTCCTAGGCATATTTTAATCTTGAAATTCACGCACAGTGACCACAGCTGGAGGGTGGTTATGGCATTGAGGCTCTGGGCCTCTGCCTGTGTTAGGCTACCAAGGCTTTCCAGTGTTGGTGGGGGCTCAGAAATTGTAGAAGTAAAGCAATGGCTGAGAAAAGTTTGAACATTGGAGATCATGTTTCCTTCATCCGTTCCTACTGCTGAGATTACCAGGCTAAGGCATTTTTGTATTAATAATAAGAGCTAACATAAATTCTATATTTAACCAAAGACAGACAATATTCCAAGGGCTTTATATGAACTATCACCACATCCTATGGAATAGGTCATATTAATTCTCCATTTCACACATCAGGAAACCGAAGGGGATAATTTATCTGTTATTCAGTTTACCTACTGCTCCAAGGGGCAGAAAGTCCTGTTTAACATGGGGGTTGCATATCAGGACAGAGGGGTCAGCGGCGGGAGGGTCCTGCCTCAATAATCTCTGTGTTTATTAATTTCATTGTAAAATACTTTAATTCTGCACTCTGCTGGGGTACATGTGCTGTGGGGGCTCTGCTGCTCTCAGCTTTAAATGACTACATTAAATAAATATTATATCTTACTTTCTCACAGGTGCTGCTTCGATCTCCCCCACCCCCAACCCATGTACAAGCATGCCAGCTGGACACAGGCCTTATCCCTTCAGGATTTTACCAAAGGATCTATTTGCACCAAGCATATCATGTTTGGTAACTTTTTAGAGGGTTTAATGGGCCAGGAGGAGAAGTCACATTGAGCATGGCTTTGCTTTTCTGCCATCTCACCAGCTCCTCATCCTCTCCTTCTAGCTCTTTCCTCCCAAGCCCACCCTCATCCCACCTCCCACCACAGACCCTTGATCAACATAGAGGGCCCCTGCTCAGGGCACACTCTCATGGGGAAGGGTTGCGGGCTCATCAAACCCATCCTCAAAGATAGCATTCTCACACCAGCTGCAACCAAAATAATATTTCTTCCATATTTTACACTCACTAACCAATTTTTTAAAAATGAATTATCACCTGAACCTTGATGGAAAGGTAATAGCTAAGAACTGCACACATGTGCCCTTGGTTAAATTTAAAAAGGTGTCTGAAGAAGGAATGTTATAGCTCAAACTGGAAATCTAATCATCTGAAGATAATGAAGTATCAATACCAGTTGAGGTCAGCTTTGTAGAGACTGAAAAAATGCAACACTGACACCCGTGGGGATTCTAAATTCCAGATTATTGAAGTGCTATACTTTTGTGCATCAACACACGTCCTGAGTTAGAAAACAATTGGACAGATGTTCCTCTCAACAAACTACAGGCATCTCTAACTATTTAAGGCACCAACTTACAAGGAAGGAATGAGCAGTTAATTTCCTGAAGCAGGGGATAATTTCCTTGTAAGTTCCTTTATATTTCCTCTTCATTTCTTGACCTTGTAAGTCTCTTATCTCCATTTCTACTTTATTCCAAGTTTGTAAGATTGTTTGCTTTTCCCTCCATTTCTAATGTTTGAGTCACAGAAGCGGATTCCCCTTATCTCCAAGTCTCCACCAAAAGCCATTCGTCTATAGGTCAAGTGCAATCTGCTCATTCTTGATGTTATGGTGTAGTATGAATCTAGCTATAGCTCTGTATAGTACAATAAATGGATTGCAGCAAGCCATCCAGTCATTCTTGTTCTCTGCTGGCTGATTTAAAGATTGGCAAGGCTTTACTGATTGAGGAGATTGAAGGCAATGAGCGGAATCTACTACCTTACTGAGCTACAGCATGAGTCAAATGTCCAGACATCGCCTGCACCTTCTGTATATAAAACCAACTCCTATCCTTTCTTAACTTCATGCTTCTCTCCTCATTATTTCTTTAAAAATGCTCTACCAAATCCTTAATACAATTTTTATAGCATTGCTTAAATCCCTTACAACATGCCCTTTACAAAGTGAAAATAATAATCCAAAGTAAGATTAGAGAAAATGTAATTTCAGTTTAGCATCGCTTTTCTGAACTAGATAGTAAAACATTAGGTATATTGTTAGGACCTCACATATAAGTAATGATATCAAATCCTGCTCTTTTAATGTTCTATTTTTGAAGTGTTTATTTAGCTCATATTTCCATTTTGGCAATGCCAGTCTTAGCTTTGACAATTTGACCTTGAACCATAGGTTATTTAATTATCCCAACCAGCTACCGAATCTTACCTTGGTTTGTGTACAATTATCTACCTAAATGTCAATTATTCTGCCTAGTCTATTTGTTCGCAAGCTCTCTTATACTTGCCACACTAACTACTTGAGAATAAAAAACCTGATGAACATACCCACACTATTTTCTGCCCACACAACTGCCTATACCAGTGCAAAATGTTTGTGTAAGGACTATCTAATCTTAAAATAATGTTTGAAATCACATTTAACAGGCAACCAAGCTTAATTGCTCTACAGCGCCATCTAGTGACAGTGAATATTGCACCAACCATCCCAATCCTTTACCATAACTAACCCATTGGACAGGGTTTCCTTGAAGATTTTAGTTCCCAGATTGACAGGTCTTCTAAATTTTAACCTTTTCCCACTATGCTTAATAAGTAGAGTATATCTGACTGCAGTCAATAGAAATCGAATCAGTCTAGAACCAAAGGGTTACAATACCGCTGTTCTTTAATTTTAAAAATTTGTTAAAAGTCTTCGTTTTATTGTGCCTTGTCTCTCAAATTGGTACTGATTGCTCACAACCATTTCATGGTTTTCACATCACATATACAATATATTATATATATATATCACTTATGAGTGTTTGCTATATACTAGACATTGACTCAAGTGACTTAACATGCATTAACTCAATGTATTTTCACAATAACCCAACATGATGGTTGCTATTATTATCCACATTTTACATTTGTGAATAAACAAGGCACAAAGAGTGCCTAAACTTATATGCCTAGTAAATACTTATATTTCTGAGCAAATGCTACTTTTGTTTTATTAATCCCCCTTTGCAACTTTTATTGTAGGGATAGGTAGGCTCTTAAGTTTTTTAGTAATTTGTGAAATCAAGCATTGTGGGCCTAAAAAGTTAAATGATGTCACCTCTCTTCCGTCAGGATGAAATGAATCCAAGATCCTTCTAAAGTCGTAAAGGAGGCTATAGTGAGGGATCTTTTTTAACCTGGAACTGAGGTCATTTCTGGCTGGGAAACTAGTAAGAAACAACATGTAATGGAAAAGTTAGCCATCTATAGCTGCCATCCCCAAAATTGTAATGTATGACTGAAGACATGAGGAAAACATCCAAAATAATCGATATAATAAAATTATAATGTTAGGGAAAAAGCAAATGAAAATGATTAAAAAACCAAGAAAATTAAAACCTTGTTAATTGTCTTTCCCCAAAACAGCAAGATGATCATCATAGAACTTAGAAAGCAGGCCAAGAATTGAATAGTATTTATCACTAAATATCTAAGGGTTATGTGTCTAGAATCCATAGACATATTTTCCTTGTACAGAGAAGTATGCCCTATTTTGGGATAGGGAGGGTTCACTGGATTTTCCATGGCTTGAGTGACATATTTCTCAAAACTCTCTACCTTTTTTTGAACTAATTTCATGCTGACTAACTTAGCAAATGTGTCAGTTATCAATTTATTGCCCCTTGGTGTCAAGTCCATCCTTTATTACCTTCTCTACAAGAATGGAGCTGGGCCCTAAAGATATTTCTCCTGTGACATCTGGCATGATGTTATATTTTGACAATGGAGGGTACGGGAGGGACATTAGAGGAGGAAAGGCTTTCCCTTCCTACTTCTGGACATCTCTCTTCTCCAGATCCCTTCAGTGTGCATGGCTTCTCTACTACCAGGCTCCTGCACTGTGCCACAATCAACAGCACCAACAGCTTCCTCTGGAACCTCTTCAAGCAACTTTGCAATAAATTCCAAGGTGTGGCCCCTCCCTGTGAATGGCTTTCCTGACATCCCAGATATTATGGCAACTTTCCCTATTCACATTACTGTGAAGTCTCTCTCTCTCTCTCTCTCTCTCTCTCTCTCTCTCTCGATTGGACACTGACTGACACAGTAAGCTTCTTTGGAAATTCATTCAACTTTCCAAATAACAATATTCTTTAATAGTGTGGTGACTTGAATATGAGAAAAAAATATATTCAAATATAATAATATTTACTACTATAATTGGGAAATCAGAATTTTTGGTTTAAACATCAAACCCTTGTGAGTTTGGTTATTTACTTTTACTCTGAAAGCAATAACATCTGTATATGCTAATTCTATACCTGAAAATCTGAGTACAGATTTGTGACAGTAGTGATTTCATCATAATACCACTTGTTAGACTTGTGTTGGCAGCCACTTGGTTTCTCGCTACAACACCTCTGCTTCTGCTCTCAAAATTATAATGCTTAATGCTACTTTGCTATTTCAGGAAAGATATTAATTCCAAAATGGGAAAATTTAATGATCCAGGGAAGAACCTTATCTTCTGGTTCATTTGCTTTGTGGTCAGTAGAAGAGGTTAGGATAATGTGGTGGTTACTGACAATGAACTTGACCTAAAAATGGGTTACAAGTCAGTTGCCATCAATGTTCCATGAAAACAAGCTGTGGACCTCTCGGAAAGCTTACCATTCCATTATATAGACTAGAATTATCTTTCTGCACAAAGCAGAAATATAATCTTAATACTCAATCACCAAAACTTACCAAATCCGAATATTAAAGAGCAAGAAATTAAATGTTGGTCAAAAGGCAATTCTACTTTCAATTTGCAGTGTAAACTTGTCCTTGATTTCTTGTTATGTTCAAATGAAAGAGTCAAAGTATATCTTGACCATATTAGGTGAATAACTTGATCTCCAAATCACATTTTTAAACAGCTGTCCTGCATTGCTTACATAAAACGCAGTCTATTCAGATTTGGGGCAAAATATTTGGAATAGTACATTGTCTTACTATAAGTATAAAATTTAATCATGTACAAATACAGTGATAAAGGAGAACAACCTCACTCCATGAAAAGGGTGATTTCTTTCTTCTTCTCTTCCTTATGTATCAACTGAAAATGTCAATCACAGAAATTTAAAGCTAAAACGGACCTCGGAAGTTACCCTTGATTTCATATATAAATAGAAGTACTCTTGGAAATTCACTCACTTTACATGGTACCCTTTAAAACTGCCCAGTACTTATTTTTCTTCTTATATCCTTAGTAAACTTGTTTTCAGAAATGCAAAAACTGCATAAACTGCACTCCTCAAATGTGTCCACTAATGGAAAGATGGAGTCCTTCATTAAATACTTGTATCATCCCAATACTGATTAATGTCACCTTATCTTACTTTTATAAATATAGGAAACTATCCAACAAACATCAGAGTCTGATTGATGTGCTTTTTTAATTAGATTTGACTATCACATCTGTTTGCTACACACTTTCAATCTATTGGGTAACTTCTGCAGATGGGTAGCCTTATTCATTGTGTGTTGGTTACTGTTAGTTTCGTTCTCTTTATTTCCACGCTCTTGGGAGGCATTTCACTGAATAATCTTATATATTTCCTATATTATGGACTTTGATTCTTCACAATTTGTCACTTATTTGTGTAGGGAGGTGAAAAAGGATTCCATCCTTAGAATTGGATTGTGTGCATTTTCAGAGACTAGGGACTCTTCTGGGCCAGTGGAGACCTTTTCTATTTCTTACTTTGACATCTGCTTTCAGGTCCACCACATACATAGATAGTCTGTGTGAATGGTGCTCTCCAGAGTTGCTCAGTGCACAACCTATATGGCAGTCCTTGGTGATATAGCCTATTCCCCATACCCCTTCCTACTCACTGGGCTAAGCTTAGTTTAGAGAATCTTTGAGCCTCAGTCTAGAGGCATATGAAATAGAATGGAAGACAACCAATGCAGTAAGCTTGATTTTTAGCAGGCATTTTACAAGATCCCAAAGTACCAAAGGCCTTTTAATTATTCAGTCACTTTTTATTTTTACTTTTACTGCTGCTGATTTTTGACTTTTACAATTTTCTTTAACAAATTATCTAACATGGAAAAAAGAAGAAAAAGGGGAAATCCTTAAATCTATTATCTTTTCTACTAGTTCAAATGGCATTTGAAAAGAAAGATGAAGCTATTGATTTAGATAAAGTTTTTGAACTTGCCTGAGCTCTCTGATATCTCCATAGCAAGGATAATTGAAAGCTGACCACACAAAACTGTCCTCATTATATTGATTCGAAAGTCTACAAAGAATTAATACATACACCATAAGAATTCAACCAGTGAGCATTCTTCTTAACATGGAAAACTTGACTGATTTCCAGTTTTCACTGCAATATAATTCTTCTGAACCTATAAATCAAGGGATGCTTCATACTTACCTGAAATTTAACAGTCAGCTTTCCCACCCTCAAAAAAGCTCAGCCTCTAGTCTAAAAAGTATTTGTGAGTTATTGCTTATACGCACATACATACACATCCATATTTAAATACCTGAGACAAGGTAGGGGGATTAAAAGGGAAAGTCGCAGGACAGGGCGAATAAGAAGAATGTGTTATCTCATCACTTCTCTCCATCTTTCCACTCTCCCTAAGCCTTTTCCTAATGTACACAAAAGCACGGAGTTTGAAGTGATGTTACCGAACAGTACTTTGTGCAAGAAAGTAACATTTGTTTTGTATGCTATATTTTAAGTGCTTTATACGAGCTCAATTAAATCACACAAATTCCTAAGATGTAGGTGCCTTAGTTTCAATTACCACCAATTACCAACAAACTAGGTGGCTTAAAACAAAGGAAATTTATTGTCTCACGGTTCTGGAAACTCTGGGGAAGAATCCTTCCTTGCCTCATGCTAGCTTCTGGTCATTGCCAGCAAGCGTTCCTTGATTTGCAGCTGCAACACTTCAATCTCTGCCTCTGTCATCACATGGCCTTCTCCCCTCACGTGTCTGTCATACCTGTGTCCCAATTTCCCTCTTCCTAGAAAGATACCAGTCATATGGGATTAGAACCTGCCCTAATCCAGTTTGGCCTCATCTTAACTAATCACATTTCAAAGACCCTATTTCCTAATAGGGTCACATTCATGGGAGTGGGATTTAGGACTTGGACTTATCTTTTGGGGGAAACATTTCAACCCATAATAGGTATAGAAGGAAAAAAAGTTGCTTAGTGAGGCTAAGTAACTTGCCTAAGGACATACAATTATTAATAGTAAGTAAATTGGGACCAATGTCTCTCTAACTTCCTGGTCCTTTCTCCTTTCTTTCTTGGCTTGTTTTATTTTGAGAATTGCAAACATAAAAAATAGAAAACAATAGACACATTTCCATGTAGCCACTGTCCCTGTATAAGGCAGATTTTGCCTCAGATCCTTTTAACTTAAGAATAACCTATTGCACAAAATTAAAGTCCCCTATCCTATCCCAAATTTCCTTCTTCCCTAAAATCAACTACTAATCTAAAATTAGTGTGCATCCTTCCCATCCATGTTTCATATTTTTAATATATTTCATTCATATGAATGTACCAATGAGAAAATGTGAAACGTTGTTTATGTTTTATGCTCTTACATATGTATCATGAAATATGTCTACTTTTCATGGCTTGATTTTTAGACTCATAATTATATTTGTAAGATTTATACATGTTGATGGATCTGAAAAAGGTAGCTCTAGTTTGCTCATTTTTAACTGTTTATCATTTGATTATTTGATTATTTCACAATTTATTTATCCATTTCTTAATAATGGCTATTTAGGTGGGTTTTTAAATTTTTTTGCTACTATAAATAATATTGTAATGAATACTTTCTTGTGTGCACATGTAAGAGTTTCTCTAGGATGTTTCTGGAAGTGGAATTTCTGGATCATAGAGTATGTGCATCTTCAGATTTTTTTTATATTGCCAAGTTGTTTACCAAGGTGTACCGATTCCTACGCTACCAGCGATGAACGATAGTTCTCGTGACTTTCCCACCTTGCCATCACTTGCCTGCCCATGACCACGCTGCTGTTCCATGCCAAAGCCTCTGTGAATTGCATCTTCAATTCAAGATATGCAGGAATTTTACTGCATAATGATGTATTGCCATTATAGATAAATTTTAAGTGTGAGACATGTTTTGAATGATATATGTTTCCAGCCTTTAATATATCCCAATTTGTCATCATTTAACTCCTTTAAAATACAAATAACAAGCCACAGAACTTGATAACTATTAGGTTATCAGGTATCTCTCTTAAGAATTTGTATCATACATCTTTAACTGAGGATGTTTTAAACTACTGATTAATTCTATTTGCTATCTAATTAACTTTTCTTTTCAAGCTGTGCAGCTATTAGTTTTTTGTTTGTTTGTTTTGTTTTTTTCCCAGTCTTTATCAGATGTGGTCTGCAATAGCAACTTTAGCATATTTTCTCTGGAGAAAAAGTAGGGTCTCTAATACTTATTCATTAAAATACTCAAAATGACCAGTGAGAAAATTACCTTAACCTGAAGGTGGATTTGTAACTGGCTCTCTTCCTAATAGATTTTTCACTGGAACAAGAACTTTTACTAGAGGTTCTTTATGTCAGTCCAATAGGACAGACTATGTATGTCTATTAAGATCCTTTCTGTGATTTCATTTTAAGCCAACTCATGTAAAATTCTCATCACTACCTTTACAAATTGGCCCTTTGTTTGCTGCACATTAAAAGCCTTTAATCAAGAGGCCAAAACCCACAAAGGCTAGATTTCAGAAGAGTTTTCACTGATACTGCCTCCTGGAATCTCTGATATCTAAACCAACATAGCCACAGAACATCACAAAAGCTCTAGTCAATTAACCTTTCCTGACACTCCACCTTCATTCCTTCAAATGAATTTAGTGACACTTTATGACACAACCTACCACAGTTTGAGAGGTCAAAATGGCAAAATAGCCAGTTTGGTCACAGTGTTCTAGGTAGTGAGATATTCCAGCTTTAAAAACCCTATTTAGCCTATACCTAGAAGAAGACAGAAAAAGATCTTAGAAGGAAACAGAGTGGAACTAGCAAACAAACAGTGTAAATGAAGATGACAATTCTTCTTTTCACCTGCTGTTGTCCTGAGAGAGACTTACAAAGCTTTTGATTGGGTTGTCTTGGAATTAAATTATTAAGCCAGATGTTTCCAGTGTGGTCCAAGGGTTCCTTGGGGTCTCCAAGAAACTTTCAGGGGCCTATGAAGTCAAAACTACTTTCATAATAATACTAAGCTGTTATTAGCCCTTTTCACCAGTTTGGCACATGCATATATGGTGCAAACGTGATGGCAGGTAAAAATGGCTAGTGTCTGAGCCCGAATTAAGGCACTACACTGTTCCAGTCTTCAAGACAAACTTCACTTCTATGCACTTGCAGAAAAATAATGCCAGTTTCTCTTTAAAAAGTCTTTGATGGAGTATTAAAAATGATTCATTTTATTAAATCTTAGACACTTGTATATAGGTTTTTAAAGTATTCCTTGTGAAGACATGGGAAGTAGGCATGAAGCATTTCTCAAGCAAAAACATGAGTGTGATTGAATGAATCTGAATTGGGAGTTTTTTCATAGACTATGATTTTTTTTTTAATAGGAGGCACTGGGGATTGGTGTTACAAAATCATGCTCTAGTAAAACATCCATTCAAATGCAGGGTAGATGAATAAATTTTACTGCAACACAACGGGTAATGCTTATTGGTATGGTTTAAGATTCTGCATTGCAACTAATCTTTAAGAAACTACCACTTATCAAATTTTGGTGTGGTGATAAAGTAGAAGTTATGTTAACAAGTAATGGAATTTATCATTTTATTTTTAACTGAATTAATAAATAAATAGCTTTTAAATTTCTGCTTTAACTTCTAACAGGGTAAACATCAATAGACATAAATGAAAGACCTTGGTGTCCTCAGTAATTTTTAAGAGTGTAAAAGGGTCGTGAGACAAAAATGTTTGAGAACCACTCAGTCCATTAGAGATTCATGCAGTTTACTAATCTGAAGTGTCAGATAAATCGCACCTTCCACAGGTTGGGTTCAACACTCTGTCAAGGTTCTTGGAGTTAAACGAAGAAAATTAACTCTGGCCACTTTAGCAGAAAAAGGAATAATTAGGAAGATAGTTGCTAGCCCACAGAATCAGAAGGTGAGCAGGAGCCAAGAAGATATAAACAAGATCCCATCTCAGTCACAGGACAGTCTTTTTTTTTTTTTTTTTTTTTTAACTTTATTTTTAAAGAAATTTTCGATTACAGAAAAGTTACATCGAAAACTTAAGGGATTCTCTTATACCCTACCCCTTCCCGCTCTCACATTTTCTCCTATTAGTAACCTCTTACATTAGTGTGGTACATGTGTTACAATTGATAAACAAATATTGAAGCATTGTTACAGTGGCAGTTTGATATTATTTATGAATTCCAAAAAATATATATTTAGTTATGTTTGTAAACTGGTCTGTTCCTCTGGGCATGATACCCTTTGATTGTATTAGATTCAGCTGAGATTAAATTATGTTAAGATTAGGGCTTTGATTTGACCATGTCATTAAGGTGACTCAGTTTGAATCCCTGACCCCTTTGTGGGCTATATAAACCGACACTCAATCAAGAACAAAGAAGTAGATATACAGAAGAAGATACACAGAGGAAGGGATCTCCATAGACATGGAAGAGGATCCTGCAGGCCTGGGAAGAGAAATGAGCCATTCATCTGTTAGTCTACAGCTGACCTTGTGGAGAGAACAGAGCATCTGAACCTGGAAAGAAATGAGCCCCAGAGGAAGAAAGACAAGCCCTATGCAAGGTTACAGCTGAGACTGGAAGAAACTGGGGCCACAGAGCCTTAAGAGGAAAAAGGAAGACTAGACCCTTGCAGACATTATCCACCATTTGCTTCAACACGGGACAACAGACTTCAGGTTAGGAAGTAACCTTGAATTGTACTTTTAAGGCCTTGTAACTGTAAGCTTTTACCCCAAATAAATACCCTTTATAAAAGCCAACAGATTTCTGGTACTTTACATCAGCAACCCTTTGGCTGACTAATACAGATACTAACCATGGTCTATAGTTTACATTATGGTTTATACTTTGCACCATACAATTTTATAGGTGTTGACAAAATGTATAGTGGCCTGTATTCATCAATGCAATATCATGCAAAACAATTCCAATGCCCTAAACATGCCTTATGTTAAAAACAAAAGCCTTATGTTCCATTTATTCTTCCCTCTCCCTCACCTCAGAACCTCTGGGGACCACTATGTTTATATCAATGTTACAACTTTTTCCATTACTAGAATAATAATAAGTCTACTTTAGTCCATGGTTGCATTCCCCTCTTACGTTTGTTCGTTTGTCAATCTTGAGGATTTGGGGATGGTGATGCCCTCTCTGCTTCTGATTCAGAGGGTACATAGGTCTTATGGGGCTGATGGAAGGAAATGTTTTGCTTGCAGTTGTAAATACTCTTTGCTTTTGGGGATAGGGTTTGTCCATCCACATCATTTTGTTAGTTGTCCTGGACAAATGTGATGAACTGAAGAGTAGGTGTTGGCTGCAACTCTGCTGAGATTCAGGGCTTAACCAGCATATGAACAGACCAAAGATATAAGGGACATATATTTAACCCGTATAGTGCTAATTACAGGTTCAGCGAAATGGGGGTAGAAGAATCATGTGTAGGGTAATTATAAATGAGCCTAACTCTGTTACACTGGGGAAATTGGTTATCATATATTCCAAGATAAGGCCGACTGACAGGGTGCTGGTTTTGTGGGGTTGTGTTCCTTGCCTCTAGTGTCAAGATGTATCTAGAGTCCTTGGGAGCATCTGTGTTTGAGATTTTGTTTACTGTGGGAGTAGGTGAGATCTGCCTGAGATGTGAATAAGCATAACCTCTGGGATGATCTCACAACTCAAGTTGAAATCTCTTAGCCATAAAATTTCTTTTGTATTTAATTTTTGCCCCTTTTGGTCAATATCTTTTTCCACATGCATCACTGGTTGGCACTTGATAATAATCCCTCAGTACCAGGGAGGCTCATCACTGTGAATCATGTCCCACGTTGGAGGCAATGTAGTAAGTTTATCTGCCGAGTTTGACTTAGAGAGAGGCCAAATTAAGTAATAAGGAGATTTTCAGGAGGCAATAGATATTATTGGCTAAGTTTCAATTTTATAAGAGTAAGGTTCATAAGCATAAGTATTAATGTTGAGGGTTTGGTGTATTGGTCTGTTTTCTTTTATTAGGCACTGCCTATGTACTTTAGAGATTCTTGCCGCTCTCTTAGAGAACGTAGCAGGACTCCCCAGGATGGGAATTTAATATTTTGTTGGTTATTGTGTGGGTCTCCACCCACTGAGATAACACCCTATGACCACATGAACACATTCATATTCTATAGCTAGCCCAACCCATCCTCCCCAACCCCACTAACACTCACACTCCAGCATCCACATCACTGCCCCACCATCACCCCCGTCCACTGTCAAGCCTCCCCCATCCACCTTATCATAGATTCTGCCCAGAGTGAGCATCGGCTCACTACTCCCTACTTGTTTTTTATCCCATGGTAACCTATCTTACAGACTCTAACTATGAGTCTGGTCAATATCCTCCATTCATATCAGTGAAATCATGCACCATTCGTCCTTTAGTGACTGGTTTTGTTCACTCAACATAAGGTTTTCGAGGTTCATCCATGCCGTCACATGTGTCAATACCTCTTTCTTACAGCTAAGTAATATTCCCTCAAATGTATATGCCATATTTTGTTTATCCATTAATCTGTTGATGGACACTTGGGTTGCTTCCAACTTTTGGCAATTGTGAATAATGCCGCGATGAACATTGGTATGCATGTATCTGTTTGTATCCCTGCTTTAAATTCTTCTGGGTATATTTCAAGTAGTGGATTGACAGATCATATGGCAATTCTATACTTAGCTTCCTGAGGAACTGTTAAACCATCCTCCACAGTGGCTGTACCATTCTATATTCCCACCATTCTATATTCCTATTCCTCCATATCTTCTCCAACACTTGCAGCTCTCTATTTTTTTTAAATATAGCAGCCAGTCTGATGGACATAAGATGATATCTCATTGTAGTTTTGATTTGCATTTCCCTAATAGTTAGTGATATTGAACATCTTTTCATGTGCTTTTTAGCCATTTGTATTTCTTCTTTGGAAAAGTTTCTATTCAAATCTTTTGCCCATTTTAAAAATGGGTTATTTTTCTTTTTCTTTTCAAGATATAAGATTTCTTTATATATGCTCGATATAAGGCCCTTATCAGATAGGTGGCTCTCAAATATTTTCTCCCATTGAGTAGGCTGCCTTTTCACTTTCTTGATGAATGCCTTTGAAGCACAAAAGTTTTTAATTTTGAGGAGGTCCCAATTATCTGTTTTTTATTTCATTCCTCAGGCTTTGGGTGTAAAGTTTATGGAACCATTTCCTACTACCAGATCTCATAGATGCTTGCCTACATTATCTTCTAGGAGAAGATAATGGTCTTGGCTCTTATATTTAGGTTTTTATCCATCTTGAGTTAATTTTATAGAGGGTGTGAGATAGTGATCCTCTTTTGTTCTTTTGGATATGGATGTCCAGTTCTCCAAGCCCCATTTGTTGAAGACCATTCTATACCATTTGATTGGGCTTGATGGCCTTGTTGCATATCAGTTGGCATGGGTCTATATCTGAACTCTCAATTTGATTCCATTGGTCAACATGTCTATTCTTGTGCCAACACCATACCGTTTTGACCACTGTTACTTTGTAGTATGCTTTAAAGCCAGGTAGTATGATCCCTCCAATTTTATTTTTCCTTATCAAGATGTTTTTGGCTATTTGGGGTCCCTTACTCTTCCAAATAAATTTGATAATTGGCTTTTTCAGTTGAGTAAAAAATGCTGTTAGAACTTTTATTAGGACTACATTGCATCTGTAAATCAATTTGGGTAGGATATACATCTTAATGATATTTAGTCTTCCATTCCATGAACATGGAATATTCTTCCATTTATTTAGGTTTTCTTTGATTTCCTTTATCAATATTGTGTAATTTTCTGTGTACAAGTACTTTACACCCTTAGTAATGTTTATTCCTAAATATTTGATTCTTTTAGTGGCTATTGGAAATAGTCCTTTTTTTTTCTTGATTTCCTCCTCAGTTTGCTTATTATTAGTGTATAGATATGCTACTGAGTTTTACTTTACTGAACTTGTTTATCAGCTCTAGAAGCTTTATTGTAGATTTTTTGGGACTTTCTACGTAGAAGATCATGTCATATGCAAATAGTGAAAGTTTTGCTTCTTGCTTTCCAATTTGGATGCGTTTTCTTTTTCTTGCCTAAGTGCTCCAGCAAGTACTTCTAATACAATGTTAAATAAGAATGGTGACAGTGGGCATCCTTGTCTTGTTCCAGATCCTAAAGGGAAAGAATTTAGCCTTTCATCATTGAGTATGATATTAGCTGTGGGTTTTTCATATATCCCCTTTATCATGCTGAGGAAGTTTCCTTCTAATCGTATCTTTTGAAGTGTTTTTTTATGAAAAAAGGGTGCTGTATTTTGTCAAATGCTTTTTCTGCATTGATCTAGATGTTCATGTGAATATTTTCCTTCAATCTGTTAATGTGGTGTATTACATTAATAGATTTTCTTATGTTGAATCATCCTTGCATACCTGGGATAAAACCCACTTGATCATGGTGTATAATTCTATTGATGTGTTGTTGGATTCGATTAGCAAGTATTTTGTTGAAGAATTATGAATCCAAGTTCGTTAGAGAGGTAGGTCTGTGGTTTTCTTTTCTTGTAGTATCTTAATGTGGCTTTGGTATTAGGGTGATTTTGGCATCGTAGAATGAGTTACGTAATGTTCCCTCTACTTTAATTTTTTTGAAGAGTTTGAGCAGGATTGGTATTAGTTCTTTCCAGAATGATTGGTAGAATTCACCTTTGAAACCATCTGGTCCTGGGCTTTTCTTGATTGTGAGGGTTTTGACAACTTGTTCAATCCCACTCCTTGTGATTTGATCTGTTGAGTTCTTCTATTTCTTCTTTTATCAATGTACATTGCTTTTGTGTTTCTAGGAATTTGTCCTAGAAACAAATTGTACATCTCATTGGCATACAATTTTTCAAAGTAAGCTCTTATGATACTTTTTATTTCTGTGGGGTCAGTGGTGATATCCCCTTTCTCATTTCTGATTTTATTTATTTGCATCCTCTCTCTTTTTTCCTTTGTTAGTATAGTTAAGTGTTTGTCAATTTTATTAATCTTCTCAAAAACCAGGTTTTGGTTTTGTAAATTCTTTCTAGTGTTTTTTTAATTCTCAATTTCATTTAATTCTGCTCTAATCATTGTTATTCCTTTCCTCTGCTTGCTTTGGGATTAGTTTGTTGTTCTTTTTCTAGTTCCTCCAGATGTGCAGTCAGGTCTTCAATTTTCGCTCTTTCTTCTTTTTCAGTGAAGACATTTAGGGCTACAAATTTCACTCTCAACACAGATTTAGCTGCTTCCCATAAATTTTGATATGTTGTGCTCTTATTTTCATTAACTTCAAGGTAGTTACTGATTTCTCTGGCAATTTCCTTCTTGACCCACTGATTGTTTAAGAGTGTGTTATTTAACTTAGATATATTTGTGTCTTTTCCAGTTCTCTGTCTTTTAATGATTTCTAGCTTCATTCTGCTGTGGTCAGAGAAAATGCTTTGTATAATTTCATTCTTTCTAAATTTGTTGAGTCTTGTTCTATGACCTAGCATGTGGTCTACCCTGGAGAATGATCTATGAGCACTCAAAAAGAATGTATATCCTGCTGCTTCTGGGTGTAATGTTCTGTATAAGTCCAGTAGGTCTAGTTCCTTTAATTATTATTCAAGGAATCTGTTTCTTTATTGAGCCTCTGTCAAGATGTTCTGTCTAATGGTGATAATGGTGTATTGAAGTCCCCTATTATGATTGCAGAGGCATATATTTCTCCTCTTAGTTTTTCCAGTATTTGCCTCGAGTATTTTGGGGTTCCCCCATTAGATGCATACATATTTATGACTGTTCTTTCTTCTTGGTTGAGTACCCTTTTTATTAATATATAGTGCCCTCCTTTGTCTCTTACAACAGTTTTGCATTTGGTCTGCTTTGTCTGATATTAGTATTGCTACTCCTGCCCTTTTTTCATTACTGCTTGCATGTAAAATAGTTTTCCACCCTTTCACTTGCAGTCTATTTGTGTCCTTGGTGAGTCTAAGGTGAGTTTCTTGTAGACAGTATATAGATGGGTCATATTTTCTTATCCATTCTGCCAACTTGTGTCTTTTGATTGCCAAGTATAATCCATTAACATTCAATGTTATTACTGTAAAGGCAGTACTTATTTTAGCTATTTTTTCTTTAGGTTTATATATGTCATATTTTATTTTTATTTCTCTTTTTTTTTATCCTTTTAGTTACTCTTACCAATAATCTTCCTTTCTACACTCTCCTCTAACCCTTTCTCTGTTTCCTGTTTTGTTTTGTTTTTTTCCCTTTCAACCTACAGAATAAGTATTTCTTGAAAGGCAGGACTCTTGTAGACAAATTCAATTTCTGTTTATCAGTGACTATTTTGAACTCTCCCTCATTTTTGAATGACACTTTTGCTGGATACAGAATTCCTGGCTGGCAGTTTTTATCTTTTAGCACCTTAACTATGTCTACCACTGCCTTTTGGTCTACATGGTTTCAGATGAGAAATCAACAGTTAATCTTATTGAGCTTCACTTATATGTGATGGATCTCTTTTCTCTTGCTGCTTTCAGGATTCTGTCTTTGTCTTGAGCTTTGTCTTGAGCTTTTAACAATCTGATAAGTATGTGTCTCAGTGTAGGATATACTGTGTTTGGATTATGCTGCCCTTCCTGGATATGTATATTCATTGTCCCTCATAAGAGTTGGGAAATATTTGGCCATTTTTTACTCAAACACTCCAACTGCCCCCTTTCCCTTCTCTTCTCCCTCTGGGTTACCCACAAGGCATACGTTTTTGTGTTTCATGTTTGAATTAAATTCCCTGAGTCCCTGAGTTCCTCATGGTTTTTTTTTTGTTTTGTTTTGTTTTGTTTTGTTTTGTTTTAGTCTATCTGTGTGATTTCAGATATCCTATCTTTGATATTGCTAATTCTTTCCTCTGCCTGTTCAAAACTGCTATTATGTGCTTCTAACGTATTTTTAATTTCTTGCATTGTGTTTTTCATCACCGTAAGATCTGTTATCTTTTTATGTATGTTTTACAATTTCTTCTTTATGTTCACCTAATGTCTTCCTGATATCCTTTATCTCTTCCTTCATTTCATTGAGTTGATTAAGGTTATTTATTTGGACATACTTGATTAGTTTTTCCACATTGTGCATCTCCTCCTGATTTTTAGTTTGCTCATTAGACTGGGTTATGACTTCCCATTTCTTAGTATGGCTTGTAATTTTTTGCTGATATCTGGGCATCTGTTTATCTTGATGAGTTTATTCAGTTTGTTAGTTTCTCTTTCTAGTCTAAGGTTTTATTTTTGCTTGGTTTTGTGTTAGGGGTCTTTTATCACTTGGTTCCACTTATTTTATATCCTTGTAGTTTTTTATGGAAAAAATATTAGAACCACAAAAAAGGAAAGAAAGAATAGAAAAAAAGAAAAAGAAAAGGAAAAATAAAAAAGATAGAAGGAAAAGAACAAAAAAGAAGCAGAAAAACTAAATAATAAGAGGGGAAAATAGTAAATAGGAATAAAAATTTTTAAAGTTGATAAAAGAAACAGGAAAAAATAAAATAAAATAAAAGTCCAGATAAGTGAAAAGAGAAGAAAGAAAGACAAAGCAGGGAAAGATAGGAAGGAAGAAAAGAAGAGGGAAAAAATGAAAGAAAGAAAAAGAAAAAAGAAAAAAACAAGGAAGGAAAGAGAAAAAGAGGATAAAAATATAATAGTAGAAAAGAAAAAGGGATAAAATAAAAGATAAGAAGAATGGGAAGCAATGAAAGAAAAGAAGAAAAACCAGAGAAGGAATGAAAATAAGGAAGAGGAGAAGAAAAAAAAAAAACAAAAAACAACAAAGCAAAACAAAAGGAAAGGAAAGAAAAATCTGGTTATCCCTCTCTGATCACCAGGACTGGATAGGCTCCTCCTCAATCTCCTATTCCATAGTTTCTAAAGGAAAAGTGCAGCCTGCCATTCCCTATTCCGCCATCTTGGATTGTCCCACAGGACAATCTTTCTGTGATGTCTCTTTATTGCCATTGTGCTTCTTGCACACTCACTTCCATCCCACTGGTCTTTGCAACCCACCACGACCACCTGAATAATCTTTGATCCTCCCACACCAGCAGTCAGCACCTGTGGTAGCATCTGATTGTTGAGCCCCACTCACATGTCCTTGCCTCAGTTGCCAGGGAACTGGCAAAGGAAAAATCTGCTCCTTTGGCAACCCATCAGGAGGAGTAGGCCTGCCTTCCAACTATTTTGGACTACCCCTTCCCCCTAAAGAGGCAGAAGGTTTGCAATAATACTGGGCTGCCAAATATGACAACTGTCCAAATCTTATCTTATAAAAGACAGAAGCAATGAAGTAAAGTGGATGAGTTCTATATTTATCAGTCCTGTAGGAAATAGAATGTGAAGAGATCAATAACTATCTTCTATACTATACTAATATGCATAATGTCATTAGATGTTTTATGTAACATCTTACCCTTTCTAGCAGAGGAAACCATATTGAGTTAATTGACATTTCTAGTTTCTTTGTACCAATGCTGGTTTCTTTCTTTCTTTCTTTCTTTCTTTCTTTCTTTCTTTCTTTCTTTTTAAGGTTTATTTATTTATTCTATCCATTTAACCACCCCCTTCCCCATTTGCTGTTTTGTGTCTATTCGCTGGGCAAATCTCTGTGTCTGTTTCCTGCCATCTCTTCTCATCCTCCTCCTCCAGTCTTCACCAGGATTCAATCCTGGAGACTTCCGATGTAGGAGACAGGTATTCTGCCGCCTGCACCACCTTGGCTCCTGGCTTCCGGAGCTGTCGGAGCATCTCGTCTTGTCTCTCCCCTGCGTCTCTCTCTTGTTGTGTCATTATCTTGCTGCATGGCTCCCGGGGCCTGGCGGCTCACCAGCACACATAGCGTGGCAGCCCATGCGCCTTCTCTTTATATATTTTTTATTTTACTGGGAGGTCCCGGGGATCGACCCAGTTCCCTCCATATGGTAGACGGACGCCCAACCATTTGAGCCACATCCGCTCCCCTGGTTTCTTTCTTTTTATTTAATTTAAAAAATATTCTATTTGCTAATACAATACAATCAAGTTATTTGTTATGATAGTTAATTTGTTTTAAGGGGACACCATACATGGGAATAAATAAGCAACTTAAGAGAAGCTATAAAAAGGCATTCTTTTTGCCAGGTTGTTACAGCCAAAGCAAAACTCAATTCTCTCCAGACTTTCTAGATAAGGATTATTTTCCTGAGTTATATGGGTCATTGTTTCAACTCTTTTCCTTTGCTTTGGTTGGGAAGTCCTGACTCACCATGATTTTCCCAACATGGCAGGCACATTGTAAAGAGTGGGAACCTACTAGGATTAAATAAAGAAAAATGATTTGCCAAAAGAATAGCATTCAGTGTAGAGAACTCTCAAACACTGCACTTTCCAATGCAGACGCTGCTAGCCACACATAGCAATTAAACACTTAAAATGTATGGGTTAAACGAACTGGATTATTAATATTAATTTCTCCTGTTTCTTTTTTATTTTTTTGTAATGTGGGTTTTAGAAAATTTTAAATTACAACTCTAACTCACTTTATATTTATGTTGGACAGTGCTAGTCTAGCATAACTTTCATATTACCTGATTTCAGGGCTCCACAAAGGTCTCCTCAGTTTACTCCCAAGGATGCTCCTACCTGCAAGAGTTTGCAGTCTATTTGTCTTGGGTGCAGGCAACAATTCTTTCACCCTCACTGAGGTCTTTGAGATGTGATTGTTCTAAGAGCAAGGTAGGTGAAAGCTGATTGAGAAACTGTCAGATAAAATAGCCAAAGAGCAGAGAAGACTAGAACCAGGTGGCTGAGGGAAGACAAATGGGTACTAGTGGCTGTCATAATAGATGATGTCAGAATGTTGTCACTCAATCTATGGTCATAAGTAAAAACCCTAGTATTGACCACTTGCAGGTAGGAACAACCTTGAAAGGAGCCACATTTATTTTGTTCATTTTATTGTTTTCACTCCTCATCTGTAATGTGAAATTTTATTCTCTTTGTCTAGACTCCTCAGATGAATTTGGACTGGCTTATTATGCTTTATAAGTATGCCTTTACTGACTTAGAGACTTGAATGAAGTTATTAGGAATTGTGAAGACACAATTCCAGTGGATGAACTTGAGAAGATTTTAAGACAGATTTCTCTGTAGGGTTGTTACAGCACTTAACTTGACTACATTCTTATGAGACCATATGTGGCAACTTCTTTGGGTAAAATTAAGACTGAGAAACTGGTTAGGGAACTGTAAGCTTATGTAGATATAATGCATGCCCATTGCCTTTTTATGCAGGATGGGTGCGTCAGTTTGATATTATTTATGAATTCCAAAAAGAAATATAGATTATGTGTGTAAACTGGTCTGTTCTTCTGGCGTGATAACCCTTTGATTGTATTAGATTCAGCTGAGATGTCTGATTAACTTATGTTAAGATTAGGGTTTTGATCCATCAACATCTTTAGAGTGCGACTCAGCGTCAAGTCCCAGACTCCTTGGGCTGATAAAACAGACTCTTACGTGGAAGTAGACACACCGAAGCAGATACTCAGGAAGAGAGAGTGCTCCATAGACAGGGAACCAGGAAGAGAGATGAACCTGATAGTCCACAGCTGACCTTGTGGAGAGAACAGAGTAGCTGAGCCTGGAAAGAAATGAGGACTTGGGAGAGAGATGAGCCTTATGCCAGCCTACAGCTGAGATCAGAAGAAACTGGGACCACAGAGCCTTAAGAGGAAGGAGGAAGGCTGAACCCCTGCAGACATCACCTGCCATCTTTCATCAACACGTGACAACAGACTTGGGGTAAGAAAGTATCCCTTATGGTACCTTGTGTTGGACTCTTTAGGACCTGGTAACTGTAAGCTTCTACCCCAAATAAATACCTTTTATAAAAGTCAACAGAGTTCTGGTATTTTACATCAGCACCCCTTTGGCTGACTAATACAATGGGTATGGAGAGAATGATGTGTCCTTTTCTAATTTTAAAATGCTGTAGCACTATTTTACTAAGGTGCAATTCAAAAGCATCCTGGAGATTTCTAATATGTGCTAGGTTATTTTCCTTAGAATGATCATATTTTGTTATTAATGCATTCTGGTTTTCATTTTACTAATCATTGGAAAACTAGAAATGTTTATACACTAAGGTCAAGCAGGGTGGTGGAGGAGAAGAGCATGGGATCAAGACTGGAGCTCTGGGTTCTAGTTCTAGCTCTAGAAAAAGTACTTAGCTTCTCTGTAATGTCTATTTTTTATTCTTTTAAATGAGAAGATTAAAGTATATCTTCTTTGAGGTCCCTCTCTCCTGTCTCTAATATTTGATGGTCAGGAGATCATCTTTGAAATTCTGCATTGTACATTCTATCCAGTAATTGAAAACCTTAGGCAAATTGACTTTTGAGGTCCCTTTTACTTCAACAAGAATTTAGACTTGGTGTACTCAGGGAAACCAAACATATGCGTAAAATGCCATTTTTCACATTCACTGGTATGGCAGAAGACATCTTAAGGCCTTATAATCATTAGGGATAGTACCACATGGTTCAGCTGCATAGATAAAATTTGTTGATTTGAAATAACCACATTTTTCTTTTCAGGCCAATTAGGCTGTGTTTGTATAAACACCATCTGGATTCTCCAGAAGGATCCAGAGTAAATGCAGCAGGGTACCAGATCCCAGGTCCTGTGGAGAAGAAATACCTTAAGGACTGGGCCCAGGAAAGTGTTTACCGGGAGTAGTAGATTAGCGCAGTTATAGGGAGTATTCTAAATTGTGAATTTAAGCCAATGGGAATTCAAGGTCAGAACTGGGGAAGTGGCAATGATGAGCCTGTTAGCCTGAAAACTGGTCATCATGTCCAAAGCCAATTTGGAAGCAAGCCTGGAGATATGCGGGGAGAGAGCAATACATGAAGAACAGTGTAGTGGTGTTGGTGGTTAGGGGGAGGATGGGTCTCTGGCTTAAAAATTCAGGGTTATAAAAGCAACCTCTATTCTTCTGTTTAACATGGAAATGGAGAATAACCTTGCTTCCCAGCATTTCTTAAGTATTCTCAAGTTTAATGATTCTAGAAAGGGCTGAAATTTATGACTGTAAGGTGCAAACAACAACAGAGCATCACTATTGAACTTTTTCATCTTCATGTAGGTTATAATATTTTCTGACTGAAATTGCCAAAAAGTGCTGGGATACCTATATCTTAATCCACTAATTTTTCCTATCTCACTTCTTTCACGTACAGTAAGTATCCACGATAAGCAGCCCTTTGGGGAAACTCGAAAATCTTGTATTGACTAGAACCTAGGGTTCCACAGAATAAACTTAGGAGGCAGTGTCAGCATTACCTATAAATGACTAGGATTTGTAGGTTTATGTGAAAGGCTTTATATTATTTTAACATTGCCCTGCATTTTATTTTTTACTTTAACTCATGGAGGTAAAGAAAAGTTGAGAATTTGTCTGTTTGATGGACTAAGATGCTCTGTAGGTAGAGGAAGTACAGTGTCAGCAGGAGCACTTCATGGTGTTACTTCAGAGTGTTAGAAAGCATTTGCTTTTACACAACACTCAGAGGAAAACTAGAGACATGGGAATCATGCAACACTGCTGTAATATGAATGTCAAATTGACCAAAAATTAAACATAAAACTTAAAATTAATGACTTAATGTCAAGGTAAGATTTTTTTTTCCAAGAAGGTGCTGCAGTGGTGCAATATTTCTAATTAGTCTGATTCATATCACATAGTAATAATAACAAGCAGCTTGGAGATAGACTGAAGACCATATTAATAAAAGTGTAAAGATGGGACAGTGCTGGAGGGATCACAAATGCAGAAGGGATTGAATTAAAATTCATAAAACCATGACAAATTGGAGCAAAGGATGAGATCAATAAAATGAGTTTAATAATGATAAATATAGAAGAGCTATCAGAAGACAGTAATGATTCAATGTACAAATTAAGTAGAGGGAAAGAGCTAGGGAGTAATAGAACAAAAAAATGATCTTATGTGGGGTGATTATTTGAAAAGACTCTATCAAAATAAATTGGGTACTTAGGGCTGCATGAGCTCCTTGCTTGAGCCTCACTACTTCGCACATCCATTCTCCTCAGCTGCAGAGGGAGAAGGTGAAAGGGTTAGGGTTGGGGGAATGGGTGGGGTGGAACATTGATAGATGATGAGTAGTTGGGAAGAGAAGCAAAAACCAGGAGCACCCATGAGCTTACAGGTAGTGAGTGCACCTGAGGGAAGTTAATATCAGAAGAAGTGAGTCTGCTACAGCCTCTTTCACTATGTACTTACAAAAGTTGCCACACTGGTCTTATGTGACATGGGTCAGCGGTTTGTAAGCGAAATCGAATATGCTAAGTTATCTGTACGACATTCTGAATGAAGGCTTTCCAATAACGTTTGTCCCAGCTTGGATCTATTAACAATCAGACAATTGGTGAAAGTTCCAGGTTGACTGTCTTTTCATCCTAATGATCTGCTTATTTAACCAAGTGATTCCCAAACTTGCCTACATCTGATTCACCAGGGAGGTGTTTCTCAAATACTGATTCCTGAGCCACCAACTCAGACCTACTGAGTCTGGAATGTTTGGGATTGGGCCCATGATTTTTTTTTTTTTTTTTTCCTATTCTACCCAGATGATTCTGCTGTGGCCAGATTTGGGAGCTACTGATTTAACTGGTACTCATAGATTACCATTCACATTTTCACAGTAAAATGTGAGGCTGCTAAAGTGTTAAATAGAATTCAGAGTTATCTTTTTTAAAATTTTGTGTAATTTAAAAATATCTTCCTTTTATTATATTAAAAGTCCACAAGAGTACTAAATAAGTGATTTGTATGAATAGAAATATCAATATAGGCACTATCCCTTCATTTGCTGATTGATGATCATAAGCAGTTATGATAAACAGCTGAAATATGGAGTAGAATTTATCACTTTCTTCACCTTTAATGACTATTGACTTCAATCATTTCACTCAGCATGAAATGGACCTTAGAATTTACTGCTCATTTCTTGAGTAGTGAGATGCCAAATACCCCAGGGTATTAGGGAAGTGTAATAAATATAAAGTATTTTTGCTAGGCTGATTTTCTTACAGCTAGGTTCACTTAAAGGCTCTCAAAAACTGCAAACAATTATTGGCTTTGAGTTACCAAGAACTGATGGAAAGAAAACCTGTGACAATGACACATGAAAGTTAGGGCAAATCACTTTGATTTACATGTAACTTCATTTCCATTTCCACAAAATGAGGGTAATAGCAGTTGGTAACTCTCTCTTTCAAAAGTTGAATTAATGGGGTAATAGCTATGAGCTTCTCTGAGCTCTTAGGAATAAGTTGCCTGATTAAATAGCATTTTTTTGTTGTTTGTTTTTTCACCTTTACTACATGTCTTTATATCTTTTTTTTACATTAAAAAATTTTTATTGACGTGTATCATTCCTACAAGAACGTACATAAACAATAAGTATATAGTAAAATCGCACAACAAACATGCATAACATATAGGGCTCCCATACATTACCCCATCACCAACACCTTGCATTGTTGTGGAACATTTCTTGCAAATGATGAAAGGGCATTGTCAAAATGTTACTACTGATTATAGTCCATATCTTATATTTGGTGTATTTTCCCCACAACCTACCCTATTATTAACATCCCATATTAGTATTATATATTTGTTACAGGTCATAGCATTTTCATATTTGTTCTGTTAACCACAGTCCATCATCCACCACAGGATTCACTGTGTTATACAGTCTCATGGTTTGTACAATTCATTCAGTGTAAGTAGTGCATTTTAAGGAAGAGAGAAGAATGTGAGAGTGTCTAAACTCATATCTATTAAGTGACTACAATGTCCCATGCTGTCTATTTAATTTACTGAAATACTTTATTGATAAAAATCTTGTATTTGGGTATTTAGGGTCTTTTAAAATATGAACCAAATTCTGCAGGAGAACACTTGTTATTTCATGTAAGTTTCGGTGAAGAAATGTCTGCAGGGATCATGCTAGGTTGGCTAGAGCCAAATGTACTGGAAATCACCCAAATTGAGATCCTTGAAAGTACAAAGTTCCCATCTGAGGTAAAACCCCTTACCACCTTATGGCTTTGAATGAATTTTATTATTTTAATTGGAAGAGGAGCCAAGCTAAATTAAAGGGTCTTCTTAGTATTAGATAAAATGCTTGTAGAAGGGGAAAAACGTAAGGAGCATTTGGTGTGTCTACTCAGAAAAAAAAAGCAGGAGTAAGAAAGGGCTTCCTTGAACCATCCTGAGATAGACTGGGGGTAGAGAGACAGATAATAATTAAGAAGCGTGATACATAAGTACATTGTGTTAAAAATGGTAAATGCTGTGGAACAAAAAACAAAAAGTAAAGCTGAGTAAGAGACATCAGGTGCACATGTGTGAAGGGCTCAGTCACAAATTTAAATAGAGAAGGTAACATTTGAGCACAGAGTAAAAGAAGGTGAGGAACTAATCCATGTGAAAATCTGGAGGAGCACACTCAGGGCTGAGGGAAGAGCCAGTACAAAGGCTCTCAACTGGGAGCATGACTGGTGTGAACAAGGAATAGCAAGGAGACCAGTATGGTTAGAATAGAGTAAACGAAGGGGAAGGTGATGGGAAGTGCTATCAGGAAAATAACAGAGGCTGGGTCACGTAGGAACTTGCAAGCATTTGCCTTTTACATCTTGTAAAAGGGGGCCTTGGAGAGGGTCAAGCAGAGGAGACAAGGAGACCATTAGGGACCAAATGAGAGCAGTTTCAAAGAGTGTGGGCACAAAAATCTAATTCATGTGGCCTGGAGAAAGGATGGGCAGAGAAGACTTGGAGACAGTGAATATAGATAGCTTTGGGGTATGTTTGCTAAAAAGAAGAAAAATGGGATGGTAGCTGGTGGCAGAAGTGAAGCCAACAGTAGACCTAAAAAAAAACAAAAAAAAAACAAACAGACAAAAACAAGGCAAATAGCCAGTTTGAGCTCTGTATTCTCTAGACCAGTGGTTCTCAAGCTTGCCTGTGTGTCAGAATCACCTGGAGGGCTTATTTAAGCCAAATTGCAGGGCCCCCCACCCCGCCCCCCAGAGTTTCTGATTTAGTAGGTATGGCATGAAGCCCAAGAATTTATATTTCAAATACATTCCCAGGAGATGTTGTTGCTGTTGGTTCAGTGACCACATTTTGAGAACCATCTAGACTGTTTCCTGCAATTAACTTGAATTCAAAACACCTGCTGACACCAGGAAACCAGGAGCAATGTGAAGATACTAAAAAATACTTAACTTCTGCTTAGTGAGTCTCTCCTCTCTGGGATCTAGCTCAGAATTTGTCCCTAATTGTGAATAAGTATAAATGTTTTTCTTAAAAAAAAAAAAAAAAGACTAGAAGTCTAAATAAATAGATAAAAAGGGAAACTGCTTCAAGATTGATGGGACTATAAAATTAATACAAGCATTAATTAATACAAAAAATAATTGGTTTAATTTCCATTAAAATCACAAACAAGAAATGCATGTTGCGTTCACCATTATTCAACATTATTTGAAACATTTAGCTAATTAAACAGAAAAGAATATAAAAGAGTTGGTATACATACTGTAAAAAAGGTAAATTATATTTATTTGCCCATGATATGATTGTGAACAAAGAAAACTAAAGATTCTAATTTAAAAATATTACCACAATATCTAGAATCAAGATAAATACATATGAACCATTAGCCTTTCTCAATACTAGGAATTGCTAGTCATGGATAGAAATACAGATTTTTAAGCTTCCATTTATTATAAAACATAAAATATATATTATTTAGGGATACATATATAGGTTACAAATGTTTAAAGACATGGGAAGAATACAGGATAACAGTTACTTCTCTAGAGTGACTGAAAGATGAAAGAATGCCATCACATTTTTTATTTCTTTATATCTTAAATAAGGAAATATTAAATAGGTCAAAATGTTAAGAACTAATAAGTGTGAGAGGAGAATACATTTTGTTTGAATATTATTTTCTATGCTTTCCTACAGATTTGAAGTATTTAATAACACAATTTTAAATTAAATGTGTCTCTTTTTAAATGATAAAAAGAATAATGGCAAAGAATATTTTAAACAAGAAATAACATGACCTATATGAAGAAAATTATAAAATCTTGTTTAAAGACATAAAAAAGCTCTAAGCAAGTGGAGAGACATACTACTGCTCTTGAAAGGGCTGGATTCATGTCAATTCTTGCAAAAACTAAATTGTCAATATGCAATTCCTATGAAAATAAAATTGAGTTATTTTATGAAAATGGGTTAAATGAATTTAAAGTTCATATGAAAGAATGAATGAATATCCAAGAATAGGCAAGAAAATTGTGAAAATAAAAAATCCAGATGGGGGAACTGCCTTACCAAATAGTATTGTTTATTATAAAGCCACTGTAATCAAAGCAGCATTGAAAGGAGAATAGAAAAATTTATAGTGGATCAGAAATTGATCCCAAAATAAATGCAGAAATATATGAGAACTTAAAATATGGAAAGGATGGTATTTCAATTTGGTGGGGAAATGCTGATTTATTTTTTAAATGATGCTATCATCTGGCTATTAATCTGAAAGAGAACAAAGCTAAACCCCCTACCTCACACCAAACACAAAAATACGGTCCTGGTGACTTGAGATTTAAATGTATGAAATAAAGAATATGACCATGCAATTCACAGATGAGAAATAACTTTTTTATAATACATGAATGTCATAAGAACACAGGGAAAAGGAAATTGTATAAATTGTGGTTTACCAATAATAGGGAATATGATATAGTTTTAAAATAAATAATGAGCCATAAAAAATAATCCATGGAACTACACTACACAATGAACCCTAAATTAAACCATGGACTTTCATGAATACTACAATTATTAAAATGTGCTATCATCAGTTGTAACAAATGTTCCACACCAATGCAAGGTGTTGGTGGTGGGGTGGTGTATGGTAATCCTGTATTTTATGCATGCTGGTTCTATAAACTCACAATTTCTCTAATAAACAAAAAAATAAAAGCAATGAGCCAGAGCCTCACTTACTGAGATGGAGAGATGGGAAAATCTATTTTTTAGGTGTGATTGCTTTTTTTATCAAACAAAACCACACCACGCGTGAGTGGACCTGTTTTTATATGTCAGAAGCAGCAGTGAGGAAAGATGAGGATTGGCGTATACCACCTTTTACTGCTGCGTACTCGGGGCGGGGGAGATGGAGGCTAGGAGGGAGGTTATTAATGTTTTCTTTATGCATATTGGACCTATTCCACTTTTCAATCAGCATATTTGTTTTTATTATTGAAAACAATAAAAAATAATTAGGCATATTGGGAGAAGAAAAACAAATGAAGGAATGATTGGACCCTAAGAGGTATAATTGCCATTATCATAACGTGCTGGTAAAAGAGAGGAGGGACTGCAGAGAGGGTTTTAAAAATTAGTTGTTTATTGAGAACTTGTTAAGTGCAAGCAGAGTGTCTGGGGTCTAGGAGGGAAATAGGAAATAGAAGGCATAGACTTTAATCTCTATTTTCATAAAATCTAGTTAGGAGGTGAAATTAAAACACTTGAGACCATTTAAGCATAATAAGGCAAGGCCCTCCAAAACTGTCAGGTTATTTTTTTCTACCTGTGTTTTCCTTTTCAATCAATGGAAATTTGAAACTCTCTTATTGTGTTAGGGAGAAGAAAAAATGACTTGCATATTTCAGAATAAAGAGAGGTGGAAGTTAATAAAACATGAGACCTAAAAAAAATAGATTAAAACCTGTTTGTTTGGGGATGTTTTGGAAATTTCTTGAACAAATACATTGTATGCGCACTCACTTTGCAGTATGGTGCTTTGTTAAAAAATAAATGGTATATTTCTGTAAATGCAATCTCCATTTATTTATTTATTTATTTATTTATTTATTTATTTATTTATTTTTAGGAGGCACCAGGACCCAAACCCAGGACTTCCCATGTGGGAAGCAGGCACTCAACTGCTTGAGCTACATCTGCTCCCCCCAATTTTAATAAGCTAGGTGTTCTGTGTGTTAAAATGTGGGGAAATTTTATTTTGTGTTCTTATTTTTAGTAGCATTATCAGAACCCTCAGTGAAGGAGAGATCTGTTTGGTTGGATGAATACCTGCTCAGAAACTGGACTTCTGGTGGGATCAGGCATAAGAAAAGATGGTTCTCAATACAGCTCTCCCTCCAGGAAGCAGGTGGCGGGACAGAATTAGAAGTACAAGAGATTTATTGGGGAGAAGTGCCTGTGAAAGATAAAGGACAGAAGGAGCAGGGATAGGCGGGGAAAACCCTCAGACTGTAATGCAGGTATAACACCTGTGAAAGGGAAGGCTGACAGATGGAGGATTGGGTCCGTGATGGCTCATAAAATCCCAGCCAGTCCAGTGAGGAGCACTGAGCAAAGGCTGCCTGTGAGGGGAGTCCTGCACTGAGCAGAAATGGCCAGGCTCCAGTGCACAGGATCCAGAAGATGCTGTGGCTGAAGACTCAGCTAACTACACTCCTTGCAACAAGCTCTCTCTCAAAGGGAGATTGGAGTGGCTCAAATCCATAAGCACTGCAGTTCACCCCGTGTGCCCTACAGAGCCTCTTTTCCATGCATGGTCAGGCAGCAGCTCCTCTGCAATTCTTCCCGAGGAGAAACTCAGGAGAGAGAGCTAGCAGGATGAACCTCAGCCCTCATCACTGCAGTTGGTCCTGGGATCACAACTGGTACTCACTGTCTCCTGCCACTATCCATTCTAAAATTCCCTTCACCCTCAGCTATCACCACTGCAGTCTTGGAGGTTTATGTGGTGATGTGGCCCAAACTGCATTGCTGTGCAGCTTCAACCTTTAGTAATCATAACTTTCTTTGGCTAGGGTTGTCATCCACATCCTTTTACAGTTACAATTGTGCAAGGACGTACTAAGAGGCACCGAAGTAGATCGCCTGAGTTCTATGTGTTTCGCTCTCTGTGCCCATTGTGCAAAAACATTCTTGCCTCTTCCTGCTGATCAGAACCAATTACCTCTGCCAAAATGATGAAATCTCTTCTCACTTGCTGGTCCCGAGAGACCAAGAATCCAAAGTGCCCTGGCAGCAGCCTTAACTTATGTTCAGTAGAACACTGGCTGTGCCTCTGGGGACTCATTTGGGGACCAGGGGTGGATCTAACCCTTCAGAGCCTACAGTGGCAGGGACAGGAAGTTAAATGTCCTCTGTGAGTCATTAGAAGTGATGGTAAGTAGAGTCACTCCTGCTTCTACCCTTTGGTTCTTGAACCCAGGTGTTTTTCTGATTGGGCCCACAGCTCCATAAAATGGTCTCTGATTCAGTACATATACTGCATCTTGGAGGAGGACATCCCATCCTTCAGCTGGCACTGAAGTTGGGCCATTAAAAGGTTGTTTGAGTTCTGCTGAGGCTGGCTGTTTCTGGATGATGTGGTATGTGGTACAACAAGTTGATCCCAAGAATATGGGCTTCCTTTAATGTAAAGTGGGTCTCCTATTGGATGTTATGCTGTGTGAGAGTCCATACCTGTGGATCAGCCCTTCCATCAGGTCCCAAATAGTGAGTTGGCTGGGACTCTGTGGGCAGGAAAGGCAAATCCATACTGTTGCACTTGTCTATTCCTCTAAGAATGTATCACTAATCCTTCCAGAATGGAAGGGACCCAGTGTAGTCAACTAGCCATGAAGTGGCAATCTGGTCTCCTCAATAGATGATGCCATATTACAGGCTTAGTGTCTGTCTCTGTTGCCAGAAGTTTGGACCTTCAGAGGCAGCAATATCTAGACCATGGGAGTCAATGCTGATGGATGCATACATGGCTACCATCTCTGCTTCTGTGGCCTCTCCATTCACGTGGCTGCTTCTGCCAGTTCCACGGTAGCCAAAGAAGAAGGCTGGCTAACATCAACTGACAAGTCATTTTGTCTACTTTCACAGCAGATGTTTTTTGGTAGGGCCCTCTCTTTCTTCATGTTTCTAAGAGCCATCTTATCAGCAAACTTGCTTCGTCTCCTATAGCCCTTGCCAGGATGTTAAATCCCGTGTCCCAAGATAGTGTCCCCAAGAAAATGAACTCTTGCTTATCCTGTCTTATATTCTGGCCTCTTTGATCAAGCATTCTGAGCCTCAAATCCCACGTGTACTTCCCTTGGCTCCTGCCAATATATGCTGACATTCTTTCAGTTCCTTTGGGTCATAATCTCTTTTTTTCCCTTATCAGGCCCAGAATATCCTCAGAACAGTGGCTAGGATTTAACTCTATTTATCTTTTGGGCACCAGGAGAAGAAGTGGGGCTTCTGAGGGGACACTTGTTGTACTGAGGGAAAGAAGAGTATCCTCCTGCATGGGAGATGTACAGCTCTTGATATGGAAGAGTGGTACAATTCTGCAGCCTTTGAGGGTTCTGGGAGTTTGCAGAGCCACAGTCTTTGGGAGATATTCAAACAGTTGTCTCCAATCCATGTTTCAGGGTCCCCAGTTTTATCTACCTGACCTGCCTTGTCTGACCATTCAGTTATCTTTGTAGTCCCATGACTCATAGTAAATGCTGACTGCCCATCAGCTGCAAGAAATAAGGGCTTCTTTGTAAGCTACCAAAAAGGTGCTTTGGCTTTCACATTTGGTTTTATTATTTTAAGTCCAGTTTATTGGGGTAAAATTTATATACAGTAAAATTAGATGTATGGTTTGATCAGTTTTGACAAATGTACACTGTAGTATAACACAATGGAGATTTAGAAGATTACCATCACTCTCAAAAGTTTCCTCATGCCCCTTTGTTAGCAATATCCTCCTCCCTGGGCCCATCCCCTGGCAACCACTGATTTCCGTCCCTGTGCCTTTCACAAAATGTCAATAAGTGGAATCATTCTCAAGGCCTTTTATATCTGGCTTATTTCACTTGGCATAATGCATTGAGATTCATTCCTGTTATTGCATGTGCTAGTAGTTTGTTCTTTTTTGATGTATCACAATTTGTATATCCATTCCCCAGTTGATGGACATCCACATGTAGGTATTAATGTGGACCTGTTTTCATTTCTCCTGGTTCAATACCTAGGAGGGAGATTGCTGAGATATGATAATGGGTATATTTAAGGTTTTTTAAAAATTGTCAAACTGTTTAGAAAAGTTGCTGTACCATTTTGAATCCCCACCAACAATCTATGAAAGTTACAGTTATCACACCTTTGCAGGGCTTTGTGTTATCTTTTTTAAAATTGTAGCCATTCTAATACATGTAAAATGATATTTCATTGTGGTTATAATTTGCATTTCCCTAATAACTAATGATACTGAGTATTTTTCTATGTGATTATTTGCTCTTCTTTGGAGCAGTATCTATTCAAATCTTTTGCCCATTTAAAACATTGGGCTTTTTGTATTTAACACTTTGTTTTTTTAAACTTTCTCATTATCCCTTTGGAGGGCATAATTGCAACATGGTAAGATCCAACCAAATCCATGGTCTTTATAGGCAATGTTCTCCCCATAACTTTCAAACGCCTGAATTCTTGCATTGGCAGAAGTGTTCCCCTCTACCAGTACGTTTTCCCAGGTCACCACCAGTGAGAGTTTTAGCAAATGGACTACCACCTTGTGCCAGGGATTGTCCAAGTCCCACACTCCATTTGGGATGGTATCTCTCTTGCCAGCCAGGCAGTGAGTGATCCAGTCCCCACACCCCATCTTATTGTCTACTTGGACTAATCCCAGTACCAACCATAAGTTAATAAATTCCCATTGTTTAGTCCTCTAGAAAGCAGATGCCAACATGGAATTAGAAGTGCAAAAAACTTATTGGGGAAAATGCCTGTAAATGGGTGAGAGGAAAGGGTGAGAGAGCAGAAGTAGGCAGGGAAAAGCTTCAGACCATGATGCTTGTCTGACACCTGTAGAAAAAAGTGGGGAAGGAAGGTTGATTGGGTCGGAAGAACTTCAGACTGCAGAACAACTCGAGAAATCTCAGCCAGCACAATAGGGAACCCAAGAGCAAATATTGACCATTAGAAGAGTCCCACATTGGGTAAAAATGGCCAGCTCCAGCATTCCCACCATGTTCCAGTCATTCACCAGTGTGGTGGTTTGAAGCCATATGTACTCCCAGAAAAAACATGTTCTTAAATTTAATCCATTCCTGTGGATGTGAACCCATTGTAAGTAGGACCTTTTAATGAGGTTACTTCAGTAAAGGTGTGTGTAGCCCAGCCCAATCAGGATGGGCCTTAATCATATTATTGAAGTTCTTTAAAACAATGAATACAGAGAGAGAGAAAAAGCCACAGATGGAACCTGGAAGAGAAGGGAGAGACCAAGAGATGCTGCCATATGCCTTGCCATGTGACAAACTAAGGACCAAGGATCACCAGCAGCCAGCCCCAGAACAACACAATCTTTGAAGAGAAAGCATCATCTTGATGATGTCTTGATTTAGACTTTCTTTTAGCCTCAAAACCATAAGCTAATAAATTCCTATTGTTTAAACCAGCCCACTTCATAGTTGTATTAGTCAGCCAAAGGGGTGCTAATGTGAAATACCAAAAGTGGGTTGGTCTTTATAAAGATCAAATAAATAAAGGGTATTTATTTGGGGTAGAAGTCCACAGATACCAGGCCATAAAGCGTTAAGTTTCTTCTCTCACCATAGTCCATTGCCACGTGTTAGAGCAAGACAGCTGCCGGTGTTTGCCAGGGTTCAGGCTTCTGGGGTTCCTCTCTTTCCAGGGCTGCATTTCTCTCCGGGCTTAGTTCCTGTTTCCTCCACAAGGTCAGCTGTAGACGATCAGGTGAACGGCTTGCTTCTCTTCTCCTGGGGCCTTCTTTCCAACATCAAAACTCCTTCTCAAAAGACTGTTTCAACTCTGTCCTTTGCCTTGCCTTTTATATTTGATTCCCCACCCACCAAGGGGTGGGGCTTAACGCCCTACTGACATGGCCCAGTCAACACCCTAATCATAACTTAATCATGACCAGATTATCAGATCAGTTTAAAAGCATGATCCAATTATATTTTTGGAATTCATAATTACATCAAACTGCCCAACTGCAGCAATAGTATTTGCTTGAGCAGGCTAGGAAACTAAAACAGCTGGGAACAACCCAGGAACAGATTATCTTCAACGTGATTCTTATCATGAATTCTAAAAATATTGCAGCTGGAAGCTGTCAGGTAACTAAACTCATGTCACATCCTCTTCGGAAGGGAGATCTGAGTGGTGCACCTCAGGGCCACTACAGTGGAGGTAATAGGCTCAGGAAGGGAACTTTAGAGGCAGTGATGGAGGGGGACAGCATTGATAGAGAAGGAGATTCAGTGGCTGCACATAAAAAAGGGGCTTTTGAAGGGAGTTTAAGAACTATACAGAGGAAATTTAATTAGACCGTACTCTAAGTGTTGGTTTATGTAAATGTTGTTATGTAAACGCTGGTTTATGTAAATGTTGAAATCATCCATCGTTTCAATATTGTCCACTTCTGCTCTGTGAGGAGATGACAAAGAGATCAGTCTTGCTTTGGGCTTATAGGAGGAAAATCTTATAGTTTCCTATGAAAATAATCTTGACCCCAGTTTACAATAAAAAAATTTAAAAAACATAAAAGTACCACTCTTTTAAAGTCATATCTTTAATAAAACAGTATTCAGGAAGTAGATGTGTCTCAAGCAACTAGACGCCTGCTTACCACATGGGAGGTCCTAGGTTCAGTTCCCAGTGCTTCCTAAAGAAGATGAGCAAGACAGTGAGCTAATGTGACAGGCTGGCGCAGTGATCTGATGCAACAAGATGACACAATGACAAAACACAATGAGAGACACAAGAAGCAGGGAGCAGAGGTAGCTCAAGTGATTAGATGCCTCCCTCCCACATGGGAGGTCCCAGGTTCAGTTCCTGGTGCCTCCTAAAAAGAAGATGAGCACACAATGAACAGACACAGAGAGCAGACAGTGAGCACAAACAATGAGGGGGAGGGGGAGAAATAAATAAATAAATCTTAAAAAAAAAATAGCAGTATTCTAATCTTTCCCATATCTGACTCATCCTTCACCTAGCTACCAAACATATTTCCTAAAATATTGCTCTGCATGCTCTTGAATAACCTGTTAACAGAGTCTGAGGCCCCCACCTAACTCCAAACTCTCCTACTATTCTTCTATACAAACCATCTGTTCTTGTCTTCTTTTTATGAACATAATCACACATTTCTCTCTGTTCTGTCTTTGCTTATAGCATCAGTCTCTCACTGGAGGCCCACGGCCCTGTCAGCCAACAGATATGTTTGGCTCACATAGCATTTTAAATTTTTTAAAATTGTTGTCAACATTTAAAAATCATAAATTTCACCCAAAAAGTTTTAGAACTCTAGCTTTCCTGAAAAATTGGAAAATCTGGTAACACTGGGTCTACCCCTGGCAGCATTAATCTGTTGGGCACAGGAACCCTTTGCAGATATAGCATGAGCTTCAGTTTCCCACAATCTACCCTAGCTGAACTCATTTTATGCCTTGCTCTGGTAGACGATAGAGGTGATAACCTCAGCTCTCGCTGTCCCTCTGCTTAGAATACACTTCTCATTTCTCTCCTCTTCCTTCCAGGGCAATTTCCTTTTCTGATCCTCTGCACTACTCCTTGATTTCTATTCCTCCCTCTGCCTGCCATTTGTTATCTACACAGCTCTTCTTGTAATTGAGGCTCCCCAGGATTCTGTCTTTGTGTCCTTGAAGGAGGGCCCATTGTCAAGCCCAGAGCCTTATACTAACAGAGGTACAATAAGTGTTTGTTGTTGGTATTGACTCTGCCTGAGTAACAAGTGCATTAGTTATGATTTGGGGAGGGGGGCTTTGCTATAAACCCAACCTGACATAGCTTTAGCAGGAAAGGAGGGATGGCTTGCTTGTGAACTAGGAACACAGGGAAGTAGCTGGGAACAAGTGGAACCAGGAACTTGAATGCTGTCAGCTCTCATTTCTCTCCCACTCTATGGTTCTTTCTTCATCTCTTCCCCAAATTCTCTCTGCTTGGCTGAGATACTTTTGTACAAGGGAGGAATCAAATATGATGCCAATGCTTTCATCCTGAGCAAATGGAAGGAAGGAGTTGCTCTTTACTGATATGGGGATGTCTGTAGGAAAAGCAGAGATTCAGTTTGGACAGCAGAGTTTGAGATGTCTTTGACATCTATTTGGAGATCTCAAATAGGTAGATGGATGTAGGGGTCTAGAGTTCAAGGGAAAGGACTAAGCTAGATATTTAAGAAGTGGAGTTAGCACATAAGTGATAATAAAATTAGTGAAATTAGCAAGAAAATACAATGAAAATGAGGGACAAGAGAGTTGACAGTGAATGCAAAAGAGTATTTATAATGATGGACCATGGAATTTAAATGGGTAAGGACATGGGGTGGCTGAGGGACATTGAAATGGTGGTAGAACCATATGACCTCGTTTTAGGTAAAGGAGCTGAAATATTTTAGAGTTGAGAAGCTAGTGGAAATGAACTGGGAAAATTAGTGGTGATGGTTAGAAAGTAGGAAGCTTGAAGTTGACGTTATCAAGGAAGATGCAGTTACTGGTATTGATGAGGTCTAGGATATGGTGTCGGAAGAAGTTAGCTAAAAAACAATGGAGGACAAAGCAATTGAAGGAGAAATTCTGAGGTACTAGGATTCTGGAAAAAAATATCTACATGGATTTTGAATTGTCAAGAATACTTTTAGGGTATTAGTATTGGAGGCAGTGATTGTAAGCCAGGAGCTTAAATCTTGTTTTTTTTTCATTCATTGTACTTGTATTCAGTAGGTCTATCAATTTGGAGACTCATGTCTTTCAGTTCTGGGAAAGCTACATTGTCATTTCTTTGATAATTTCTTCCCTTCTGTTTTCTGTATAGAATCTTTCCAGAACTCCTAATAGTCAAATGATGAGTTTCCTGATTTGATCCTCTAATTTACTTGATCCTTGTGGTGGTTTGAAACTGCATGTATTTCAGAAAAGTATGTTATTAAATTTAACTCATTCCTGTGGGTGTGGACCCATTATAAGTGGGATCTTGTGATGAGGCTACTTCAGTTAGGGTGTGACCCACCTCATGCAGGATGGGTCTTAATCCTCTTATTGTAGTTTTTATAAATGGGATGAATGCAGAGAGAGAAAGCCATGGAAGCAAGAAGCAATGGAACCTGAAAGAGAAGGGAAAGACCACCAGATGCCACCATGTGCCTTGCCATGTGACAGAGTGGTCCAGAATCACTGGCAGCTGGTCTTTGGGAAGAAAGCATTGTCTTGATGATTCCTTGATTTGCACATTTTCACAGCCTCAAAACTGTATGCTTGAAAGCTAATAAATCCCCATTATTAAAAGTCAACCATTTTTATGGTATCTGCTTTCAGCAGCCAAGCCAACTAAAACAACCCTCCCATTTTCCATCTCTTTGTCTTTTTGCTTACTTTCTTGAAGATTTATCTTCTAGCCTTTTTATTGAGTCTAGTGTGTCCATTATATTTTTATTTTCCAAAAGCTATTCTTATTCACTAAATGTTCATTTTTCTCATATAGCATCAAGATCTTAATGCATGGATGCAATATTTTATCTTATATTTCTAAGATCATTAATAATAGGTTTTAATGAATTGTGTTTGTTTCCTCCAAGTTACCTTTGCTCATTTGTTTATTTTAATCTCTAAAATTATTTATTAGAGACTTTCTTCACTTGTGTAGTGATACCTGACAGCTTGTTTGTATTTAACAGTGAGTCACTAAAAAAAAGTTGATTGAAAGTTCTATGTGTATTTGCAGTACTTGTCAATTGCTACAATTTACTAAAGAGTAATCAAGCATGGACATGGTCATTTCATTGGGAGACTCCCAAATGTCAGTATATAGGTCATTTCTTTAACCAGTTGGTTTCATCAGAGGGGACTCTTCCTATCTCCTGTCTATGAAACAAAACCAGCTACCAGGGATCTGGCATCCAAGTAAGGAAAGGAGGATGGATGTCTTACTCTGCAGTATGTGGTATTTCACCTTTATTTAGTCATCCTTTTTCCACCTTACTCCTATTGCTACCATAGACAATTTCAATGAGTCTGAAGACTCAAGTTTCCCAGAGATTAAATTTCCTCTTGCCTGTTGGGCTGGTGATGGTGTTGGCCACTGTGTGCACAGGAATGGAGAGGGACTCTGGGGTCCAACTACAGTCCCTTGTTTTCAGTCCTACCCTAAAGCCCTGCCTGCAGTGGTAACAACTACTTCCAATTTCTGAGTTTTTCCAGAGTTCTATAGCAGTAATTCATTTGCTTTTTTGATGCTTTCCACAACAAAGCAAATTTTGTTGCTAGCTCTTGTCTTCTGGTCTCTTTAAGCTTCCAGATTTTTTAAAAAATTGGTCTTATTCTTTTAAGTCATTTTAGAGAGGCTTCAGGGTGGAGGGATATAAATGCATGAGTTCAATCTACCACATTTAACAAAAACTCATATGAATCACTAACAGATACAGCAAACACTTGATGCCCTATCCCACACTCCCTTGGCCCACTTCTGAGGTCCTCTGCAGCTGCAGTGAACTTTTCCTAAGTATGCTGCCAGTTTCTTACCTAAATTTTCTAACTGAAGATTTCCCCCAGTACCACAAGAGCTTGCTCAGTCCTCATACAATGTAGTCCATGTTGGAGATTTAATGTCCCATAGCCAATGGTTGATGAGACTCAGTGCATTAATATGCCAGCACTTACTCATATCTTGATGGACCTTTTATGAGGCATATTCTGTATATTTGCTGAGAGGTGCCCAGTGGAATGGAGCTCCAATTGCCTACAGTAGTAACCTACTCATCAACTGGATTTTCTCCTTTCCCTGTCTGACTTTCCACACTCTCTCATTTATACTTCCTGGTATCCTCTCCAAAATAATCCTCTTGTACCCAAGGCTTTATATAAAGGTCTGCTTTTGGAGGAAATCAGACTAAGATAATTGGTACTAAAGTGATCCTAGAAAGTATAATCACACTGTTATAGAGGCAACAGACTCCATGGTGGTGTTAAGTAGGATGGTGATAACCTTTGGAACTGTGTAGCATCACAATTACCCAATCTTTTACCTTGGTGTTTTGGAATGAATAAAGGTGAAAGGAATGGCATTGATTTATGGAATGGTTCTATTCCTGAAAGATATTAAAGTTGTGGTAATCATAAGAATTGAAGAACTGTCTGGCTTTTGTTAACTGCCCTAGAAGCTTTGAGGAAAGAGAGTGATACATATAGATCATCCAACTATCAATTCAGAACATGATATGCATCTAAAAAGAGTCCCAGCAGAGGCCAGACTGTTCTGAAAAATCAGGCCCAGTGTTTAATTGTAAGGACAGCAGAATTACAAGGTAGATTGTAGGCATAGCCCTGACAGGTCTCCCATGCAAAAATCAGAGCCCTGATAGGGATGAAATGAGACCATGAGAAGTAGGATGAGCACATGTGGGTGAATGGACTAGAGAACCTTAAATCCCTAGATTTCCCTGAACCATCCAGGCAGGCAGTTGAAGAGAATAGTTTTCCATTGCTAGAGACCATGCAAAGTCCTCACCTCAGGCAGATGCTTGTCCACCTCAAGGTCTGACCCCATCTACACTCCTTGTCTCTATTCTAAAAACCAGGGACAGGTCTGAGTAGGGAAGTACAGTTCCTGCTGTAAGAGAGGTGGCAGACTATATTTTCTAAAGACAGCCATAACAATAGCCCTCATCCCAGTTGTCCTTCTCCAATGCAACCTTACCACTTCCTAGCAAGTGATAAGGTCTAAAACCCCTCCCCTTGAATCTGGGTCAGACTTTAATGGCTTCAACCAATAATGTACAGCAGAAGTGATGCTGTGTGATTTCCATGGCTGAGTTGTAAAATGTGATGCAGCTTCTGCCTTGTTCAGGGGACTAGTCACCCTTGTAAGTCTGAGTTACCATGTAAAAAGACCAACTACAGGGAAGCGGCTGTGGCTCAATCAGTGGGGCTCCCGTTTACCATGTGGGAGGCCCTGGGTTCGGTTCCCGGGGCCTCCTGGTGGGGGCGGGCCCACCCGAGCGGCGTGGTTGGCTGACCCAGCGAGCACGGGCAGCAAGGGGGGGGATAAATGAATAAATAAATAAAATCTTAAAAAAAAAAAAAAAAAAAAAAGACCAACTACCTTGAGGTAACCATGCTGGAAGAAGCAAACCATATGGAGAACAAGTATGCTGGTTGCTTTCATTAGATACTTCATGCCAGAGGATGAGAAACAAATCCCAGAAAGTTTCTAAAGCTTGCCATATCAGTGAATATTGGGTCTGGGGACATGTTGAAACATCCAGTCTAAAAGGGTACATTGCATTTACTACCACTAAGAAAGAGGCACAGTATGTAATGAGCTGCTTTGGATTTTTGAGACAAATAATAACCCCTGAGAATACTTCTCTGACCCATTGACCAGAAGACTGATCAATTGGTTTTGAGGAGGCCCAGAGCAAGAAAGGGTAAAATGGAAGATCCAGGCAATAGTGCAAGCCTCCCTGCTATATGACCCAATAGGGGCAATTGTGCTAGAGGGTATCTGTGGTAAATAAGGATGCTTTGGCAGGCTACAGTAAAGGAGCTCTCAGCATCTACCCTAAGGTCCTGGAGCTAGATCATGCCGTCTGCAGCAAAGAACTACATGCCAATTGGAAAGCAGCTCCTGGTGTATTTCTGAGTACTAGTAGACAATGACCACTTGATCATGGAACACAAACTGACCATGCAGTTGGACCTGCCTCCTATGAGCTGGAAATTGTCAGATCCACCAAGTCATATGGTCAGGTAAGCCCAGCAGCAATCTATCATACAAAGTAAATGGTATGTTCAGGATCAGGTCTGGGCAGGTACAGGGGCACAAGTAAGTCACATAAATGATGAGCCAGATCCCCATGTTATCAGCCTCTGTTGCACCTATTCTTCTTCCTAAAACCACTCCTGTGACTTAAGGGAGATTTATTTATATCCAGCTGCTGGAGAAGAAAAATATTCTCAAGCCTGGTTCACAAGTGGGTCATCTCCAAATATTGATGTGAGCTAAAAATCAACTACTATTTTTGTACCACAGCTCCACTCAGGGGTAGCCCTAAAAGACAGTGGGAAAAAGAAATCATCCAGTAGGCAGAGATTCAAGCACTACATGTAACTATCAACTTTTTGTGGAGGAAAAGTGATCTGAGGTAAGGCTAAACCTGGACTCTTGAAGAGTAGTGTATGGCTTCCTGGTTTTTAGAGTCATGGAAGGAAAAGGTTTGAAAGATCAGAGACAAGGAAGACTGTATAGGCAACAGAGAATGAACAGAGGAGCTGTGATTGCAGGGATAGAGGCTATGCCAAGACCAACTACATGGGCTGCTGTTTGGTACTGCTGATCTAGCTATTGCCAATGATGAATGTCTGCCTTGTCAGCAACAGGCACCAACACTGAGCCCTCAAGGAACCATCCCTTGAGGAGACCAACTTGGTGGCAGGTTTATTACATTTGATCTCTTCCACCCAAGGGAGCAGTGATACTTCCTTGCTTAGTCCAGATATAGGTCTACCTTTTGTTGGGGATTGAATTAGGTACCCCACAAAAGACATGATCAAGTCTTAGTCCACATTTCTTGTGGGTGTGAACTCATTTGTAAATAAGAATTCAGAAGAGGTTAGTATTAGCTAAGGTGTAGACTCATTTGTAAATAGGATCTTCAAAGATCTTTTTTAGATGAGGCCAAATTGAATCAGGGTGGGCCTCAATCCATATGACATAGTGGCCTTAGAAAGAGAGATGCAGTCAGAGAAAGCCCCAGGAAGAAGCCAGAAGCCAGAGAGAATAGAGGGGTCACCGTATGATGGAGGGTGGCCAGAATGCTACTGACTCTGGGAGAAAGTATGGCTTTGTCCTATCTTAATTTTGTACTTCTAGCCTTTAAAACCACGAGGCAAGAAATGTTTGTTTAAGCCAAGCCATTGTGTGGTGCTTGTCATTGCAGCCATGGCAAACTAAGACACCTTTCTTTCCTAAATTGTCTCTGCAGAATCACTATCCAAGGGCTTACATGGTGCATGACTTACTGATACGGGATCCTGCATCTATCACCTTGGACCAAGGTACCCATTTTGTGATGAAGAAATTGTAGCAATGGGTACATATCTATGCAATCCACTGGGCCTATCATATACTACATTGCCTCTTAAAGAAATTACATGGCCTCTTAAAGACTCAGCTAGGGCATCAGGTCGGGGTGGCACCTTGCATGGTTTGACCACTGTCCTGAAGGATGCAGCATATATATTATCACTATATACTGCTGGGTTCCCAATATCAAGTACACACAGGAATAGTAATTAAAGTATGCAGGTAGGATTGTCCCCATCACAACACTCCCATTTGTGGAATTTATGTTTTAATTCCTTATTATTTTAGGCTTTTCAAGAGTACAGTCTTGAGGTCTTGGTCTCAGGATGATTATGGGGCTAGCTAAGGTGCACTTGTGCCAGGGATACAGTAAAGGTTCCATTGAAACAAAACCAATGACTGCCACCTGATGTTTTGGGGATCCTCATGCTGAGAGGTCAGCAGGCAAACATGGGAGTCACCATAATAGTGAAGATAATGGACTAATTATCTTGAAGAGATGGAATTACTGCAACATATTGGGGACAAGGAGGAAGATGCCTGGAACTGGGAGGATTCACTGGGGCACCCATTGGTGCTTCCAGGCCTGGTGATAACAGTGGAAGAGCAAGTGAAGCAGGGCTCAGCTGCTCACAGACAAAGGTCTGGGTCATTTCACCGAACAAGCGACGTAGACTAGTGGAAGTGCTGGCTAAGAGTAAGAGAAATCGAGAACACCCTGTAGAGGAGAGAGAGATGAGCATAAATTATATCCAAGGGAACAGCTGCAGGAATGTAGCTTTTCCCACTAATTCTGCTATTTTGTGGTCTTATTTTGAAGATTGTGGCCAACCACAATTTCGAAATGTCAGTAGCAGAGTAAACTCAATGTGGGGCATGAGAGAATCTGATCAGAGCAAGGAGTAAACACAATAGTCATTATTGATTTTCTGCTCCCGTGCCCCTGGCCCACCTCTTAGTTCACACTGACAGCTTCCTACCTCAAGTCTTTCTGTCTGAAGCCCTTCTTAGCCCACAGTAGTGTAGTCTAGAAGTTCTGGGGATTTACTGCCTCTAGGGTAAGTTCTCAACCAATGAGGTCAGGGGTCAGTGGATAAATACTCCAGTGTCCCCATCCCTTGGTGGATTAATTCTGAGACATGTTCTTCAGGGTTTCTCAGAGAATCCCCATTGGAAGTGAGCCCCAGTTGCCTTTCTTTCTCTCCTTTATTTTTTCTCCCTTTCCACACTCCATCCCTTGGATATCCTGGAATCATGTCCCAAATAGTACTCAAGTTGTTATGTCAGGGTCTGCATTTTGGGGAATCCAAACTAAACAGTGTGTTTCATTATGCTTGTCTATCTACAGTTATTTGCTTTTTTCTGATTATTTGTTATTCCTATTGCTAATAATTCTGTTGAGAAAATACAATTTCAGTTTATAAACTTAAGTAATACATATTTTGAGTGATAGTAAAAATGTAAAGAAGTAAAAAAAAAACAGCTATTTTCTCTAGTTTATAAAGAATGAAGAAAGTTGACATTGGAAAAAAGTGTCATACTATATATACTTATGCCATAAGAAGAGGAATATTTTAATAACTATAGAAATAGCTGGCAGGGCTGTCAACTAGCTAAGGATTATTTTGAAATTGCTGTCATTGGCCAACTACTGTGATTAATGAAATCAACATTTTTAGGATGCAGGAGAAATAAACATTTTAAGTCAATTTTAATAGGAATGCTTTTTTCTTTTAAAAGTCTTTGAGCTATCAAGACTCCTCAGCCCCCTTTTATCTTTCATTGTACAGTCTTCACACTCACAGATGCACATGTTTTATTGTAAACATTTTCTAAGTATAGCTCTATAGACTCCTATATTTTAACTTTCTTAATGCATGCAGTATTCCCTTTGGAAGACAGCTTACAAAGACATCCACTTGGAAATAAGTATATAGTAGTTCTTTCTTTAAAATATCTCCTGCACATATTAGGAAACCCTCCAGAATTGATCCTGATAAAGCCAGAGAGTGGTCAAAAATCAGGAATAAACAAACCTTGTTCGTTTTAAACTGATATTTGTTGAATAAATCCCATTTGATTTGCCTTCACTTTTGATGGAATGTTAGTTTCCAAACCCAACTGAAATCCAGATTCTCTCTTCCCAGAGGCCTACTGAATACCCACATTTACTCACTTTGCATTTTCCCCCACATACAGTCCTTGCTGAACCTCTGTTGTTTTTCTTTACCTGGTACTGCTTATCCCTCCTGAGAATCACTCCCCCACTTTCTTGAGGGACCTGTTTTTGCTCCATTTCAACCACCAGGTTCTAATGTGAATTTCTCATTATGGAACCCTGACCTCTTCCTTCTTGTCATGGGGCAGGAACGTGGGCCATCATACTGCATCACACACTGTTTTCAGTGATTGCTCTAAGAGGCCATCAGAGCTAAACCCATTAGAGGCCTTCTCCAGGATTTTCAAAGTGAAGGTAGGGGTGCACGGAGAGCCACTCCCTCTCCTGCGAGGACTAATCCGCTGGGAACATGTAGGCCCGAAACAGATCCATAATTCTACCTCCTGGTGAGAGCTCCTCTGAAAGAATGAGCCAAACTGCAGACCTCAGTGATAGAGGGTCCGGCGCCTGGTTCTCCAGCCAACCTTCCTCTGCCTCTGGGGCCTGGCTGTCCCCTCTTCCCTCTAGTCTATGAGTTCCTCTAGAATCTTTCCCATTATTCCTCTTTTATGCTCAACCTAAGTCAAATTGGGTTTCTGGGATTTGCAACTAAGAGCTCTGACTAATGCACCGCATTTGCTTTTGTTGTTGTTTTACCCAACAGTTATAAAATCAACTGCTTAATTAGGTAAAGGAGTCTGCTGCTTTCCTTTTTGATTTTGCAGTAATTGATTTCTAAGAAATATATGTTTCCTTACTGGGATTGTTTGCTCCTGTCGGTCTTTCACCGGCCCCACCCAGCTCAGATACTGAGCGGCCCAACACTGCTGGCCTGGCCCGGATGGTTGAGGGCGCTGAGGTGCAATAGTGTGCTGTGCTCCCTAAAGTGAAGCATCAGGGCACTAAAGCTGAGGTGCTGGGAATGTTCTTAGGAGTCCCTAAGCAATTCCTGGGACTACACTGACCTTTTGACCTCAGTGATAAACACAGGATATTTTGGCACATAATTCTTATTTACTACATTGACAATTCTTTTTTTTTTTTTTTAAGATTTATTTTTATTATTTTATTTATTCCCCCCTCCCCCCTGTCACTTGTGTTCGCTGTCTGCTTTCTGTGTCCATTTGCTGGGCATTCTTCTGTGTCTGCTTGTCTTCTCTTCTCATCTTCTCTTTAGGAGGCACCGGAAACCGATCCCAGGACCTTCTGATGTGGGAGAGAGGCACTCAATCACTTGAGCCACCTCAGCTCCCTGGTTTATTGTGTCTCTCATTGTCTTTTTCCTCTGTGTCTCTTTTTTGTTGCATCATCTTGTTGTGCTAGCTCTCTGCACGGGCCAGCTCTCCACGCAGGCCCACTTGCCTTCACCAGGAGGCCCTGGGAATCAAGCCCAAGACCTCCCACATGGTAGATGGGAGCCCAATTGCTTGAGCCATATCCACTTTCCACTGACAAGTCTTAAAACTTTTTTTTTTTTTAAATAAAATCCTAAAGAATTGCTTCAGTGTTGTTTTTAGGGATTGTAGCAGTTTGGCATTATTTATGAATTCCAAAAATAGATATTGGATTATGCTTGTAAACTGGACTGTTCCTTGGGGTGTGATTAAATTATGATTAGGGCTTTGATTGGGCCACTTCAGTAGGACGTTTGATTGGTGGGTGGGGACTCAAAGATAAAAGGCATGGCAAAGGACAGTTTGGAGTTTTCTTGATGCTGGAGTTCTTGAGCTGGAGCCCTGGGAAATAAGCACACAGAGGAGCTTGGTCGTGAGGAAGGAGAGAAGGCCCCAGGATAGAGACGAGCTTTTCACCTGACAGTTCACAGCTGGCCTTGTGGAGAGAGGCAAAGCCTAGAGGGCCTCATAGTCTACAGCTGACCTTGTGGAAGAAACAGAGGAGCTGAGCCCGGAGAGAAACAGAGCCCCGGGAAGAGAGGAACCCAGGAAGCCTGAACTCTTGGCAAACATCAGCAGCCATCTTGACCCAACACGTGGCAGTAGACTTTGGTGAGGGAAGTAACTTATGTTTTATGGCCTGGTAACTGTGGGCTTCTACCCCAAATAAATACCCTTTATAAAAGCCAACAGATTTCTGGTATTTTGCATCAGCACCCCTTTGGCTAACATATTAGGGGTTTTATTTTATGTTTCACTGAGTACATTCCCTGTTTTTAATCCTTTTAGAGCTACTGTGAGGATGCCTGAGCTTCAGCCATTTTCAGTTTAATTGTCACCTTGTTCAAAATTTAAATTTTGGAGGGGGAGCATCAGATTGGCCTAGCTTGGGTTGCATCACTGCCCTTGGTCAGGAGGTGGACCCGGCACCTATGATAGTCCTATTGAAAGTGGTAATTCTCCAAGGGAAATCAAATGCTGTTGGTAACAGGAATGGATGCTAAGCAGCAATATCACCCCAAAATGCCCACTACAGAGAGTTTACAGTGTTTTCAAAAGAACTAAGTCAAATGCAATTATTTATTGTTTCCTATAATATCATATTCATGTGCAATATGCCAAAATATTTCTTTTGAACCTCCCACTTTAATTTTTCACTTTACTTTGCCTTAAGAAATATTCTTAGCATCTTTTCTCCCCTTTTCATTTTCTCTACAGAAAAAAAAAGAAAAAAAGAAAACCACCTTTTCTCAAAGTTTGAGAAGGAAGCCTTCCTTTAAAATATTACCTTACTGTCTCTAGCTCTGCTGACATGGAAATGCATTCATTTTATGTTGTTAAAAGAAAACAAGCAAGTTGCAGAACAGTCTGTAATCTCCTTCTGATAAAATATTTTAAAAATACAAATATATCTGAATATGCACCCAAAAGGTCATCATGGAGACTCACCAAACTTTTATTAATAGTGATGTAGTAGGCAGAATAATGGCTCCTCAAAGACATCCACATCCTCATCTCAGGAACCTGTGAGTACATTACCTTACGTGGGAAAAGGGGCTTTGGCGATGTGATTGAATTAAGGATCTTGAGATAGGAGATTATCCTGGATTATCCAAGTAGGCCCAATGTAAGCACAAGGGTCCTTATAAGTGAGAGCGGAAGGCAGAAGAGTCAATGTCAGAGTGATGTAGCACAAGAAAGAGCTGACCATTGCTGGTTTTGAAGATGGAAGGAAGCCAAGGAATGCAGGCAGGCTTTAGAATCTGGAAAAGGCAGGGGAGTGATCACCCTCCACCCCCGCCCCCAGCCTCCAGACAGAAACCCGGCCTAGCTGACACTTTGATTTTAGCCCAGTGAAACCCATTTCAGACTTCTGACCTCTAGAACTGTAAAGTAATATATCTATGTTGTTTTATGCCACTAAAGTTGTAATTTGTTACAGCAGCAGTAGGAAATTGATGCAAATGGTTACTCTTCAGGAAGTAAATTTGGGGACAGGGAATGGGAGGAAAGATCAAGGTAACTTAACACTTCTAAATTGGGACTTTTTGCAAGAATGAATTCTTTTTGTGCTAAATACACACACACACACAATTATTTAAAACTCATTTTCAAAAGATTTTGTTGAATTTATTGAAATTATCAGTTTCTTCATGAGGAAGGATTTGCTACTTAACTTTCATAGATTAAAAAAACATACATAGGAGGCTTGTATTAGTTAAGAAATCTATTAGGCTGCATGGAAATATTTATTGATTAATAGCTAATTACTCATTAATTAATTGACCAAGATATGAATTTATTTTTCTTTCATGTAACTTGAAAACCAGAGGTCCAGAGAAGGAGGCCCAGGGCTAGTTAGAGGTTTCAAGGTTATCAATTTCTCAGACTCCTTCTAACTGTCTGTTCTACCACGTGCAGAACATGGCTTCCACTCTCAAACTTGCCTCATGGCTGCAAGATGGCCACAGGAGCTCCAGCCATGATATCTGTGTTCTGGGCAAGAAGAAAAAGGAATTTGTGGGTTGGGGGAAGGCAAAAGAGCACATTCCAGCTGAGTCATTCCCTTTTAAGGGCATTCCTGAAATTGGTATTGGCCAGAATTGAGCTACATAGCCACCTCTGCCCAGAGACTAAGAAATATAAATTTTTTTAGCTGGGCACATTGCCATCCCCAATAAAATCAGGGTTCTCTTAGTGAGGAAAAAGGGGAAAACTGATTTTGGATGAACAACTAGCAGCCTGTGTACAAGCTTCAATGATCCAAATGATTAAGTAGGGCTTTTTGTAACTCTGTCTTTAAAGATAAACATTATCCCATAATGAACAGTCCTTAACTGTTTAAGGCAATATAAATAGACATAGCATAAACATTCTATAACTGTTCAGGGCTAACGCATTAAGAAAAGAAAAATGAAAAATAGCAATAAAAACTAAAAATCTATAATCAATTCCACTGTGAATTGGTTTATAGGGCGTCAATTCAGTGAATTTAGTTTTTTTTAAAAAGTCACCTAGTTTAAAATGAACTTCAGAAGGGATACAAACTACCTGCCCCCATCTTTGGAATTGTTTACAATTCAAAAGTTATTGAGCACTTTTCTTCTGGTTAGATGTTGCAAAGATTCTCAAAGGATTTGTTGACCTAAAAAAAAGTTTAAAACTATGGGTCTAGGTGTTATGCCCATTTGTACAATGCCAAACAACTAATCTGACTGAATTCAACACTGAACTAAGAGTTTTGGTGTCACACAAATATGCTGAGGCCACTAGAAATTTTTAAATGTGAAACATTATCTAATGGAGTTAAGGGTTGGAGAACACAGGTGGAGTCCAAGGGCTGGTCAAAGACAAGCATTAAACAGTAAAAGGCAGAGGCTTTTTGGCCATTAAAAGAGCAGGAACTGACTTTGTGTGTTACCAGATCCCTGAGCCTGAGCACTGGAGGGCTGTCCTTGGAGTATGTAAAATCCTAAAAGGCAGTGTTTCATTTTGAGCCTGAGAAGTAAGAAAAGAACAACTTGGACCATCTGGTTTTGACACCTCTGCAAACACAGATATTTGGTATTTAGTATTAAAACTGTTTACCAAGAACCTAATGCTGGCAACTAACCAATAGGAGCTAATGTACTGTGTTGCACTACTGCTACATGGGAGAGGGGATTCTAATCCATCAATCTAATGAATCTACAAGCACAGTTTTCAGAGGACTTACCGAGCCTTGGAGAATAGGATGGAATAAATTTGATTATTTTGTCTAAAGGGTCCCCAAAGGAAATAATGTGGCGGAGCTGCACCATAATGGTTATCTAGCCTCCTTGGTACCAGGGAAAGCGTGCGATTTCAGGGTTCCAACTGGGGGTGGTGATTCCTCATGCTGTCTCTCTCGTGGGAGGGGATAGCCTGTCCTCTACCTGATAGGTCTCCAAAGTGGGGGAAAGGGAGTGTACCCCCTATGGGATGCTCAGGATGATCATTGGGGTATGAGGGAAACTATGCATTACAAATATTCAATATACGGATTGACAGTGGTATCATTACTAGGCAGATAGGTCAAATGGTCGGGCCTCGCTTACAGTAGGGGGCATTCCTGAGGCAAAAACAGGGCTTTCACAGCTTGGGGGGTGTTGACTGTGGTACCCCCACTCCTTCCCGCTCTTTCAATGTATTGCTATATACAGCCATTTATTTATGCCAGGTTAAGTGGATTTATGGATCATTCTATCAAATTTTATTTAAACTAACCCTCACAAAATATGCAAATGATGCAAAAGTGAAAGAAAACCCCTTCTAATTGAAGATCCTACTAAGGCAAGTAAAAATCGAGCAAGATAATGGTAGAGCTGATACTTCTGTGCCTTGACCAAGTGTTCTTCAGCCACATCACCCTGTAAAAACAATGACTATCGGATCAGACATAACAAGCAATTGCTTCCACCACACTGAAAATATCAAGAAGACAACCAGATGTTTGAATTTATACCTACTATCTTTAACAACAAATTTTATTTTTGGTGTATGTCTCAAGTTTATGTCATGTCTGTGAAATATCTTTTTCAACTACGACAGCCACAAAGGCCAGTGGCAAAACAATTTGAACTTAAAAGCAGACCTTTGAATTCCTGTATCAGAAAATGTTAAACTATAATTTTCAAAAATTAATGAAGCACATTCAACCACATTGGTGTTGTTAAGAAAAAAAAAAAGGGTGCCATGAATAAAAATAATGTTTTTAGATATTATTCCAAATTCGGTTCATCCTTTAAAATATTTATTTTGGGTACATTATTATGCACATAATATATAACACAGCAATACATGTATAGAACAAAAAATAAATATACATACTTGGGAGTTGCTATTTAAAGTTTTATTTATTGGGAGCCGATATGGCTCAAGCAGTTGAACACCTGCTTCCCACATGGGAGGTCCCAGGTTTGGTCCCTGGTGCCTCCTAAAAACAAACAAACAAAAAAAAACAAACAACAACCAAACAAATGAAAAAACCAACTCAGGGGAGCTGATGTGACTCAGTGGTTGAGCACTGGCTTCCCACATACGAGGTCCCAAGCTCAATTTCCAGCCCCAGTACCTCAAAAAAATAAATAAATAAATAAAAATTTTATTATACTTGGGTATTGCTACTCAAAATTTTATCATTGACCTGTACAATAAAAAATGTTCAGAAACCACTACTGAATATGATGGTGGGTATAGTGACTTAACCCCTAAAATATAATCCCTGTTAATTTGGTAATCCTCATAGATGACTTAATGCTTTAACCCAATTAAAATATAATCTCTCCATTCTCCAAACTCCCACAGCAGTGTAACTCTGATTGAATGATAACTATACTGTAATTTCTACTAATTACACTTAACATTTTCTTTTTTGTGAGTTTATAAAATAATCATGCATACCATACAGGATTCTCATACGTTGCCTCACAACCAACAACTTGCTTTGTTGTGACACATTTGTTACAAGTGATGAAAGAACATCATCATAGTATTACTGCTGTCTATAGTCCATAGCTTATATTTGGTGTATTTTTCCCACAAACCATCCTATTATTAACACTATGTACTAGTATTATATATTTCTTGTTCATGAAAGAAAATTCTTATATTTGTACTGTTAACCACAGTCCATCATTCACCACGGGGTTCACTGTGTTATACAGTCCCCTGCCTTGTTCAATCCAAAGTGTACACTCAGTGGCTCTCAGTTTCATCACAGAGTTGTGCTTCATCAGCTCAGTCCATTTCAGAACATTTTTCATTACTCCAAAAGAAAAAATTCTGCACCACTTTATACATCCCCATTATTGACCCTTAGCATTGACATAGTTACCTTCTTTGCCATTGCTGCAAAAAATATATTACTAACTATAGTCTGTACATTATATTTGTTGTATTTTTCCATGTATTTCCATATTCTTAACACCTTGTAATAGAATATTCTTGCGTTTGTACTATTAACCACAGTCATCACCCACCACTGAAATCACTATGTTATACAGTCCCTAGAGTATCCTCGAGCTTTCTTGCAATTGACATTAACCTCCCTAGACTTGGCTGATAATTAAATAGCTGTGTGATCCTCTCTGTTGCCTTGAGGGAAGCACATTGAGGGCAGGATTAGAATTTGAGTCACTATCTGCTTAATTATTTATCCCCTACAGTATTTAGCACCTTGGAGATGTTCAACAAAAAACTGATTAAGGAGATGAGAGAAAATGAGTATGTGTCCAGATGGCTTTTTAAGACCTAGGAAAACAGATTTCCTGATTAGGCAAGTCATTGAAGTAAATCACTCATCCTGTGTCCTGCCCAGGGTGGGTGTACTCTCCTTAAGAGAGACTTTTTTATCCGTAGATTTTACAGGTCATGGTTTATACAATGGGCTGCTCAGTTCTCCTCTGAAACAAAACAGTAATACTTTTAGCAACTAGTTGTGGCTTGGAGATATCTGACTCATTCTAATGTGTTTCCATATTAAAGTATTGGGGCCGGCACAATCAGTGTTCCATGTTGCTTTTAGCTTGACTCATCTATGTGCTCATGGAAACCAAATTTTATACCACGTTTAGCTAATTTATATAGAGATATAGATTTTTTAAAAACCTGCAATAGCAGATAACCCCACTGTTCAGAATAATCCTAATTGGTCAATCACTTATAAAATATGCAATAAATACTAGTAGACTCTAAATACCTCAAGGATAAGAACAAGGTGGAATCTTGTCTCCTGTGCTACCATGGGGATATCTTATTTGACTTCAGCCATGTTTCTAGTTCAACCATGTATCTCATCCTCTTTTTTTAAAAAAGTCTAAATTATTTGACTATAAACTCCGCTTAGAACTGGTACATAGGTTTCTCTTGGTTCCTCCGTAATTCCCAACTCAGTAATCCTATATCTATTAAAAATTAAAACTTTGCCTTTTGCCTTTGCAAAAAAGTCAGTGACAATATGATAGTAATGGAGGGGGGCATTTTCTTCCTTACTAAAGGAGAAATTATGAAAAATAAGTGGGAGATGGGTCTTGTTAAAGAGATGTGTTCTTCCTTTATAATTTCCACACCAATTTGCCAATACTGGATAATGGCACATAGCAACTTATTTTTTACTTTCTAAAAAAATAACATGGAAGGAAATTGAGCTGCCCTTCTATGAATATTACCCAGTTGCCTTCCAGCTATACTCTGTGAGCTTAGAATTGTTTCTCAGAAATAAGAAAGGGTTGAGCTGAGCCATCCATAACCCTACGCTGAGAGTTCCCACTGTGACCGTGGCACACATAAAGTCACCTGGCTCCTGAGTGATGCCAGTGAGCCTGAGCATTGGAGGCCAGTTAGTTTACAGAGACACCGTTGGACAGTCACAGCCATAACTGCAGTCCATACACTGGAAAACGTGTGTCTCTGGTCATACTGAAATTATGCAAGCCTTGGGCATGTCTAAAAATCAAGCATTGGGCATGTCCACAAACAAATAAAAATAAAAATCCCTCTGCGAAATTGGAAAAGGCTTTTTACAGTGATTTTAATTTTGAGGTGGCTCTTCAGCAGGGGGTCTTGAGAATGGGGAAATCCAATTAACCAGGATCACTGAGTGGAATGGAGAGTAAATTCATTTTTAAAGGGATCCATCCAAGCTTTCTGTGAAAAGGAAACTGAGCCAACTTTGAATCCCAGTTTTCTAATCTTTCAGGAAACAATAACAGTGAAGGATATTGAATAAAACTTGTATCCCTGTCTTGGTTACTCAAGACCAGCACACTACATGTTTTCTGTAATGATACATTTTTTGTGATAAGAATATATTCTCATATAAAATTTGCAAAATTTCAAAAATTATAAAGAAGAAAATTTAAATTGTCCATAATCCCACAATTCATTCACTTGCTTATTCATGCAAAAATAATACAAATTGCACACTGTACTATGTGCAAGGCATGTACCAATCTCCACATCCAGAAATGTGAGCTTCTAATTGATCTCCTTCCAGCCCTGTTCCCAATGCACTTTCAAGACTAAAATAGGAATCAGATTATCTACAGTTTTGAATTCTCCTTTTCACTTAACAATATAAAGTAAACCTTTCCCCAAGGTATCAAATAATATTCAAAACTATGATTTTTAACAGCTGCATAATATCACATCACATGGATTTACATCAATTTTTTAAACCATTCTTCTGCTTCGAAACACACATGATTATGAATTTTTCATTATTATAAATGATGCTGTGGGTAATAGCCTTTGTCCACACATTTAATTATCTTTGGAAAATTCTCTTGGAATCCAGATTACTAGATTAAAAGGCATTTTTAAGGTTCTAGATACACAATACTCAGTTGCTTTCTTGCAAGTTTGTAATAGTTTTACCCCCACCATGTATGAAAGTGTCTAACATATGGCGAGCTCCTATCCTTCAAAACAATGAATATAAATATTTTTTAAAAATCTCTGCCAAATGAGCCAAACTGCTTTATTTTTTAATTTGCAGTTCTTAATTGACAAGGTGAATTGAACTTTCAAAAGAAAATTTATCTTCTTTTGCAAATGTTCTTAGTTCATTTATCTATGGAGGTGTTAATATTTTTTTCTAAGCATTATACTCCTAAAATTTATCAGTGAAAGATTTTTCCTGTTGACTTCTTCAATCTAGTTCCCTGGGTGGAGCAAAAAGGGCTGGAGTGAAGAAAAGGCTGGGAGGTAAGCACTGTGCTTCCTTGCTCTCTTCAGGTATGACCCGAGACAACTTAGTTAGTGTCCCTGATTTTCATTTTCCTCCTCTATAAATAGAAGAGGTTTAATTAAGTTCCCTTCCAGCCCTAGGATCATATGATACTGTAAAAAGAGACATTATAGATCCATAGTTTAAAATCTTCCTTTATTATAATGATTTGTGTTTAGCTTTTGGGATAGCAGTGTTAGCAGATAAACATCAAACTATAAGCTTGTTTCCACAGTTCTAACCTAGGCCTCTACCACCTACCAGCTGTGAGCAAATCACTTCAACTGTCTTAGTTTCCTGACCTGTAAAGGAAACCCTTGCTTTACATGTTTGTTGTAAGAAATAAATGAAATAACAGAAACTAACATGTTCATATTATAATATACTACACATATACTGCACAAATACATACACATATACTGCATCTTAAAAGCATTTAGCTTTCATAATCTTGGTGCACAAGAAAGGAAAACTTCTTATTTTACCCCATGGTATGTAACCCCCTCTCCTTTTCAATCTACACTTTGGCCTCCGGTGCCCCAAAGTGAGTGAAGCCACAGAGAAAACATAAATGGAAACAAAAGAAGCTAAATCTTAGCTTTTGAGCTTCTGAGCATGGAGTCCCAAATGATATTTGCAATTTTCTAAGGTAATTTTTTACTAAACATGATTTTTCTACTTTGTGTGCTAACCAACTAATAGTTTAATTCACACATTAAGTGTATATGTATATACATATTTGTTATATATGGGTGTGTGTATCCATTCCATGTGCAAATGGGAATGAAATGTGCTTGAGAATGCTTCTCAGAACTTTCTGCAGAAAGTGACTGGAAAAATGCTAACCACTCTCATCTTCTTTAATCTTTGCTTTTATTTTTGTCATTTAAAGCTTGTAACTTTGACTAACTTTATTTTCTTAAAGCTAGTCTACTATATAGTACATTTACGTTGCCGTGCATAAACAGCCTGAGTCTGCCAGCAGATTGTACTCGCACACCCACAGGTAAGGGGAGCACTGTTCTGAGTGCCAAGAGGACGTAATAGGGAACAAACACTAGCTTATGATCTAGGGGAGACAGCACATATAAACATGTAATTATCCAAATGTGGACATAAATACCATTCTGTGATTAAAGAGTGATTATGGGGGCGGGGGTTTAGTGGTGGGTTGGTGATATTGACTGTTTTCTCCTCATGACTCCCCAGCATTCTTCTCTCCACACCTTTGGGACTTGAATTATATAACACAGGGACAGTCATTCAGCTTATACATCTCATGACCATTAATATAAATACTGTGTAAAAACTGGCCAGTGCTATCTCTTCACAAAGAGACCAGGTTTTCCATCTTACAAAAGGTAAATGGCGACTGATCCACTCCTTACGGATTAAGTTCAGTTTACACCAAAAGAACAGATCCAGGGATTTCTTAATGGATATTCTAGAAGAAGAAATACGGAGGTAACCAAGCCCCATCCCCAATCAGAGGGATGGAGCACAGGATACTGTTCATTCTGCCCCACCTGTGCCATGTCATTTCCCCCCCAGCAAACACTTGTATGTGTTAAGCAACATTTCTAGGCACTTTATGTGTATTAACTTGTTTGATTTTCATAACAACTCTGAGGTAAGTACTATCAGTATCACGCCCATATTACAGATGTGAAAACCGAGGAGCTGAGCGGTGACATTAACCCTCACAGCTAGATTTGAGTCCTAGGAAGTTTGTCTTTGTAGCCCGCATTCTTAACTACCGAGGCTGTCCTGTCTCCCTAGCTGGAGGGTGCACTTGGATACCAGAGGAGATGCAGGTGGCGTGAGGAGAGAAAGGAATGCTTTCCTAAGGTATCCTGTGGTTTGACTGAGAACGCGAAAAGAGAAGAGAAAAGGAAGGAGAATGCCCAGGTTGGTTGAGAGAGGGCAATGGAAGAGGTGAAAGAATAGGAAGTGGAAGAAAAAAGGAAAAGAGAAGTCAGTTTGCCCTACTAGCTTCATTGGTGACTGGCACTAATGGCTCGGGGCTGGGACTGGTCAAACTGCGCATCTGTTTTCAAGCAGCAGCGTGTAACTTTACCACGTTTCCCGGGGTTGCCTCTACAAAGACTCCACCAGGCCTTCTTTTCATAGCAATTATGAACATCGTGGTAGAGAGAAGTACTGCTTGCTTATTTAGGTTAAGGAGCCACCCAAATATAAGTACTACCCCAGTGGTAAAATGACAGTCTGGACCCTAAGGGACAATTTTCTGAAAGTGCCTTTTACTCTGTGTAAATTGGAAACAATTTCCTCTCTTGGGCAACATAACTGCAGCAGAAGGTAGAAATAAATGTAGAAGTTTGTGAAGACATAGATTTTCTCTGATGAGCTCTGTTAAAAACTAAAGTCTAACGGGAGTTGTTCAAACAGTACATCCAGGAACTTTTGTTCCCTGTGAGCTTGGATCTTAACTTTAGCTCTGTTCTTAAGTGACTGTAGAATGGGAAATGTCCCCTTAAGGAACTAGATATTGGGAAAAAGGAAAATGAGATTGTCTTCCAAGACTTAAACAATGAAGTCAATATATATTGTTTGGAGCAGAGATGTGCAAAGTCATCCTGTCAGCATAGTAATCTGATTGGAGATATTAACACAGCTAATGTGAAGTAGGGTTGGGTATTAGGGGAGAAGGAAAAGGAGAGAGCAGAGAAGCAAAGTCATGCAATCCATACAGATTTTGAGAGTCTACCAAGCACCATGCTAAGGCTGACCAAATCCAATCTAGCCCTGTCTTCAGGGGGGCTCCAAGCCAAGCTGACAGTGTTCATCAAGAACAGCTCAGGGACAAAAGGCACCTCAGTCAAGGGCATCCAGTATTCCAGGCCGTGGGCAATGTCTATACTTTTGTGGAGGAGAATATTATTCCCTTTCCTGTATTCCCACCTCAGACTCATCAATAACTTGCCCAGGTTGAAGTCTCTAGCTCAGAGCACTGGCCCATTGGGGACACAAGCTAATACTTGGACCCAAAATTGTTCCCTGGGTCTGTTCTTCTCACTGAGAACCTCAGTGAGAACCATTCGTGCCTGATAACATTCAACTCCTGATAGCCAACTCCCACCCCTGTTTCTAATTACACATTCACCAAGCAACTTTCAGTTGGGTTTTGGGCTTCTGTGGGCCTGTCCTGCTGGCTCCAGAGATCCAGGCTGTGTCACAGTTATTCTTGTCATGAGTTAATCAGTCAACATTCTAGTTGTTGACACTCCTTCCCCCCTGAGTTTGGATGGCATGACCCGTGTCTGAGAGACTGACTCAGTTTGCTGACCAATGTGGGCATCTGAGCCTGCAAAGCTGAGGACCACACAAAGTCACCAGGTTATTGGCATCCTGTGAGCCTTATGCTTGTCTTTCCATTAACACCCCAGAACCTCCAATACCTGCAGTCCTTTTATGTGAACCTTGTACAAGTCCAACCTTTTAAGGCTGTTGGGAGGACGCAGACAGATCACCTAATAGGGTGCCTGATACTTAGGAGACAATGCATGTGGAAGTTATCACTGTTGTAATTTTTCCACCAGCCACTTATTCGTATTTTGGAGATAGTAAATTATACATGTCTCGAATTACTCTTAAAAGTAGCCTCTGTCCGTAACAAAAGGAGAAGTTCTTTCCCAATGCATCTAAAGGCAGCGAGGTAGTAGTTAGGCCACAGTATTTCTAAGGGTCTGCAATTCTCTACCCTCTTATAAGTCATTGCAATTACTTGGTCCAAATGGCTATGTCCAGCACAACTCTCTAGCTGACTGTTCATCTTCCAAATTATACCCAGGTGCCATCTGCTTTAAAGTGGCATGCATTCATGATTTGCTTCAATATCTATTTCTAAACCTGCGCAACACAGGTCATGGATTTAAATCCTGTATGTGAGGCTGCCTGAGCTCCCTGTGGGCACACAAGGTTGGCTATATTCTAAGCTATCTTTCCTTAACAGCTCGGAGGGGTTCATGAATGTTCCGGGGGGTTATGAAGCAAGGCCTTCAAACTTTGCTGACCACTACCCACAGCAAGAAGTACCTTTCACATAACAGCCCAGCACATACACACATGCACTTGCACACACATGCAAGCACTCACCGTATATACCTCTATAGACTGAAACAAAAGCTTTAGAAAGCAGTACTTATCCTCACTATGCACATTAATTCTATTTTTGTTTGTTTGCTTGTTTTAATACTGGCTGGGACCCACTACATTGATTTCAGAACCCACTAATGATTCAAGACTGCTATCTTAAAGGACACACTGGGAGGCCTATGCACGGAGGTCAGATGGCCTTTTTTGTTGTGTACCTACATTGTTTGTTACCACGTTTTTCTCTTGCAAGTCCTCAAAGTGCCTTATGCCTATTGTAGGGCTTTGTTTTTATTATATAAGTAAATATATCTTAAAAAAAAAAAAAAGCAGGCAAATGCAAAGTCATTATAAAATTAGCTAAGTCAAGTGTACAAACATATGTATTTCAAAGTTCTTCATAAATTTAAGATTATCAGAGCCACCACTCTTTTCTCTTAAGACAGTAATAAAAATTTTGTTTATCAAATTGTTCCTGGGAAGCAGATGTGGCTTAAGTGGCTGGGCTCCCACCTACCACATGGGAAGTCCCAGGTTTGGTTCTTGGTGCCTCCTAGAGAAGATGAGCAAGACAGCAAGCTGACGCAACAGGCTGGTGCAATGAGCTGACGCAACAAGATGATGCAGTGACATGCAGTGATGCAACAAGATGATGCACCTTGATTGCAAGATGATGCAACCAAGAGACGCAGCGAGGAAACACAATGAGAGACACAACAAACAGGGAGTGGAGGTGACTCAAGCAATTAGGTGCCTCCCTCCCACTTGGGAGGCCCCAGGTTCAGTTCCTGGAACCTCCAAAAAAGAAGACGAGCAGACAGTGAGCGCAAACAACGAGGGGGCAAGAAATAAATAAATAAATAAAATCTTTTTTTTTTTTTAATTTCTCCTTAGCTTTCCCTTTTCTAATATAGAGCATCTCATTTTTCCCACCTGTAGCAAGAATAAAACCAGACTTCAGACAGTTGTGCCTAATATTGAACTTACTTTTAAGTTGACTTCACTTCTCAATTGTGCCAAAATTTTTATCCATGACACTCAACTCTCTCATGGAAAGCGACTGTATCCACCAGCCCTGTGGTGGAAGTGCTTTGGGAATGCAGGAAAGGAGAGAGAGTAGCCACACAACAGAGAGAACAGGGTGGAAAGAAAGCTGCAGTCATAGGACTTGGCTGTTGGGGAGGCAGCTCCCAGTGTCTGACGCAGAGGTGAGACTATGTCTTTCCTTCATTCAATAACCATTTTCTGAGTATTGAGTATGGTCCTGGATTGGTGCTAAATATTTAGGATCAATAAGATATGGACCCTGCCCTTTACAAGCTCAAAGTCTAGTGGAGAAGAGAGAAAGCTATCCCAGCTCTGTGGGATAAGTGCAATAAAATAATATAAAAATATATGCGGTACATTTATAGCATGGAGGAGCAGAGGGACAATAAGGAAGACCTTCTCAGAAGAGGTGATTCTTCAGTAATGTTTCAATTAAGAACGCATTTGGCTGCAAATAATAGAAAAAAAAACTGATGATCATTGGTTCAAACCAGGGGTTGGCAAACTTTTTCATAAAGGGAGTGTTAGTAAATATTTTGAGCTTTGCAGGTCATATGGTTTCTGTTAGAACCACTTAACTCTGCCATGTGAAAGTAGTGCTAGAAGATACATAAATGGATAGGCATGGCTGTGCTCCAATAAGACTTTATTTACCAAAACAGGCAGCCAGTTTTAGGTCCATTGCAAACCCTGGCTGAAGCAAATAGAAGTCTATTTTCCTCATGTAACAAGAAATTCAGAGGTGCATGGTTACTGGCTCTGGTTCAGAAGCTTCTGGTTGCCGTTGTGATCATAGGTTCTTTCTGTTTGTCTCCTTTGCCATCTTTCATGCTAATTTCCTCATGACCAAAGAGGACTTCCTTAGCTCCAGCATGAGATTCATTTTTGTTCAAGAAAGGAAGAAAGGGAAAGAGGCAACAACAGAAGCTCTCCTCTTGTGTCTGTCCCTTCTATTAAAAAGCAAAATATTTCTCAAGAACCCCAAGTAAATTTCCCCCCTTGCTTTACTGGCTAAACTGAGTACATGGTCACCCATGGCAGCAAAGGAGGCTGCAAAAGTAACTCTCTCCTTCGCAGTGGAAGTGAACAATGGGGGAGGAGCTGGGAGCAGTGGTTGGGTTTTCCATTTCCCAGGGGCTACCATGAGCTGCATCCTGGTGAATGAGTGGGAAACTGCCAAATGAAATAACAAGTGAGAAGACAGGGAGTTGGGAAACAGACAGTATATTGTAATTGTTAGAAAAGTTCTGGGGGGCAGATCTGGCTCAAATGGTTGGGCGTCCGTCTCCCATATGGAGGGACCTGGGTTCAATCCCCGGGACCTCCCAGTAAAATAAAAATAAAAAAATTGTTTTAAAGTTCTGAATGGATGGAATGTGGGGATGTGAGCAGGGAAATGGGAAACAGCAGGATAAGAAGACAGGGCTGAAGCTGTTTGTGTGACTTGCCAATAAGTTTGGGCTTTGTATCTCTTTGTAGCCCTAGAACTAAACAGTGCTTTGATAAAAGGAGATTCCCAATAAGTGTTAATGATTCTTGGGAGCAATCAGAAAACAGAACTACACTGTTGAGAAAATTTTAAGGAATTAAAAGGTGAAGTTTGAAGTCAAATTTCTTATTTATGGCTAATATTGCTCCTTTGGCATCAAATTTGTGTGTGTGTGTGTGTGTGTGTGATTAAAGCCCACAACTGCACCAAGTTAAAAGGGACCTGGCTATGCTGGAGGATTGGCAGTGTTCCAGAATCATAGCCAAGTCTAGCAGACAAGCCCAGTGTCACCCTGAGCGGTGCTCTTTTTACCATTTGTGTGCATTCTTTCTGTCTTTAGTGTGCTACCACTTCCAACAGCCAGCATGTCTTTGGAGGACTTTGGAGGACTACTGCTACTGGAGCCACACTGGCCACAAGTGCAGAGAGCCTGAGAACTTCCATCCCCTGGGGCAGCTCTTAACCAACGACTAACAAATGGGTGAGTATGAGACTTACCCTCCAGAGTTCCCCTATGAAATAATCCCATCCTTGCTTGTTGTCTTTCCATCCTTTGCTAACCATGCCCTTACCAGTCTCTCCTGGAAGAACTGCCTTAATGAATCATTTGCTAATGATGACTGTCTCAATAAATCATTGGTTCTGGAGAATCTGAACTGAGACACCCTGATAATCTCATATTACCAAGTACTGTTTTGTAGGTTTTGGAATCAGTGGACTTCAGTTGTCAGAAACAAAAACTACCCTGGGTGTGTTAAGCAGAAGGAATTTAATACAGGATTTAGGCCCTTACAAAATCATGAGGAAGCCTGAAGGAACAGGCTGCATGCTGGGTTTCCAGCAATGACTCCCTGAACACCTCCTCCAATCCTCGAGAAGATGCCACCTCTGGAGGCACCTCTGGAACTGATGGTTACGGAACACACCACTGCAGCTGTGATCTGAGAACCAGGAAGCCACTTGTTGCCACCTCAGCTTCTTCTCAACATTCATAAAACTAGGGACTGGACACTGGACGTTGGACTACTGCTTCAGAAAAGCACAATGGTTCCTGTGCTTGTCAGGAACAACAGCCAAACAACTGGAATGAGGCCCTGCCACACTTTCCACTCTCCAAGTGGCAAGGAAGAGGCCCTAACTAGGAGAACCTGATTTCCAACCAGAAGCCTAGCTCTATGGGGTCTAGGAAAGACAGGTTTTATTTTTCCAGCCCGTGGGGTACATGGTGGCGCAAGACAAGGAGGTTGGAATGGAAGCTGAGTGAAGTCACCATATCTATTATAGGTCTCTTTAAAAGTCAGCTTTGGATATTCATTTTGAAGGTAAGGAACTTACAATAAATAAGCATGTTTTTATGTATAATTTGACCTCCTTTGTCCTCACTAACATTCTGTGTATTCAGCAGGTATCTTAGTTTCCTAAGGCTGTGGTAACAAAGTACCACACACTGGGACGCTTAAAACCACCCAGTTAAAAAATTTATTGTTCCACAGTTCTAGAGCTTAGAAGTCTGAAATCAAGATGTCATCAGGGCCGTGCCTCCCTGAGGTAGGGAAGGATCTATCCCATGCCTCTCTTCTGGCTTCTGGAGGTGGCCAGCAATGCTTGGTGTTACTTGGCTTGTGGTAGCATAACTCCAACCTCTGCCTCTGTCTTCACATGGCTGTCTTCTCTGTGTCTGTCTGTCTGTCTCAATTTCTCTCTTCTTATGAGGACACCAGTCATATTGAATTAGGACTAATCCAATTGGCCTCACTTTAACCAATCACACCTTCAAAGACCCTATTTCCAAATAATGTTACATTCATTGGACCAGGGGCTGGGAGTGCGGGGCACACAATTTAACCTATAACTGTTGGTAAGGTAGAAATGGATCTATTTTGATGGGACTTCTTTGTCCACCTTGTACTTATGAAGTCAAATCAATAATTGAGAGCAAGCAATTCCACTCCTGGGTATGTATTCAAGAGAAATGAAAACATATATCCCCATAGTGACTTGCTTGAAAATGTTCATAACAGCATTATTCATAACAGCCCAAAAATGAAAACAACTCAAATGTCCATCAACTGATGAATGGATAAACAACATGCTGTATCTTCAAACAATGGAATACTATTTCGCAGTAAAAAGGAACAGACTGTTGATACATGCTACCACGTGGATGAACTTCAAAAATATAGTGTGCACTGGAAGAAGCCAGACACAAAAGATGTAAAAGTGTATGCTTCCATCCATAGGAAATGTAAAAAATAGGTCCAAATCTTTAGAGACAGTAAGTAAATTAGTGGCTTTCTGGGGCTGGGGATAGGAATGGGGAGTAAATGGGCATTTAAGTGGCCTGAGGGATCCTATGGGGAAGATGAAAAAGTTCTAAAACTGGGTTATGGCAATGGTTGCACAACTCAGTAAGTTTACTAAAAATCCTTGAATTGTGAATTTTATGGTATGTAAATGACACTTGTATATCATTTTAAAAATAAAAGAGGTAAATGAAATGGTGTTTTTGGAGCTCATGTGCATTTTACTGAGGCCACAGAGGCAACTGATAACTGGGAGATTCTGATCCCATTAAAATGTTTGTAATGAGTTTATATTTTCCTACCAAACATAGGTCCTCTCCCAGACCTGTGATACACATGAAAGTAGAATAAAAACTATGGCTCCTCTTACACTAGCCCCATTCAGATGGACCAACCCATAATGTTGTGTTTGTGCCTGCACATAGATATGTGTGCATGTAGGTACCTGTGTGGGCTCTTTAGCTGCAGGTTGTTTGCTTTTCATCACCACATGCTTTCACAAAGATGTGAGCTGCATGCAGCAAAGGAGGCATTGACCAGATTGAGTTTTAATAAGAACACATGGTAATCTTAAATTATTAAGCTTAATTCTTAGTATCATAGATGTAGGAGAAATAGAGTATTGGGGCTGTGTTTCTTAAAATGGTTTGCTGGAACATTAGTTGTGGGAAATGCTCATTGAAAGGGGGTTTCCTTGCAGGTAAGTTTGGGAAACTCCTGTGGAGATTTACAAAGTACATTGGCTCATCACAGGTTCCAAAAAGTCTTGCAACTTACAAACAAGCAAGCAGGTTTTAGCCCATAGCTCCTCAAAGCTATTAAAAATAATAATAATAACTTCAATGTTAATAACCATTGTTTATTTAGCACCTTCAACTTGCCAGTCGCAGCGTTAAGCATGGCAGAGATATCCACAACCTTATTTAGTTCTCATAACATTGTTACGAGGTAAGTACAATTATCCCCACTTTAAAGATGTGGAAATTGAGGCTTGTGAAAGGCAGACCTTGGAAGCCCAGGCATGCTTTTAACCATAGTAGACACTACCTTTCCAAAGCATCAGTTGTAAAAAATAAAACATTATTCCATGAACACACTTTAAGAAACACTGATTTAGGAAAATTATATTACAGAAGTGCCAATAAAGAGAAACAGTGTGAGGGTGGAGGAAAATGTTTGCTTAGTAGAAACTGCTAAGAGGGAAGAAGATATTTTATGATGCAGCATCAGTGAAAACAGGCTCCCCTGAATATTCTGATCAACAAGTAAACTATGTAGAATACAATATGATGATTAGTCTGGAAAATGATACCATTTTAAATCACAAACAAAGATTTGGGGGCTTTGAGTTCTTAAGAGCGTAAAATAATAATGATGATGATTTTTTAAAACTCTGCCGCATTTCTTGGAAGCTTCAACTGATGGATCACAAATTATTCCAAAACATAATTTAACTGTCTCTTTCTTCAAAAATAGGGTCTGTCAGATTAGTTAAATGAGTACATTATGTGATAAGGATGATGATGATTATGATGATGAAGTCCCAAGATTTAATATGGGGAAAGTAGAAAATGAAAGGAAATTTAAAATGTATTGTTAATTGATTGTGAACTATATTCTTGGCATATATACATTGCATCATAAAATCCCTGTATATTTTGTATAATCCTAGTTCAATCCTTGAAAAAACTGAAAAGCGTGTATCCTTATTCCCATTTTTATAGGTAAGGAAACTGAGGCTCAAGAGAAGTGAAATAACTTGTCAAAGTGACAGGTAGCAGAGTAAATACTTAAAACTGTGTTATTTTGCTCCACATTAAACTGAAAATGATCATCTGGTTCATCCAAAAATTGTTTATTGAACACTCACTACATTGTCAGCCTTTGCTAGGTCTGAGAAAGACAAAGATGACAAGTTCAGGCCCTGCCTTCTAGGAGCTCATGGTCTAGTTATAGAGACAGAATTTTCTTTTCTGTCTTGATCTAAAAAAGCATTCCACTTTAGTACTGCAAATGATTTTTTTTTAAAATTCTGTCTTATTTCTTGGATACTTGTACTGATGGGTTAAAATTAATCCAACATATAATTTAAATTTCTTTTTTTTTTTTCAAATTAGGGCATGCCAGATTAGTTACATGTGAGTATATTATGCAATGATGCTGCTGATGAATAAGTTCTAAGATTTAATAGGGAGCAAAGAAGAAAAAGAAAGGAAATATTAAAATGTGACATTAATTGATTGTGAGCTATATTCACATGACACATTTTTTGATTCATGTGTGATCACTGTGGTCCTGAGACCCAACTTTACCTAACCAATTCCACAATCATTTGAAGATTTGTAGTACTAAAAATGTGTGGGAGGCCACACCCAGGATTTAAATGTGAACATCATTTTGATCCGTCACCCAAATCATTTTCTCAAGCCTTCTATTTCCATCAGAGAGGGAGGGAAATGGGCCTATAGGGGAATGTCTACCCCACTCAAGCATTGCATGGACTGGCATAATCACAAGGTATTCAGGATTTTCTAAGTTTATAAAAGTCCCAGGAAAATCGGGATTGAAGGTACAAGAATGTTCATCACAACTATTTCTACAAAGAATCCATATTGATCTAAATGCCAACAAGATAGAAATGATTAGAACTATGATAGTACATTCATTTGAGTCTATAGATATTACGTAACCATTAAAAATCCAGCCTTTGAAGTTATTTAACAATATGGTAAAATCTTTACAGTAAATTTTACATAATAAAAATAAGATATAAAATTACATACATAGTATGTCCCAACTCTATAAAACAAATATTAATATATCTAATATACATACAAAAGACTGGTAAGAAATTCATCAAAATGTTAAGAATGATTTTCTTGGGACAATGGGATTGCTCATTACATATTTCTTTTCCTTTTCCTCTTTTATTGTTGTTAATGCTTACCTGTGTTTCTTCCTGTTTTAAAAAAAAATGAATTTGTTCTATTATTGTAAGAACTATTACATTTCAATTGAAAAAACAAAATAAGTAGATACCAATACTAGATGTCCGAATGATACAAAGTCAGGGTAATATTTCCTAAATGCTAAACTAAAGGTACTATGTCTTCCCCATACTGGTTCCTGAGGCCTGTGGATTAAGACTATTCTGGGTCTAGTTACTCTACTCAGGTAACCTTGGGGAAATTACTTAATTTCTCTGATCTCATTTTCTTAATATGTAAGTTGGGACTGAAAATACTAGCGCCTTCTTCAAGGGGATGATGTGAGGATCAAATGAGGCACTGTAGATGCTGCACCTAGAGGAGAATGATACCATGCTCCATAAGCCCTTGATGTCTTTGGTTCTCTTCCATCGTTCTAGAAAGGCCTCACACCTGGGACAGGACACAGTAGCTTGGGCTAATCTGACAGATGCTCATAGCTTCCAGACAAAATGCAGAATTCTGATAAGTAAACCAAGAGCAACCTTGCAGCTTGAATTCTCCATGTAATGCAGACTGCCCCTTTCCATGGAGCAGAACAAAGCAACTATCATCTGGTAGGACAACTGAAACAGCTATTGGCCTAGACCTAGTAGGAAATTTGGGGCATATTTTAAACACACTGCTAATTTAGAATTGAGAGGAACATTATAGAGCACCTACTATAGCATAGTTTCTTAAAGGGAAAAATTGGAAACCATCTAAATATATGTAGACAGGTCAGAGCTCCCCATCTGGTGTGCTTTTTTGTCCATTCAGAGAATAGGGTGCAGGTGTGTTAAGATCACCCCTTCAACTCTCAAGGCAGCTAGAGGGCATTAGTATATCCCTGTTGTCATAAAAATATAAATTTCATATAAATTTCTGAGTGTGACATGACATGCAAAAGGTGGGAGTATGAATTAGGGTTCCTGGGTTGAAATAACAGAAATCAGCCTTGGTCAACTTATTAGATGCTCTCAGAAGCATACAGATCAACAGAGTCCTGAGGTGCCCCTTGGAAAACCAACAGGAACCCAGGTGGTTCCTGGGAAGCAGGAACCACAGCCAATAACAAGTAGCAGGAATAGTTTAATCAGGACCTTCCTGCTGGGATCAGGGACCTCCTATAGTTTATTCCAATGTTTTTCCCAGTGTCACTCACTCAGAACTCAAGTATAGAAAGTATCTGATTTGCTGAACTCTCTGGCTGCATCCGGGGCAGGGAGAAAAAGTACTGGCCCCTTAATGAGATGTGGGTGCTGGATTTACTGTCCCAGCAGGACTGACCTCAAAGATACCAAGGTGCTGATCAAGAACAAGGAGAGTCTGGGTGGCCAAAAAAACAAACAAACAAACAAAAAAAAAACACACAAGTGTCCACATTAATGGAGAACTGATTGAAGTATGGTGAAATACCATGCAGCTATTTCAGAAAGGATTAGGAGATTGATGGCTCAGTATCTACAACATATGATTGGATGGGGTGAAGGCAAGTTACAGAGCAGGACATATGGAATGATCCATTTATGTGTGTAAAAATGTCTAGAAGTTCTTAACAAAATGGTTAATAGTAGTAATCTCTGAAGAGCAGAATTTGCCCGTGTTGGGACAGGGCAGGTTGTTGAATGGGGGACTTCCACTTTCTATTTTAAACACTTGGTCATTATTTCAACTTCTTTTAAAGAAAATATGACGTGTTACATTTATAATAAAAAATTTCATTTTGGAGCAACAAAAAGAATGAAAAAAAATCAAACTGATGAATAAATTAAGTCTTTCCATATATACGTCTTTGGGAACTTGGCTGTTTTTTTTTCTTACCATCAAGAAGGAATAAGACCTCACAGGTTGTTAAAGTTTAGCCCCATGATCCATGTAAATCATTTCCCCCCTGTATCTTATATAAGCAGTTTTAATTCCTTCCAGGCCCTATATTCTCTTCCCTCCAATATGAGCTGAGATTAAGACTGAGGAAGCTTCCAGAACACTGCACTCAAGTCACTTGCTCCTTAAAATCCCTTCTCAGCTCCCTTCTACCAGCGCGGCTCCCCCATCATCCCTGCTGGACAAGATGGTTGCATTTTATGCAAAGAATGCATTCCTGGAGACTCATATAATTCAAAACTTACATAATTCAATCCTGCTTTTCCCATAGGACTGAACATAAAGTGTGCGTGAGAAAGGGTGAATGCAACCTTGGAATGCATAAATCTGCAAACGTTGTGACGTATATTTGCTTTAAGACTTCTTTTTATTTTCCTTGTTTTTTTTTTTGGTTTTTTTTTTTCATCTAATATTTCAAAGTGCTCTCTCCTAAATTAACAGTACAGAGCATCAGGGTGGTTGTTTGGCCTTCTCGATGGAGATTTAGCACATTTAACTTCTGTTTCAAAGTCTCCAAATTTCATGAGAGTTTTATAGCTTTACCACTTAATGAACTCTTGGGTGACCTTGTTACAAGATTATAGGTAGGATATAAAGAAGATTTTTCAATTATAATAACAGTGAATGTTAAAACAATGAGGGAAAGCTATCAATTTGCTCACAGACGTTTCCATACATGTAAAGAACTATGGGTCACTGGGCAGCGACAAAAGCTGCTGGCAGCTGACACGGTGCTGCCGTGTGACCACAAAGTAACACACTTGTCAGCCACTCAGCCCACCAGCTCTGATGGTAGGTGATTCTTGATGAATTTTTTCATTGGATAGGATTCAAATTATGTCCAAGTTTGAACACAAAGTGAAACGGTCAATATTTTATATTGCATTTGTTCAACTTTACATAATTCCAGTAAAATGCATTGTACGTGGAGGAAATGTCTCGTTTTTTAGCTTAGCATTCAAGGCTGTTCTAGCTTCTACCTACTGTTCAACTTTGTTTCCTTGCCACTCTCCTCCCCGGCCATACATACTGACACTGGTTTTCAACCACAGTAGTGCATTTTTATCAGTTTCTAATAGTTCCATTTAGGAAATGAAGATAGTACCAATAAATAAAAAGGAAAATAAAATCATCCACCATAGAAAATCATTAAAGTTTGGGTATGTTTCCTTGCAGACTTGTGCTATATATGTGTGTAGAAATATGAGGGTATATGTGCCCTTTTTTTTTTTTTTAAATCAAAGAATGATGCAGCGTACATCTTTTATCTCCTCATGCCATTAACGATTCTTCGTTATTTTTGTTAGGAACTTGCATTGTCTTCTGAGTGTTCATAATAGACAGAAATAATCCTGTGTTTGAACATTTAGACTATTTACAAATTTGGGCTATTGTACACAAAGCTGAAATGAATATTCTTGTTGTGAAATCTTTGCAACATCCATGTCTATTTCTTTAAAATAAGTTCTTGTAAGTAACATTTGTGAAAGGGAATGAAATTTTTCGAGGCTTTTTATATGCATTGCCAAATTGCCCCAGCAAGTTGGAAACAATTTGCACTTCCCTCAGTAACATTCTGCGTGTCACTGCAGAATCTTATGTGAGCAATTTCTTCCTAATTGATCTGTCTTCCAAATTCAGATTGCGATATAAGAAAACCCCCAAAGACATCCGTGTTGATTTATTATATGTTTTTTAAAACTTCCCTATTGATACAGCATGCTGGGAAGCCCTCGGTGAACTCTGCTCAGTTGTCATTCTTAGATCATAAACTCTGAGAGTGCACAGATTATGTATGTGTAAATCTCTTTGGATACAGAACCACACAAAAGCAGGCTTCTAAATGTCAAAAAAAAAAATTATTAAATGGGCTGATAAATGTATTTTACTTGCACACCTGATGTAAGTTATTTGTCTTTCCTTGGTCTCCTGTAGGTGGGCTTGTTCATAGCAATGGACAGCATGGGCAAGTTCTCTGTGTGTGTGTGTGCGTGTGTGTGTAGATAGTTTTGCCTTGATTGTTTAATTTTTAATTGATGGATATATACTTCCAGCCTTTTGATGGGTGCATTTTATGAAATGTTTAAAATCAATGAATTAATTTACAGTACTTCAGGGATTGGAGGTATCAGTGCCCTCATGTGGACTGAGTCTATTCTGGTGAAATATAAAAATTGGCACTTGATTTTTTCTCATATAATCCAGTGCTAAGCGAGAGGCAAGGTCACTGGTAAATATACTCACAATGGGACCCAAGTTCATTGTGAGATAATTATCTCTTCTTATGAGCCTGTCGTTGTGTCTTCTATATCAGGTTTTTACCATTTTGCAATGAGTCTCACTCAAAGTTATTTTCCTTTCAGGCATATAGCTCATGTGTATTTTCCTCTGTAACAGACTTGGAAGAAAAGGATTAGAAGGGGTAGGAAAACAATATTTCTTCTCTGCCTCTATCTCCCTCTTCTGGGATATCTGGCAATCTATTATTAAGGGATAGTCATCACAGTTTAGAAAATGGCCAGTTCATTAGCAAGCATCTCATACCAAGAATCAAGGAAAATGTCACGTGACAATACACAATTACTGTAAAATCACTTTAGCAACTATATATGCTCCTTCCTTTGAACACTCCCATATCCATCCTTCTAGTGTCAGAGGGAAACCCCTTTGGGATGCCATTCTCTAAAATGGGGCTATTTTCTCAAGGTGTTGGCTGCTGCTGCAGGCTCTTACTAGAAGGTGATAATTGTTTTTCGGGGTGGGGGAAAATAAGGGAGGGAGGAAGGGATTAACTTCATTGCTGAGAGGACCCTGAATGGGAAAGAATTTAAATGAATAATCTTTTTTTCTCAGGCTCTCATTCAAACATTAAGAGGCCACTATCTAGAAATTATCACACTCTCCTCCCCCACATCATGATTAATGGGATTCTTTCCATCAATTGCAGCTTCTGGCCAGCTTGCCTTTGAGTTGGTTATAAATATTCTCTTCCTTTCCTTAGACTTTTCACAGGTCAGACTTAGTTGCAAAGAATGAACAAGAAATCCAATTTCTGCCCAGAGATGGTTATAATGTGATTAGGGTTTCATCATAAAAATTCCAACACTGACTAAGGCACTGGTCACAGCCCTATGTATATGTGAATATGTAAACTTACCCACATGTTATCTCAAGGCCCTGCATGTCCAACTCTCTCCATACCCTGAATTGCTGAAGTAATTATCGAGAGAATGAAGATTGTGAAAGATAAGCCATTAAAAAAACTCCATCTTCATCTGAAAGCCCATTAAGAGAGTATTGTAACCTTCCTGTCTGCTCCTGCCTGGCTGCCATTCCTCTGGCCCAGTCATGGCAGAACTAACCTATTCCAGTCTTCGACCAAGTGTGCCAGTTTTCTCTCTCTACCTTTTTGTTTTGTTTTATTTTCCCCTGGAAGTATTAAGCATCTTTAGAACTTCTTCTATTTACTTAATGTTTGATTTTGAAAGCACCTGTCCCAGGGCTAAAGGACTTGAAAAGTGTTGAGGGGAAAATAATAGTTGTAACAGAGCGGCTAAGAAAGCAAATGCGGCTGCCATTCTGTGTCAACGAATGAAGAAGATGTCACCCTGACCAGTAACACTTGGATTTGCACTTCCAGATGAACTTGCCTTCCCAGAAACAATGTAGTGGTGGACTGTTCATTGCCTATAAAGACTTATCTCTCATAGAAGACTTTCATTCCATACTGTTACTTTTTTTGGAAATGAGACTCAGAGTATCCAAGGATGTTGATGAAGCCTCCATGGTCCAATAAAAACAAGGGTGTGCATTATACAAGGTTCATGTGCTACAGCTGGAGCCAAATGTTTGGTGCAAAAGAGATGTAACATGGTCTCACCTTTATCTTGTTGAACTGCTTCTGCCTCTGGACCCATTCTGCCCAAGGTGGAGCCTTCTTTCAAGAAATATATCACCATGACAATGCTTTGTTCTGATAATGTATTACTTTAATACATCTGTTGCTTTAATGATATTTTAATGTAATACATTATAATAGCAAGGACAACGGATGATATATTACGGAAAGAATGGTGCCATTCAGAAAATGAAGGATTCAAGGGAAGGTTCATTAGAATTATAGGATTATGGCCAACATCTGGGACACAGGAAACTATAATCTTGCTCTACTTTTTTACAGTTAGATAAATAGCTCCCTGGCTTTTTTTTTCTTTTCCATTCAAGCACCAAATTCTGTAAAACATTGGTTGCTACATATTTTATAAATTCTTTATACATACTAGCAATTTGTCCCATGAACCTTGGGTCACTGCAGGCTCATTGTATCCAGTTACATTGTTTTTACTGGGAAGTCCTCCTTATTTACCCCCTAACCATAAGAAACCAAGTAACACAGACCTCTGGACAATCAGAATAGCATATCATCTCTCATTAAAATAATCTGAACTCCTGTCATTGTTCAACATTAATTATTGCCAAGACTATAGCATTTTCTTGCTATTTGACAGTTGATCTTCACCCTATCATTAACCTTAGGTCAATTTAATCCCAATCTCTATTTTCCACACTGTGCAAACAATTTGTTTTTGCATTTTTTTTCAGCCACACAAAGACAAACAATGTCAGCCTGCTCCACATTGTTTTATGCATTACGATGATTAAACATTTTTAAAAAACATTCGGACACCAAAGTTTAGGAACTACCAGACAGTGAGAGCTCTAGAAATGAGATGTCATGGTGGTTTATTTTCCTTTAGGAGAATTAGATAAGGAATGGTTCCAAGAAAGTAGAGGTCCAAGAATTCAAATAGATTTTATTTCAGTATTATTCTATACATATAAACTAAAAGGATGTATAGTTGGCATATACTATACAAACCATCCAATGTGTTATAGAATACTGTTCATTTAGTGTTCTAAAAGCCTAAATAGAAATGATAGCAGAATTCAGACTATTTTTTCTGCCTATAAAGTGTTTGTTTGTTTGTTTGTTTTGGTCCTGGAAATCAGAAGTTTGAACATATAGGAAGAAGGAAGCTGTAGTTCTTGCTGAGAAATTTATTTGGTGTTTTCCATTCTTCTGGACCTCATAGTTATATAGAAATGCCACAAATAACAGTTGGACATAGCAAGGGCCGTAGTATTTAATGCATTTAACTGAAGAGTAAGTAGGCATTGCAAATGTAGTCAGAGCCAATTGCAAGTTAAAGAAATGTTTCGTGTAATTTTATTGAGCTCTCATCTGCTAAATATAATACTCAGAAAGGTGTCAATGAAAAAAATTTCCAGAGAATAAAAACTGTTTTGTATACCAAAATGTGTTTTTATATCCACATGTAAAATGTTATATAAGAATAATGGTTAAAATCAATCAATCAAACAAAATAAAAACCTGTACTTTTATACATTAGAACTTTATTTTGAATTTTAGTAATTTCTCTAACTTGCTAAGCAACTAAGATAAAATCCAATGTTCTCTGTTATGACTTTGCATGGTGACAGAGTAATGACATTAAATACAGAGGTTAAACAATTGTCAAGACTGAACACTGGCACTTCTTCTGTCTCTTCCTGGATCTACCACAAAGGAGAAACAGAGGCACCTCACCTTTAGCAGAAAGAATGAAGATGTTTACCTTTTCTAAAACTATTTACTTAAGTAAAATTGATAAATATAGGATACTGATTTTTGAGAAACTCTCATTTTCCACATAACCCTCAATATACAACATCGGGTTGAAGGTCCTTTCCATGTGCCGGTGGCATTAGCATTGAATGACTCTTATTCTCTTGAGCCTAAACAATAAGAGACAGTTAAAGGAATTTCAAATATGCTTCAATGCCCCATAGTTATTCTCAGGGAAATTTCTGTTATCACCTTCTATACCTTCGACTATCATAAGACTCTAGGAAAATAGGCTATTCGTGGTCTGAATGTGGGCCAACAGAGTTCTCACTACCAGGAAGGAAAGAGATCCAGGGACAGGGTGATATTTCCCCTTTGATATTGGATTTAGGATTTGGCTGTAAAAATAGATGGGTAATAGGAAGTTTCCCTGCCCTCCTGGCAGGCTAGCATTCTGCACTGTGAGTCAGGAATCCAATCTATCTGTGTTCTATAGGAGCTCGTGGACAAAGGGAGAGAGGATTAAGACTTCCTGGAATACTTAAGAATGTGGAATGGGAAGATGAGTCTACAATTATCCCTTAGTCTTGGGAGAAAAGGACTTTGGGAACTAAGGACTAGAACTTACTGGAAACCTGAGGAGTTATCTTGTCAATGTATCATCAATTCCTAGAAAATACAAATTTTAGCAAGAAAGCCTGGAAAATGAGATAGAATTATAAGTTAAACCCAAAAACAATTGAACTACAACAATTCAGTTTTATACTGATTTTTGGGAGGAGCCTACCTAGAACCTTTGTTTCAAAACCAAAACACAAATTCATCATCCTCTTTTCCTCTCCTGTCTTCTCAGATTCATTTCTGCTGCAAAACTCAATCTAACTTGCTTCTTGGAGTATCCAGGTGTGGAAATCTTGATGAGAGAAGAAGGTACATGTATGAGATCTGCAGCAGCCTTTAGCAGAATTTTTCTTTGTATGGATCATGCAAATCTGCTAAATACAGCCAGCACTTCTCATGACAGATGTTGGTAAAGATGTCTTTGGAATCTCAGAAACCTAACAAAATTCCAAGTTCAGTTAATACTGAATTCTCAAGTTATTTTAAGTAATTTCACAGTCAAATGCTGAGTGTTTTAATTCAGTGATGAATTTCCACATTGTGTTAAAAATGTCTAAATTAAACATACCAAATGAAAAATGCTACTACTAAGCATATACATCTGTACATTCTTGAAGTATGATAATTTCAGTATAGATTTGTCTAATTGCTAACAAACCACAGGTAAAGACGGCAGCCTACCTGAGCTTGTCTACCATGAGGAAGCAGAATCTTGGCATTTGTTAATCTCACTGCTACCTTGGGAACAACAATTCTAAAGTAAACAAGGAATGATCTACATCTTGATGTGTTCAAGAAGAATGTGAGATGACAAATTATTTCTATGTTCAGGGATCCTCTTCATGCAATTCTATAAAATGACATCCAGAATCAGGTTATGAGGCCTCCAATCTTATCAACCCCAGAAAGACCAACATGTGATCTCACTCTTGGAAGGCTTTGTAAATTAAAATTCTAGGACTCACAGGAAAACTCATCTGGGCTTCCTGTGTAAGGCTAGCATGGTGCTTTCCAATGTCAGACCAGGATGCAAGCTGTCATGAGCCTCTGGGTGAACAAATATAGCCCTGTTCCTTGGGATGGTTCTAGGACCACAAAGAGCAGGTGTCCTATCTGTGCAACCTGGATCCTGTGAGGAGCATATTATCATCCCCATTTTTCAGAAGGAAACCGAAATTTAACGAGGATAAGAAACTTGCCCAAACAGCTAGTATATGGTCGAGCCAGTATTGGAACCCAGACAAGTACCTCAAAGCCTGTATTCCCTCTGCTCCACAAAGATGACACCTGGCTCCAGCACCCACCGTGGCACACTCTTTGAGCCCACTTGGCTTGGTGTTTACCAAAAATCCTATCCAGTTTGCACACTTGAAGAACTGGTCTTTTTCCTGTTGCATTGTTAGTTGGTACTTGGTAGTGGTTCCTCGGTGCCAAGGCGGCTCATCCCCGGGAGTCAGAATGAAATCTTGATACATGCAACAACATGAATGAACCTTGAAGGCATTATGCTGAGTGAAAGAAACCAGATACAAAAGGACAAATATTGTATGAGCTCATAATAAGAAATAATTAGAAGTAGCAAACTTACAGAGTTGGTATCTAGAATACAAGTTACCAAGGGCCAGGTTGGGGATAGGGAATAGGGAGTTAATGCTTAATTTGTACAGAATTTCTATTTAGGGTTGATTGCAAAGTTTTGGAAAAGGATGGTGCTGATGGTAGCACAATATTTGGAATGTAATTAACAGCACTGAATTATATATGTGAATGTGGTTAAAAGGGGAAACTTTAGGTCATATATATGTTACTAGAATAAAAATTAAAAGATAAAACATAGTACTGAATAACACAGTGAGCCCTATTGTAAATGATGGACTGTATAGTTAATTATAACAATGTCATTTCATGAATTAAAACAAATGTATCACACTAATGCAAGGTGCTAATAATAGGGTGCTATATGGGAAAAATATACCCTAAGGTAAACTATGGACTATAGTTAATAGTACAGTTTTAATATTCTTTCATTACTTGTAACAAAAGTACCACACTAGTGCAAAGTGGTTAAAAGTGGGGAGGTATATGGAAATGCTGTATCTTTTGCATGATTTTTCTGTAAACCTACAACCTTTCTAATTAAACAAAACATTTTAAAAGTGAAAAAAAAAAAATTCTAGGGGAGCAGACGTGGCTCAAACAGTTGGGTGCCTGCCTCCCACATGGGAGGTCCCAGGTTCAGTTCCCCGTGCCCCCTAAGAAGATGAGAAGACACAGAAAGCAGACAAGGAGCAGACAGACAAGGGAGCCATCAGAGGATGAGGGGGGAAATTCTATAGGAACAGCCTGGTTTAGTGAGAATACCATAAAATATGTGGGAGCATGAAGGGGAAAAAGGGTGGCAGTTTTAAGCCTACATTTCACATTAAAGACATATCATACTACATAGCCTTTTCTCTTTGCTGACAGAGTCAGAGTTAAAGGAAAGAGACTCACCTCTTGTGCATTGGGTGAGGTGATGAGTTCTGGCTACAGATGAAGGTGAATTGAGCCAGACCAAGAAAAATCTGGGACGATGAAATTTTACCTCAACCTCTCATCAGTGTACTTTCTCAAAGTTTGCCTTCAGTCATCACATTCTAAAGCTAACATCATACACCTGTATTCACAGGCCAGCATGAACACAAAGCTCCATTTTCATGAAATCTATGTTCAGTTGTATAAATTGCATGTGCACATTTTACCCAGTTTTCACAAAGGTTGTTCTTAGTTATTCAAACATAACACAGTAAGGCAGGTTAAATAGAAAAGCATAAAAGAACATGATATAAAAAGCAAATAAAATGTAAGCCAATCTCTCAACAAGCTTTCATTGAGCACCAACTATGTAACCAGTTCAAATAAGCCTCAAACCAAATTCAAAATGAAGTTATGGGCATATTAAGGTTCTTGATACACATTTCCAAATTGCTTTCTAATAGGATTTTTACAACTGGCACTCCCATAAGCAGTGTAAGAAAATCTGTGTTTCACTTTATGTATAACATTAAATGAAAACCCTAAGTAAAAAGAGTGTCACACAAATTGTATTTTAATTAAACCCAAGGCTCTGTAGCCTTAAGTCTCTGACATTTTCAATGGCATAGTATCTCATTTATAAGATTCTTGAGGATGGAGTTCCACCACATAAAACTGTAGGCACAATTTTGGTTTATTAGTAAACATAACTATATTGGTCATTTTCACATACAAGCCAAGGTAGTTCTGACCATCTTTCATTTAACTCCAAAATCTGTGAAATTGAAAAATTCCCCACCCATGCATGATTTTCATGCAATGACTATCATTGTCTCCCATCCTGTATTAAAAGACTCTAGCTCCACCTATAGACTGATGAAATGAGACTATATGCTCCTATGTTCATATAAAGTAACCCAAACTCCTTGGCCAAAGCTGATTGGATAAGAGTAAATACCTGACTGAAGTTGAGCTCATCAGATTTCGTCTGTTAGATTGTAATTGGAGCATTTTAAGAATAAGTCCATTAGCTATGGGAAACAGTCAAATGGGACCCAAGTTCGGTACCATGAAAAGTCAAAGCTGAAATTATGGGGAGTCATGTACAGGAAGATCTGAAGGAGGATGGGCTGGTGATGTGTAGAGAGAAGGCAATGCCAGAACGTGTGATTCTGGCTGCCTAGAGGCTGTGTGCTGACTGCCTCTTCTTGTGAGGTCTTTCTGTACTCCATCATTGGGTTCTATGACATCTTTCTATGTCCTTAAAATAAATACCATTTTTAGTTTTGAAACAATTTGATAAGAACAAATATCTCTCTAAGTGTTCATCTTACTACCCTAATTTTAAGACACACTCTCCCTCCTCTCCTTTGCCACTTTACACAATTTCTAAAATCAGGATGTATCATACAATCATATGTTTATTAAATGTAGTGGGATTTTTCATCTTAAAAGGTTATTAGATTGATGGAGCATCTTACATGTGATGGCTTATCAGAACTGGTGACATAAATGAGCGAAAGCCTAGTAGGTCAGCGGCATGATATTTACCCCATGTCACCAAGTTAAAAGAGTCCTTATATAAGCTTATAGTCAGAATTATCTAGAGTTTTACCTAGAATATAAATTGGGGGGGGGGGGGGGGCGGGTGTAATTTTAAAGAATCATTTGAAGAGGCAAGGCTTATATTTATTTGAGCTAAATTTTTTCAAGTTCATTAGATCCACTTATCACCAAAAGATCTATACAGTGTCCCATCTTGAAAACAGTGGATATTATCACCAGCTTCCCTAATAATACAATAAATGTTTTAAAAAAATGATTTATTATTTATTTATTTACTTTTATCCATTTTACACTCCCCCCGTTTTTGCTGTTTTTATGTCCATTCGCTGGGCAACTCTCTGTGTCCACATACTGCCCTCTCTTCTCATCTTTCTTCTCCTGTCTTGACTGGGATTCGATCCTGGGAAACTCCGATGTGGGAGAGAGGCACCCTACCGCCTGTGCCACCTTAGTTCCTGGTTTTTCAGTGCGTCTCGTCTTGGCTCTCCCTTATGTCACTCTCCTGTTATGTCATCATCTTGCTGCATGGCTTGTGGGGCCTGACCACGCACCCGCGCGAGGCCTGGCGGTGCACCCCACACACGGGGCCTGGAGGCCCATGCGGCTTCTATATTTTTCTTTTTTTTCATTTTTTATTTTTACCGGGAGGTCCCAGGAATCAAACCCAGGTCCCTCCATATGGGAGACCGACGCCCAACCATTTGAGCCACATCCATCCCCACAATAAACTTTAAAAAAAAAACATTTTTTCTAGAATTTTGAGAAATTGAGTTTTTTTTTTTTTACTTCTACCAATTATATCCAATAGACAACAGTTAAATGAGGAAATAAAGTTCCCCCCAAAGAAATGTGCAAGTCCTGATCCCCAGACCTGTGAATGTAAACTTATTTGGCAATAGGTTCTTCAAAGTTTCTCTTAGTTAAGATGAGGCCAAACTGAATCAGGGTGGGTATATTAGTCAGCCAAAGGGTGCTGATGCAAAATTCCAGAAATCTGTTGGCTTTTATAAAGAGTGTTTATTTGGGGTAGAAGCTTACAGTTACCAGGCTATAAAGCGTAAGTTACTTCCCTCACCAAAGTCTATTGCCGACATCTGTGAGGGTTCAGGCTTCCTGGGTTCCTCTCTTCGCTGGGGCTTTCTTCTCTCTGGGCTCAGCTCCTCTGTGTTCTCCCCCAAGCCCAGGTGTAGACTATCAGGCAAATGGCTTGTTTCTCTTCCCTGGGCCTTCTCTCTTTTCTCACAACCAAGCTCCTCTGTGTGCTTACTTCCCAGGGCTCCAACTCAAGACTCCAACATCAAAACTCCAACTCTGTCCTTTGCCGTGTCTTTTATCTGTGAGTCCCCACCCACCAAGGGGCGGGGACTCAACACCCTACTGACATGACCCAATCAAACTCTAATCATAATTTAATCATGCCCAGATGAATAGACCAGTTTACAAACATAATCCAATATCTATTTTTGGAATTCATAAAATAATGCCAAACTGCTACAGTGGGCCTTAATCCAATATGACTGAGTCCTTTTAAGCAGAGCAAATTTGGAAATAGGAAGAGGAGCGAGATGGGGACAGAGAGGGCCATGTGATGTAGGCAGAGTTTGAGCTACGGACTTCCAGCAAGCCACACCAGAAAGCTACAGACTTCAGACAAAGTATGACCCTACTGACTCCTTGATTTTGGACTTCTGGCCTCCAAAACTGGGAGACAATAAACTCCTGTTATTTCAGCCAAGTCTGCAGTGATTGGCTACAGCAGGCTTGCAAACTAAGACATTAACTTCGACTATCACCAGAATTTGAGTTAGAAGTTGTGGCTTTCTCTATAGGTAGACAAGGCAACTGACTTAGGAATTTAGTGCTGCTCCCCTAATCATACAGAAGAAGCCGCACCCTCCCATATGCCTCCTTTCACTCCACCTTCCTCTTTCCACCGCCCTAGGAGTCAAGGCAACAGGCTTTAATCTAAGGATCCTAGGAATCGGACACACAGTGAGGACTGTCAGAAGCTTGGAGAGTACCCCACAGAACAGCATTCTTAAAGGGAACCACATGTGTCTGGCATCTGTTTGCCATCCCCGTGGTAACAGGCTTTTATGAGTTCTAATTTTTGATGTGAGCAAATAGAATTATGAATGCTCCCGGGGAATCCACCTGGTGAGTGCTTCTGCTGCTTCTTCATCTTTCTTTGTCTTTTTGTGCTTCTTAATTCCTAAAATACAGTAAAAATGTGTTTTGAGATAACCTAGTCAAAATCTGGAGGGAAAAAACACAAAAATACATAAAAACAAAAAGATGAAAATCTTTTTGTTTGCTTCTACTTGGGTCAAATTTTTGTTTACTCACCCAATGGAAAGACTTTTTAATTATTGTAATAGAAAGATGTCTGCTGCCCTACTGGCTAGGGATAACCATATATATGGTTATATACATACATACATGACAGTGCTTCTTTGTTTGCTTGCTCTCTGTCCAAAGGCCTGCAGACCTGGAACAAAAATGGAATCAGCACCGAAGTTAAGCATGAGCTCACATTCCACTTCACTGCAACGCACCAAGCATATTCAGGCAAAATATGCAGCCCAGGCCAATCATTTAGGATCACCACCTTCCCAAAGAAGATGAAAGAAACTTTCAAATTGTTTTCCTCCCTGAGCTTTCCTCTAAAAAAAGGAATGACCAGAGATCCTAAGAAAATTCGTGTTCTAGATTATGCTCTTGGAACTCTAAAGTATTCCAAGCAAGGAGTGAATCGCTTCTGGATCTTTAACTAATACTTTCCTGTATTTGCCTATATGCCCCTTAGTGAAAATTAGGTTGGTGCCATTGGTCCCTGCTGAGACGCTTACAGAATAGAGCAACATGCAAGTAGAGACCACAAGATAATGTGATAAATGCTATTTTAATGGTATGAATTAAAGAGAGATAAGTCATGAAAGGCTTCAAAGGAGATGAGTGTTGAAAGATCCAACTCAAATGCTTCCAGGAAAGGGGAACGAGTGAAGTTGACAGGTATAGAGGACTTGGTGATGAGCTGAACAGAGAAGGCCCCACCCAAAAGACACACATTCAACATTTTAGAAATCTCTGTGTTACCCTGACAAAATCTTCTGGATTCCATTTGAGAGCCTTCCAGTGTAGGTCTCCTACTAAGAGTGACACAGGAGGCATTTTAGGCAGTGGGGATAATGTGTCAAAACACAAAGTTAAAGAAGGACAGGTATATATGGGGAGGATGAGAAGTTTGGGCAGCTGATTGTAGTTTTTCAGGAAGGGCATGAGATAAAATGACTACTGGTTGGTTAGGATGGAGTAAGGTTTTGAAAGCTACTCTACTGCTGCAGGATATTATCCTGAACACACTTGCAAGCCAGACAATGTGTCCACTCGAGGGGAATGATGTGAAAAGTTTCATTCTTAGTAAGGTAACTGGCAGCAGGACTGTAGAGAAGGGCAGGAAGCAGGAAGACTGGTTAAGGACAAGGAAAAGAGGTTAAGGCAGTGGCAATGGGAGTGGAAAGGATGGATTAAAATTTGGAGATATTCCTGAGACAGAATAGATAAAGCTTAGATATCTGAGGAAAGGGAGCAAGGGAAGTTAAGACTGATTTCAAAGTTTTGAGCTTTGGTGAGTGCTAGATAAAAACACCATTAATCACAATTGAGAGTCAAAAAAGAGGCATATTTGAAGGGTTGTCATTTCTGTTTGAGATACACTGAATTTTAGATACCTGAGGTTTAACCAAGTGGCAATACTTGTTCCTTTCTCTCTCATTCTTTTCTTTAAAAAATTGAAATAGCCTCAAATTTACAGAAAAATTGTAAGGACAGTACAAAGAACTTTTCCACATAAACTATTTCTAAGTAAATTGCTGAATTGATGTACATTTATCTCCTGATTCTGTAGGATGTATTTTCTATAAACATGAAGAGTCTCTTATATAATCAGAATATAGCCATAAAAATCAGGAAATTAAAGTTCAATCCCTAAACTCCCTTTAAGTTGTGCCAAATGTTCCGTTAATCTTTTTTAGCCAAAGGATCCAGTCCAGAATCATGGGTAGTTCTCAGGAGTCTTCTTTAGTCTGGAATAGTTCCTCAGACTTTCCTTGACTCTTTTGAAGATTACAAGTCAGTTATTTTGTTACATGCCCCTCAATTTGGTTTGCCTAATGTTTCCTCATGATTAGATTCAGGTTCTGCATCTTTGGCAGGGAAATCAAAGAAGTGATGCTAGGTTCTTCTCATTGCATCTTATCAGGTGGTGCACGATTTGAATTTATCCTATTACTGATGATGTTCACTTTGATCACTTGATTAAAGTCATGTCTGCCAGTTTTCTTTAAAGTTTTTCTTTTCCCCTATGTAATTAATAAGTAAATTTGCTATTCCTCATGAAACTTTCCATTTATTCATTTATTAATTTATATCAGAATGGATTCATGGCTTCTTTATTCAATTGGTTATAATCCATTACTATCATTATTTATTTATGTGTTTAAATTGTCCCAGATTTGGCCCATGGGAACTCCTTCAGGCTAGCTTCCATGTCCTTTTGACATGTTCCTATCATTCTTTGAACCTTTCCTTGCTTTCTGGCATAAAGCAGATATTCCAGGCTCATCTTGTACTTTCCCTGCTAGCCATGAAATCAGTGGTTCCTTTTAGTGAAAAATTATGTTTATAAGCCACATTCTGGAAACTAGGTGTGCTCATTTGCTATTGGAGTATCACTGTTCCCAGGCCTTCTCAGTGGTCAGAGCTAGGAAATATGTGTATGTATATACATACATAACATACATTCTCACACGTTTATGTCTTGATTTTTTTTCTGACTCTCTCTCTCTATAAATTGAAAATCACATGTTCATGCCAATATCTCTAATTCCAGTCCAGCATCACAGGGTTCATTCTTGTTTCTCCTTTTCCATATGTGTAAATCCATTGTTCAACAGTAAAAACCTGGCTTTCTGGTTACTTATTTCATCAATCCACATAGGTAGCCCATAGCTTATCCTTACTGTTGTTCCTGCCCCTGCACAGAATCCCTTCTCACCTCTGAGGCTTCTTGCTGGGCTTTCCCCCATATGGATATCCTCCTCATCCTTCTAAGGCTCCCATGTCCCATTCTGGGGGTTGCAGTTCCTGCCATCGCCCACCCCCGGCCACCACTACCACTTTTGTTAGGTTCGACGCCTACCTTGTTCTGCCTTACCTACCAGCTTTAGTGCCCAGGAACGGAATGGAAGAGAAGAGAAAGGGAAAAAAAGGGGAAGAAGGGAAAGGGGAGGAAAGACCTGTAGAGGAATGTTAAATATATAAATTGAGAAGCCCCATGACATAAAGGTTGAGCCAGAGCCAGAAGGCTGCGCTCCAACAGGCTCCACCAATTGTTTTCTGTGTGACCTTGAGCAGCAAGACATTACCCTTTATCAGCTATAAGATGTTCATTTTTAATTAAACATTGTATTTTGAGATAATTGTTTATTCACGTGCAATTTTAAGAAAAAATGCAGAGGAATGCCATGTACTTTTTACTCAATTTCCTTGCAAAACAATAACACAATATCACAACCAGGATATTAACATTGATATAGTTAAAATAGCGACTATTTCCATCAACATAAGGATCCCTCATGTTGCCCTTTTATTGTCACACCCACTTCCCTTCCATCCTCACCCCCTTTTTTTACTCTTGGCAACCACTTATCTATTCTCCATCTATATAATTTTGGCAGTTCAAAAATGTTATGTAAGTGGAATCATACAATATTTGGGATTGGCTTTTTTCATTCAGCATAATTCTCTGGAGAGCCACCTGGGTTGTTGCATGTATCAATAGTTCATTCCTTTTTATTTTATTCAATGGAATAAATTCCATGGTATGAATGCACCAGTTTGTTTAACCATTCACACATTGAAGGACATCTGGGTTGTTTCCAGTTTTGTGTATTACAATTTATGCCCTTGTAAATATTCATGTACAGGTTTTTCTGTGAAATTAAATCTCTATTTCTCTGGGCTAAATGTCTAGGAGAGTACTACAATATGGTAGTACTAGTTTACTTTTTAAAGAAATTGCCAAATTTTTTCCATGATGTCTTTACCATTTTAAATCCCCACCAGCAATGTGAGTGATTCAATTTCTCTGTATCCTCACCAGCATTTGGTATTGTCATTTTTTTTCCCCCCGAAAAAGCCCTGTATTTCAACTGCACATTCCCTCCCTGCCCCAAAAGTGTCCAGCAGCCACTGGCTCCACCTCACTGTTATAATTTCTTCCATTGATAGAATCACCATATGTGTACAACAGAATACCATTAAGTCCATTCTAGTCCATAGTTCTTCCCCCAATCCTGAGGGGACTGGCATGGTGATGTCCACTCCACCTCCAAGTGAGAGAGAGCTTATATCCCATGGATATGGTGGGTGGGATGATCCTGCCTGCAGATGCAGGCCCTCTCCATTCCCTGAGATGGCCGTTGCCCTTCATTGTCTCCTCGCCAGGTGACTTGGATGAGTCCATTGAGCTGTAAGGTAGGAGTTGCAGCTCCACCAAGATTCCACTCACACCCAGCACATAGGTAGGCCAGAGGCTCCAGTCTCTGGATATATACTAAAAATTCCAGCATCACATATAGGTTTAAATAGAAGGGCTTGATGAACCATGTGCAGGGAGGACTTATTTGAATCCAATTCTGTCACTCTCAGGAGCGCAGATTCCAAAATAGAGCCCACTGATAAGGCGTCAGTCTCTGGGGCTTGTCATTATTTTTTTTTAGACATTCTAATTGGTACATAGTGGCATTTCACAGTGGTATTAATTTGCATTTCCTTAATGCTTAATTATATTGAACATCTTTTCATGTGCTTATCTGCTGTCTGTATATCTTCTTTAGTGAAATATCTCTTCATATCTTTTGCCCATGTTCTAATTGGATTGTTTGTCTTTTTATTGGTGAGTTTTGAGAGTGTTTACCAATTCTTTTTATGGATTATGCTTTTGGAGTCAAGTTTAAGAACTCTTTGCCTAGCCATAGATTTTGAAGATTTTATCCTCTGTTTCTTTCTAAAAATTTTATAGATTTATATTTTACATTTAAGTCTGAGGTCCATTTTGAGTCAATTTTTATATAAGGCATGAGGTTGAGTTTGAGATTCAATTTTTTTGTTTATGAATTCCCAATTGCTCCAACACCATTTGTTGAAAAAGCTAGCCTTCCTCTATGGAATTGCTTTTTCAACTTTGTAAAAAATCAGTTGGGCAGGAAAGAGGATATGGCTCAAGCAATTGAGCTCCTGCTTACCACATGGGAGGTAAGTTCCCCGTGTCTCCTGGAAAAGACAAGCAAGACAGCAAGCTGGTGCAACAGGCTGGAACAGCAAGCTGATGCAACAAGATAAGGCAATAAAGAGACATAAAGAGGGAAGACAATGACAGCCACAACAAACCAGGGAGCTGAGGTGGCTCAAGTGATTGAACGCATCTCTCCCACATAGGTGGGCCCAGGTTTGGTTCCTGGTGCCTCCTAAAGAGAAGACAGAGAGCACACAGCAAATGGACACAGAGAGTAGACAGTGAGCACAAAACAACGGGGGGTGGGGTGGGGAATAAATTAAAATAAATCAGTTGGGCATATTTTTGAGCATCTACTGCTACCTTCTCTATTCTGTTACATTTCTATCCCTCTGCCAATACCACAGTCTTTATTACTGTAGCAATATAATAAATTTTGAAATTGTATAGACTGATTCCTCCCACTTTATTCCTCTTTTTCAAAATTGTGTTAGTTATTCTAGTTTCTTTTCCTTTCCATATAAAATTTCTGAATGTTCTAGACTTGTATCTGCAAAAAAATCTTGGCAGGAGTTTGATAGAAATTGCCTTAATTCTGCATAACTTTGGGGAAAATTGGTATCTTTACTATGTATGAGTCTTCCAATCCATGAACACAAAGGTTATCTGTGCCTAGGCTTGCTATCCAGTTAAAACTAGTTTCATAAAATGATTTGGGTAGTGGTCTCTCCTCTTCTATTTTCTTGAAGAGATTGTATAGAATTGGTGTTGATTCTTCTTTAAACAATTGGTAGAATTCTCCAGTGAAATCATCTGGGCTTGGAGCTTTCTTTTTTGGCAGTTTTAAATTTATGAATGGCATTCCTTTAATAACTTTAGAACTATTAAAATTATCTATTTTATATTGGGTGAGTTGTTGTAGTTTGTATTTATTGATGAAGTGGTCCACTTCATCCATGGGTGTCAAATTTAGGAGTGTAGAGTTATTCGTAGTATTTTGTTATTATCCTTTTGATATCCACAGGGTCTTAGTAACATCTTATTTTATTTTTTATAGTGGTAATTTGTGTCATCTCTCTCTTTGTCAGTCTTGCTAGAGGTTGTCAATGTTACTGATTTTTTAAAATCAGTTATTTGTTTCATTGATTTTTCACATTGTTTTTCTCTTTTCAATTTCATTGATTTCTGCTTTAATCTTTATTATTTCCTCCTTCTTCTTGCCTTAGGTGTATTTATTTTATCAATTATACTGATACATATTAATAAATCATAAATCCACCCAAAATGTATAACCAATGGTATTCAGTGTAATCACATATTTGTGCATTCATCACTTCAATCACTCTTAGAGCACTTTCATTATTCCAATAATAATAAAAAAAAAAAAATAAACAAAACTCATCACCTCTCAATCTCTCTATGCTTCCCCTGCTGTACATAGCTGCTATTCTTTTTCCTTCTCTCTAGTGTATTTGTACTTATATTTTATAAAAACAGTCTTAAATATGCAATATCACCCATATTCCTGTTGTACATGAGGTTTTATTATCTTATACAGTCCCATGTTATGTTTTTAGCTTTCCTTCTAGTAATATACATGACCTTAGACTTTCCTTATCAACCACTGTTACACACATATAATAGCTCTGCTAGTTACAAACACCATGATATGCTTTCACCATTTCTATTCATTTCCAAAGATTCACAAAAAACCTTTTTACTAATTCTGCACATATTAACCCTCAGCTTTCCATTCTCTACCCTCATTCTGTTTTCTGGTGACCTATATTCTAATTATTAACTCCATGAGTTTACACAATATATTTAGTTAAAAATAGTCAAATCATACAGTATTCATCCTTTTGTGTCTGGCTTGCTTCACTCAACATAATGTCCTCCAGGTTCATCTATGTTGTCATATGCTTCATGACTTCATTTTTTATTACTGCTGCATAATATTCTATCATGTGTATACACCACAATTTGTTTATCCATTTATTGGTTAATGGATACCTGGGTTGTTTCCAACTTTGGGCAATCATGAATAATGCCACTATGAACATCGGTGTGCAGATGTCCGTGTCTCTGCTCTCATTTCTTCTGGGTATATGCTTTAGGTGTATTTTACTCTTTTTTTTCTAGGTTCTTGATGTGGGTGCTTAGATTATTGATTGGAGACTTTTTCTCTTTTCTAATGTATACATTTGTGCAATAAACTTCCCTCTCACACGGCTTCCATAAATTTTGATATGTTGTGTTTTCATTTTCTTTCATTTCAATGTATTTTTTTTTATTTCCCTTGAAAGCTCCTCTTTGACCTATGGATTATTTGCAAGTATGTTGTTTAGTTTCCAAATATTTGGAGGTTTTCCTGTTATTGTTCTGTTATTGATTTCTGATTTGATTCCATTATGGTTGGAGAACACACTTTTTGATTTCAATGCTTTTAAATTTCTAGAGGCTTGTTTTATGGCCCAGAATATGGTATGATGGTATATGATCCATGGATTCTTGAAAAGAATGTGTATTCTGCTGTTATTGGCTGAAGTGTTCTATACATAGTTATTAGATCCTGTTGGCTGATGATGTTGTTGACTTTTATATCCTTGCTGATTTTCTATCTAGTTGTTCTATCAAGTGTTGAGGGAGAGGTATTAAAGTCTCCAATTGTAATTGTGGATTTGTCTATTTTTCCTTTCTGTTCTATCAGATTTTGCTTCACATGGTTTGCAGCTCTGTTGTTTTGTGCATACACATTTAGGATTTCTCTATCTTCTTGGTGGATTGACCCTTTTATCATTATATAACATCCCTTTCTACCTCTGGTAACCTTCTTTGTGCTAAAATCTACTTCTCTGATACTAATAGAGCCACTCCTGCTTTCCTCTGAACAATGTTTTTGTGACTTTTTTTCTCTCCTTTTACTTATTTTGCTATCTATATCTTTATATTTGATATAAGTTTCTTGTGGGCAATATATAGTTGGGTCATGCTTTTTAATCCACTCTATCTACCTTTATCTTTTAGACCATTTACATTTAATGTGATTATGGATATGTTAGGGGTTAGACCTGCCATTTTAATTTGTTTTCTGTCTGTTCTCTCTCTTTTTTGTTTCTCCATTTTCTTTTTCTTGCCTTCCTGTGGGTAGTTCAAAAAAATTTTTTTTAAGAATTCCATTTTTATATATCTAAAATATATTAGATCTTTGGACAGCATTTTTAGTGGTTGCTCTAGGTACTACATATATGTACATAACGTATTACAATCTATGGGTCATTTTTTGTTTGTTTGTTTGTTTTTTTAGGAGGTACCAGGGATTGAACCTGGGACCTCATACATGGGAAGCAGGTGATCAACCACTGAGCTGTAACTGTTCCCTTACTGGTGTCATTTTACCAGACTGAGTGAAGTATAAAAATCTTACCTCTCCTTGTGTCCCTTTACCCACCCCTGATTATAATATAGAGACAGACTGAAATACTTCCATATATATAATTGTCCTCCCCTGTTTATAATATATGTAATTATCTGAAATATTTCTTCTACATACACTTAGAACCACATCAGACAGTGTTATATTTTTGCTTCAACTGTCAAACAAAATTTAGAAAACTTAAGAAGAGAAGAAAACCTATTACATTTACTCATATTTTTTGCTTACTGAACTATTTCTTCCTTTCTGATGTTCCAGGGCTCCTTCTTTTATGTTTGCCTTTCTGTTTAGAGAAAAAATCCTTTAGCTATTCTTTTTGGGTAAGTTGGCTGTGTTCGCAGGGTTTTTTGCAGTGCTTAGCAAGAATAGGGAAAAGTACATCTACTCCATGTTCCTGGAAGTGGAAGTCTTAAAATAGATATTTTAACCTCTCTAAAGTTGGGAGAGGTCTTTCAATTGCTATTAGTCAGGCTGCAGCCATAACCTGGTTGTTTTTGTCTCCAAATGTGCATCTTTGATCATAGCTATTAATATTGTGTCATTTTGATTGAGTTGTGTAATTGACTGAGCAAAGCCTTAGCATTTAAGGAAAAGGAATTCACAGACATGGGAGGTTTCTCTCAAAGGAACTTGAAGGGAGAAGATTTCTCTTGGGCCAGAAAAATATTCCCACAGTGCAAAGAGAAAAAGAGAAAGAAGTAGAAAAAGCTAAATGTCATCTAGAATAGTCCTTCACGAACCCCCCATAACCCATCAAGTATATTAGGTCTTGATGCATTTCGTGGACTTATATATTAACAGTTAGAGATAAGCTTACTAAAAAATGTGATGATGTGATTATTATTTCTGGTATCATGACTGGACAACAGCAGCCCTTGACATATCAGTCAACAAATCATTTAAAGGCCATTTGAGGAATAAGCATGAGCCCTCGAAGTTGTCAAAAACCTTCCATTGATACTTTCTGGTAAGATCAATAAAGTGTCAGTATCAAAATTTGCAGAACGGGTGTCAGTATCTTGGAAGAAAATAGAGACAATAATGGAGCTCTCTCTTAAATAATGCTACATCACCAATGCTGTGGATAGCAAAGGACAACTCTGTGGAAAATCATGAGTATCAATGACTCTGCTTTGAAAGTGATTCAAAAAGTTCAGATATTTACTGTGACGAAGTTTTAGGAACACCTTAGTTTATATTCAGGAAAAATATTTTCCTTTATTTATACATACATAAGAGTGCTACATGATGAAAATTATGCTTAAATAAGTCTAAAACAGGAAATAGACTGAGGAAATAGCAACAGTGAAGATGATTGAGAAAAAGCCTTGCAAGGCATAAAATAAGAGAACAAATGCTGAAAAGATAGGAGTTGTAGTCCAGAAGGAAAGCAGTAGAATTTCATAAATCAGAGATGGGTGGTTCTGAATGATAACAAACTTCAGGATGTGGTCCTGGAAGAGGTTTGGGAAGACTAGTAAAGACCAAGATCACTGGCCTACAAGAGATCAAGACGTTGTGAGATAATGTTTCATGGGTCCTTGTATAGGCACTAGAGTAAGCTAAGCTGATGGCAAGAATTGGGATGGAGAGGAAGATAGTAATCACAAATTCCAAGTGCTCTAGGAAAGCAGAAGAGTCACATGGAGGTTGGAAGATGGTGAGATATGGCAACATAAAATTGTTATAAATTTACTTATGATTCCTCAGATTCTTAGAAGAAAGTTTTTAAAATGTGATAGACCAAATGCACAGCATTTCTATAGTGTTTTGAAGCTGTACCCCAGAAAAACATATTCTTAAATCTAATCCATTCTGTGGGTTTGAACCCATTTTAAGTAGGACCTTTAGATGAGGCTACTTCAGTTAAAGTGTAGCCTAGCCCAATCAACATGGGTCTTAATCCTACTACTGGAATCCTTTATAACCAGAAGAAATCCAAACACACAGAGAGAAAGACACAGGAAGCAAGAAGCTGAACAGGAACCCAGAAGAGAAGGGAGAGACCAGGAGACACTGCTATGTGCCTTGTCATGTGACAAGCTAAGGACAAAAGATCGCCAGCAGCTTGTTCCAGGATGCCAGTCTTTGGGAAGAAAGAATAGCCTTGATGACACCTTGATTTGAACTTTTTCCCAGCTTCAAATAGTGAGTGAATACATTCCTATCGTTGAACCCAACCCATTTCATGTCATTTGCTTGAGTAGCCTAGGAAATTAAAACACTTTCTAATAGTCATTTATTTTGATACCTGGGAATTGAATCATGTCCCCCACAAAAGACAGGTTCAGGTCCAAACTCCTGTTCCTATGGGTCTGAACCCATTTGTAAATAGGGCTTTTGAAGATGTTATTAGTTAGGGAGTGGATGAACTGAATGAGGGTGGGCCTTACTCCAACAGGGCTGAAGGCCTTTTAGGCAAAGGAGATTGGACACAGAAAGAGAAACAAAGGGAAAAGCAAGGTGACAGAAGAGTTAAGGACCAAGGATTGGTAGCCAGCCTCAGAATGCCACGGTCTTTGGGGAGGAAGCACCGCCTTGCTGCCACCTCGATTTTAGACCTCTCCTAGCCTCAATAAATTCCTATTGTTTAAGACAACTTATTGTATGATATTTGTTTTAGCGACCAAATGAGATCCTTGCAAATGAAATCTTAATAGCGAATCATGGATGAAGCTGGAAAGACTTATCCAAGTATCTCGGTTTGAATGTGTCAAAACTCCACGTAATTAATGTCTTGGATTTTTTCCTGTGTAAATGTAGATTCAACAAATAGCCCAGTAGCTCAATGAAAGTTATGACCATTTTAAACGCCGAGATGAATGAAGATATATTTGTATACTGAATAATAATGCCAGATAGTGGCTTATTGACTTGATGGTTGACATTTAAAAATATAGGGAAGAAGATAAATATATCACTTGAAACTCTAAGACCATTCTATACTTATACTTCTACGCAATCTCTCATTCCTTTGCCTCTACGCAAAATTAAACAATAATGGGCTTGTAGAGAGGTAACAAGTTAGATGGATATGTCATAAACTAAATTAACTCCAAACAGCAAAGCCAAAGAAGTAAATTCAACTTCGGAAATGATGTCTTGGCTCAGACGCCAATAAACAGAGAAATGGTGATGGGTAAATCCTTGGCTTGTTATAGGCCAAAGTAGAGATACAGCCCTGATAGTTCTAGGAAGCAAACAAAAAAATATGCTTGTGTGAGGTATTCCTAATAAATAAATAGTGATGGCATGGTCATGATAATAGGGACAAGCTAAATTATAGCATGAGGACCTAAGCAAAAGTTTAAAAATACCTTTATTTATAAGAATGATCATAACCACTCAAAGCTTACTAAGGGCAGGAGAGCTTGAGAGCTGTTGAACCTAAATCCTCTTTTTCATGGGGAAGTGCTGGCTCTGGGACAGGCTAGAAGGCATAACCATTGTATGTCCTTAGCATAAGGTACAGACAGTCAAATGAGAGATTTGGCCATTCCAGAAAGATGCATTAAAAATTAAATTTGAAAATGACACATTATTCAGTAAATGAATATTGAAGAAGACCCATAATGGTCTTCTTCATAATAACGGTCTTAAAAGTGTAATAGAAGCCGTCTTAGGGTGGGGAGATTATTTTTCCCCACAAGAGTCATAAAGCATCCACTAAAAACATCATTGTTGGCCACACAGAAATGAAAAGACTCCCATTATTACTAGTTTGAAAGAGAAAAGAAGACAAAACATATGACTCTCAAGTTTTAAAAATAATACTGAATTCACTAATACAAGGAATAAAGTTAATTTTTTAAAAACTTGCTGTATTAGGATCCATTAAGGGAAAAAGAGAGAGGTGAGAAGAGAAAGAAAGAAGAGAAAAGAATGTGGCAGATTCAGTGATGGCTTTTCCTCCAGGACTCTGCTCCCCTACTCAGAGCCACATGAATACTTTTGGGGTCTTCCTGATCCACTCACCCCACAAACAGCCCCAATCCCTTCCCCTGTCACCCATCATCACACTTGTGTTAGTAAAAAAGAAAACAGTTATTCCAAACCTTCTTCAGGAGCCTTTAACATCCAGTTACTAGTTCCCTCACCACGAGCCTTTCCTAAATACTGATTTTTTACTTCCCTGAGAAGTTCAAAGCTTTAAACAGGCTCCCATTTAACCCTCTCTACTCAGCATGTTTTCAACTTTTCACCATGCCTTTCTTTCTTCCCTCCTATCTCAGGAAGATTGGTGCCCTTTCTCATTTTCAAGCTTAATCCCTCCTCCATTGTCCTGGAAAGTTCCTCTGTAGCTTTATCCTTTCAACCAGCACCTTTCTCTCTGAAAATTCAGGTTATATAAGGGAAGCAATAATAATGTATAACATTGGCATGGTATTTTTAGTATATAAAACACTTTTTTGTACATAATTTCATTTGAACCCTCACAACCAGCCTGTGAAATAGATAGTATTGTTTTCCCACTTTCATTTCTCTGAGAGGAAAGGTGATTTTCCAACCTTTACACTGTAATGAGTGGCAAAGTGAGGACTCAAATTCAAGCCTTCCGGTTTTAGGGCCAGCTCTCCAGCCAAGCTCCCTCTTCCTTGGAATCACTACAGCAGAGCTTCCCACTGGAGGGTACACACAGACTTTCCCAGCTGGTTTGGAGGCATGCTGCACCCTCACAGAGGCCCTGCAGGGGGCGTCAGGCTGGTCTTTTCCTGCCAAGGGCAGTCTCACCGATTGGCTCCAGATGTCTTACAAATATGAGCATTTCCACATGTGCCATAACTTGAACTAGGTTGGGAAGTACCAGCATGACCAATAGCCATGGTTTGCCCAGAACTGTCCTGGTTTTAGCACTGAAAGTTTAGTGTCCCAGGAAATCTCTCATCCCGGATCAGGCAGGACTGTTGGTTACCCTAGCAAGTGTTAACCGGAAGCTCTGTCTGTATCCCTCTGAAGAGGCTTCTCATACCCTGCCTTTTATAACTGTGCTTCAGATTCACACAGTACACATTTACTGAGACCCTACTAAAGTCAAGGGAACTATGCCAGGCACCAGCATACTACGATGAACAATCTATGTCCCTGCTGTCAAGGTGCTTGCAGTCAAGCAAGGAAGACAATATATACTCAAATGAGTATAACACAAAGTGAAATGTGATTTCAAAAAAGAGAAAGAAAGAAAACCTAAGTATTTTAATAACCAAAGGAGGAGAAAGCTTCAGGAAGCAGAGGGTGACCAAAAGAATAAAATGCAAAGGGAAATTTCAGAAGGATGAAGACCAAGAAGAACCCAGTGGATTTGATGCCTAGAAATAATGAGGGAGCAATACAACTAAAACAGCAAAGGGCAGAAATTAGCACATAGTGAGAGATGGCAGCTAGAGTCAGCCTATGAAACGTTAAGTCAGAAGACTTCCACTTTCAATCATGAATGAGTAATTGGTACCATACTAGCCTCCCACCATAAACAATTAGAAAACTGGACAAAGTATCTGAATCAACATCAGACATTAGGCAGTTGAATAACCATCATCCCTGAAAGAAGGCAAATAAAAGAAGTGAGCCCAATAAGAGCTCCAGCTTTCTGCCTGGAGGCATTTCCTGACCCCAGCTTAGGGAGAGGAACCCAAGCGTATTAGTCAGGGTGCTCCAGAGAAACAGAACCAACAAGACACATATATGTGATTTATTATAAGGAATTGGCTCATGTGGCTATGGAGGTTGGCAAGTCTGAACTTTCTAGGGCAGGCTGCAGTTGGAAACTCCAATTAAGGTGATGTTGAAGTCCTTAGTCTAAATCTCTCAGGGGAAGCTCGCTGGCTAGAAATTCCAGTAAGATCCAATGATGAAATTGAGGCAGAAATTCCTCTTCTGGCCTTGAAACTCTCAGTTCTGGCTTAAGACCTCTAACTGATTAGATGACGAGACCCTCCACATTGCTGAGGGCAATCTCATTGTTGATTGTAGATGCAATGGGCTGATTATAGCTGCAAATCCCATCGACAAAATACCCTCACAGCAACAAGCAAGCCAGTGCTTGATCAAGCAGCTGGACACCATAACCTAGCCAAGCTGACATGTGAAATTAATCATCACTCCAAGTAAAGCACAGTGCTTATCCTGATTTGAGGAAATGAAGATCAGAGTTCAGGAAGGCGGCCTTTTTACTGTTCTTCCTTACTCTGCTTTTCTCCAAAGCACAAATCACCACCTGACAACTATAAATTTTTGTTGTTGTTGCTGTTATTCTTGGTCACCTTGTGTCCCCCTCCCTAGAATATAATATTCATGAGGCTAGGCAGAGATGCTATTTATTTTATTCACTAATGTTTCCCTAAAACAGTTTAAGTAGCAGGTGCTCAATAAATATTTTTGAATGATTGAAACAAAAAGGGAGTGGGTAACAAGGAAATAATTTAGAAAGTATAGACAACTCCCTCAAGACATTGATAGGTGAGGGGAAAGGAGAGATAAGTTCAAATCACAAAAATATGGTACAGGTTAGTAAAGCATAGAGAAAGAGCATATACAGTACATAAACATGTTAGAGATAGCCAGTTTGTGTAAGGGTGTCATGCTGATGGCCCATAACCTCTAAAGATCCCTCTAAAGACTGGAGTTTGAGATGTTCAGTAGGGGTGAAATTGTGGGGGAGTTGGAAAGATAGACTATTATGACTAGAGAGAAATTTCACAACCCAAGATTGTTTGGGTTGTCTGTCACTGTGTGACAAACCACCCCACACTTAGTAGTTTAACACCACAAAAATTTACCATTTCTCAAATTTTTGAAATCTGAGTTGGAGAATGTGCAAAATGATTTTTTCACTTGTATGTCTGGAGCCTCATCTGGGATTGCTGGAACCTCATGCGGGATGACTGTAACAGCTGGGAGCTGGTCAGGCCTCTCTCTTTCTCTCTCTCTCTCTCTCTCTCTCTCTCTGGCCTCACATGGTTGGCTTGGGATTCCTCACAGCATGGTGGCCTCAAGGTAAGCAAACTCCTTATACGATATCAGATCTCCCAAAGGAAGGAAGCAGAAACTGCCAGTTCTCTTAAATCCTGGGCTTGGCAATCTCAGATACCACTACTGCATATTGTACTGGTCAAAGCAAGTCACAAGGCTGGCTCAGATTCCAAGGGAGAGGAAAAAATTCTCCTCCTTGATGTGTGGAGTAGCATGACTGTAAAAGGAGGAGAAAATTTTAGGAACCATTTCTGGAAGTTATCTACCTCAAAAGCTTAGAAAAGAGCAATTCTAAATGACAAAGAGGTTAAGGGGAGGTGATGCCAGTGGCCCAGTAGAATAGAATGTGGATTAATGTTCCTAGAGTCTAACAGGACAGGAAACCAAAGAGTTGTATCATATACATGAGTACCAGAATATCAATGGATGTTGGCAGATGCTGAAGTCATTGAGCAAGATGGATGTGCGCTATGCAAGATGAGAGATGATGGTGCAAAGATGGAGAGAGGCTGCCAAAGAGGGGTTGTGGACTTCAGAAGATAGGTAGTAGAACTATTGTCTGGAATTAGCTGAGTCCAGGAAGGGGACCCTATTCTTCTCAGCCCATGAGTAAGAAAATTGGCTTCTGTTGGATAATGTTGGTAAAAGAACAGAAATCCAGGTTTCAGTTAAGTTGATGAAAGAGGGGATCAAATTAAAAAGATAAAAGAGATAGTGGGATACCACATGGGAAAGGGCAGGTGGTAGACAGATGCAACTGGGAAAAATGTAGTGCTGAAATCCTGCTAATGGATATGGGAATGCAGATTTGCTGAGAGAACTGTGTCTAGTGCAGTATCAGAGGGCTATCAGGACGGAGAAAGCTGAACTGTAGCAAATAGGATAGAATGTCATTCATTCATTGGTAGGGGGAGGAGAAGGTGGATGTTAGCTGAATTCTCCAGATAGGTTATCAAGATTTCAGAGTCTTCTGCTTCTGAATTTGGAACCATCACTTCATATCCTTAGCTTCCCTTTGGTTGATGTTGAGGGTAGGGATAAAGGGTAGGGGACAGGTAGGAAAGTAAAGACAAGGAAGGTTTGTCTCAGAGAAGACTTATTGAGCTTAATAACAGAAGTTCATGTCATGATCTCAGGCTATAAAATCCATGTCTAAAATTTTAAGCACCATTTTTTTTTCCTAAGGAGAAGGAAATCAGTATTTAGAGTATAGATCTGGACAATTAATTAAAGATGCATGCTTTCTCTGTGTTTTAAGTGAAGGAAGGAGGCATAAGAAGTAAGACATGTGGCATTTTAGTTGGCCAAAAGGAAGCAGAACTAATGTAGCATCATATCAAGGGCATTTTGTTGTTGTTGTTACACACTTGAGCCAAAGGATTTCCAAGCATTTTACACACATGTTGCTCTCTTACTGTGCAAGGTAGGTCAACAGGAAGCAAAACTCCCAATCCTGCATCCTTTGCTCTTAAAAAGGAACACACTTACTGCATTTTTATTTTTGTTGTTTTACAATGATGCTTTAAGTTTGGAACAGAAAGCACAATTTTTTATTAGGAAAAAAAGAAGATGACAATGACATAGGGTGGTGGTAGCTTGAATTGAATGAAAAATTTTTTCATTTATTTTGTTTTGCATTTTCCTGTTTCCTCTACAGAAGCAAAATACTTCAATTATGGCTCAACGGAACTTGTTTCTCAATGGGAAAAACCCATTCATAGTGCTGAAGAAAAGGACATAAGAACATTTGTCTGTTTGATCTGGTCTAAGTGGCATTCTGCCTTAGAGCAGGTGGAGAGGTGAGCAGACCTCTCAACTCTGCACAGTCTATGATTCAATGCACTTTCCATAAACTTCAGTGATACAAACATTCTCTCTCCTCTGACCCCAACACCTTCTGGCAAGCCTGGAAGGCGGCGAGATTGCTCTGGTGAGTGGGCTGTGACTTATAGGGAGGCTCAGGGAGCATTCGGAATCCCCTCAGGATTACATCAAATAAAAGACATCTACCAAGCTCTCTTGCCTAACACTTACGTGCAGATAGAAAATCATCTAGCATTTACCCAGTTTCTCTGGGCTCAGAAGTGACGGGCTTAAGATAATCCAGTCAGAAAGTGAAGGTAGAAAACCCACCACCTCCTCCTATATAGCAGCTTCCCCAGGGCACGGGTTCCTCCCCTTTCATGAAGAAAGATAATTCACTCCCCACCCACACCCATTGCTCAGGCCAAAGCTGGACTAATTGAGTTAATATCCTGCGTCTTTCCTTTTCTTAAATGTTTCAACAAAATGAACCATCCCCACCCCTTCATTCCTTAGATCATGAAAATTGCTTACTTAACAGGATACAAGAATTGTGAGAAGAGAATCTCTAATTTTCCTCCACGTTTGCTAATGATCTTTTTGCATTGTCCCTAGGGAACCCAATACTTAGCATACTTCTCCTGCAACCTCTTCATTCAAAGTCCAGGCCTTTTATGCCAAACCAATCCATTACACTTTCTTTCTGGAGCCAAGAGTAGTGGACAATGTTTTTTGGCCACTCAGCATCCATACACCCTGCTTTCCTGTAACTGCTGCTAAAGGAGCCCATTCCACTCATTGTTGGTCCCTGTGGCTCAGGGGCATCCCACTGCCCTCTCCCATGCCAGGATTCATTCTATGAGATGACCCAGGCCAAAAATGTTCAGTGTAGTATCATATTCGTCCTAGGCACTTGCCTGGGTCAAAGGTAAATGAATAGCCAAACCAGAGCCAGGGAGACACAGTGAGACTTAGCAGATGCTTTGGGGATAGAGACCTTCTTTCTTTCCTGGCTCGATTTGAGTAAGTAGAGGTTAGAGCTGTGTCTCCATATTACTACAACATAGAGGCTGGGCTGAACGCCACCCCAGCAGAAAGAGGAGCTGAGAAAGAGAGAAAAACCAAGCCCTACAATACTGTTAGACCATTGAATCCTAGAAGGCCTTTAAACAAGCCTATCCTTGAATTTCTCAAAGTGGGAGCCAATAAGTCTATTTTCCTTGAGAGAATTTTGCAATCAAAAGAGTCATACCTGCTACACCAAGCATCATCCTAGAGACCTGTTTCTAGATGCCTGCTATGTTTATAAGCTCTCTCCTGTGCATGCCGAAATGATTCTCCTACTCCCCAACAAATTTCCCGGGGGTAACAGGGAAGGGCTCCTTATTCTGTTGAAGCCATCCTCATTAATTCTGGGCAATCTAGTGTTGAAGCATACACTCTCTTTATGCTTCTACAGAATCTTCTGCATCTTTCTTTTCTTGTTATTCATTTACTCTTTTTATTCAGCAAAAATTTATTGAATGCTTAGTATGTGCACTGAGAAGCCATAGGGCCTGCAAAGCCTCAGCCTCAGCAAATATGCACAATTGCAGAACAAGGTGGAGTGCACTAAGATAGGAAAATGTAAAAAGTGATGGAGAACAGAGGGGGCCTGGCTGTAGAGCTGGGGGCTTCCAATATGTCTCAGACCTTCCAGAAGTTTGGGTATTTCAGCAGGAAGTATTTTCTATCTTCCTTCATATTCACTTTTCATTCTTTTATGTACTAGAAGATGATGGTTTTGGAATATAGAAGCAACATTCCAGGTGCAAACATTCCAGGTGTCAGCATTGAACAAACATTTCTGAGCACCAGCTGTGTGCCTGACACTATCCTGCACCCTGGGGATGCAATATCCCAAATCCTAGTTGGAGATACAGACCACAAACAGCCAAAACATAAATAAATATCTAATATAATAAAGGTGATAAGACAAAGACCCACTGACAAGATCCCATTTTTGCAGAAACATGAATTAATGAAGTTGTAAGTTCTGTGACTATCTGGGGAAAGAGCATTTCACTCAGAGGGAGTGGTAAGTGCAAAGTCCTAGACAGGACCAACCTCCCTACCAGGTGTAGGAAGCATGGGGCTGAGGGCCCCTGGCATTTTAAGGGCCCCCAAATGTGTTTTTAATTTTGTTTGTATAAATCAGAAGAAAAAATGAACTTTTATGTTAAAGAAAATGTCTTAATTTATAATAGCAGTACATTCATCTTTATACCAATGCAGTAATAAAAAATGAATTTTAATACGGAAGAACAGGCCTATGACAGTCACCATCTAGTACTGGGTCCTGGAAAAGGAAAAAGCTCAGGTTTTTTGAAGAAGTACAAGACTATGGGACCAGAGAGGAGTTAGAGAGGAGGAGGGTGGCAGGAGATGATTCGCAGAGGTAGGCCAGGACACAAGGCAGGTTGAGCCTCAGGCCCTGGCAAGAGGTTGGAAATAGGGGGACAGGTAGCTGAAGGGGAAAGAGAGGAGCAAAGAGAAATCAGAGTGCTCAAAATTGTTCACACTGCTGAAGTCCTCCATCGGAACATTGAATGTTTCTGGCCTCTTGGCGGCAAGGTGCTTATATTGACTCTTTAATTTTCCACCATTATACATGAGCAACTGCATGTGGGCTACCAACTTTCACCTGAGTCTTGAGATCAGCTTCTTTCACGTCTCATCTTGCTGTTTTCCTTCTGACCTTCCAACCTGCTCCATGGAGGGGTAGAATAACAGTTTAGAATGATGGTGGAGCACTTTGCAATATTCAAATGCCATAAAAATGTGTATTGTTGCCATTATGGTTAATAATAAGTGATAATGCTTCTGCCCATGGATGGACTTTGGCTTAGAGACAAATGACCGTTTCTGCTGGCTCACCTACCTGGTGTTCATATGCAGCACAATCAGGAATCTCTCAGCCACAACCAATATTTCAAGAAGGATTTGTCACACTGTGTTGTGAACTCATAAAGTTTATGACACTGCTTGTAGCTGCTCATTTACTAATACCAGTGATATTTAAAGCTCTTAATAGTGAAGGCCTGAGCCACTTGCTGGATCGCCCCTTTGCTGTCCTACATCCTGTTGAGACAATTGAGGTCATCTCCCATTCTCTATTGTGCAGACTCATATTTAACATGACCTCGTGGAACTGGAGCCTGAGCCGGCAAGCTGGGAACTCCCAGCATCCCCCAGATCTGTTCAAGGTCCTTTGCAAAGCTAGCCCTTTGAGCAAGGAAGCCTTTCTTTCCGCCTCCCTTCTTAGAAGGAAATAAGTCGGGATGCCTTAAAGTCTGTGAGGTCAAAAGGGCTCACGGATTTTGTCAGATCTTCTTTAGGAAGTCGCTTTATATTACATGCTCCCATATGGGCAAATATTAAATTAGAAATCATATAAAAGGGACCCCGAATTTAGGGATGAGGAGGGCTTTGCAGGAAGGAGGACAATTGGTTTTATTTATGTCTAAGGGTGGGAAAGGGCCCTGTTGGAATGCCTGGAGTCCCAAATTTTAATCTTGTAAGACTACATTTACCATTCTATCAGTAAAAGTGGTGGCAAGGTGTAGAGGGAGAAAAAGGAGTTTTGTTTTAGCATCTTTCAATGTCTTTCCATTCTGAACCTGATCTGATTTCTAACAGACGCATCCTCCAGACGGAAAAGTCCACAGATGAACCAGAAAGCCCCCCCCCCCATGGGGCCTTTTTTAACTACAGGTTGATTCTCAGTGGAAATTCAAATCCATCCATGCTGCCGTCTCAGAATTCAGAAAGAAATTAAAGCATTAGTGATAGATCGACTCTGAAGATGTCTGATCAGGGAATAGCAGGCCGGGCTGTCTCCTTTTCTCTGCATCCTTCCTTTAGGTGATCCATCATTTGCAAATAAGTGAGCCATGCTAGAGATGCCACCATCTCTCAGGGCCCCAAAGAAAATGAGACCAGCCTCAAACGATCGAGTCGTGCAATCAGGGGAAGCCTCCCAAAAGTTTATCAACAGCAGAAGTAATCTCGCACACACACACACACACACACTGCGTTATGGCCTAGGCGCAGGACACAGGGAGACTGGGAGGCCTCCAGAGAAGAGCAGCGAGGATGCAGGAGAGAAGACTGAGACGTCCCGGGGCTGGTTCCTGTCAGTGTCTGAGACTCATTGTGTGGAAGAGCAGACCTACACTACCTGGCTTCAGCAGGCAAAGAGCAGGGGGTAAATGCCAGGTTTTGAATGCCTCTAAAAAAGGATGATCTTACAATGAGCCCTCTCCAACAAGTATTGGACCCTGGAGGAGGTGAGTTTCCCAGAACTAGGGATGATCAAGTCAGGGGTTAGACTCCATTAGTCCCAACCCACTTCAAAGTTGAGAAACTATGAATATGTGACATACAATGACAGTTGAGGTCCTTTCATTTTTATTTTTATATTTTTGGACTGATGTACATAAGAACAATTTCTGAATTACAATGATCTATTGGGAGTTATGTATATATTAAGGGGAGACTTGACCTACAGATGTGTTTGATTTAGTATATTTGTTCTCAAACTTGGAGATTTCCCAATAAAATGCAGATTTCCTGCTTCTTTTGAAAGATGGACAGACACGGTAACAAGGGGTCCACAGTCCGTGCAGCGGAGAAACAGGAGGTGCCCTCACTGCTCTGTTCAACAATGTCCAACCCCTTCCCACCCCAGTCCTGCTGTCCATTTAGACAAGCTACCAATTATACACTAATTGTGAATTTAAGTGATTTATGTATATACAGAGCTTTCAATAAGAGACAAGCATTTTGACCAAAGCATCTGAAATAGGAGAGAGTTATCACATTTATCATTTTTTCAAATGTTCACATGCTCAATTGTTTTGCTTATTTTTTAAACAAAAGTAACTGGATAAAGACTAAGGTGTCACCCTTAGAACCTTTTACAAAAATAATCATGACTTGTTGCTGTATTTGCTCCATGAGAGCAGGGACATTGCTCTTTTTACATACCATATACCCAAAGCCTGTTTTGTATAGAACAATATTATCCATTACTATGCATGTCATGTTGTTATTATTATTATAGTTGAGCATTGAGTATAAATTGTATTGAGTTGAATGCAGTCGTCCAACATAATAACTAATAGGGTAGCACAGATATTTAAAATAGCGTGTGATTAAAAGCATTCATTTAAAGCACAAAGAGACAATTAGACTTTAGTCCTTTTAAGGGTAAGATTCCAACCCAAGATTTGGTTAAACATTGTCAAAATTTGAATATGTGGGTTTTGTTGTGGGGTTTTTTTGTTTGGTTTGGTTTGGTTTGGTGTAAAATAATTTTCTGAATTCAAAGGAAATCCTAGCTTATAAAATAAACTTTTTGATGTTTTTTTGCTACTTTCTTTTTTTAAAATTGTGTTTGCCTGTTTGTTTGCTTTGGACAGTGAGAGAAGTGTTAAAAGGGAAGGGGTACTATTCATTCAGAACTATATCCCTTAGGACTATAATGCACACTTGAAAGCAGTCCAGTGTGAGTTATGATTTATGTTAGACGAATGCCAAATAATTCTGGATCATTTATTTTGTTCTGAGGAGGGTGGAATAGGTTGGATTAAAAACAAGTCAAATCATGAAAACTTCAATAAATGTTTTCTAACTGAACTTTTAGGCATTGGGGATACACGCCACAATGCCTAAAAGTCCTGCTATTTCAGGCCCTACTCAGAGATAAAGCATGGATAATCCAGAAAGAAGAGAAAACATATTCAAATACCTAATGTTTCTCAATGTTTTCCTCTAGTAGCCAAAGAAAATGAAAATTTATACTCTGGGAATCAAGGGATAGAGCCTGAAAAAGTTTCTGGGCAAAATTTCTTTGAGACCTTGCATTCTGACTTAAAATTCATGGAGGGTTTGAACCTCATGGCATAAACCAGGCCATAAAGCAGCCACGTAATAGTTACTGTGCTTAGGGCTTTATGTGCAAGATTCACTTAAATTCCATACCAATCTCATGGGGTAAGTATAATACCATCATTATCACCATTTGAAAATGAGAAAAATCAAGGCACATGGTACATCCATATATATCTTAATAAAAGTGTGTTTTAAATTATTGAAAGTTAAATTCTTTCATTTCTCCCAACAAAAATTTGAGTGAATTGAGTATTCCAGAAAGATGGCCGTATTTATTCTGTGATGCTTTGTACTTTCAGTGTACTTTATATACATCCCTATATGAAACACATGGTGACAAGCTGTTTGTACTGTTGAAGACATTGGCTTTGGCATTGGATAGCTAATTTACTTATTGTCATTGTTTTTTTTTTTTTTAATCAGAAATTATAACAGTAGTGCATGTCTCATTGTTGAAAACTTGAAAAATAAAAGAGAAATAATGAACCATACTCATGATCCCATTGACTGTCATTTTAGGGGGACTAAAAGCATGAGGTAAGGAGGCCCTGGCAAGTAGGGGAAAAAAAAAAAAAAAGAATAGTTGTATTTTGAATGAAGAAAGAGTATGGGGCACCAAACATCATGAGAGGGTAGTTTGGGTAAGGCACCAGAGCAGAAGCTTTGGGATGTTAAAAGGAATAGAGCTGGTGAGAGTACAAATGGGTATCAAACAAGCTCTGAGTGGGGATAGGAGAAAGGACAGAGGAGAGAGCAAGAAATGGTCTTGGAGAAAAACGTAGCCAATTTTCTTGTCCTTAATTTGTTCAGGATAACCTAATTGGTTATCCCTAATTTGTTGAAAGCATGGAACTGAGATGGTGCTAGATCCTGGCGGTACCAAGGCTTTTCTTGGGGACCTGATTATGCTTGGCCACTTTTTTGTCATCTTCTTCTTATGTGCTTAGTAATGGACTGGGGCCTATTATTACTCTCACATAGCCCCATTCTTAGGTATCAGAATTTCTGGTGAGTCTGGATAAATTTTCTACTTTAATTTTTTTTTAATCTTTTTTTTAAAATGGGAAATAAAAAATAAGGCTAACTAGACTAAGCCATGAAGTTCTGTGAACTCTACAAGTTCAGGGATAATTGCTCATCATGGTAGTCCCAGCAGCTTGTCCAGTGTCTGGCAAATAGGGTAGGTACTATTAAATATTAGGTGAATGAATGAATTAATGAATGAATGAAAGAAAAGAGCTTATATCATTCTGGGTCCAGGCAGGGAACAGAATTTACCACCTTGATGATTCAAATGAAGAGCCTTTAACAAAGAGACTACCCAGGTATAAGGTTAAGGGAACAAACAAGGATTGGTGATACATCCAGAAAGCAGCAACAGTGGGAAGCCATTTCTACTCCTACTCCTAGATCTGAAGGAACGAGGAGAGGAAATAGTGTCTCCCAAATATGGTGAAATCTGAGCTGTGCTCAGAAGCTATAGTCATAGAGGAGCAGAATTACAGCCAGAGACAAGGCATCAAAGCAGGGAGAGAGGAAAGAATAGATGTCCCTGGCCCTCTCTCTTCTCATCCTTTGATCTCTTCCTGGTACCTCCTATTAGCTGAACCCATCTGTATGTCAAGCCCAGCAAGGGAGCTTGAGAGATGTTGCAAAGGTCAACTTCTGGAGCACATAACAAGAGAGAAGAGGAGGTAGATGAATTGAGGGACCCAAATGTAGAAGAATCAGCACAACGCTACCTCACCAGTACTCAGAGAATTTAATGTCCATTTCTGCGCTGTTTACACTCTGGTGACTTTTGGAGATTACTTCGCTCTCTTTAATTACATAATAATTCATATCTACCTGGGAGTTCATACTTGTCTTTCAGGGAACTGGAAACAGTACTTCTTGGGAGAATACTTGGGCATCTGGGTGTACTCCTTTCCTATTAGACAGAAGCCGGAATCTCTTGACCTCTTGGGCATGATGTGTAGCCCATCTGTTCATCAGGCTTCTGCCTGATTGATGTAGGGACAGCACTGGGGCTGAAGTAGAATTCTAGTCATCTAATTAACTTGCTTATAGCTCCAAGTGAATGTGGTCTAATGATATGGCCTTGAGCAATGTCTTGTCTGTGCTATGCCTCAGTTTCCCAGATATAAGTGAAGAAAAAAGTGGGTTAGAGAGTTGAGGTGGAGATGAATTAGATTGTCCTTGCTGATACAGTATGTTCTTTTGTATTTGTTCTTCCTATATGTAACTATGTTAACACTCAGACACAAATACTGCTGAACAAACCACATTTATGTTATTCAAAAGTCACAACAAAGCTTCCCATGGACACCCTACTAAGAAGCAAATTCTCAGAAGAATTGGAATATGTAAAAAAGTATTCAGCAACCTAAAACAACAAACAACCCGGTACAAATGGAGCTTGAAACCTCCTGAGGTACAAGAGGCATGACCTTTGGAAATTAAGTCATTCCTGTGATGCTGTCGTCTGTTTTTCAGGACACTTGTAATAGGAATTAGATGGCAGCCAATCTTTTGCTCTGTATGGGAACAAGACATATGCCAAAGGTGCCTTGGTCTGTGAGGCTTTCACACAATAATATTTTCATTGTGCTGCTCCTCTACCATAGCGTAACTCCACACTAACTCGTTCATCCATTCTCCAGGGTCTGTTTACTGAAAGGACACTTACTGAACCAGTTGTACATCAGATCACAGGCAAGTATGTGTATTGTAGTTTACCCCTTCTGTTCCTAACTGTTTTTTTGAGCAATTTGTAGGAATCATTTTTTTGTCCCAATCAGTTTGGTATATTCCCTTTTCCCCATTGTCCCTCAGACATGGAATTCCAAATGCAAAGTAGAAGGAAGATGAGGTTTCAGTGGATAGGTCCAAGTGCCTATCAGTTCAATGTGAAAATGACCCTGTTGACTTGCTTTGAGGGAGCTGGGCTGGACAACTTTAAGGTTTGTGCTTTAAGGGTAATGGATTTGCACTGATACATTGACACCCTTCCAAGGCTCCTATGAACCTTACTGAAAGACTTCATAAGATAATTGGCTAAGGCTAAGTGTACTGCTGGCTAACATTGAAATGGGATCTAAATCTTGGCTTCATAAGCGCTCTTTTACATGAAGGTATAAACATTTTATTCTGAAATGTCTTCAAGGTTTCTGCTCAGAGGATGTAACACTCTCTTTGTTTTTTTAAAAGAGTATCCAGTTTCTAATTAATAGTATCTATATTCTTAACATAGAGTTTATCTCTATGGCTTGTGAACATTCTAGAAGCTAGCAAAATGGTATCAAACTCATGCTTAAGTTTCCATGGACAATATTTAAAAGCACTGACTTCCTTAATTTTGCATGTTGCTATTCCAAATGCTTCTAAATTCTGGTTTGGAAAATTGGTTTGTCTAAATCCATCAATTCATCAGCTTGCACAAATATGCCTTCACATTATATTACGTTTTTCTTCTAATTTTCTGGAATAGTGGAAAGCTCACTAGTTAGAGGTCAGCCAGGAGAATCACCCAAAGTTTCAGCCTCTCTGGCTCCTCATCTGTGAAATACTAGGGCTAAACCAAATGTTCTGCAAGGTACCTAGTAGCCTTAAAGTTGTGTGGTTCTAATTTGAAGTTCTAATTTTCCCTCCTAATTAAAAATATTAAAGTATGCGATTAAATGGTGGATGAAAGGGAACAAGAATAGCTAGTGTCCATGTCTAAGACATTGCCATTAGTTTCACATGAGAGGACTTTTAGTCCTTTACAAAGGCATAGCCAACCTCCTGGCTACCAAGAAGACACAGTTGGAGCTCAAGGTAACTTGGTCCTACCTTTCAGGAGAAACCCAACTACCTAAAATCTGGCATAAAAACGGACCATGGTAGAAGTGGAATTCCAAGAATGGAGGCAGACTGGGAGTGTCTACAATTGGCAGAGAGCAGAATCATGGAGATAAGTAAAAAGGAAATCCAAAGGAAGATTTTCGATTGGCTTTGAGCAATGTCTTGTCTGCTCCCATTCTATTTGCTGATCTCCAAAAATCATGAGCCTGGGTGTATAATAATTTTGCCCTTTGTTATTCGTCTAGCACGCAATGCTATATTCTAAGGAGAACATTGCTTAACATGTGGGTTAGGGAAACAACCTTGCCAAGATGCCTGGGGTGTGTGGACCATACTGCATGCAGGGCATAGAGAGAAGAACCAGAAAAGGGAAAGATAGATGTTGGGGAGAAACTGAATCAATGTTGATTGCAGCCAGAGCGAGGGGCTGTGAGAGAAGCCACAATGTTCAAGGGGACTCGCCAGGAGACGCAGTATGATTTGAGGCAGGTCGGAGGGTGACTGGGTCAGGCAGGAAAGATGTACCTTAAACCTTCAGACAGAGCAGTTTGAAAAAGTATGAAAGTGGGGAGCAGCAGCTTAGGGGAGTTTTCATCCAGACAGACAAAAAAAAAAAAAAAGCCCGAGGAAAAGAAATTGATAGAGATGCTAAGAATCCTGACAAATCCAGACTTGGAGACAAAAGTTTTATTCCAAACTGGAACTTGAGTTAAGAGTAAATAAGGAAGGATTTAGTGATCCAAGCAGGGGAGGTGCACACAGACCGCCGAGATGGGAATTTACCTAATCTCAATATGGTTTTGTACTCTGAAATGTTCATATAGGGTGTTGAGTTGAAGATCTCCTGGGAAGATGTTTAAGGGAAAGGTCCTGAGCACATGAATTTGGATGAAAGACATCCAAAATGCCCAGAAGCATCGACTTTGCCAGCTTCTCTGTTAGGTCATGTACTTGCATACACTCTTGGAAGCATGGTTTGTCCAAATTGTGACAAATCTTGCTGATCGCAGCCAGGCTCTAGCCTCCAGAGAACACAAGTACAGATTACAACAAAAAGCCTCCCCCTATGTAAAGGATGGCTGGTCATCGTCACCAGATAATGATTGACAACACGTGAGGTCCGGGCCAGGAGAGACACCAGACCCATGTCTTGGCTTTGCAACAGGCACTTATTATTTAAAATGTCAGAATCAGGACACATTTGGTGTAAAGCATGTCCCTGTCTTAATGAACTCTTGAGGCAGATAGCTCAGGCCCTGGGAAAGAGAAAGGGCTTCTTGCTGGTTTCACTTTCCTAGGGGTCCTGAGGCCAGAAGAAGCTGGGGCCCTCTGCTCAGAGCAACCAGCCTCTCGGCCTGCCTGGACAACCTCTTTCTACAGGACTGAATGAACACCCACTTCTTCTCCCCACATCCCGAAAGGTGTTTCATCGGAGGAGACAGTCTTGAGGAACCCAGAAACAACTCTCAGCTCCAGGGGCTAAATGGGCTTCATTGTCCCAGGAGGTAAGCGTATTTAGGATTGGATTCAGAGACTTCTCTCTGTCTCTTTAACTGCATCTAGATTAATTTCTAGGGCAATGGTTCTCAACCTTTTTGGAATCAGGACTCTTTTACACTCTTAAAGGTTATCAAGGGCTCTAGAGAACTTTCGTTTACGTGGGTTATGTCTATTGATATTTATAGTTGATATTGATATTAGATAGTAAAACTGTGGACTATTAAAATAATAATTATTAATTAATTTGGAAATAACAACATGAGTTAGCATATTTTTATGAAAAATAACTATTTTTCAAAACCAAAAAATTTAGTGAGAAGAGTGCCATTGTTTTCCATTTCTGCAAATCTCTTTAATGTCTGGCTTAATAGAAAGCCACTGGATTCTCCTATCTGCTTCTGCATTCAGTCTGCTGTGATATGTTACTTTGGTTGAAGATGTACATGAAGAAAATCCAGCCTCACTCAGCCTATTTGGGAAAAGGAGGACTATTTTAATAGCCTTTTCAAATAATTGTGGATATCCTTTTTTGATACTATACCAAAACTTGATAAGAAGTAGTTTCCTAAAGGATTCTTACAATGTGGAATATAAAACCATATCCATGAACTTTTTTTACTCTTTTACAATGAAGTCCATTGGTCTATCTTGCACTTTGAAGGATCTTTTAATATATCATGATTTTGTAGTATCATGCATTGGTCATTTGGAAAATATCAATTCTGTAGATCTCCAAAATGTTAGCACAACATCAAAAAGTCACATTCATTAATATCACAAATTATCTCATCAGAAAAGTCTTTACAGTTTAGTAAACTGTTAAACTCACAAGGATGGGTGCAAGTGATCTAAAATTCTAATTTTCTCTTGAAACTGCAAAATTATAATTGCCCCAAAAATACTATCTCTTGATTTCCCTAAAGTTATAGACCACTTCATTCACTTTCTGAGAAACTTGCAAGTCTGAATAACCATGGTTTATTTGCCAGTAATTCTTTTAAGGGAAAATGGTGTTCTATGACAAAAACTGTCTACTTCAAACTATCTCACAAGTGATTTTTCTTGAGGACAACAGATATACTTTGGAATGCAGCACAAGTGCTTTATATGTACCTACATTTTGTCAAGGGTCAAGATTTCATAAAATTAATAACTTTTTCTGTTTCATCCAGGGCATTTTTAAAGCCCCCGCCCACCTCTGCCTGCCATCTTCCCCTCTGAGGGCATGGTGGTGAAGATTAGACAGATGACTAGTACATTTCGGGGCCACTGCCTTGATTGATGCTAAGGTGCCAGCAGTTTTACCCACAATTGCTTTTGCACCATCAGTGCAAATGTCAACATGGAAAAAAAGGCAAATAGCATCTTAGTATTGTTGTGAAAATAGTCTTGACCTTGCAGACTCTTCTGGAGACCACACTCTGAGGAATGCTGTTCTAAGGGAAGTGCTCCCTCTATGTACCCTTAGTAATACTTGGACTAGGATAGAATTTACTCCTGTGAGAGTGAGCATTTTTGAAGCATCTTCTTAGATGAACAATTCTGAGAAAACCTATTTTAATTTCACATTTGAGAGGTGATGGAGATGGGCATGGAGGGAGTACTATAATTATTAAGATAAAATATGCTTTTGAAAGCTTGGTCTACAGGGGATGAATCGTATAGAATACGCCAATCCAATGACTACGGTCAACAAAATGGTTCATGGGTATGTGTATCCAGAATGCATACAATTCCAAAATTATTTATTCATTTGATTTTGAAATCCAGTGTAGTAATCTCCAGCTATTTTCTTCCTAAAATTTTAGACTGACATTAAAATTCGTTTGTGTTTCCGGAGCGTACAGCAATTGAAGGTAAGAGAGAAAGTGCTCTTGAGGAGTGCTTTGTAGGGGAGAGAGACCAACCTGAGATTTAAGCAGAAGTAGTTCTATTTTTATTTCTATCTTCTATTGTTATATACTCCTTCAAATAATTTTTGAAGAGGTGGAGGTATGAATAAATTCAATTTTTTAAAAAAATGCTTCTCATTGTTGATAGAATACATATATAATTAAAAGTTGACAGCATTTGACTGCATGACTTCAAAAGGTCCCAGGGAATGTACTCTGCTTACAGGAAAGGCCTAAAGTGTATTTTCAATTATAGTGTACTAAGCACTGTAGAGAGTTATAGCAATTCAGGAAAATGCAATGGTTTATCTATGCAGAATAATAATCCTCAACAATCTAGCCAAAGGTTCTGAGGGAGCAGTGGTGGGGCATTGTGACCATTCTGTTTATATCTCGAGTAAGGTTTAAAGATCCTGCCCACTCCGTGCAATGAGTTTTCTTGGAATGGAAGGCTCTGATTTATCATTCATATATTAATTTCAAGTTCATCGCTACTGAGAATACTCAAAGTCATGGCAAGTTGAGTTTGATATGATTGGAAAGATAGTTCAGTTTCAAATTATGATGCAGGGAAAACTTAACTACCAGTTTACTTAAACCAACATTCAAGGAAGAATTGATTTAAGGAAGATGCTCCATTTAAAACTGGACTTATCTCTGCTCTGGTTGTAGATTGGATTCAAGCAGGTGTTTCAAAACCTGCTTCAGATAACATTACTTGTCACCAGTACGCTGGGTCTTAGGGGAAGTTGGCACGGAGGAGTTTATCCTGAGATTTCATTATCAATGAAAAAAATCTTTTGGGAGACACAGCTCTCTTTAAGCTTCGCTAATAAAAGTGTTTGATATAAAGCCTTATTGTTATTTTCAAAGGGGTGCACAGGGACTTAACCCCCATGGCTCTCGTTAACGCCACGGCAGTTGTGAGAATTAAGCTGGAACCTCAAAGAGGTGTTAGTTATCCATGCAAGCTCATATAGTGTCATTTAGTGTTCTGTGTCTTCACTGTGCCTCCACCTACTTTGATGAAAAATTCTATTTTAAAATTGGTAGGAAAATATTTAACATAATAAGATGATGAGTCAGAGTTTTCAAAAAGCTAAAAAGGAAAGATGTAGCTAAATAATGCACCTTTTTAAAATTTTTAGCTACATCTGACTCATGACATATAATGTATTCTGCTAAGTTCAAAGTTTTCTCTTACAAAGAGAGTTTTATGAAACAACTCTTCTTCAGACCATCTTTACTTCAATTATAGTAGCAGGTTTTGGAGTTTAAATCATTAACAACCTCTGAGTGAACTTTTATCCAAATGACTGCAAGTCACAAAGAGAACAGTCCTCTTTCACCAAGTGCCTTTTGTGCTAGAGTGAGACCTGTCTTTTTCTATTTTTCCCCTTTATGTCTCTCTTTGAAGAAAGATGTGTGATTTGTAAAGTAATGAAAGTATGTATCACTTAATGAAAACTGCTATATTGGGCTCATAATGCTCACTGGCATTGCTTCAGGGTAAGCTTCACATACCTGCATTATGGCAGGGAAAAAAGTAAATTTCAGAAGTGAAAATTGCTGTGTGCACTGTAGGAATATCATGTGGCAGTTAAATCAACCATCAGGGGTGACCTAATCTTATTTTTCCCCCTTTGTCAAAGAGCTGTAATTTTCATTTAGGCAGCATTTTTCAGTTTTAACTCCACTGGGCACTCCAAAACCAGCACTTATTCCATCAACCTAGTTATTGATTTCACCATATGTTATCTTTTTATTTTTAAAAATTATTTTATTGGAATGTTTTTGGAGAGTGCGTAACCTGCAGAAACCTAATGTGATGGGGCGAAAGAGTAATTCTTTCAGGGACAAAAGCCTGACGAATTTTATACAGAACAAAATGCAGTTTAATAAACAAAAGAAAGTTAAGAAAAAAAATCTATTTACATTTAAAAATCAGTAAGAGTATTGAACTAATAGCGGTTCAAAGAGTGGGAAAAACTTTTTTTCCCCCTAGATTTGGCAACTCGCGGGATATATTCGAAGAACTCCATCCCACCCCCGCACGCGCGCCCCCCATTCTTTCCAGACAGAACGGTTGCAAATTCGAGGCTGAGTCCGCCCTGGGAGCCTTAGGGCACCTTCCTCTTTGCTCTGTGTGTGTGTGTGTGTGTGTGTGTCTAGCTCTCGCTCTCGCTCTTTCCCTCAGTCTGTGCCTCTGTGTGTGTGTGTGTGTGTGACAGAGAGAGAGAGAGAGAGCGCGAGAGGAGAGAGCGAGAAAGAGAGAGAGAGAGCAAGAGAGCGAGCTGTGAGCTGTGCTGCCGCCGCCGCCGCCGCTGCCCTTTGATCCCGACATTAGTGTTAGGGGCTCGGAGACACAGAGCGCGGCCATAGACACCGCCGCACCGGCACTCATTTATTTATACCTCCCATCACACACGCGAGCATAGGACACACACACACTCACACCTATTAGATCCATTTCCATTGAAGAATATTACGCTCGGGGACAAGCCAGGTGCACGACCAAAAATTAAAAAAAAAAAAAAAAAAAAAAAAAGGGGAAAAAGAAAGGAAAGAAAAGAAGAAAACCCCTCTTCTGGCTCCAGGAAACAAGCTTCAACCCATTGCACACACCGGAGAGAAGGGGTTTCCCCCTGCCCGCCCGCCCCCCAACTACCTCCCCGCTCCTGCCAGTGTCTGCCTCTCTGCCCCCACGGGGGTTTATTTGATCTCACATTAACCAAGGAGGAGAATGTGAGAAAAGGGGGAAAATGCCCAGGAGGAAGCAGGAGCAGCCCAAGCGCCTTCCCTCACGTAAGTCATCCCTTCTCCACCTCCTCTCGTGCCATTTTCTTGCCCTCCCTTTCCTCTTTCCCCTCCGCAGCCTCCTCCGTTGTTTTCTGCATTAGTTTAGGGTTACAGAGGTGAAACTGACAAAGACACAGCCTGGGTTACTCCTCGTTTAGGTCTATGCTGAGGCAGCCATGTTGGTGATGATCAGCCCCGTGCCCTTTCTATTCTCTCTCTCTTTTTCTTTCTTTCTCTCACCCCCCCCCCTTTTTCCTTGAGATCGGGCTTTTTCCCCCTTTTGCGCCCCCCTCCCCCTCTTCACTCCGTGCTGCTGGGTGGAGGGGGCAAGAGGGGGGAGTAGTGGGGATGCCGGGCTTTTTATCGGGGGGGGGGGGTAGGTGAGGCTAAGAAAGGTTGAAATCTTAAAAAAAAAAAAAAAAAATTCCTTGTGGCTCCCCGTGCCTGAGGGTGCGGGGGTCGGCCGCGCGCAGGGCTGAGGGCCGTGACATGGCGTTTGGGGGTGTCGGGGCGAGGGCGCGCAGCCGGCCGCCGGGTACAGGATCCGGGGAGAGGTCCGTCTCCGGCTAAAGGTTGCGCCGGGGTTGGTCGGCCCCGGAGCCTCAGGCGGCGGCGGCAGGAGCAGGAGGAGGCGGAGGTGGAGGAGGCGGCGGCGGAGGAGGGGAGTCGGGGGCGGGCGAAGCGGGAGCGGCTTGGGAGGGTGTGGGGGCACCGCACACAAACACACGGGTACACACGCGCCGCTGGGCGGCTGCTCCCGCGGAGCCGGGGCTAGGGTGCGCGCCGGGGCGCGGGGCGGCCGGGCGGGGGGCGAGGCCGGGCAGCGGCGGGCGGATGTGGGGTGCAGGAGCCGCGCCGAGGCGGAGGCAGGAGGCTGGGCGGCTCGCGGCGCGCGAGGTCCCTGCAGAGTGGAGGGGAGGGAGGAGCAGGGCTCCTGGCCGCAATAAAATGCGGGGTCAGTCGGATCAGACGGAGCCGGGCGAGACTCGGGCTTCCAGACCCCCCTCTCTCGCGAGCCAGAGCAGAGTCCAGGACTAAAGTGCATCACAGCCCTCCCCGGCTGCAGCCACACACACCAACTGGAGACACACACCCGCCGGCATGGCCCGGTCCCCTTCCCCTCCTCCACCCGCGCCCCCGGTCCCTCTCCGCCCTCCCTCCGGCTTTTCTTTGCGAGACTCTTAACTTTTCCCCCACTCCCTCTCCAGCTCACCCCCCCCCCCCCAATCTTTCCCCGCTTTGAGTGTTCCGAGATGCTGCTAAAGCTAAAAGTGAAGGAGAAAGAAGCAACTAAAAATATCTCCCGGGGCCGCCCGGCTCCTTGAATGCAGGCAGGAGGGGGCAGGGGAGAAGGGGTGGGGCGGGGTGACTGGGAGGAGGGGACGCCCGAGGCGTCGGAGGGAGGGGTCGGGGGAGACGAGGGTCAATTTCTCTACCACCCCCCCCCGCCCCCCTCTCCCGGTGGTTTGGCGCTGCTTGGAGCCCAATCCTGCAAAACCCGGGCTGGGGGCGGGAGCGGAGCTGGAGCGCCCTCCCTCCCGGGTGTCAGGCCGACGTGGTCGGTCACCTGAAGTTCACGGAGGGTGGGGGAAGGGTTAAGGTTATGGTTTCTCGGGCTCGGGTAGTATGTGAGCGTGTGCGTTTCCGCTGCAGACAGGCAGCGCGATCGATCTCCCCCTCGCGAAATATCCGCGGCTGTGCCTGCCCGGGGGACCGGGAGGGGAGCGCAGGCGGCTCGGGCCGGGCGCCCCCGCGGCTCCATGTCAACCGGGCCGCGGCCGAAGTGGCCAGCAAGGGCACTGTGCAGGCAGCCCGCTCCGCAAACATTCTTCTTTCTTCCCCCTTCCCGGTACGCAGGAGCCGACGCACAGGGCTTGGGTTGTGCTTTTTTCCCCTTCCTTTAAAAGAAAAAAAAAAAAAAAAAAAAATGCCCCTGTGCAGTCCTTTCTTCGTCTGCCCGCTAGAGGTTCTGAGGATAATATCACATATGTAATATATATGCACATAAAATCACTCGCAGGCGGCTGCGTGTGTAAGGAAATTTTGAGCAAAGAAGGAGAGGGCGGTGGAGTCGGGGAGGGCGAGTTGGGAGGCTCAGCGCTGCGATTCACTGAAAAACTCGCAGCAGTTGGTGGAAGTGTGTCTGCGTGCACATGGCCGGCCGGCCACAGCCCCCAGTTCTTTTCGGGGGTGTGTTGGAGGGAGGGAGAGGAGGCAGGAATCCTGGGGGTGGGGGGTGTCCGGGGGAGGCTTTCCTTGCTCAGACAAAGTGGGCTTCAGTGTTCTCTGAGAACTTGCCCTTAGATGGCAACTTTGGGAGCTGATGAGCTTGTGTGCGAAAACCAGGGCGGAGAGGTTATTTGGTCATTTTCCTTTCTTCTCTTCTCCCTGTGCTTAAAAAAGAAAAAATGTTGACGGGTTTAGAGGGAGGGTGGGAGAGGAGAAGGGATTTATCTGTTTCGGCTGTGACGGAGAAGGAACGCATTCCCTCCGGTTGTGTGTAGCGCACTCGGGCAGCTGCAGCCTGCCCTGCTGGTGACCTTGACCCTGACCTGGTGCAGCAACCCTGTCCGTCTGAGGAAATTCAGGCTCCATTTTAGCTCTTGTGGTTGGTGGGCCTCTCCAGTACGTTGGTGTCTCGTGATTTAGTTATATTTTGAGAGTGGGCTTTCCCACCTTGCTCATAAATTGAATAGTTACACACTCACTTAAAAAAAAAAATCACCTCCCTCTTTCAGTCACATAAAGCCACTTTTACAGAAACAGCAATTACCTTTTGGAAACACCTTAAAGTCCCTGCACTTTTTAAAGGGAAGTCTTAATTTGCGAGCATTCCCACTTACCTTTGCTTTGAATGGATTTTTGTGACTGTGTGCTGCCTTTTCTTCGTGTGGTTTGCACATCTTTTGTAGGCAGTTTGTATTGGACTAAGCAATTTCTGGGCAAATGGTGTATTTTGCAATTCAGTGGCATTAACACAACGTTTGTTAAGTGCTGAGTGAATCTTGAAGAAACTTGCAGTGGTGGGGAGATGTAATAAATATTGACTTTGGTAAAATGAGTGTTAATTTGTATTTAATGTAGAATATAATTGTGATCCTAAATCCCAGTTCTAATGCTAAACTCTTGTTTATTTGTTCGTTAATTTATGTATGAGGGGAAGGATTTTTCTTTCCCTGGAGAAGTGTTTTGTATAAGTTAAAATATAGTAAGTCTGGGGATTAAAATTACCACGAGAGAAGTCATTCCAGAGTTTAAGAAATTATACAGGGGAGGATTTAAAATTGGACCCTAAAAGAATGGCATGGCATGTGTAATTTGGAGGTGGAGTTGAGGTGGTCCTAGGGGGAATGAGATGGGGAAAATTGCTTTCAAGCCAAAGAGCCCCTCTGAGCCCTTTGAGTAAATGCAAAAGTGGTTAATAGCCATTATTGATATATTGTTTTAAGAATCTGTCGAACCTATAAACACATTTTAAAAGTGCAAATCAGAATACAAAAAATTAACTTATAAAAACAATTCTGTAGAAAATTTGGAATGCTTTCTACTTCCTCTTAGGTTCCCCTTGTCTCTGCACCCCCAGCAACATGACTAAAGAGTTCTAAAGCAAAAACCACTGCTACCTATAGAATGTGGCTATTGGCTGAATCTATTTTTCTGTTATTAAATAGAATATAAATGTTATACTAGCCAGGCACATTCTGGATCTACAAAAGCCTGCAGTCCTCCCACTCTACAGCAGAGAACGCCAGGGTACCTGGAAGTTCCACCCTAGAGTGGATTAGTCCTGGAAATCCAGACTAGCGCTTGGTATTATCTGATACCGAGTCTGGGGTGAGCCTCAGCCCCTGGCACGGTGTCCCAGCAATTCCCCAGGCTGGGCCTAGGCCTGCTAAGGTTTCCTAGCTCCTTCTGTTCAGCTAGACACTCCTGAGACTGTTCAGAACCGAATTAGCTTTGGGGATGGGCAAGCCTTTAACCTGACACTACTAACCCAAGCGTTAGGTTTCTGATTTAAAATTCTACACAGTTATTTCCTCCTGGGTTTCTGAAGTTGTTTTGTTTTGTTTTGCTTTTGTTATAGGAACCTAATACATATGCAGACAAAAATGGCTAGTCCTATAAAGTTGAATGATGATCCTACAGTCTTAAATCAAAAGGAAGTTCTGTATTAGCTTGTGGAGGTGACCCCCAACAAAGGGTGTTAAACCTATATGATTTTTGAGGGGTGTCTTTAAACCTTAATACTCAATATGAAGCTTTTTTTTCCCCTTGGCCTAGAGCAGTGATTATTATTTAATTAAATTTAAATTAAATACGATTTAAATAAGACTGCTGCTGTTGAGGGTCTGTTTGTTTATTTTTACAAAAGTTCTTTCCATGAACAAGGTCCAGTACCCTGCTCAGAAAAACTGACTTAGAGATCCTTTGAATTATACCATGTGGGCTGATTTTTAGCAGAATCCCAAACTATATAGTTTGTCAGTCTAAGAAAGAAAGAGAGAGAAATGAATACCTTGATTTTTGCCAGGCACAGGGCTAGGCACTTTATGAACCTTATTGCATTTGGGATCATAAACTGATGTGGGATCACAAAGGACAAAGAAGGGCTTTCTCCTGTGTGTGTTGCCTCTATACATCCTTTTACCATTGGTGCTACTGCATTCTTAGGAGTTCCTCATTAAATTTAACTTACCCATACGTGTGTGTTTAGATCTTCTTGTGTTTATCATTGGAAATTTGCCTGTTGCCTATTCCCAAAGGGGAGCACAAGGAAGAGTTAATAAAAGTCATTTGTTATTCCAGTATTTTTGTTGTTTTACTCAGTTGTGGGTCAAGACCAGAACAAGTTATTATGTTCCTCATTGACAAAACTTTAAAAAATTCTTTTTTGCTTTTTATTTCTAGTAAAATTGGGAAGCAAATTGATTAAAAAGCAACAGACTCACTTGTTCTTATATTTTTGTTAGTTTGTATATGCTAGTCTGATGAAGCAGAAAGGGTAGACAATTTAATTATTTCCCCCTATTTATTCTTATTAATTTTTGCAGTGACCACGCAATTCCTGACTAAGCATGGCAGGAATCACATGGGAACAATTTTGAGTCTGAGGTAGCAAAATATTTCACTGTTTCTGTCAGCTAGAGCTAATGATTCTGAGGTATTAGGTATTGAGTAACAGTCTAGGTTGATGCCAGGTAATTATGCCTATCTGTTCTGCTAAAAGAACACTCATCTATTCCTAGTACAGTAACTAGGGTGCCACTGAGCTTTCCTGTTAAAATAAGGAAGGTAGTTCAAAATCACTTTCCTTCTAATGCTTCAAAATATTTTTTAATAAAAAAATTGATTTTTAATTTAACTGGAGGCTGCCATCTGGCTCTGAGGATGACACAACTGTTGTGAGTTGAGTCTCTTTGCACAAAGCGTTAATAAATCATGCTGGAGAAGTATAAATCGGATAGTGTTCCCCCACAGTGTTAGCGCTTGCTACTAGGAGAGTTCTAAGGGAGGTGTGGAAAAATCTCTGTCTTGTGGGGCTTGTAAAATTACATGGGCAAAGGCCTTGGAAACACCCAAGGGAAAGTGTTGTGTTGGTGAGCAAGTTTCTCCTGGGATCAAAATTTGGTTTAAAATACAAGGAGTCCTATTAATGTTGAGATACTCCAATGTATGGTGCTAAGCAGCTGGGTTGGTAAGCTAGTTTTCTTGGTAGTCCCAGTAGTTAGAGTTCAGATCATGTCTAGACAAGTTGGTTTCACAAAAGGAAAAAACTTTTTTTTAGGATCACTAACCCTGGTCACCTGATATGCAATTGGTATCTTTGGACTCAAAGATGAGAAGGTATTAAGGAAATGATGGTGGAGCCCAAAATGTCACTCTGAAAAAAAACTCCCCTGTTTTCTGTGACTGGTCAGTCTTGCCATCTGTGAAAGCTGAAGGCCGTCATCCACCTGAGAGTAGGTTAATAAATTCTTTGGCCTTCCTCGTTTGAAGTTGCCATGTTCTCCTCTATTCTTCTTTTTAAAAAAATATTTGCTGGAGTATTAGGATAGAAGGAAGGGAAAACAAACAGAGCAGGCGGGAGTTCTGATCTTTCTGTTCTGAGCGATGTATTAGTAATTTTCTATAATATAATCAGACTGGCCCCAGAACAAGATAATGAGACTGTGACCTACAAAACAGGACTTTTGTGGGTGTTAAAGGATTTCTAGCATCAGGTTTTACAAACCGTGGGCTTTGTGGTGAAGGAAGAGATTTTGGGTTGTGTCTTATTGAAAAGAAATCCAGACCAGGCCTGGTTATGGTAAGGCATCCCCCCCCCCCAAGAGTTCATTACTATTTTGGCGTAGTTAACGTATTCTAGAATCACATTTTAGAGGTATAGATGCTTTGTCCCGTTTCTGATATATTCTTCTCTTTCACCTACTTTACTAGGGGTAGCTCAGTAATTCATACCATCTAGGGCTAAGTATACAAAACACAAAACACTTTATGGTTCATGGTAGCTGAAATGCCTTCTGTCATATTTTATAAGAAAATAATGTGTGAAGCACAGACCTTAGAAATAGCTAAGAGTACTTGATGGGCTGAAGTTTCTAGCCTCTTTCACCCTTCTGTTTATGAGCAAGTTTTGTATTGCTATTCTCTGTCTGTAAATTACATTTTTATGGTATTAGAGAATAGGGTATGACTAGGTGCTGAAGCAGGGGCCCTCTCAGATGACTCTTCTCATTCCCCAAGCGCCCACCCTGGGTTAGAATTGCTGTAGTTACAAGGTAGTTTTCATAAATTAAAATCAGACTTGGCTTGATACTAATTTTAAGCTGCATGGGTGCACAGAACTGTTTATTTTAAGTCAGCTTCATTGCATGTATACACATGTGTGCACACACACACAGAGGCCACATGATAGCTAACTTTATAAAATGTGCAGTGATACACACCCACCGTATGAGATCAGAATGTGGCTTTTAGCAACTCTGCTTTTCACTGACCCAGGGTTGTATAAATGCAGCAGATTCCTGCTTGCTCAAAAGGATATTGTTTCCAACTATCCATTCCCCTCTTATTAAAAAAAAAACAGTCTCCCCCATCACCACCGCTGAAGTTGTCTCTAGAACTCTTAAATGACGAAAGCCTAGGTATTCTTTGCTTCTGTTTTTACAACAATCCAAAATCACCGAAGTTTTATCTACCAGCAAGGAAGGAAAATGTATGGACCTTTTCTGAGACTTGGACCTGAAAAAGCAGACCCCCAAATAACCACTCTCTGTCTCTCTGATAATTCCTAGATGGGGCAGAAAAGTGGTTAGTGCGCATTAGAACTGTGGCACGGAGGAAAAAGAAAGGGGTGAGAGAGAAGCGGGTCTCAGAATGAATTGTTTTGAGTGCTCTGAAGAAGTTGGCCTTTAAAGGGGACTGGGGAAGGTTGGGGAAAATCATCTTTTATATGATTGATCAGCAGCACTTTGTCTGAGCTTTTGAAACAAGCTACTGTACTTTTCTAAACGTATATAGTGCTAGTATCTTGTTGTCTGGTGGAATATTTTAAAAAGCTTTTAGTGTTGGTTTGTAATGAGAGGGAGAAAATGTTTTCTGTGACTTTGCCCTCTTTTTGCTATGTTTACTGTATATGGTATGACTAAAGTAAAAACAGAGCACTCACATGTCTTTTAAGTTCATAGTGTAGTGATCAAGTGTATAAACTCTGACACCAGGCTGTTCAGATCCCAGCTCAGCCACTAACTAGCTGTGTGACCTTGAGGAAGTTACTTAACTTCTCTGTCCCTCAGATTCCTCACCTTTGAATAGCAACAATAGTTCCCATATTATCAGGTTATTATAAGGATTTGTTGAAAACATAATATAAATATTACACATACAAAATCATGCCTAATTAGTGTTTGGCACATAGCAGCAGCTCAATAAGCATTAGCCAGCAAATTTGCAGAGATAGAAAGCAGATTAGAGGTAACTGGGTGCGTGGGGCGGGGCGGGGGCACAGAATGATGGGGAGTGGGGAAAGGAAATATTTGCTTGTAAAAAGAAAAAGAAGTAAAAATAAGTGTTAGTTATTAAGAATATGAAATACTTCAGTCTGCTTAGATTGTGATTAGACTGCAGGCATTTCTGATCTAGAACTCTTTGCTGGTTTCTATGTTTTTAATTTTTTGATTTTCCACATACCTTGTTAGAGTGATGAGTAATAATATGATATGGTAAATTTCTTTTATAAAGGCAAATATTGTAGAGTTTGACTAATACCTGTTTCATAGACCAATAGTGTTATATTAGACTTTTACTATAGCGAGTTCCTCTGTTTATATGATTTAACCTGAACTATATCTAAATTGTGTAATGATTGTGTGAATTTACGACTGGGTTTAACTGTAAAGTGAGGATAGTAAATCCTCTTTCACAGGCTTGTCATGAGACTTAAATGAGAGAATAGGTGTTTAATAAATGCATCTTTATTTATTCATTTATTCAGTAGGCAGTCCACTGATTAAAATTTCCTGGGGGATATTTATACTGGGATATCCATATGTTATATAGGTAATCAAGTTTTGCACAGAAAGAAGGAAAGGCAGGGTCAGCTGTTTCTAATCCCAGAGAACCAATCCAAGAGAACACATCGAGGGTATATCTTACTGCCTGTTGATCTTAAATGAAGGATTGTGCAAGGTGTGTGCGACAGATGATATCAGAGGTTGCAAGCTCGCGACCAATTGATGTGTTTGACCCATGCTGTATGTTTAAGAAATTGAGGCAACATTTTGCAAATGGGACTTCCACATAAAAATCCACATTTCCAACTTCTTTTGAAAACTGGGAAGAACCCACCTCCCCACCTGGCAGCAATCCGCTGTCGTCGTTGATGGCTGTCTCCCTTACCCCGGGCATGTGCTCTTTAGTCTGCCACCATTCCTACCACTGGGCTGGCAAGTCCCCATACGCATGTATACCTGCCCGCCACCCTCATGGCATTTTACCTCCTAGCCCCTGCAGGCATTTGGGTTAGAAACTTTTCGGCCTTCCCCCATTCTTTGACCTTTTAATTCATCATGGAGGCTAAGGTATTGTAAACCACGTTCTATGTTAGTATCAAGAAGAAGTATAGGGTGGTGTTGGACCAGATGCATGAGCTTGCATCCTAGCTTCCCCATGTTCTAGCTGTGACTTTGGCAAATGACTGCAGTTCTCTGCCTCAGTTTTCTCATCTGTAAAATGAGGGATCACTCTAGGTTGTATGGGAACTGAGTTCATACATGTAGATATTTAAGACCTGTGCTGACATATAGGCACCTGAGGTCTGAATTCATTTGAAGCTAAGGATCTCAGTAGGATTGCTTTAACTGTACTATGTAATTAATGAAATACATCTCTTGCTGCCCATCATATCTGATCATCATCAGCCAACCCAGTGGTTCTCAACCCAGTGGTTCTTCAACACTGCGCATTAGAATCACTTGGAAGATTTTTAAAAATTGCACCTCTCCCAGAGATCTTAATTTAACTGACCCAGAGTGGAGCCTAGGCATGGACATTTTAAAAAATCTCCTCGGGTGGTTCTAATGCATAGCCAGGGTTGAGGATCCCTGGACTAACCAGAACTCCCAATCTGGGGTGATGCCTTTCAGCCCAAAACAAAGACGTAATGCTGAGCCTGGGCAGCTTATTGGTGATCATTTGTTAGACTCCAAAGTCCTAAAAATAGCTCATGGACCTGAGCAATTGGTTGGAAACCAGAGGCTCAGGGAAGGAACCTACACCAGGCAGGAGACACAGACTCTGTAGTCTTGTGTCACCTTTTCCCATCAAGGTTTCTTTACCATCTTTGTGACCTTGGACAAGTCAGTTAACCTCTCTGTGTTTTAGTGACACCATCTTGTAAAATGAATAATAATACATTAATCAGTCCTTCTATTTATATTATGCTTTATTGTTCGCAAAGCACTTTCACTCATATCATCTGCCTGCCAGGATGGCAGAGAGGGGCTCTTTCTTCCACCAATTGGACACAAGTGGAAACTGAGCCACAGAGAGAGGAAAAAACCAACTCGAGGTCACCAGTGTCAGGGACACCATGGGCTGGACCATCTGATGGTCTCTTGAGGCCCATTCCAACTCTGACCTCTGTGGACTCTTTATGGGATCCCACAACTAGAAGGACATGCCTTTGCCACCTGAAACTCCTCTTAGAGACCCTCCACTGCAGGAGGATCTTTTAGGTGCTGAGGGAACACATTGGCTCTGTGAGTCATGAAAATTTGTGCTGCCAATATTTCTTTCCTCAAAGATTTAAGGTTTGGATTTTTGATCTTAGATCAAGCAGAGGGTAAGCGAATAGAGTCACATGCAATGACAATTTCTCGGGTCTGAATTATGTACTCCATATGGAGAGCACTGCCTTCGCGTAATGCCTAGAATTTTGAGTCGTTTTCTAATGTGTTTGTTGGGTCCTACTTGTTAACCCAACAATCCTCTCTAGAGCATGAAACACAGCTGTATTTGGGAGGAAACAAAGTGTGGGAGACCCTATGTTCCAGGAAACATTCCTGAAATGTGCTAGCATGATTTCTGCTTCTAGGGGAAAACAAACCTCAAATAATAATTTACTGGGTTCTAATCTGACCTTAAGAAAGAGAGAAATCAAATTAAAGTGAGCTGCTTTCTGACATAAATAGGAAGAGAGAAATTTTGCAATCTAGATGTAGGGTCTGGATTGGCTAGACTACTAGATCATAGTTAAGAGAGAACTGCTCTGCACCATTTGGCTTCTCAAATACCTGTTGATAGGTGAAAAAATATATATAAAAGAAGAGAAAGAATTCAACCATTTTAAATAAGACTTGGGTATACTCCGGAAGGCAAAAACCATAGAAATTATAGATATTAACTCTTTTTATTAATTTAGCTTTTAAAATCTGTCTTGGTTTTAAATGACAAAAGTAGTGTATGCTTACTATAAATAATTCAAACTATGTAGAAATGTTTGAAGTAAAAAGTGAAAGACCCCTTATCCCACTTTTGCTCTGAGCAATGTCCACTGTTAAGCAACAAGCAATTTTGAAAATTCATCTTTCATTTGAAAAATGGGTGCATTTCAGCAGATCGGCTCCATTAATTTAAGTGCTGCAATCGGAAAAAGGGCAGCAATATTGCTCTTGTCTAATGGTTAGATAGTATCTGTAATATTGAATCACTGGGTGCCTGATTTAAAGGGGGAAATTGATAAACTACTCACTAGAAGGGAAGCAGCCAGGTTGTTTGTGAGCTCTTGAGATAATTATTGGAGGAATTAATTATTGAGGCAATTGGTAGTGCTTAATTTGAAGAAAAGAGTGGAGGTGGAAGAAAATTGTGCATGGTACCTTCATTCAGATAGATGATATTCTCTCAGCTTGAGAGTGATAACTGATACTTCATTCATTCATTCAACAAACAGTAACAGAGTGCTTGTGGACCAGGGACTAGGGATATGTGGAGATGAATAGATCATGGTCCTTGCTCTCAAGGAGCTCAGAGCCAAGTGGGAGGAGAAAGAGGTGGAAACAGGTGACAAAAATTTGGCATGAAAAGAATTTTCATAGATTTATGAACTGCTGAACAGAAAACAGACCAGAACTGATAGGGTAGAAGTTATAGGGAAGATAACTTTGATTTGATCATATAATATAAGGACCTGTTGAATAATTAAAACTGTCTAAAAATGAAACAAAAGAAAAATCTTGTGTTTATGAAAGAGCTGCTTCAACCACTTGTTAGAAGTCATCTTCTGAGGACTTCAAGTAAGGCAGAGTGGGATGGGAGAAGAAAGGTTGAATTCTAACATGCTTTAATATTATGAAAAGGAATTCTGTAAAGTAAATGCTGCTTTGCTTGGTGTCTATTCTAAAATGGGAAATCTCCTACATTGGGGCAAACATCTTTTGATATACTGAACTGAAACCCTTTGGGGAGAAGTGTATATGGCAGCACACATGGTGTTATGTTAGCACAGAATGAGGATTCGATCCCCTGAGAGTTGTTGTCCCACTTGGAGGTCATTCATTAAGGAAAAAGTTTTGAGCATTTTCCTGTCTCCCCAAAGTGATGTACAATGCAGTGTCTCTTGACAGTTCTTCCAAATGTTGACACAAAACAATCGCAGAGGATAAGCACAAATCAGTATGCTAACAAATACAAGCTGATATGATATGAATTAGATGTATAAATGTTTGAGGAACTGAGGATTAGGAGTGATGGGGAAAAGATTCTTGGAGAGGAGTGATGTTTTTAGTTTAAAGCATCCTAAAGGAGGTGATGGATTTAGAGCTTGAGAAGAGAGGAGAGAACATTCCAAGCAGAAGAAATGGCATTAGCCAAAAGAGGTTGAAATAAACCAAAAGAATGTGGAAGCCCTAAGAAAAGGGACCTCATTGAATTGGAAGGGCCATACTGGTGATGTAAGGATAAGAAGTAGAGAAGATATGGTAGAAACTAGCCCAGGTGGTGAAAGGTCATGATTGCCAAGTGTAGTGGTTTGGATGTAATACAAAAAGCAACTGTGAAATGTGTTGGTTTCTTTCACTGTGATAAAAATGAGGATGGAGGATGATGGCATTAAGGAAAAAATGGTCTTTTCAGGTAGGGAGACCTGTTGAAGAGCCAAACTAAGATAATAGCAGTGGGATGGGACCTCTGAAGGTACCTGTGAGAAGAGACCTGCCCACTGGCAGGCTTCTCAGTGTGCTGCAGGTGCTCAGTGTCTCCTCCCCTCTCCCCTTCCTCACCCCTTCCTCAGCTCTAATGCAGTGCCTCTCTTTGAAGGTTATGAAGTATGTACTATAGCAAAACAATACAGCCAACGTTATTATGCATAAAGTGAAGCATAATGATAAAACGAACCTTTGTAAACCTACCACCCAAACTAACAAGTTTGAAAACTGTTGACGTTCTTCCTGTACTCTCTTCTCCTTACCAGTCCTTCAAAACTTCCGATCATCCTAGATTTTCTGTTGATCGTTTCTGTTGTTTTTTCATTATAGCTTTACTATATTGCTTAATTTTGCTCGTTTTGTAAAAATGGTACCATACTGCATGCATTCTGCATCTCAGGTTTTCACTCAATGGTTATCTTTCTGAAATTTATCCATGTTGATGCCTGTGGTGCATTCATTTTCACTGTTCTCTCGTATTACACTGTAGAAACATGCCACAATGGCTGTTTGGTTCATTTCCACTTTCTTCTGTTTTGAACAGTGCTGCTGCGATCATGTGTGTACATTAGCACTTTGGCCTGAGTGTAAATTTCTCTAAGGTGCTGGTTCTCAAAACATTTTGGTCTTCAGGACCCATTTACACTCCTAAAAATTATTGAGGACTCCAAAGAGCTTTTGTGTATGTGCATTGTGATATTGATATTTACCATATTAGAAATTGAAACAGAAATTAAGTATTTTTATCATTAAAATAATGATTATATCCCACTACATCAGGGGTCCATGGAAAGATTTCAGGGGCTACATGAGCTTGAATTGAAAATTCAAAAAAACATTATTCTTGGGGGGACGTGTTGGTGCGGGTGTGATATATTTATTAAATAACACACAGTATAGTATAGACTTAGTGTGATTTTTATTTTGATGTAGCATGTTCTGGGTGCAGTAGATAACTACCTGCACAACGGTTGGTAGGGATGTCGGAGATGGTTTTATGACGCTGTGGGAAAATTCAAATTTCTAAATGTTTGCCGAAAATGACTATTTGAACAGAAGCTGAACCATGTTAGGTTATCAGGTATTGAAAGTATATGAAAGGGAAGCGGCTGTGGCTCAATCAGTAGGGCTCCCGTTTACCATATGGGAGGCCCCGGGTTCGGTTCCCGGGGCCTCCTGGTGAAGGCAAGCCCGCCCGCACGGCGTGGTTAGCTGACCCAGCGAGCACAAGCAGCAAGGGGGGGATAAATTAATAAATAAATAAAATCTTAAAAAAAAAAAAAAAAAAAGTATATGAAAGTTGTAAAACATAATTTTGAATAATCCTAAAATTTAATTTAAAGACATGGTGATGTTGAATGTCATAAAACTATCTGCCACTACATTCTGGGAAGGTTTTCACTTGACTAAGTGGTTCAAAATGGGACTAAAAAGGTTAAGAATCCCTGCACTACATGTTAACTATAAATAGCATATTTTTAATGAGAAATATAGTTTCCAAAGAAAAAATTTAGTGAGAAGAGTGTATTTTTCAAATCTCTTTAATGTCTGGTTTAATAGAAGACTAGATTCTCATTTTCTTCTACATTTAGTCTATTGTGATATGTTGTTTTGGAGAAAATATATCAAGAAAATTTACATATGTCATAGCCATTTCAGATAACTGTGGATATTCTTCTTTGATATTACATTAAAATTCAAAAAAGATAAAACTTCTTAAAGGTTAGTTGCAATATGGAATCTGAAACCGTTTCAGTAAACTTTTCCTATTCTGTTTCTTTAAAATCCATTGGTCTTTCACTTTGACTAGATCATCATGCATGTAAAACCATGCATTGGAAAATATTGGTTTACTAAGTGTGTAGAACTTCCAAATGTCCACACATTTCATTATACGATATAAGAAAATCCATTTGTTACTATCACTATTGATCTTACCTAAAACTCTTAAAGTTCTATATGGGGAATCTATCAAGTTTGTAGTGTAGGCTGCATGCATGTTTTCCAAAATTTTAAATCTTGAAAGCTTGAATTTTATCATTGGCAACAAATTATGTTAGTTTTTCCTCAAGTAATCAGCCTTATTTTATTTATTTTCAAGAAAAAGTCTGGCAAATACCCAAATATAAATGACCGTAATTTGTCATGTTGTGTACTTTTCAAGTAAAAATGATGTTTCATGAGAAATCTTGCTAATCCAATTCCCAACTCAAACTATCACACATGTCCTTTTCCTTGAGATAGCCACCATGCTTTGGTAATGGCCAAAGTGCTTTATACATACTTCTCATTTCATTATATATAATACTGAATGGTGTTTACTTGAAGTTCAGTATTTAATAAAATTAATAGGTTTTGCAGGTTTATCAAAGACATTCTTTAGTGAAACTGTAGGGTTTTTGTTTGTTTTTGTTTTTATTTTTTATTTTTTTGCCATATGTGTGTGGTGCCACTGCCTTAATTTGTGTTAAGGTGCCAGCAGTTTTACCCACCATTGCTTTTGCTTCATCAGTACAAATGTCAACACAGTGAAAAGGGCAAATAATATCTAAGTATTATTATGAAAACAATTTTGATCTCAAGGATTCCTGAAAGGGATCCATGGATCATACTTTGAGAACCACTGCTCTAAAGGTATCTACATAGGGATGGAAATGCTGAGTCTTGGTGTGTGCTTCGTCAGCTTTACTAGGTAATGCTATATAGCAACACTTGTTGAATATTTTCGCTGAAGTAAACGAAAAGCAGACAACCTTGAAGATGGGAACCCTTACCCCCGGGCTAATCCGAATATCTGTGAGATTTCTTTGAAGTACCTTTGTAGTCTCTGGTTCTGCCTATAATTTTGGATGCAGATATCCATTCTACTCTACAATATGTATGTGTATGTTTTAAAATAAAAGTAATGTCTTAAACTCATCAGTCGCATTGCTCTTCTTCCCCACAAATGTGTATGTAAAATTGTTGCCCTCTGAAGATGCTCCGTGTTTGTCTTGTGGATTCTTGTACCCCCTTGTACCCCTCCTAGAGAAGGATAACTCTGGTCGGTACCATGGGCCTGGCATGATTTATCTTTGAGAGTACATGACTGCATATGAGACGTGGAGGTTTTCAAGCTTGGGGAATTAGGAGTATTTCTGGTCTTCTTGTTTTCCCTTTCTGCATTGCTGTCTTCACCACCTATTAACCCACTCACCAAGACAGAAACCTGAGTATAATTCTAGATGCCACCCTCTCCCTTTCCGCCCATATTGAAAGGATCCTCAAATCCTGTTGATTCTACTACCAAAGTATCTCTTGGATTCATCATGCCCATCCCCCTGATACTGCTTTAATTTATGCTCTTATTTTCTCCCAGAGAAAAGTGGAAATTTGGCAAAACTACATCTTTTTATTTTTTTACTTCAGTCTCACCTCCCATTCCTCCCTGACCTCTATAATACAGTCTTACACTGATACCACAGAAGTTTTTCCATATTACTCATGTAATTTCTGATAATCCCTTAGTTAGTTTTTTAGGTTTTCCCTATAAGGATAAAGTTTGGACTTCTAGACCATGGTATAGTTAATACAACATAGAAGGTGCCTTATCATCTGACCCTCCCATTCCTTTGCACTCTGTGTACTCATTGCTCATACTGAATTATTTGATCTGTAAAATGCCATGCTTATACTTCTTTGCCTTGGTGTAGTCTTCATTTTCTGGAATGTCTTCAACTCATCTGATTTCCCTCATTACCTCCTACTCAACTTTCAACACTTAGTTCTCTAAGAAGCCTTTCCTGCATCACCTTCTTTTCTGTCATTGTCCCACCTTCTGGGCAGAATTTGGCATTCTCTTCCTGGCTCTCATGGCACCTGGAGCATAGCTCTATCATAATACCTCCCATATTATTTATAACTGCCTACTTGTCTATGTCCTTATTGGCCATGAGCTTAAAGACATGGACTATTTCTTAATCGTTTTTGTACATTTTTATAGAGTACCAGGTATATAGTAGGTGATCCATAAACATAGTTGGATAAATGAATGAAGAAGTTAAGAACAGGCCAAAGAATCAAAGAGGTAGGAGATGTTCCATAAGCACTGCTGAATGAAAGAATGAATATATGAAGAAGTAAAGGATGGGTTACAGAATCAAAGGATTTTTGAAGTGGACGGACTTTGGAGAGCATCTCCTGCCATCTTTCTCTTCCAGAAATAGGAAACCATTTGCCCAAGTGATAACAGCTGGGCTGGGTAGGAGGTGATGACCAGCCCCAACGGACATTTGCATGAATGTGGCCTAGAGATGACTGGAAACAGTTTATGTAACCGTATTTTGGAGTTCCTTGTATTTAAGGGATACTTTTGATCAAACATGCCATGTGCTTCTGGAGGAGGCTTGCCGTGAAGAAGAGAAAGCTGTGACCTATGCCACAAACTTCCAACCACAGAGTTCTCTCTTGCACTCAGACTGTGGTTGGAAGTTTGTGGCACATTCCAGACTGTAGAGTCTCCCCTCAGCTATTGGCTGTTGCTCTTTTTCTGTCCGCAAATTGTGCCAAGACTGTAAGATTTTCCTGATGACTGGGCAAATTCTTCATCTGGATTCCATGTTCATAACAACCAGAAGTTTCTTGCTCTCTTTGGTTGAGGTGATTATGATATAGAGCTGGGTAGCAATATCAATAGTTCTAAGGCAAGCCCTACTACTTAAAACTTAATGTTTTCCCATCTGAGAGTTCTACGTGCTTTGGTGGGAGGGTAAGGGGAAACTATTGTTCACTCAGTGCCACCTCCCTGCCAGGTGCTTTCCTTACATAATTCTGATTTGCCTCCACAATAACCCTGTGATGTTCCGGGTGTTAGCACCCTACTCTATAAATGAGAGAGTAGGCCCAGAGAAGTCCCATGTCCTGCCCATGGCCTGAAGCTACTGCAAAGCAGGGTGGGATTTGAGTGGGAATGTCTGCTTCAAAGCTGCACCCTTTCTATATTGTCACCTTGCCTCCCGCTGTATAAACAGTTTCTTGTTCTGCAAAACAAATTATTTTATCAATTTGGTCAATTTTTGAAGTTCATATGTTTTCTTTGCTTAAAAGGAGGAAAATCTGTAGTTTTCTAGTTTAATGCTGTCTAGTACTTTACAAATGCTGGGGCACATGCACAGGGATACCCTGTGTGGAAGGGGGAGCAGGTGTTATCGTCCAACTTTATGTATGAGGGATGTGAGCAGTGGGGACAGTGGTACGCATGATTGGCTCATACTGTGTTCCCAGCACCCAGTCTGCAGGTTAGGAATCATATAGCTGGTCAGCCCCAAATTCAGACCCAGGTCTCTGAGTCTCAGCTCAGTGCTCCTTCCACCACTAAATCATCCTGCTTTTTCCCCAGAGCCCTAAGCAGAGGCATGTGAGAATGAACTTGCTCTCATTAGCATATGTGGGACTTGGAAACCCTCTGATTTGGCGATCAGTGCATTTCAATAGTCTAAATAAGAACAGGTAGCACCTGAGAATAATATTTTTCTTGGTTTTGCTTCTCTTCATGTAAATACTTCAATATTGGATTTTTAAAAAAGATTTATTTTATTTATTTATTCCTCCCCCAGCCCCTTGTTGTTTTGTGCTTGCTGTCTGCTCTTCTGTGTCTGCTTGTCTTCTCTTTAGGCGGCACCGGGAACCAATCTTGGGACCTTCTAGAGTGGGAGAGAGGCACTCAATCTCTTTCGCCACCTCAGCTCCCTGGTCTGCTGCGTCTCTTATTGCTCTCCTCTGCGTCTCTTTTTGTTTGTGTCATCTTGCTGTGCCAGCTCTCCTGTGTGGGCCAGCACTCCGCGTGGGCCAGCTCTCTGCTCAGGCCAGCTTGCTGCATGAGCCAACTTGCCTTTCACCAGGAGGCCCCGGGAATCTAACCCTGGACCTCCTATATAGTAGTCGGAAGCCCAATCGTTTGAGCCACATCTGTTTCCCCAATATAGGATTTTAAAACATTTCCTATCTACCTGATACTTACTCCTCAGTAACATGATTAGAAAAGAGTAGTGATCCAGTAATAGCCTCATATAGTATTAGCTCCAGGAAGATCCCTGATATCATCTAATACAGTGTTTTCCAAAACTAATATAATATATATATATCAATGGAATCCTTGTCTTTATGGAGAGCTCTGATACAGAGAAAATATCAAAGCAAGATTGTTAGGGTGGGAGTAGGGGATGGGTCTGCAGAGCCCACACTTCCCTGGAATCCTTTAAGTATGGTTTGTAAACCACTCATCTTTTCTAACCCCTCATTTTAAAGATGAAGAAACTGAGGCACAAAGATGCTTAGACTTACAGGTGGCTGGATTGAAAAGGAGATGATGATGCTTGTCACCATGTTTCTGAATTTTCAATACCATTTTAAAGCATTATTCTTTTGTTGTAAAGAAAAAGTAACGGTTCTTTAGAGCAGGGATCAGCCAATTATAGCCTATTTCTGTGTAGCCCCTTGAACTAATTTTTTTTTTTTTTTACATTTTAAAAAGTATTGTTAGAAAATAAACAACAACAAGAACCATAAAAGAATAAAATAAGGCAGAGACATTATATGGCCAACAAAGCCTAAAATCTTTCCTATCTGGCTATTTATAGAAAAAGATTGCCAACCCCTGCTTTAGAGGAATTCTCTAAGTAACTTCAAAACCTGTAGATTTTTTTAAAGTTTGAACACATACACACCAAAAATCTTTTCAAATTTGTGTTCCTCAAATGAACTTTAAAATTGCTGAATACATTTTGACTCTCCTTTTCAAATACCTGTTATGTGGTGGTGGCTAACCAAGTTAACTAAGATCTTATAATACAGTGAAGATGTTGCAGCTAGAGAACTGCAGACAGGCCTGGAAGATGAAAAAGAAATGATTTGCTTATTTAAATATAAAATTAGGGAAATTTATAGACTCCGAAAAAGCTAAGGACAGAGGAACTGATGCACAAATAATGTAAATGGTCACACTTTTGGGGAATGTCTGTGGTCACTTTGGGGCCATACACAGGCATGCCAGAGCAATTTGTTGGAGTATCTCCTTTGGGTTTAAGCATTCATCTAAAATAGCAGTAGAAACATATCCCCTAACCTCACCCTTGCTGCCTGATGCATTGCATTTTTGGAAGCCTCTCTGAATGTAATTCTCCTTGAATTTTCATACCACACTTCCTGCTTCCTCAAAGGTGTGTTCAGTGAAATAAGGCTTACCCAGAGAATACCTTCCTTGCTCCTATGGGCCCTGAGGTCCTGCAGCCAAGCTTGATTATTGTTGGGAAATGGAATGAATGTCTTCATTTCTGGGGCATAGCTGATGGTGACAGACAACTAGAAAACCTGATTTCTTTCAAGTCAAAGACCTAGCAAAAAGCTTTCTTAGTGAAAACTCCAAGTAGAATGCTCAAGAAGAAAGGAAATCACCACCAGGGTTCTTCAAAGGGAGTTAAGTGAATATAACCATTAGAACTGGAGTTGTTAAGGCATGTTAATTTAGCAGTGCGGTAGGTATCCTTGGCGTAGTCCTGGTTTGTTGGTTGGTTGTAGTTCTTGCTGTTTTCTTTGTCTTCTGGCCTTCCATCATCCACTTCTTAGGTCTGTGCCCAGAGGTGGGCAGGGAAAAGAAAAGGACAATGAATAAGAATACATTTGACCACTTGATAGCAATTCTGGCACAGAGGATCAGAGGTTACTATTGTTGGCCTAAATCAAGTGTTTAAAGTTAACTTTGAATTAGGGTTGTCCTTGTAATGGGTTGCCCTTTGGTGTCATAGATTTTTGTGCATAGCCAGTGAAAATATTCCCACATAAATGAATAGTGCCAGTATCCATTTGTGAGGATGTGGGGGTTGGAGGGATGCCTCCGTTGCAGCTTTTGTTTGATATGTACTTTAGCACTAAATAAAAATCAATTTCATCTCTTTTCCCTTGCTAAATCCCTTACCCTACCCCCCACCCTTGTCTTTTTGGATACCCACATATCCATAAAGGATTTACTGCATAACATTTCCTCTTGACAGGCAGAATTCTTATGACCATAATATGTTTCCTTGCAAGGTGCATGATGTCAGTGCTTGGTATATGTGCCTGTGAAGAAATGTTCATTTTCTGTGTAAACTAAGATTGGCTAAGTAGCCATTGGTCTAGCTGTGGAGTGCAGTTTCTTACACTACAGCATGCATTATTAGGTTATTAGGGTTCTTTCTTTTTAAAGTTCTTTTTTTATCTATTAAGAATTTCTTGTTGATTTCAGTAGTTTGGTAATTTATCGTTCATCTTATAACAGGTATTGATATTGTTAGGATGAAAACATTTATATAAGAGGAAATAAAAGTCAAGGAAGCAGATAATCGACCAATTTATCGGCCTTAGCAGACAATTTTTCTGATAATGATGTGGTAGCCATGGTAAATTTACTTCTGATTGCTTGAGGGGATGGATTCTGCATGCTTTGTGTAACATGGAGGGGCATGGAAAGGTGAAGGAGCAAGTAACCAATCTGTGGACTAACCAGTACTGTTTTGGTCCCTAGATTGGCCTTTTGGTGAGTGGATTCAAGCTATATTTTGAACTATCCCTTTCTTACTAATTTACTACAATCTGTATGATGATGAATATTTTGTTTATGAGATTTTTATATAGCTTTAGGAATTGAAGGCCTCTCTTGCTTAATGTCTGTCATGAAGTCTTTAATTTGAAAGAAATTTGACTAAAGTTAAGAAATAGGCAAAAATAATCTATTACTCTGCTCAGAATTCTTTGAAACTTGGAGGACTTAACAGTGACTGACAGCTTGGTCAGTTTTGTGCAAAAACACCCAGCTTAAACAAAAACGTCAGTGCAACAGTTTAGAATCCAGAGATGAAAAAAATCCAGAACAATATCTTTAGGCCTTCATTCAAACTTAGTTATTTGTTCCTGGTTTGCACACGGTTTTTATAAACCTGGTGATTGCTTTCTTATCTTATGGCAGACAAGAAACCACAAATTTCGAAGGAAGGCACTCTGCTTAGGGCAAAATTGTGAATAAAGGATTCAGAAGGGCTATTAAAATAGGAATAAAAACTTAAAATACACTGTTGCTTGAGGCCATTTAATGTGGAGATAATCTGCTGAAAAGCCCCAGTTGTTCTTGAAGTGTATCTATATATTACAACACAATGATAGTGTTCAGTATATTGTGTTTGAGTGTGGATGCATATTTTTTTTAAGGTACCAGGGCTGGGGATTGAACCTGGGACCTAGTATGTTGTAGCTGGCGCTTAGCCACAAAAGCTACATCAGGTCCCATAATGAATATTTTTTTTAGGAGGTGTCAGAGTTTGAACCTGGGACCTCATGCATGGGAAGCAGGCGCTCAACCACTTGAGCTACATCCACTCCCCTGGATGCATTTTATTATTATTATTATTATTATTATTATTTTTTTTTTTTTTTTTTTTTTAAAGATTTTATTTATTTATTCATCCCCCCTTTGCTGCTTGTGCTCGCTGGGTCAGCTAACCACGCCGTGCGGGCGGGCCTGCCCTCACCAGGAAGCCTCGGGAACCGAACCCGGGGCCTCCCATATGGTAAACGGGAGCCCTACTGATTGAGCCACAGCCGCTTCCCGTCTGGATGCATTTTAAATCCTATCATAATAAAATTTTAAATGTTGGGTACTTGATGGTACTTTGGTACTTTTTGGTTATCTGGAATATATATATATATATATATATTTTTTTTTTTTTTTTGCTAAGCTGCTTGTGTTCTATTGAATGTTCTGAAGATTTGGGTTTGGACCTGTTTGTGTCACTCACTGTGTGTATTGGGTAAGCCATTTAGCTTTTTGGAACTTTGATTTCCTACTCTGTTAAAATGAAGAGAGTATGGTCTACTGCACAAAATTATTGTGAGGATCAAATTTGCTGAAAATGTCTAGTGTAGTTCCAGGCCTGTTTTCATTGCTGTACATACATATGATTGTTCATTCATTTAACAAATGTTTATTGGTAGCCTATTTTGTGCCAGGCTTTGTTCTAGAATTCATTCATTCACTTAATGTTCATTGAAAAACAGCGTGATTTAGTTGTAGAAGCCCTGGCCTTCTGATTGAGATGCCTGAGCTCAAGCCCTGCCTAGGTTTGTAAATCACCTATGGGACTGTGGGCAAATAACTGGACCTCTCTAGACCTACGCCTAGAGACTAGCCATATGGATCAGATCTACAAGGTTTTTCCACCACAAACATAATTCCTATAACAAAATTCAAATCCAACAAATTGTGCTAAAGTTCTTGGAATCCTACTGATTTGTTGTATAACGCTGGCAAGTTACTTTATCCTCTGTGCTTTAGTTTTTCTCTCTATAAGTGGGAGTAATAGGGCTAGCTCTGTTTTCACACGGATTTCACACAGGTGTAATAATAATAATAATGATAGTCATCCTTTGTTGAGGTTTAGGCATTTTCATATATTCATTCATGTATTCTTGCTTCTCCAACTAGAGTATATGTATCTCCAAAGCAAGTGGGTATCCAGAAAAACATGTGCGTCCTCCTGGAGAATGAATTTGGCTTGATGATTTGTGGGAAATACCCTTGTATTATTAAGTAAAGATAAGCACACTTACGGTATAGAGTAGAATGCAGAATTCTCTTGCAATGTTAAGCTAAAATTCAGAGAGATTTGGGGCTTTCTGAAGGGTGCTGTAGCTTCAGTCTGAAATTGCCCTAGGGTGTTATTCTCTTTCCTTGGCTGTTTGGGAAACTTTGGTGGAAAAATTTGTGAAACAGGCTCTTTTCCCTATTCCATGTTTGACTCACATGAGATAAACAGAGTTATAAGTTCTTTTTTTTTTTTTCAAAGATTTTATTTATTTATTCATTTATCCCCCCCAGGCTGCTTGTGCTCGCTGGGTCAGCTAACCACGCCGTGCGGGCGGGCCTGCCCTCACCAGGGAACCGAACCCGGGGCCTCCCATATGGTAAATGGGAGCCCTACTGATTGAGCCACAGCCGCTTCCCCAGAGTTATAAGTTCTAATTTTGAAAATAGCTCTCTTTTCCAGTACTGATTGTTAAGCCCATTCTGCTTTTTCATTCATGCATTTAACAAATAATAATTGAAAGCCTGCTCTGTAGTTGGTATCATTCTAGGTGCTGAGGATATAGCAGTGAATGAAACAAAATCTCTTCTCCCATAAACCTTCTATTCTGATAAGGGTTGATGAACCATAAAGAGTTAGATATTTGAGGGGAGACCTGAGGAAAAAGGTTGAGCCATTGGCTATTTTGGAGAAAAAAGATTCTAGGTGAAGAGAACAGCCAGTGCTAAGACTTATTATCCTAACAAGAGTGAATGGTAGGAGGTGAGATCAGAGGGATACAGGTTATGTAGGGCTTTGTGGACCAAGGTAAGCATTTTGGTTTTTATTATGAAAAAGAAGGGTTTGGAAACAGGAGCAATGGTATTTGACGTATTTTTAAAAGCTTACTCTGGCTGCTGATTGAGAAAAGCAGAACAAGAATGGGGAGCAAGGAGACCAGTTGCCATCATCCAGGTAAAGGGTGGCAGCAGTTTATACCAGAGGTGTTCTGGTAGCAGTGATGAGAAATGGCCAGCTTTGGGATGCATGTTGAAGGTAGAACCAACAGAATCCGTGAATGGATGTGAGAGAAAGGGTGGCTATAAGTTTTTTGGCCCAATCAACTGAAGGATGAAGGAGTTGCTGATTATGTTGAGATGGGAAGTTTGTGGGAGGAGCGTGGGTAGTTCCTCAGCCCCTGGAAGGGCTTTGTATGAGAACATTGAAACTGGCTTAGAGACTATGTGGAACTCACTTTGAAGATAGGGAGTGACATGGTAATTTTTGTTACCTTTTTTTTTTATCTCATGCACATTCAAAATAATTATTTGAACAGATCGCCGAGTGCAAAATACTCATCCTGACCTGGGAGCCTTTCTTGCTGTCTCCATCTGTGGGTTCTTATCCTCTTCCGACTTCCTCTAATTTCTCCATGCCCTCACACTACCTTTTCCCCAGTTGGACTGGTGACAGGAATCTGGTCGTCCTCTCCATCCTGGCAGTTTTAAATAACTAACAGTTCTTAAATTTTCTTACTGGCTACGCTGACAGTGGTTCAGTGCCCTGGGCATTTATGTTTCAATAACTGTAATCTCTGTGGCTTTGCTCTGTGGACCTGATGGTGTGTCTGTGCATTTTCCTCAGACAGTAGACTTGGAGCCCTGAAGAGCCGAGTGGTCTCTTAGTGTCAGGCAGAGCTAATGTGCGTGGGTGGGGGGGTGTTAAGGCTTTCAAGCTACTGAGGGACAATTTAAAAACTGGCAGATGAAAGTAGCCTAAATCCAAATGTTTTATGCTTAAAATAATAACATTGGTTTAGAGCGGCCTATATACAGTATAATAAACCTTTATTAAGCATTATAGAGGTCACTGTTTTTGTCTTCCTGATACCTCTTCCCTCTCCTTTCTTCAGTGACCCAGATTGAGCCATATGTAGAACCCGCCCTCTAACTTCAGTGATAGGTACAGGGAGGGGAACATAACCTCCAACAGGCCAATCAGAAGGGTAAGGACCTTTCTCTAGTGGTAAGCCTAGTGGTAAGCCGAAAACACAGAACCACCGCAGCCGGGTTTTCAGCCACTTGAGAAAGGTGGTCTGAGAGGATAAGGCTAACCTCTGAAAAAACAGACTAGAGGCAAATGAAAGAGCGAGCCCTGGTTGTGTTTTAGACATTATTGATGCTAATGATCTGATGCTAGCTCCATTGTGTGCCTTTCATTGTCTGGTATAGGAACTGAGAAAATGGCCTCATTTGCTTCATGCAGTCCTGATGGTTTTCTGACACTTACAACCACAGGAGTCCTGACTAATACCCCTACTATGTGCAAGGCATTGAGAAGAAATATAACAAAGACTAACTCGTGGTCCTGCCTCAGGGAATTTAAAATCTAATGGTTTGATTTCAAAACTAGTGAATAAGGCAAAATAATTGATAAAATCTACCTTTACTAAATTAACAGATGGTGCTTTTTAAACATGTGAAAAATAAAAATATATTTTTCAGCGGGTTAACTTCTCCAGCATGTCACCTAAATATTAGCTTTCTCCATGCTTGGGATATTTCCTTTGTAATAGTTGAAAGAGGAGCAAGACCACTTACAAATGAATTGCCAATGTTTTCTGTCAAAATGGTGCTCATCCTTCGAGGGCCATTTTGAAAGCCACCTCCACCACTGGAATTAATCATTCCCTCTTTTGTGTTCGCATAACCCTTGCTCTGTTCCTCTGCTGTGGCACTGTTTGTTCATTGTGCTTTGTATGCTGCGTAACCCTGGGTCTCCTGTGGGTTACAAACTGTTGGGCCAGAGACAGTTGCAGAGAACAGTTCCCTGAATGTAGGAAATGCTCAGCAAATGTTTGTTGAATTAAGTCAATTATTAGCATTGGTTTTGATAATAACTTTGTATACAACTCCTTAAACTTTACGAAAGACTTATACTAGACTGTACAAGACAATTGATTATAGGACTTGAGATAGGTATTACAGGAGTAACTGATAATCCTGAGAAAGATTTGTGGCCTTAGCAGATCGGTTTAGATAGACCAGCTATACATGTGTATTACATGAGAAGGGAAACATGGAAGATTTTGAGATGAAAATGGAACCAGAAGATTAGTCCGGTCCTGAGGTCACAAGCAGAAGGTGTTGGGCATTGACTGTGAGAGGGATGGCCATGTGAGTCAGTCACACCCCATGTGATTCCCAGGAGTTTGCGTCTTGTGTCTTCCAAACCTTCCTTCTAGATTTATTTGGACCGCCTGGTTGGAATGATTTGCGGGTAGGTGTAAAGATGAGACTTTAGACTCCCATCACGACTTGCTTCAACCTTGGCCAAAAGGCATGAAAATTATTAGGTGTTCCTTGCTTGTATTTTTTTCTCTCCCCACCCGTCATCTTTCTGAATACATACGTTCTGAGTTGAATATTGGCCCTATTAAATGCATCTGATTAAGACTGCCAGACCAAAAAGGAAGTGAGCTGAAAAGGCATACTCTTCTGAGAATGCAGCAAGAGCTGTGGATATCAAGTTACTGAGTTGCTGCTTAAGAACTGAATTAAAAATAAATGTGTTAGGTAGTGGAATTTTGTTTTGTTTCCCCCAAAGGAGACATATTCGCCACATTGAAGTGAAATTTATTCTGCATAATTTCATCATTTCTATTCTTAATTCTTTGAGTTTCTGATTGAAAAGCAAACAAAACCCAAAAAAAGAGCCTGTTGTGTAAAATTGGCAAAAATTAGTGTGAACCTGACAATCAGAGACAAGTTATTGTAAAATTAGCAATAGAAACCTTTTTTTTTTCCTGGAGGTTAAAAATAATGCATTTACAAGGAAGTTGTTTACGTTGGCCATTTAGAGGCTTCCTTGGGAAGCGTGTTAGTTATGAAAACTGTGAAATCCACAGTGGTTGTGCCGTGAAGCATTTCCGGGACCGCTTCTTGTGCCATATTCTGTGATTACACGCCACAGCCTTTGCTGGTTGACAGACAGGAAAATGAAGGTGTCTCCCTGCCTGGAGACTTTTCAAATTGTGAAAGGGAGTCAAAAGTCAAGTCTTGCTTGTTCTGAAGTTTGCAGTGTCAAGCAAATTAATCCTTTAGATTGCAGAAATGCTTGGTTTTGAGCTTCCTGAGAAGAGAACCTTTTCTCATAATGTAGTGTGAAAGTGAATTCCACTGGGAAAGGGGCTGGAGGGTCCTGCAGGACACTACTGTAAGGTGAGTTTAGCATAACTGGATGGTTGTGCTGCAGCCTTCAAGGAGCACCTCTTTGATGAATTTAATGGGAAAATAGAGAAGAGCATGGCAGGCTAAAAATTAATATTTTGAAAAAAAAAAAAAAAATCCTTGTTGCCTCTGTTGTGTGAACTGAAAGCATATTTGTTGGAGTTGCTTATGATTTTTCCCTAACCTTTCTCATCCCCACTTATCTTGCATTCATTTCTCTGAAAGCTTCCTCCACCTTTCATTTGACCTCAGGTGATGCCAGAATAATTTCAGATATGTTTCTTTTCTCAAGTTTCTGGTCTTGCTCTTTCTAGGCCATGCGTTAAAGTTATTTGGTGGTTTATTACTTGCATAACCTCAATTTCAGGGGGAGCATCTTCAAAAAAACTATTAATAGGGTATTATGAGTTTAAAAAATGTTCTATATGTATTGAATTTCCTTGCAGTCCAGAGGAGAGCGAATCTCAGTGGTCCTGTCTGCAGAGAATTGAGGAATGGATGGTTGAAAAATGGCCAGGTATTTTAGGAGACATAAACAGTTCTGCTTAAGAAATGCTTTGCTTGTTTATTTGTTTTGGCTTTGTTTTTTGGCAAGGTTGGAAACTTGCTTTAGATGTAGATATTAGGATCAGTATCATCCAAGGATGTTTGGATCTCCTTATCACTGCTTAATAGGATTAGAACCTGAACTGACAACTTTTTAAAGTTGTGATCCGTTTAACTGCTTCAGCAAGTTTGGAGGGGCGATATTTTTGCTCACCATGGCTGTGGAGGTGATAGGAAATTGAACTTTGTTGTCTGGGGCGTTGCCAGTAGAAGTACAATAATTTCTTTAGGCATTTGAATCAACTTTTGACTGGACTGCAATAAAGAAGAGGTAGAAAGGGAATGGGATAATGAGTATTCACCTGCTAATGATGTATCTCAAAATAAACGATGGATACTGTCCTTATCTAAGAGAACCCCTTCATTGATTTCTCAGTCAAGAGTGTGGAGGGATGGATGACTGGACCAGGGCCAAGCCACTCAGAGCTCCCTAGAAGTAGCCGTTCCGAGGGCGTCTCGGCAGTCTGGGCAGTGGGGCCGTTCAGAGAAGCACTGGGCCAGGGGTAGAGAGATTTGAGTTCTGGTGCCAGTATTAGCTCTAGGTGGCTGTGTGTCTTTGGTTCAACTGGGTAACCTTTAGAGTATTTAATATTCTCAGTACAGTGGTAGGATTGGACATCTGGCTATGACTTTGTGGTTCTCAAAACGTTGATTTAGTGTACCTTGCTAATTGACCCTTACCACATTGGTTCTGGACTCAGCTTGACCTATCTAGAGCTACTTTAGTATGACAAAAGCATCATCTAACAGTATTTAATTTTGAAACATCTAATTTCCTATTTTAGTTCATTTAATGAAGGTCAATAAATGATCAAAGAAAAAGTTCTTGGAGGAGATATTCAACTAATTCTTACTGTAGTGATTTTTAAATCTTTTACTTCTTTTACTATTTATAAGATAGTTTCCACGTGACTTTCTGGAATGACAAAATACTTAATTTGAAATCAAGAAAGGTGGTTTGCTAAAGTAACATAAAATTAGCCCTGTTGTTGAAATTGATGTTGACTGCTTCGTGTTTGGTAAAAACCATCTCTATGAGAAGCCACTGGGGAGATGAGTAGTTCAGAGTTGCCACTGATTTTGGGAAAGATGAAATCAAGTGGGAAAGAAGGAAATGTGGCAAATCACAAGAACCAGACTTTTTAAAAGAGAAAATTCAATTTTATCTACTTTTTTCAGTAAATTCTATTTGATATTTTATATTTTCTTGATAACTTAATAAAGAATCTCAGGAAAGAGGTGCAAAATTTTAGCTTAGTGAAATAGAATTTGTCATTTGTGACATTTCTTCTCTACATGTTACAGGAAGATCAGTGTATTAGCTTATAGTTCATAATTTCTAATTCTAGCTATTCAGAAGGGAGATATTATGTCATATGGCCAATTTGGGCACAGTGAGGAATTTTCGCTCAATCCCTAAATATTTTTTAAACTCTGTGAGGGATCAGGCATTGTGCTGGATATGAGTGAGATATGTCGTTAATAAAACACAGTCCCTGCCCTCAAGGGCCCACCATTTTAGAAGAGAAGCTGAGAGTGGACAGCTAATTTACAGTGAGGTAAAATCAGTATTAACAAAACATGTAAATGTTGGCTCTACACTGAAAATATACACAGAATCTGGTGAGTCACATTGAGTAGAGCCTCCCTCATCCGTCACTTGGGTTCCAGTCTCATAGCTGGTCCCCCTGCTCCCACCCTTGTACCAATAGTCTGTTTTCCACACAGCCAGAGTAGTTCTTTGAAAATGTAAGTCAATCATGTCACTCCTCTGCCCCAAACCCTCCAGTGGTTCCCCATTTCACCAGATACTCAAGGCTTTTCAGTAGTTTACGGTGTCCTACAGACCCGCACAGACCCCTTGTCGACACACACACACACACACACATACACACACACACACGCTCAGTCTTATTCCTCCTTTCACCTCCTCTTCCACCCACACCAGCATCTTTGCTGTTTTGTGGACATGCCAGACATGTTCCCACAAAGGGCCTTCACAGTGACTTCTGCCTGCACCACTGTCTCCGAGAGAGCTGCACAGCCAACTGTCTTACTTCTTTCAAGTCTCTGCTCAAATGTCACCACTCCAGTGAGGCCCACCATGACCACCCTATTAAAGTTGCAAAACTCACTCACCTCTTACCAGTTACTCACCCCCCTTCTTTTCACCCTCTGGTATATTTTATGGTCTACTAATTTATTTTTTGTTTGTTTAACACCTATCCTCTGCCACTGGAATGTAATCTCCAAGAGGGCAGAAATCTTTGTTTTGTTCTCTGATGTATTCCTAGCACCTAGAACAATGCCTAGCATACAACAGGTCTTCCATGATTATTTGCGGAATGAGTGAAGGAGAAGGAGAGATTAGTTCTGATTGACAGTTCTAGGGAGAATCACAGGAAGAGACGTTTGAGCTGTATCTTGGAGGATGAATAGGATTGGGCAGGTTTTCTGGGAAAGACATTCCAGGTAGAAGGAATATCATGAGCAAAGGCAGAAGAGTGGCAGAGTTCATGGGTGCTCCTGGAATGGCACGGAGTCTTGACTGACTGGTGGGTAGATGGGGTGGAGTGGGAGGTGTGGTAGTAGTGAACTGATGAATTAGTGAATAGGAAATAATTAAAGGGGACTCTTAGTGGAGTGAGAGAACAAATTCCTAGTCACTGTCTGTGATGAGATGCCAGACATGTTGGCGATTAGAAACTCGGACTGGGAATTCTCAAACAAGTTAGCATGAATAACATGGGAGAGATTGTCACTTGAAAAAATTAGTAATGTGAATAGTGTTTGCTTGTGAGATGTGATTTTTATATAGTACTTGACTCCTTTCAAAACATGGTCACATGCTTATTCTGATTTAAGTTTCATAACAGCTTGTTAAGTGGGTTAGGCAGGTATTATTTATGTTTTTGGATAACTTTTTAAAAATTGTCCATCTATTTTAAAAAACATTTTACTTTGAAATAATTTCAAACATACAGGGAAATTGCAGAAATAGTAAAAAACCATACAGGGAACTCCAGTGTACCTTCCTATCCACCAAGATACCCAGATAAAAGTTGGTTAACTTTTAACTTTTTGTCACATTTATTGTATCATTCTATCTATCTATTTACCTATCTATCTTCTATCTACCATCATCATTTATCTCTAATCTTTCTGCCTATCTCTATCATCATCTGTATTTGTCTCTCTTTATCTATCTCTCTAATCTATCAATCATCTATCTAGCTCTTTCTCTCACCTATATCTATCACCTATTGTCTATCTAATCATATATCTATCTATATCTTCTGCCTATATCATATATCACATCATATGTATCTATCTATCATCTATTTATCTTCTGTACATTTGAGAGTAGATTGCATACGTCATGCACCTTGAATACTTCCATGTGTGTTTCCTAAGAACAAGGATATTCGCTTATGTAACCACATTCAGTACATTATCAAGTCCTAGAAATTTAACACTGATATAAAGCATATAGCCAATATTCCAGGTTTTTTAAATTGTCCCAATAATGCCCTTTAGGACATTTTCTCCTCCATTATTAGATATAGTCCAAGATCATGTGTGGCATTTAATTGTCATTGTCTTTTTAGTCTACTTTTTAAAAATTGTGGTAACATATATAAAACCTAAAATTTCCTTCCCCAACCACTCCCAAGTGTACAATTCCATGGCATTAATCACATTTACAGTGTCATGCTACCATAAGCCACCATCCATAACCAAAACTTTCCATCACCCCAAACAGAAACCCGGCACCTGTCATGCATTAACTACCTATTCCCCCCAACCCTGGCTGCCTCCTGCCTCTGGTAACCTCCACTCTACTTTCTGTGTCTCTGAATTTGAATATTCTAGTTATTTCATATAAGTGAAGTACAATTTCTGTTCTTTTCTGTCTGGTTTATTTCATTCAGCGTGAGATCTTCAGGGTTCATCCACGTTGTAGCATGTATCAAAACTTCATTCTTTTTTTATGGCTGAATAATACTGTATTGTAAGTATATACTATATTTTGTTTATCCTTTCCTCTGTTGATGGACACTTGGGCTACTTCCACCTTTGGCTAATGTGAATAATGTTGCTATTACACTGGAGGAAATAGAGTCTCAGACCAGCTAAGTGACTCTCCTGAGGTCATGAAATTAGAAATTGAGCAAGTGAGGCCCCGCTATCTTTTCTTGTGTCTCACACCCAACATTATCCCACTGTTCCCTCTTGCCTCTCTAATTCCAATATGATACTAAAAGTATCATCCTACTTTTTTAAAAGATGCAGGCTCTTTTCCATTTTTTCAGTCAGTGAAAATAGCCGTTTCTTCATTCAATTACTTCTTACCAAATCCTTTTTTCTCTTTCCTTCCTTTCTGTTTCAGTTAATCTTGAGGTACTAATTAGAAAGATTAATCTCTGTAGCAGGTGGGCGTGTTTTTACCTTTGACTGTTTAGCATTTTTATCTTTTTCAGGCTCATGCTAAGACCATCTTATTCAGCACCAGATGTTCTATTGACATTGTTGCCATCTTTCATTTGGTTCTTGGGGGGGAAGAGGAGAGGTAGCATTCTAACAACTCCGTTTGAATGTCTCAATACTTGCTAATTTCTCACTTTGGGAGTAAACTGTATCTTCTTAATTCCCCCAGATGTTAGTAGGCAGGAAGAAGCAGAGGGAGAATTCAGTGAAGGAGAACATTGGTATGGAAATTCTTCAGAGACTCCGTCAGAAGCCTCCTATGGAGAAGTCCAGGAGAACTATAAATTGTCTCTGGAGGACCGGATTCAAGAGCAGTCCACTTCCCCCGACACCTCCTTGGGAAGCGCGACCCCCAGCAGTCACACCTTGGAGCTGGTAGCTCTTGATGGTGAAGTCCTCAGAGACTCACTGCAGAGTCAAGATCACCTTTCCCCTGGTGTGTCTTCTTTGTGTGAAGATGACCCTCCAGGGTCCAATAAGCCCCTTAGCAGCAACTTGAGGCGGCTGCTGGAGGCTGGTTCTCTCAAACTTGATGCCACAGCCACAGCCAATGGCAGAGTGGAGTCCCCGGTAAACGTTGGCTCGAATCTCTCCTTTTCGCCACCATCCCACCATGCCCAACAGCTCAGTGTTCTTGCCAGGAAGTTGGCTGAGAAACAGGAACAGAATGACCAATACACTCCAAGTAACCGTTTTATATGGAATCAAGGTAAGTGGTTGCCCAACTCAACCACCACCTGTGGCTTGTCCCCGGATTCAGCCATCCTAAAACTGAAAGCTGCAGCCAATGCTGTTCTTCAGGACAAATCTCTCACCAGGACTGAGGAGACCATGCGATTTGAGTCCTTTTCTTCCCCTTTTAGTTCCCAGTCTGCCAGTTCCACATTGGCAGCTTTATCCAAGAAAGTCAGTGAGAGAAGTTTGACGCCTGGTCAGGAACATCCCCCTCCAGCCAGCTCTTTCCTCTCCCTCGCGTCTATGACCTCCTCAGCAGCTCTTCTGAAAGAGGTAGCTGCAAGGGCTGCTGGGAGTCTTCTGGCTGAGAAATCATCACTGGTGCCTGAGGATCCCCTACCACCACCGCCTTCAGAGAAAAAGCAAGAAAAAGTAACCCCACCACCACCACCACCACCACCTCCACCACCTCCACCACCACCGCCACAATCTTTGGAATTATTGTTACTCCCAGTTCCTAAAGGAAGAGTTTCTAAACCCTCCAATTCAGGTATGGAGTCTTTTATTTCAACCAGCCTGTCAAGTCTTTTTGCCTGAAAATTGTGATGTCGTATGCACTGCCTTATTCAGTTGGGTTTCCCATCTGATCTGAAGCATGAATAAAAAAGCAAAAGCACAACAAAATACTCTAAGTAAGCAGTATAATAGTCTTTCATGTATGTATTACACAAAGACTTCACAAATAGCTTTATTTTTGAAAGGTAATGAATAATCTTAGACACATATAGTACTACTTCTTTTCATATAAACTATTTTTTGTCCTTACTGAGTTCAGGCTAGGTCCATACAAGATATATTTAATGGGGGAAGATCAAAGAATCTTTGTCAGGGAGTGCTTGGCATCACTGAACATAAGGAAAAAAACCCCACTGCTTTTGAAATAGTGGACAAGGGAGAGTCCGTCCTCCTGCTGCCTCCATCACAAATGGACTTTTATACAATCAGTAACTACTCTGCCCTAATTTATCATAGCATATACTTTTATGTTAGCATTTTTGTTACCTTTTTTGTGGAATGTAAGCCTTTTTCACTTATCCCATTCCTCTATAATTTCTTGCCATATAAGAACTCTAAAAAATATTGTCAAACATAATCAAAGCATTTCCTTCGAATGCTTTATTTTATTCAGTACCCATCAGATTCTGCAGGAACATGCATGTGGAAAATTTGGATCATAAGTTTTTCTTGTGGGGGCAGCCATTCTAAAGGAGAAGTCAATATCATATAGAGCCCTGGCATTCAAAATTATTCATCTGAGGGAGAAATTTAGTCACTTGAGTTCTCAGAATGGAAATATAATTTCTTGTTCTGGTTTGTTTTTAAATTGTGTGCATCATAAATTCATTGTCCCGGGGATGTATATGTGGAGGTTCAGATGTCTTTCAAGGATATCCTGCCAGACCGGTCTGGACGCAGGCTATGCATGTCCTCACGTATAAATACTGCCACTGCGTGTGTCTAGCCAGCTTTTGATTATTTGCAGCAACATTGACGATGAGTGCTTGGAATGGCAAATAAATAATTGACTGAACAGTCGGAGCTCATATCAATTTGATGCATTTATGAGAAATTTCCATTTAAATTGCTAAGTGAGCTATATGAACTAATTATAATTACTTCAAGACTTGTGTAAACAGCAGAATAAAATGAGGGAAATGGATATCTGGGACTTTCATGGCTCAAAGATTCTGAAGTGTCAATAAAATCCTGAAGAGTTTATCAATTCTGAGTTTCATTTCTCCTTATGTCCCACCTGCCATCTGGTGAAATAAGGAGAGAAATGGCTAAAATTCAGAAATAAGGAGACGAGTGGATGGAGCTAGGTAATTTTGCAGTGGAATAAATCACTCCCATTTTATGGAAATTTTTTTAGGGGTAGCAGTAGAAGGAGAGGGGTATGGCCATCTGTAAAATGTAATTTTAAAAATAGTCTCTTAAGCAGTTGTGGAATAAACGTACAAATAGGGTTTACATTATATATTTTTTGGATATTAATTACTTAAAAAAGCTTATCCAAAATTAATGATAAACTTAGTTTGCTAAGACTTGGAAAGAAACTGGCTGATAAAACTGTGCTTCATGAAGGCCAAACTGTAGCGACTTTGTAATTTTGAACTTGTCTCAGGTATAAACAACAAGATTTTGCAAAGTAAAATTTTTTCATTCAAGTGACTGGATGTATGTAAAGATGAGGAAAGAGATCATGAGCTTCCAGTGTAGGGCAGATTTTTTTGTTTGTTTGTTTTGCTGTAGGATATACACCTGAGTGAAAAAGAGGTGTTTCCTTTTTGATTTAAATACATTTGGGCTATGCATTCAAAATTTAAAATAGGAGGCCTATAGGAAATTTTTTTTTTCTTTCCACTCAATTTATTCCTTTGCTGAAACAATATTTTAATCAGTTAATGCTCAAAATATTTCAATGGAAAAGGGAGAGAAAGGAATTTCTTAGGTTTGGCTCTACAGCCCCCTGCTGATTGACTTGTACCTTATGCGCCCCTGTTCTACACATGCCTCTGACCACAATCCAAGACTTGGTGAAACATCTACATGGGCAGAGTAATTGTATAAAAAATAAGTTATTATGTAAAATTCATGCAAGAGGAAAGATTGCTGCAAGGAAAAACATAAGGGCTTTTGAAATTGTCCTTTGAAAAATGTTCCAAGTTTTCATGTCGACTCATCCCAAACTCAAGTTCTGTTTCTTCTCGCTTGGTTTGGAAATAGGAGAGGGAATGTTTGCTCTCTTTTAAGCTAAAGCAAATGTCATTGCTTCCCATCATCCTAGTTAGATTATTGGTTAAGAAAGAGTTGATATAATAGCTAATTTTGTTATAAGTCTTTATATCATGGAGACATGATTTGGTGTTACTAAGATCACTGAGCTTTGAACCCGAGGAGTAGAAGGGAAGGCGGGTCCTTGCATTCCCTTCCCTGCACCTTCACCCACTGTACTGTTGGTTTCAGGGAGACGTGGGGCAGGATTCCAAGGTACCTCGGCCTCACCTAACAAGCATTAGGTGGGAATGTGGCCTGAGCTGTCACCATGTTTTAAAGTATTTCTCAATTTTTTCTTTTACTTCAGAAAGAACTCTTAGTTTAATTTAAAATAGATAGGTAAATTGGCAGCTCTCTGCAGTGAAGGAGTTTCTGTTGCCTAATGGCTTAAATAAACAGAATTTTAAAAGCCACAAAAGTAAAGTACACTCCATCCTGATTTCAAGCAGGGCTTACATTTTAATTTAATGTTATTTCTCAAAATATTGCAAAAAAAAAAAAGCATATAAAGTTAATTCTAAAGTTACAAAGAGCTATGAGCTCAAAAAGCTGATCCTGTAGCTAGTAATTTAGACACCAGCATTTCTTTGACCTTCTTTAGGTCAAAGGAAGTCCAAACCATGAAAAAGAAAAAAATTTTTTAGGTCTAGTGTTCTTTTTTGAACAGGATTCAGTTGTTACCGAGTCATGGTATATTTAAGTCCTTAAAGAGTCCACCCCTCGATAGCCTTTATCCCTGCAAGAGAGATGTGACACTTACAGAGGAAGTTGCTTTCATACGACCCTGTGCCCCAAGCACATGCTACCCTGTTCCTCTAAAAGTGGACCTAATGGAGACAAGAGTATATCCATTTGGTGTAAAGATAAATGTCACACACTGGCTCAGTTCTCTTTGAAGCTACTATTCTGTTGAAGCCAAGAATAACATAATGGATTTTATTTTAAAGACAATGTTTCAGTTGCTTCAAAGAAGGCCACCAAGATTCTGAGGATGCCAGGCTCCTCCTTAAAAGAATAAGGAGGACTTTGGAGAAAATGTCTCCAAAACATCATATTTAACTGATTAAAATTTAAGTCTACTTAGAAGCAAGCTGGTCTCAGACAGCTGAGGACTCAGAATATCTCCTGGGTAAACGGATATGGGTTTCTGGATACTGTTTTCTTTCATATCCAAGCAATGTTCTTAAAATTGCAGAGGCGTTGAAAGTCCAGAAAGTTACCTCTCCTGATAATCATCCTAGGTCCGTGATTATTCTAGTCATAACCTGGGATTGATGACAATCTATGAACTTGTTTAGAAAATTCACTTTTTAATCAAGTCAGAATGATCTGCTGCTGATTTCAATGATATTTTTTTAATGATTTAAACTCAGACTGGTGTAGATATCAAGCTTCATTTACAAGTTGTTAAAACATGCATTGATAATGTCAGCATCAATAACAGCCTTGCCCATAAACCTGTTGATAGCCATAGCTAACAAAGTTTTCTATTGCTCTGAAATAGCGTTTGAGAGACATGCCCAAGAGATTCCAATAAGCGATGTTAAAATGTAGAATACTGGGAGGGAAGATGGGTAATTCTATACAGAGGGGCCCCAGTTGTGTTTGTAGCTTGAGAGTGGAGATGGTGATGCTGCTTGGATCCTGTACACCCTGGGGTACCTGGCACCTTGGATTCCTTCAATGTGTATGGTAAGGCCTGCATGCAGGAAGTGCCCACTTGCAAATTATCTTGGTCTTCTGCAAATTGTCACATCTAACAAGAGAAAGTTTGACTTCAAATACTACAAAACAGTTACATTTGTTTTAAAAACACCTACCTTGAGTTAAAGCAATTAAGTTACTCAAACACTCCATGATTTTTTTTTTAACCCCCACCAAGTTTTGTCATTACTTTTTAGATTTACAGACACTCAGTAGGGTCGGACACCAAACCGGAAGTTCAGATGTTGGCTCTCATCCTGACCCTGCCACTAAGTAGCTACGGGCCTTTATGCAGACTGCCTCAGTTTCTTCACCTGTAACCTGAGCTGGTTGGGAATATCTCCAAGATTCTTCCTGTTCTTTTTTTTTTTTTTTTCCATTACTGTGTAGTCTTTAACTCTGTTTGTCTCTTAATTTAAAATGAATGTTAAAAAAATAATTTCTATTTTAAAAGTAAATATTTCATTTTTTAAAATTCACTACCAAACCTCCCACAAAATTATCTCTGCATTGGGCACATCTTGTCCACTGTAAATAGTCTGACATATATCATTGTACTTTATTAATGATGTAATTGCACTGTGTACATTTTTATTACAAGTTTCTCCAAATTCATTTTTGGAGAGAGGTGAGATATAAGTACATGAGCATCTCTTTCTTCACACATCCATTCATTCAAGACATGTGTGTTGACCTACTGTGTGACAGGCGTGCACTCTTGATCCATTGAGACATATGGCAACCTCCTGCATCTTTTTCTTCCATTCTCAGCACTTGTTTCACTTTTCTCTATTCTTTTGACCCAGCCTTTACTACTTAATCTCATGAGGATCCAACTTAACATTTACTGAGTCCTACTTTGTACCCAGGCCTGCTTTGGATACTGGAGATAAAGCTTCCATTGTTTTCTTCCTCTCCCCTTCTAGATCTCTCTTTTCCCTAGCTGAGCTGAATCCATCCGTCGTGGTTCCAGCTAGGCTGAGGCAGGTCTTACCAGAGCAGTGCATTGGATTCTTGCTCCTTCATTTCCCCTTAGTCCCAGTGACAAACTGCATGCATGGTGGGCCAGCCCATGAGCTGTGTATTTATTCTGCGTTGTCAGTTTAAATTTACTTCTGCTCTGATGGGGAGCTTTCAGCTTTGGAAGGTATGATGAGTTTATTGTACCTTCTATGACTGCCCCAACCACCGTTACAAATAACTTCCATTTATTATGTGCCAGGCAGTTTATACACATTCATTATCTCTTTTATTCCAATAATATTTTTGCCTGTAAAGGGAACATGCTTTCTCCAAAGAAGCAAATTAGCAGCTATCCATCCCACTGGGTCAATTAGCATTTGGTGGAATTTAGTTTTATTTGCCGGTATACTAGCTAGTGATATGTTTGGAGGAAGTTGTTTATCAGGCAGTTGCAAACTAGGTAAAATTAGGACCATTTCAATCCTATTGCCTCAAGAATGTGTGGTTCATTCTGAGGAAGTGGTCATATTTCCTTAGGCTCTAAATTGGAGTGAAATTTCTGTCAGTTCCCTGAAATAGTTCGTTTGGCCTAAGAAGTAGAATACATCCTTGCTTCCTCCGTACTCTAGTTAACCTCATAAACACATGGAGGGGGTCCTGCTAAATTTTAAAATTTCTTTTCTTGAATAAACAAAAAATCAAACGTTACCTGGGGAGCTTAGTGGCCAAATTGCAAAACTTATCACTGAATTCTTGTTACTTTTATCATTTGGCTTTAGCCCCCTTCCTTTCCTGCCATGATCAGTTAAAAATTTCACATAGTTATAATTGTGTAGCTATTTGATCATATTTCTTGAAGTTAGTTTCTATTTATTATGAGTCTTCTGATTCTTTCCCAGTCAATCCAAGGACACACTAATTTGTCCTCCATTCATATGTAATTTGGCAATAATTAAAACTAAGGACACATAGCTCCAATACAAAACAGGTTTATGTGAAATGCTAACATAGAGGGCTTAATGTAGTGTACTCTAATATATTTGAAACACAGAATAGAAGATTGGGGTGTGGCCAGTGGTGTCCAAAAGAATGGAAAGCATGTTGGTCAACATAGGCATGGAAAGGGGGATAAGGAAGCTGGCAATGCTAATTTGTTCAATTAATGCACTTTTATTGCCTTCTCAGGACAACGGTGGACAGCTTTTTTCTCTTTTTCTAGACAGTTCTGTAAAATTAGGCAGGTTAGGGTTTAGAGAGTGGAAAATATCCCCTGAAGAGGGAGATCAGTGTCAGCCTGTTTGTGTCTTTTTCTTATTACTTTGATGTTCTTACAACTCCAAATAGGCATCATTATCTTTTTTTCCTCTCTCGTTTATGACAATAATCCCACCTTAAGGCCTGATTTCGGTCCTTTCCCTCCGATCTGTTGTTCAATGTATAGTCTTTGTGAGCAAGATATCAGGGTGGTGGAAATGACAGTGGATAGGAAATGGAAGGCAAAATTAGGGAGAGGACTACAAATAGGCAGAGAGTCAAAAAGACGGGCAGACAGCAGGAAAGCTTTAGTGGGTTAATGAAAATGCTTACTTATAGGACTCTACAAAGTGTGCTTTTCCTAGAGTAAAAGGAAACCCCCAATCCCTACCACTCTCCCTTCCCAAATTAAGAGAAGTACTTACGATGGAACACATTTCAAGTAGAATTTCCAGACTCAAAGCATATATTTTTAAATAGAGTGTTCTTTCTTGGTTAAGCTAACCAAGATTGCTTATACCTGTATTGGTAAAACTGCATTTTTAGAATGCCCTAACTTTATTCTGGAACCCTTCCAGGTTCCATCCATTTTAAGTGATTCTTTAAATTCAAAGACTCAATTGACTCAAGTAATAAATAATGAAATTATTAAAAAATTATATACTTGGGAATATTTCCTTTAAAATTATAAAAGTAACATGTATATTAAAAATTTCAAGTAGTATAGGAAGTTATAAAATGAAAACAAAAGTTTACCACCCTGACTTTTGCTTTTTAACCCCCAATCCTTTAAGTATTTTAAAGCAAATCCCAGACATCATATCCATTGGCTTATAGATACTTCCATATGTCTCTCCAACAGGTAAGGGCTTAAGAAAATAACCAATAAAAAACAATACCACTATCACATCACACAGGATTAACAGTTGTCCCATAATATTATGAAACACCCAGGCTATAATCAGTATTGCCTTAATTATCTCAAAAGTGTCTTTTAACAATTGCTTTGTCCAAATCAGGATCTGCATGAGGTTCATACCTTGCACTGTTTCATAAGTGCTTTGGGTCTCTTATCCAGGATACTTCCCTTTTTAAAATGCCATTTACTTATAGAAGAAACTGGGTCACTTGTCCTGTGGAATTTCACATATTCTAGACTTGGCTGATTCCATCTCCTAGGTGTGTTTAATGTGCTTCTTTATCACCTGTATTTTCCTGTAAAATGCTGTATTTCATGTAAAATTAAGCTTGCTTAATTTTAAATCCAGGTTAAATTAATTTGTAAGAATAATTTCATAGGTGGCATGTCAGAAGGCACATGATGTCTGTCCTATTTTTAATGATGCTGAGATTGATCAGTGGTTTTAGGTGGTGTCACCTTGGTCCATCCATCATAAAATTCCCCATCAACCTTTCACCCAATGGTATTAGCAGCAGTTTCCAATCTTTTGAAAAACAAAAATAGAATCACCCAAGACATATAGTTTTATCCACTAACTCTAATATCATAGCTATATTCCTGTATCAGCAGCTGTAAATCTAGCTCATTTTTCAAAAAGTTTTATATATTTCATTTTATGAAGGCATTACAATTTGTTTAACCAGTTTCGAAAATATTTCTGATTCCTCATACTTAAGAAACCGTTGGGTCCTCAACTCTACTTGTTTTTATTTCCTGTATCCCCAAATTGCAGAGGTCTGTGTAGCCCTGAGTAATATACGATGATAGACCCAAAGTTCAGCAATGCAATGTCACAACAGAGACCCGTCTTTTTGGGCATAGTGGAGGAGAATGATCTCAGCTTTACATGGGAGGAGACAGTTGATTTGTTTGCTTTCCTGAAAAACTAAAGCTTTATTGGCTGTCTGGCTGTGACTCTTCCCAAAGTGGGCAGCAAGGCTCAGTTGCAGTGCAAAGGAAAACAGCACGTATCTTTTGTGGCAACCAGAGGGACAGAAATAAGAGGGTAAAAAACCCTGACCTTAAGAGCCCCTGATGGCTAAATAGGCTATAGCATCTGCTCAGTCCACAAATAAACAAGTCAAATAGTAGGAATTCTAAAATTTTTCTCCAGTGGAGTGCAGTTAGTGAGGTTTATGGTGGCTGTTTGGTTTTCAGTGTGGAGCAGTGCATTATTTTTCTGTCCCATTTGATTTATCTTTATTTCCCTCCCTTTTCCAAGTTTAGGAATTTAGATCTGGACTCAGGTCTGCTGTTTGCTTTAAGAAACGAGGCCCCTGAATTCAGGCCTCTTTGACCTTGTACAGTGCCTTTGGGTGCTGAGCTAGGACAGACCAGGAGAAACAGCTTTTATAGATGCCCTTCTAAGTGCATGATGACCTTGAAATTAAGACTTTCACAAAGGTAGGATGAGCAGATTTTGGAAAAAAGAACCCAGATGGACGTAACTACATGGTTGGTTTTTATGTGAGGAAAAACAGGAATAAAACTTCCTCATGGGTAAATTCTTGGAATTGCTAAGAAAAGAACAAATCATTTTCGTGTTGTTTACATAGCAATGCATGTGGATATGTGCTGGTGATGTGATGTACCTTTTTTGTTTTTCCTCATTTTTTTTTTTCTTTCTTTCTCTTTCTTCCAAGCCTCAGAAGAGGAAAGTGGGAAGCCTTTCCAGTGTCCAATATGTGGTTTGGTCATAAAAAGGAAGAGTTACTGGAAGCGGCACATGGTGATTCACACAGGTTTAAAAAGTCATCAGTGTCCGCTCTGTCCATTCCGGTGTGCTCGCAAGGACAATCTCAAATCCCACATGAAGGTAAGCCACCTGCGGACAGACCTCCTGGAGAGGCAGACACAGTCAGAACTTGCACATGTATCTAGATAGGGAGAGGACACTGCTGGTGGAGCAGATGGACTCCAGTGCTCAACATAGTGAGGTAGAATTGAACGCAAATGAAGAACGTTCCAAAGGGTTTCCTGGTAGAGATATTGATGTCTGTCTTACAAACAAGAACTTATAGGCAGAGAGAATGTTCAGTATCCAAATAATGGATGTAGTATTGAGCCACCTTCTCCTCTAGCTTCATTTTGCTTTGTGTGGTGATGAATTTCTGGGGCACTAGAAGGAAGAGTTGGGGAAGAACAAGAAGCAGGGAAAGCCAAGTACAGTCCAAAGTAAAGTGGGGCTAGAGAGCTCATGGGCATGAGCACCAAAGAGAGGGCTTTTGGACCTGCTCACTCTCCCCAGAGAGATTGTCCTCTTCTGCTGTTGCTTTGCTCTTCAGCTGGCAAAGATGAACACCCAAAGTCACCTTCGTAGGAGGTGTAAGGACATCGAAAAAGCACCTTGGCTTCATTTAGCCTTGTGAAAGGCCTGAGGGACTTCTTGAGGCTCTCAGGGTTGAGCCTCATAATTCTCAGGATTATACTTGCCAAGGATCCCAGGGCATTATTGTCACTGTCCTATTAAAAATGGATGAATCTGGGATGGGAGAGAGGGTCATGCCTGTAATGAACATGTAGAGAACTGACTAGAATCTCTGTTTCACTCTGAGGTGAGATGAGGGAAAGCTCTTAGTCACAGTGAAATCTTTTTAGCCAATATCATTAATACTAAGGGTTTTGTCTGAAACTCAAGGAGGAAATTGACGAGACAGAAAGAGCTTCAGGGATTTTGAATTTGATAGACCTGAATTTAAATCTTGCAACTTACTGGCTAAGTGGCCTTGAGCAAGTTAACCTTTAGACTTTCAATTCCCTCATCTGCTAAATGGGAATGATAACGTTTGTCAGGAAGGGTTGTCATTAGTATTTAAGAAGATAATATTGACAAAGTGCCTGATGCAGAAAGTGTTTAATAATAGTTACATATAACTACCATTGAACCACTTTTGTATAAATGTATTTTATTAGAGAAGTTATGGGTTTATAGAACAATTGGGCATAAAATACAGAATTCCCATAAACCACCCTATTATTAACACTTTGCACCAGTGTGGTGCATTTGTTGCAATTGATGAAAGCACATTTTTATACTTTTACTATTTATCGTTCGTGGTTTAACTTATGGTTCACTGTTTGTGTTGTGCAGTTCCATGACTTTTTAAAAAAACTTTATTCCGGTAACATATATACAACCTAAAATTTCCCCTTTTGACAACATTCAGATGTATAATTCACTACTGTTAATTACTGAACATCTTAATAACTACAATCATACTTTCACTGTTATTTTCAATTTTTTTTTTTTTTTTTTAAGGTACTGGGGCTGGTGAATGAACCCGGGACCTTGTATGTGGGAAGCTGGTGCTCAGCCACTGAGCCACATTGACTACCCTGACTTGGGTTTTTTGTTTGTTTGCTTGCTTGTTGTTAGGTTTTTTTTGTTTTTAGGAGGCCCCGGGGATTGAACCAGAACCTCCTATGTGGGAAGCAGGTGCTCAACTGCCTGAGCCACATCCGCTCCCTCAATATGGGTTTGCCATTGACTTCGCTTACTTAAAAATCTTGTATTCTAAGTCTTACTAGAATCACTGTTCAGAATTATAGTTCTAAATATGTGTGATCAGACAGAACCTCTACTGACTTTAGGAAATAGCATAGATTTTTGAAAAATTAAATCCATGATGTAATTTGTTTTCTATCATTGCCTTTTTCTCTTGGAATTAGCATGCCCTTCATCTTCAGAATCCATTTAACCAGGAGTTCTGGTTGGTTGAAACTTACTGAAAATACCTTGTCTTTACTTGAACCTTCCTCATCCTCTATCACCTCTCCCCAAAGTAAAATCTCATATTTTAAACCTGAAAAGTAGATGAGACTTAAAAAGAATGCCTCTAAAACTAACAATTTTTTTGAGCTACTATGTCCTTAACTGTGTTTAGAAATCAGGTCCAGTGAATTTAAAGCTTTGGTGAGCAGAAAACTTGCATCCAGGCTGACACCTTGTAAGCTTGGTTTCTGCTCAGGGTCACTTAAAACAACCTATTTATAAACCCATGGAAAAAAAGCTGGGTTTTCAATAGTGGGAACTACTGACCCTGAAACTACAGGAAGATGATTTGGGTGCCTTGATGATATAGATGGTCAGCCACGCCAGTGTTACAGATGAGAGCTGCAAGGACTTTGTGGGTCATGGGGTCTTAGAATGCTTTCAGAACAAATCAATAACCAGCACAATAAAGCAGTTGTGTGAAATTACTACTTTATTTAAACTCATGGTGTCCTAACCTGTTGAGCTATGACTTGGGTTTTGATAAGGAACGTGTGAGAAGGGCTCATGCAAGTTTAATTTTATCAAATGGAGTACTCTTTCTTTTCTCTCCTCTCCACCTCATTTATGGGACTTTTTTAAAAATCAAAGAATTCATGATTTTATTTTTGACTAGGCATACTTTAATTTGTCTAACTTTTGCAGATGTAGCCTGCAGATAAGTATAATGGGTGTGGTCTTATGAATAGGTACTTTAGTTTGTCAAAGCCTGCTAATGCAAAGTACCAGAAATGTGTTGGCTTTTATAAAGGGTATTTATTTGGAGTAAAAGCTCACAGTTCCAAATCTGTGAAAAGTCCAACTCAGAGCACCATAAGAGGTGCTTTCTCACCCAAGTCAGCTGCCATGTGTTGAAGCAAGATGACCACCAATCTCTGCGGAGGTCGCTGCCTTCCCCTCTGGAATCTACCGCTTCTTGGAACTTGGCTTTGAGCATCCAGCATAGGGCTTGTCTCTTTCCGGGCCTTCTATATCAGTCTCGGCTGTTCTGCTATCTTCCCAAGTTCAGCTGGTAAGCCATCAGGCATACAGCAGGTTTGATTTCCTCTTGAGTTGCTCTGTGGGCCCAGCCTCTTGGGAGCTTCCTGCTTAAGCTGTCCTTTCCCTCACAGTGCAGAATCGAATATGCCAGCTTCCATTCTCCTGTCTGTCTGTGTGAGTCCATTTATATCGGACCCAGGAAGGGAGCAGGGACTCAACCTCAGTTGGTAGGCCAAACAAAAGCCCTAAAGTGATCTTATCAAGCAATCTAATCAAAGGCCACTGGACTGGATGTAATGCAATCAAAGAGTATCACACCCAGAGAAATAGATTACTTTATAAACATAATATTTCTCTTTTTGGGATTCATAAAATAATCTCAAACTGCCATAGTAGGTATCCTCTGCTACAGTTGCCTGTTGACCACAAAAATTGAGATTTTCTAAAAAGAAGACTAAGAATTGGGGGCAGTATAGGCTATAGATTAAGATCTCAAACTGATCTCAAACTGTATAGTCAAAAAACCCTTAGTTAGAATCTCAGTTCCACAGCTTACTAGCTATGAGACTCTGGACAAACCATTTAATCTCTCCAGCCCTCTATTTTCACTGATGGAGAAAATAATCATACCATCTACCTCATGGGGTTGTTATGAGGATTAAATGAGATAATACACATACAGCACTTGATACAATACCCAACATGGAGAAATGCTCTGTAAATGTAGCTAATAGAGTAAATATTATCTAAAAGCCATTGGAATACACAAATTAACATTTACATTTAGAAATAAATCAAAGAAATTATATAATACATTACTCTAAAATAAACTTTATTACTTTTTCCTTTTTGTGATATATCTTTAGTGTTGAAAATTTAGAAAAACTGATAAACAAAAAGACCCTTAATAAACAAAAATAACTGATAAAAAATTTGACCCTTAATCTCATCACCCAGAAGTAATCATTATTTATCATCTTGATGTACAACCTTCTTTATTAATTATATATATATATATTTATTTAAGGAAAATAGAATTATACTTTATTTGTCCAACAATTTATAGTATTTACTGTATTCCTACTGGGTGCTAGGCACTGTACATTTTTCTAAGCCTGCCTTTCCTCCTTAACATATTGTGCAAATGTTTTTATGGCCAGTTTTGGAAGGAGCTTGTAAATAGATGCCTCCAGTTTCCTCAGAGTTATCTTAGATTTCCATTAAGTCTTTTGCAATTTTACTGGATGAGTGAGCATACAGGAATTGAATGTGAAATTCGTAAGCTAAAATTAAACAGAAAAAGTGAGGCGGACGCTAAGAAAAAGAACCTTGGTGAAGTAATGGCAAGAAACTGGACCAGGCATCAGGACACTGAGTTCTCATCTTAGCTCAGCCCCCCAGCCTGCCTACCCTGCACCCCCTAAGGAAGATGGAGCAGATGCTTCCCACTGTTTCTATAGACTCGGATATACTCTACCTAAGCATCCAATTGAGTGCTGCCAGGAGATGGATGTAATAGCACCTTCTATTTCCCACCTCTTAGGGTGGTGAGATGTGCTGTGGGTGAGACATGACCAGTAGGACTGTGCGTCTCTAAACATGAAGTGGAAGGAATGAAATGCTTGAGACAAGTTTTTCTGCACATTATTTAGCAGACTAAGGGGGAGTTTTAAAATTTTAGGTGAAAGAGAAGAAAAGTTATAATAGAAAAGTGCTTTATTTTGTCAGGAGAAAAGGGGAGAAACTGCAAGTGCAGGATAGAGCTGATACTTCTCTTCAAGGCCGAATGTGATATGTGGTCCCTTTGGTTAGGTGTAGCCCAAAATAAAATCTTAAGTGCAAAAATCAACACAGCATTCACTGTTTTTCCTTTACATTTTCATTCATTTTTCAGTAACTAAACATAGCAAGACCAGGATGGGGGTAGAAAAGAAGCCACATAAAATACATACACACAAACACTTTTTAATCTAAGGCTCCCTTTTCATTTTAGAACTTGGGCTTGCTCGCTCTCTGTCCTTCTCCTTCTTCCAGAAGCTGCTTCCGGAGCTTCTGTTCTTAGATTAACTCCTCTCCTCTCCTGTGTCAATAGATTTAAGGACACTGGTGAAATGTAATCTGCCCCACTGCACGCTCTGAGGGATGGAAGCTTTCTGCATCATGACCTTTACCACCTGGTCCCAGGGCTCGCTTTTGGCAGCCCCTGTCAGGGTCCCTTGGGGCTGTGACCTGAGGCCTCCCAACTGTCCCTTCTGTATGAATTGGGTAGAGGAGATGCCTGGGATATCTTGATTCTGCAAGAAAGCAAATGAAATGATCAGCTACCAGTTAAGTCCCTTTGTTGTAAAAGAGCAGAGAGTGGTAGTATTAGCGGCCAGTGACACACACCACCCACCCGGGCAGAGAGGAAGCTATTTAATGAGCATTGCTTTGCTGCAATTGAATTTAAGTTTATGTGGTTATTTCTGTTGGAAACTCATTAGGGGGACCCAGAATCTCTTCTGTTGTTTTTTTCAAAAAGCCACAGTGGGGTGCTATAGCGACAGGATCTCACGATTAACTTTTAATTTCTTTGCTTTTGTTGGTCACTTAACATTATTTAAAAGTGTGTTTTGGCTGGCGAATAATACTTTTGGATTGCATTCAGAATGCATAAACAGCTGTAGTAAAACTTGCTCTCTTGGAAGGGAAACCTGTTCCGGGGGGCCAGGTAGTTCACAGGGTTAACGAATGAACCTTTCACCTCTCTTAGACCCAGATTCGAATCCCACATAGATCACGGCTGAAAGATGAGGTGTCAGTTTTGTTTTGGTTTTGAATTCCAATCACTCACTTGTTTGTTCAGATCATACAACTACCCACATAATTTGGCCCAAATCTACACAATTGGCAGTTTCTACTCAAGGGAGGGCCAGTACTGAAATAGCATGGGTGTTACAGGTCAGGACCGAAGAAGTACGTTGGCAGAGATGAATGGGGAAGTTATGAGCTATAGAGCACCTGCCAACCTGAAAGCTGGTTTGGGCCAATCCAATTATTTCCTCACTTTTTCAAGTGCTAAATTTGGGTAGTGACAGGAAGAAAAAAAGTTTCTTGGCAATCTGTACAGGTATCGTGCACAAAAGACTGGAACTGGATTTAAAAGTCTCCATCCTTCCATTGCAGACACCAGAGTCTGGAGTATGAGATCTCTGAGTTTGTAAAAAACTGGTTTCGTCTTGCTCAGAATATTTGATGGTGGTCAGACCTTGGTTTTTGTCTTACTCTGCTTTCTTCATGAGTGATTTTGCTCAAGCTACTTACTCTAGGGTCTCAATTTCCCTGTCTGTGAAATGGGAATACCCTGGAGACATTAATTTCCTCATTCTTAATTACCTTGGAGAAGATTCTTGAAAATTTAAATTAGGTTTGCAAAGCAACAGATTCTCTGGGTGACAGTAATTGTGTACATGCAAAGTATTATTATTGTGAGAGGAATTACTTAACAGGTTACCTTTTTTGACCTCAATAGCAATTATGTAAGTTTGCATTATGCTGGGTTTATAGTATTTTCTCAGAAGACATCAACCACGATGGAATGACTAGAATTAGGAAGATTCTACTAAAAACAGCATCCATTGGCAGTCAGCATCCTCAGTGGTGAGCTTGGCTCTAATAATGGGCTCTTAACCTATGTGGACCTGATTTATGTTTAGGGAGTGACCTCATTACCTGGAGCACAGTAATGAAATGCTTCTCTAGTTATTTTACTTCCTGGGCCAGCCCTTTGTACTGTGAGGAAACTATTGATGAATAGTGTGGATGTACAACAAGGCATTTTCCATAAACACACGGTGGATAGCTCATTCTTCTTGCTTCTTCGTCAGGTTCACCAGCACCAAGACCGAGGAGAGACCTTTCAGTGCCAGCTATGCCCTTTCACTTCCTCACGCCACTTCAGCCTGAAACTCCACATGCGTTGCCATCAGCACTTCCTGAGGACAGAAGCCAAGGTGAAGGAGGAGATCCCAGACACAGATGTCAAGGGATCTCCCCACCTCAGTGACAGTGCCTGCTTGGGGCAGCAAAGGGAAGGAGAAGGGACAGAGCTAGTGGGGACCATGATGACGTCTAACACTCCAGAGAGGATTAGCCAGGGTGGGGCTGGCGTCTCACCTTTGCTGGTGAAGGAGGAACCCAAGGAAGATAACGGCCTGCCCACCTCCTTTCCCCTGAATGCTGCCGACAGGCCCGCCAACCACACAAAGCTGAAAGACCCCTCCGAGTATGTGGCCAACAGTGCCTCAGCATTGTTCAGCCAGGACATCTCTGTTAAGATGGCGTCCGATTTTCTCATGAAGCTGTCAGGTACTTGAATAGGGTTGTATTCTCTCTCTCTCTTTCTCTCCCTCAGTTTTCTCATCTGTAAACTGAGCTGGTAGGACCAGATGATCTCGAGATCCTTTTAAAATCAAATAGTTTTTGCTTTCATAAATTTTTTTCCTTGACTTTTCTTTTTTAACAAAAATTTTTTCTACCATCCTTTGGCAAGTAGGCATTACTTTAGTTTGGTTCTAGAAGCAATAGAGATTGTTGATTTCCTTCTTATTTTTACCCCCTTTATGGGTTCTTGTCGTGGGGAAAAGGTCACTTGGGGAGCCAGGTTTTTGTAGTGGCTTTGTGTGACCTTGAGTTCTGTTTAACTTGTCTCTGCCCCGGGATCTCTAACGTCCTTGTATGGTACATCCAATTTTGCATTATTCAAGTTCTTTGCTGTATTTGTTTGAAAGATTTTAAAAAGACATATGTAAACAATACTATTAGGAATTAAAGACTTCTAAATTTGGAGCAAATGATACAAGATTATCTTTAAACATTTTTAGAAAAATAAACAATCTTTCTCAATTGCCCTCAATGCTTTCTGGAAAGAAGATGGAGTATGAATTATAAAAAATTATTCTTTTTCATCGGTGTCTCTTTCCACCACCATCAAGTTTCACGTGATGTTTCTTTTTGTTTTCTTTTCTTTTTTTTTTTCAGTTTCAGTGATTGAGTTGTGATTGAGTCAGGAGTAGGGAGATGCTGAGGGTGCACTGTGTTTCCTGACTCTCTTTTGGGATGACCATCCATGTTGAAGAATTGTGCTGCTACCCATTATGTTTTTTAAAGTATGATTTTAAATGTTTGAGGCGATGTGGAGGGTGGGGAAAGGTCGGTTGAGAATTGGTTCTGTCTTTCAGTGAAGATGGCAGTCCCCCAGATGACTTCCAAATGCCATTTCAGCTCTTTGGAGATTGACAATACCCTTTTAAATGGAGAATAATTGGTCACCGCCTTCCTTTAAATGGACTGTGAGTCGCATTTCACTAAATGTCATTGCCAGGTGAATTCGAGGTTCAACTTCACTCTGAAGTCCCTGTTGCTTAGTGACACTTCAGTCGGGTCTTTTGGAATGTCCTCGTCACCCAAGACTTTGCCTCTCGGGAGCGGGAGACAGTGGTCTAGAAGAAATGAGGAAAGGTAGGGGTTAGAAAATGAGGTGTCACAGAAAGGAACCAAGGGGGAAACTAGAGCAGGGAGTATGACAGTGAAGTATAGCCAACCTGGTACAGTAGTGAGGAAATCATTAACTCACGGGAATTAACATGCATTTGACTGGATCATTAAAGAGCAAGGCTGCTTCCCCCGCCTTCTTCCGTCCTAGTCTAGAGGAAAAGTTAATTTAGAGAATTTAAGTTTTATATTTCTAAAATTGTGAAAAGTGTGGGAAGAATGCATGTTTCCAGTTTTCTTTTGGCTGCCCTGATGCTTTAGGATTTCACCTCCTTGGGAACTCTTGTTCTTCCTGGTTGGTCTCTCATGCTGATATAAGAGCAAAAAGGGTGTGCTTTCTGAGTTCCTGTGGCATAATCCCAAGGGAACGAATGCAGATGGCACATTCATTTGGCATAGCTTAGAAGGGCGGAGGTACTTCCTTAACAGACTGTTAGGGGACAACTAAGTGAGGGCCAATAACTCTTAGTAAAGGATCACTCCCTTTACTCCTTGACTCTAGGAATTTTTTAATCTGAGGGAGGCTGTGGGGGGGGGAGAGTAAGAGAAGGTTTACTCTTTAGATAAAACACTGGTTTATAATACAGTACTCCTGCTGGGCTCAGCTCTGAGTGCCCCACATCAGGTCGTAATTAGCTTATCTCTAGCGGCAGATAAGGCTGGTGCTGCCTAGAGCCAGGATTGCAAACAGGAGCACAGGAGGAGAGAGCCAGTTTGTAGGTTGGGGTGAAGGACTGTGCACCAAAGCCTTATACTGTGATTTGTGTTTTTTGTTTGTTTGTTTTTTTTTTTGAGCATAGCTATTAATGGGGAGTTTTTTTATGGTTTGGCAGTCAGAGTATTTACTGAGTGATCAATTGTCATAAGAAAACAGATAACAAATGCACACTATTTATGCAAAAGGCCCATGCAGCTATTTTATGGTGGCTTACAAGAGGTCCTGAAACCTGACTTGTATGCACTGTTACCTAGCAACCTGTTATAAAGTCACCCGGGAGTGAGATGCATTGGTAATTTTGTGTGTGTGTGCATATTTGGATGTAAATGTAAACTTGGTGACTGTGGCAGTGCAGCCCATGGGAGGAGAAGAGATGTTAAAAGGAAAGGAATACATTTTCTGGAGAGGTGTTTTTTTTTTATTCCACTTACTCTATGATTGGTCAAACCGTACAATTGATGATGCACCATGGTGCTCTACCTGCCTACTTCTGTGGATGTGATTCATGGACAAGAAGGCCAAATCCCAGGAAGCTGTGGCTGAGCTTTTAGCTATTCCCATCATCAGATGTAGTGAAGTAGTTGTCAGCATTGGGCCATGTCCACTGGCATCATAACAGTGCCATTGTTCTTGAGCCGAATTTTTAGCTGGGCTCTGTCCGTGCACCTGCTGGTTCTATAGGGTGCAGCTGCTTGCGGGCACCGAGTCTGAGTGTTTGTGCCAGCCAGATCAGTGTCTCAAAGACCAGAGCACAGTGGCAAATTCAAGCGTGTAGATACCTACTTGTTTCCAAAAGAGAGAGAGAAAACACTTGATTCTTTCTTGCTTGGTTATCAAGGGGAGTCTTTCTTGCTCCTTAGACTAAAGCTAAGCATAAAGATGACTTCATGGAACTCAATGGGGTTAAAATCACTGGGTGGACTGCTAGTCTAAAATTGATCCTAAATCCCCCTCACCCTTCTCCATCCCCCATTTGGAGGTATCTTGGCATATGTGATTGTGAAATAAAACCCCTTCTCTGAACCATCAGCTATGCTTTGCACTGAAACCACACTTAACACTCTTTGGTCCTTCAAGATTAATATTATTCTCTAGAAGCAAAGCTTCCCAGACTCAGCACCATAATTGATTTAGGGAAGAATATAGGGCAGCCTCTACTGCTGGCTTTCCAGGCTTACAGAAGAAACAAAGGGTTTTATAGGTTTCCTTCAGGATTTGGGCCTAGAAGGCAGGCCTTCGAGTGCTTCAGCCTTATTTGCTTCTCTAGATCTTTCTTAGAAACTGAAAGTTGTATGCAAATCATTGCCTGTCAATGGTCCAGCCAAAGGACCTATGACTGGTGGTGTTAAGAGGAAAGTTTCCACTGATTCTGTGCCTTGTCTTCCTGTCCAGTAGTAGTTCTTAACCTTGGCTGCACATTAAACCTACCTGGGGAGATTTTTAAAAAACACCAGGGCCCAGCTCATGCCTAGAAATTATGATTTAATTGGTCTGGGATAAGGCCTGGACATTTGTATTTTCTTTAAAATTCTCAAATGGTTCTAATGTGCAGCCAGGACCAACGACCACTGATGGGGAATAAAATTTGGTACCTGGTACAGCCATGTTTTTTTTTTTTTTTTCCCCATTAGCACTCTCTTCCCTTGCTTTTTTTTTTTTTTTAGGAGGTACTGGGGATTGAACCCAGGACCTCGTACATGGAAAGCAGGTGCTCAACCACTTGAGCTACATCTGCTCCCCTTTTCCCTTGCTTTTTAACTCACACCATGAAAAGGGGCATGGCCACATGAGGTGGTTCAGAGGCGTTTCACCAGAGTTGTCACGAGTGGAAGGTCCGAGTGAGTTGTGTTCATAGAGCCCTGTGTTTGTGCTGGGGATCCTCATGACAGGAGAATTTTAAAAAGGAATGTACCTGAATGTTCTCCACTTAAAGGTCTCAAGGCTCATCCAAAGCATCAAGGAGCTGGGTTCTTGTTAGAAGCTGGAATAAAAGTTGTCTGTGGTGGCTTTACATCATTTTCTTTCTGAAAACTATACTTTTCAACATATAAAATTTTATTCTAACTCCCCAAATTATAACCAAGCAGTTGACAGAAACTTAGCACCTCAGCTGTTGGCTGGAAATATCTTTTTGTCCCTGGTTTTCCAAAGTAAAAGATCTAAGTCATTTCAGCTATTTTTAATGTAGAAACCGGCAAAAAATGTTATACTGTCTTCCACATTATATTAATTTCACAAAATTGAGACCAAAATAATTTTAACTAGGAGAGATGGACTTTTTAAAGCAGCAACTCACTTTTAGTCTCACAGAGACATTTTAGGAACACATGGGGATAAGCTGAAGACTTTCTGATATATTAGTAGCTCAACCATAGAACAGCAAAGGATTTCACTTCTAAATGAAGGGAGGAGGCTTAGCTAATGTGTTTGTGTCATATAGGGATTTTGCAGCTCCCCATAGGCCTTTGATCTGCAATTTCGATCTGTCGTTACAATGCAGTATATCTAGAAATGACAGTTCCCCTATCTTTTTTTACCTTTGTTTGTGCTGCTGGAGAAGGAGCAGGATGAGAGATTGAACGAAGTTGTTGAAGCCAATCGTCCTCATTACCTGGTGACTCTGATTGGCGTTCTTAAATCTTCCAAATAAATGAGCCTTCTTCCAAGTAAATGCTCTTCTTGTGCGATTAGTGCCTAAGACGTCAGTGCCAATAGCCAGGGGCCCTACCATCCCCCACGCTGGTCATACTTTCTCCAGTCCCTTTATTCCTGGCAGTCTCCCTTTGCATCTTCAGTTTGGCCCTTCTTTTTAACCCTGCCTTGCTTTCCTCATGATGGGCACTCACCGATCATGTGACTAAAATTCCTTGTGCGAAAAGCTGCATATAGGGGCCTTATGCAGGCAGTCTGAATACCCTTTTGAAATCCAAGATCGTATTAAACTTATTGAGTTTGGTGATTCAGACGCATGGGAGCGTGTGACCCTCCTGTGTTTCATCTCACGCTGCTCTGTGAGTCTCAGAAGGGGTCAGGTGGGATTAAAAGAAAGTGTTACCTGGTGGTACAAACACTGGCGTCAAAATGTGTTTGGACGGGGAGACTTCGTGACATTTACGAAGTCCCTAATGCTAATTCACTTCCCTAATGCTTACTCTGTGCCCTTCAACCCATTTGAATCTCATAACTACCCTACATGGAGTAGCAGCAGTGCTCCCTTTTTACAGATGAGTGAACTGAGAACGTTTCAGAGCCTTGCCCAAGCTCTCACAACCACAGAGCGGTGGAGCTGAGATTCACATCCAGGCAGCTGGCACCAGCGTTCCCACCCCTAGGCTGCCTGTTCCCCAAATTGCAGAGCAAAGAAGACCCCAAACAGGAATGCAGCTTTGTTCTCTGCCTTCTAGTTTGCTGTCAAGTTAGCCAGGGGATGTGGGCGCCAATGTCTGAATGCCTGTGCCAGATTATAGTAATAATTTCAGGTTTTTCAGGAGTTATTTAGTGCTAATAAATGACTCCCAGCAAGGCCAGCTTATATTCTGTAGAGCTTTAGAGCCTACAGTGCTCTAGCACATTGTCTTATAACAAGTATGTAGATGAGGAAACCAAGGCTTAGTGGAAGTAGCTCTAAGAGGGTCAGGACTGGAACCCAGATCTTTCTTTCCCTCCTGTGCTGGATACAGTTTATCTAGTTCTAGAATTGCCATCAGAACACTTTTTTAAAAATCTTGATAGACCCTTGGGGAAACTTATCAAATTCTCTGTTTTTGCAAAACCAAATCCAGGTTATTCTCTTCCTTAGCTTAGAAGTACCTTTTCTTTTACTTAGTGTGGTTATTATTGTTACGACTTCTACGATTCTTTTTCTAAGAGTTATTATCAACCAAATGTGTTTGCCAGGAGTGAGGCAGGCAGGGTGCCCACAACTTCATGTAATTCCTCATTTAACCCCTCACAACAGCCCTATGGGGTCAATAATAGTAAACCTATCATAGATGAAAAAGCCGAGGCTTGAAAGATTTTAGCTGGGAGGAGAGAGCGAAGATTCGGCTTTGCCTAACTGCAAAGCCTTGGCGCAAGACCGCTTAATTAGCTATTAGCTAATTTTTTTCTCAGTTGAGTGAACTGTCTTTTGACCTCCATCTGCTTCACTGTTTATTTTCCTTGGCTTCAAACCACAGCATCATTTCAAATGCATGCTCTTTCAGTTGCTAGTCTGGTTAAATTTTGGAGGTCTTCAAGATCCATCCCTTCATCTGCAACCTTTACCGACCGTCCTGTCACACCTAAGCAGCTTGCCCCCCAGCTCCTTCCCGGAGGCCTGCTCCATTCCAAGCCGCTCCCTCCCCAACAAAATTCCAACAGAGCCTTTTCTTTCCTGGACCTCTTGCATCAGGTTATGCCCCTGCCTGGCTCCTTTTTACTGAATACCCATATTCCCACTCCTCTCAAGAAAAATGTTGACTGTCTTTACCGGCTCATTTCCATTTCTGTGTCTTCTTTATGTGTTCCCTTAGTGTTTCCAGGGGTCTGGTAATTTGAATTTTGGAGCTCAGTATTTTTTCCTCCTGTTAGGTAAAATTTGGGGGAAAAAAGAACTTTTTCTAAAAAAAATAATGATGTTAATAAAACTAAGATAACTATTTTGATGCATCCCCGCCCCCCACCCCCACGTCCCCCCCAGGCTCCCATGCCCTGAATCTTTGTGGTGAATCTAACAATGTCATGCCCCATTCCTCTGATACCTCCCCCTGCTGTCAGGCCTGTGTAAATGCTGGCCATCCTTCAAGGAATGCTTCAGTTCCCACTTCTTCAGTGAAACCTGCTCCTGTTTTTTTGGCCTTCACGGTTAGCCCCTCCTGTGAATGCACGTGGCACTCACAGCCTTCACCACTCGGCTGGTGCTTGTCTTGTGTTGTGGCAGAGTTCAGCCCGTTGCTTGTGTGTTAGTCTTGCCTCTTCGGCTATGTCACAAGTTGCTAGAAGGGACAGATAATGTTTCTTTTGTAACATCTTTGTACCCTCCACAATGCATTCCTTGATGGCTTATAAAAAGATATCCATTAGTTATATTCTGGAAGTTGGATTTTTAGAAATTGTGCTATTACTTCACTTAAAATGATTTGCAAATTCAAGACCAGCTCCACAGTGCCAAAGGAGATACGTCAGAATAGAGTTGTGGTCTCTGGAGGCTAGCTGGCTGCTCTCACATGGAGCCTCAGAGGGTGTAGGTCCAAGTGGAGGAACTGAGGTCTGCCATACAGTTAGCTAGGTAACATGCCATGCCACAATTGAGCGGCTCAGAACAACCATTTACGTAGCTTAGTTTTTGTGGACTGGCATTTGGGCATGGCTCAACAGGGTGCTTCTTCCAGTCTCCTCTGAGCTCTCATCTATCTGCACTCCGCCACCAGTTCACCTGGGTGAGGTCCAGAGTGGCCTCAGCTGGCAAGGCTTGTCCCAGCTGCGCGTGGACCGCCATCGGGCTACCCCAGGCTTGTTCACACGGCAGCGGGGGTTCCAAAAGAGGGAGCAGAAGCGACAAGGCCTGTCGAGGCCCAGGCTCAGAACTGGCACAGCATCGCTTCTGCCACACTTCATTGATGAAAGCCAGCCACACGGCAACACACACTCTCAAAGAGTGAGAAAATAGACTCCAGCTCCCGATGGGAGGAGCTTCAAAGTCACATTGCAGAGGGACAGGTATCAGGGCGGGGAATCGTGGTGGCCATTTTACAATCTGCCACAGCCCAGAGGTCTCAGACTCTCTTTGTGATCTGCAACACCAAGAACCATAAAAATCGGATCTGTAAGCCAGAATGCCAGCATAATCATTTAAAATGAAAAGTGTACCAGTCAAGAGGAGATGGCACCTGAAGCAGGTGGCCCCCAACTTCCCTGAAAAGTGCTGGAAATACACCACCTAATCTTTAGGCTGCTTTTAGTCTCCATGCATGTCACCCCACTACCGTTCATACATTTCATTCTTTCGGTGTGTTCATAATATGAATTTAAAACACAGCTTATTTTCACATTTACTCAAGGCTTGGTCGTTTTTCCAGGACCTGTCCTTCCAGCTTTTGACGAGGGGACATAGCCTGTCTTTTCAGTTTTGTTCATCATGTGTTGGTTTTAATAGTTTAGTTCCCAGAGAAAAACCTATTTACCTATTGTAAAGTTCTGGAGGCACAGTTCACTGTAGTTGCCCTTGACCTTTCTCCAGAGATTGTTTTGTTTTCCCTTTCGTGCTATGTCAGTAATCCTAGTAGCCATCACAGGGGACCTGTGCAGTCTGGGTTTAGGTACATAAATCCTGAAGTGTGGCCAAGAATTAGCTCAGGTGGGGATTAATGAGAAAAACAGAATGGTTAAAATGGAACTAAATACTAATTATAAAACTATTTAAGGCAAATTAGAGAGATACATTTAAAAATATTTAGCTACTATTTTAAACATTCTATTTGACTATAGTATGCTTAATATCTAGAAGTAATACCCAATTGTTATTAATTATTATTTAATTAAATTGTGGTTTTCCTTATGATTTCAAAAGGCAATTCATTTTTTTTTCTCCCCCTAAGTACATCAAATTGTGGAAAAATCCCAGGTCCTGCCTGTTCATCTGTACTCACAGACCAGTGACAAGGGAGCTTGGGTGGTTAGAATAGCACCGGCTTGGTAATTGGAGAGTTGAACTCCGAATCTGCTTCTATCATTAATGAGTTGTGTGATTTCCTGGGTCTTTGAGGCTGTATTTCCTTATTGTAAAATGAGGGAGAGGAAAACATAAATAGTTTTCATTTTGCTTCATTTTAAACAGGGAATCAATTTTTTTAAACAAAATCTCAAGTGCAAACTCAATATATAAAACATATAGATGTACTTTTTAGAATAACTTCATATTTTAAGTTCACATTCACATTTATTAATATTTATATGTTTTCAAAAGTCAATAGAAAAAACAGCTATTTGATAGGCACAAAATGTGAAATTGTTATGAGGGCGTGCAGTCTGATAGCAGTATTAGCATCCATCATATTTCTAAAGTTATTTTGAGATTGCATTTTCATGAAATACTGTTTCACACAGAGGAGCAGTGGCAAATGGGACATATTTTTATAAACTCGCCTTGTAATCTTAGGATTCCTTCAATTAAATTTATTCAGAAGCTTGGAAGAAATGTACTATAATATAAAGTTTTTGCTTTACAGTTGACAATATTTAGCAACTGCCCTCGTTCTTTATCATAATAAATGGCAGACAAGAAACATTTCTTGGCACTATTAAGAAAGAAGCATTCATTTTGCACTAAAGCCATCTATAATTCTATATTAACACTACTTGGTTATTATTCAGTTAATTGTTATTTGGGAAATTTATTTAATCTCTTTAGGTCTCAGCTTCCTCATCTGTAAAATGGAGATAATATCAGTACCTACCTCAAAGAGTCATTGTAAGGGTTGAGTAAAATAATCCAAGTAAACACTAAAACACACTCTTTGGTCTATGTTAAGCGCTCAAGAAATTATAGACCCTGATCTATCTATATCTGTCTATCTATCTGTCTGCTTGTCTGTCTGTCAGCTATGAGCAGAGGCTGCTCCAAGCAACTACACTTGAACCTTCCCTAGCATTTAATTTGAGGCAGTGATTCTCAACTAGGGCAATTTTACTCTCTCCTCCCCAGGGGACTGGGAAATGCTACTGGCATCTGGTGGGGTAGAGGCGAGGGGTACTGCTAAACATCCTACAATGCACAGGACAGCTTCACAACAAAGAATTATTTGGGCTCAGAATGTCAGTGATGTTGAGGTTGAGAAACCCTGATTTAAGGCATATATACTCTAATAGCATGGTAATTAAACAGCTTTATATAAGCACACATGCACGGGCCTGAATGCTTTTGTTTTAATTTTGTTTGTTTTTGAATGAATGAAGGAGTGAACGAACCATATATTAAATGATGTTGCCAAACATATGGAAGTTATTGACTTTTTAAGATATATATATCTAAGCCATGGTGGCATGGCTCTTTACTAGTAAATGCTGAAGTTTTAGATGTTTTGTTTTGTTTTGATTTGTACTATCAAGGCCTGAGTTTTTTTAAAGATCAGTGCAAAGCTAGCCACTCCCTTATCAATGGCATGTTACTAGATTGAACACTCCCGTGATGGCAGGAGAAACTATTCTAAGGGTTCACAAAACTGAATTAGCTGTTACACCCCACCCTTCCCTTTCTCTTTAACGTGTGGTTCACTTGAAATCACTTATTTTCCAAAGCCCATGGTCCAAATGCTTAGACTAGTGACCTTCCTAAAAGTGCCTTACCTGTCCTGGAGAGAAAGGAAAGAGCTTGGGCTCTGCAGCCAGAAGCCCTTTGTGTATTGGCTCTGTGATTTGGGGGTCAGTCTGTTAACCTTTTGGGACCTTAGTTCCTCACCTGTAAAATGAAGATAGTAATAAGAATCAACTCCTGTTGTTGATGAAGGGATCACTCTCTGGTGCTCACTATTCAAATGCCAGTTGTATGCCTGGTTAAAACAAACAACAGCTTTTAAGGGCCTTATACAGAACTTTCCTCAGGGGGTGCTGGGAAGAAGTCCAGATGTGAACTGACACCTTGCTCTAAAGAGGGGTTTCTTTTACAACTCATTAATGTCTGCCTATTAGAAATGGAAAATGAAATCATTTTATCCCAGTGGCTTTCCCATTCCTTTCCTACATTAGCCTTTATATTGTATCCTTTGTAAATCCTCAGAAAAGCAGCTTTGTTTCCTTTAAAAATGTCATTATAACTCTATCAAGTGTGTGAACTTATAGATGTACATCATTTATAATCGGAGTGGCCTGGGTCCTGAAAATGTTTGGAAGAATAAGTGAGAGAAGGGACCTCTTGATGAGTGGGACTTCCTCATTGCATCAGAAGTGCAGTGTCTGGAAATTTTAAGGTACATAAAAGGATGTTAAGGCAGGTGGAGTGAAAGTCATTTGCAAGTTGAGTTGCATATGTGTACAGATATTTTTGTGTTAGTAGTAAAAGCGAAGTAGATGATGCAATCTGTCATAAATTATTGCTTTGTCTTAGCAATTTCCCAAAAGAAAAAAAAATTTGACTCCATCTTTCTCTGCATATGTGTTTTTTAAGTAGGATAATTAAAAAGATGGCAATTATTCAGTCACAATAATTTTAAATCATAGATTTTATGTACTAGGGTAATGTAAATATTTCTGGTAACTGAGAGAAAACAGTAGCCTTCATATTTCTATTTTTACATTTTCTGTTTAGACTCAAATGTTTGCAAAATTAAAACTGGGGCAAATGAGTATTTCCCACATATTTTTTGATATGTCATTAGCTACATTTACATATCCCAAGCACATTACTAGTTTCATACTGCTCTTGACAATGTCAGAGTGAAAACCAGGTAGGTCTGTGGTGCCTTCCAGATTTATAATCCAGCAACATAGAGCTTGCCTTTTTTTTTTTTTTTTTTAGTGTTTTATTGAAATTAACAACCTATCAAATCTAGGCTGCATCTAACAATGCTGAATCCCTTTCCCATTCTTCCCTCTTTAAATCTTGTATTTATTCTGAGTAATGCTTCTAAAAATTACTTAGATCTACAGACAGCATCCCTTAATGGTTGCCTCCATTAGAAATTGGGTTGCTTCTAGGGCCTCAGTAGTTTCTTATCTCTTTCTTAGCCTCATCTTAGAATTTTTAAATGTTTTCCTATAAAGGATGCAGCATTGGGACATTTAAAAAATATTTAACCATTCACTTTATATTATTCCTTCTCAAAGAATTGCAGTCACAGACTTCAGTAAGCACACACTATTTAATTACCCTGTCATGACTAACTAGGATGCTTTTGGGAAAAGGATTTATGAAGGTTTCTGGAGGAAAGGCTTAGCCAGAGAGCAAACTTTAAGAGTAGCCAGCAAAAACCCCCAGGAAGTGGTTGAAAGGTAGAAAGAGGGATGTGTGCCAAGTGATCCTTTTAAGAGCAGCCTTCCTCATGGATGTTGGGAATGCACACTGAAGATTACTCTAGAGACCATCATTGTTCCCTTTGGTTCAGATTCTACTGACATTGTCCCCAAAGTGCTAGATTTTAAGCACTTTCCTTAGATTTTCTGCTACTTCCTCCTTTAGTAGTGCCGGAGACCAAGTACTTTTTCCAAGATGCAGGTAATATTGGAACATCATCAGGTGCCACTAGTTTGTGTGCCAACACAATTTAGTCATCCAGCAAATATATATTGAACCCCTACTGCGTGCCAGGCCCTGTTCTAGGCACTTGAGAGACATAGTGTTAAAACAAAGATCATTGCTTTCATGAAGCCTACCTTCAGGCTGGAGAAACAGACCATAAATGGGGAACATAATAAATAAGAAATTTATATACTATGTTATTAGATAGTATGTATTTTGGAAAAAGAGGAAAATTAGAGTGGGATAGGGGAAAGTGGGTATACAGTAGGGATAGAGATGGCATCCCTATCCATCTCCATGAACAGGATGGTTGGGGTAGACCTCACTGAGGAGGTGGTGTTTGAGCAAAGTCTTGAAGGTCAAGGTACATTCAAGTTTGTTACGGCACAGGGTCAGGAGGTGGAGGAGCAATGTGGTGGAGGCAGGTAAGGGGCGTTGGGCTCTCACACCTACGTTCTAGTCCCATCTCTGAATCTTTCTGGTGGTAGAACTTCCACAGGTTCCTTTAGCTCTCTGGAGTCCAGTTTCCAAATATGCTGGTCTGTGTGAACTTGTGATTCCAGAATGTGCATTCTTAGGTGAATGTAAGGTGGGAAGAAAGGACTCTGTGCTTGTGGATTGGCTTGGGGTTAGGAGGTGGGCGAAGAGTGGTAGGTTTTTACTTTGGGGATTTATTTGCATCCTTCTATTTGCTAAGCTGCAATGGGTTTAAGGCTCATTTTAATAAGCCTTACTAAGAACTTCATGTTAGGATGAGCTCTTCTTTCTGAAAAGATAAATACATCCAATACAACCAACCTACAGTTTCTACTACATGGACCCGTAAAGGTAGAACAAGATGCCTGTGAAAATGGGAAACGGTAGGAAGGGGATATTGGTCTCTTCCTTCTTGGTCTTTCCCAAGTGGTGTGTGGCTCAGTTGGTGAAGGCCTGGTACAGTGTAGCCGAGCCACAGAATCCATATCCCATAATGGGCCAGTTAGCTCTGCCCTGACCACACAGTCTATACCAACCAAACAGGCTGAAAATGGAAAAAAAGGACATCAGTGGAAAAACTTGTGAAATCTGAATAAGATCTGGAGTTTAGTTCATAGTAATGTAAATTTCTATGTACTGTGGCTTTGTTAGCATTAGTGCATGGTGGGTGAAGAGTTTATGGGAACTCTTTGAACCATCTTTGCTTTCATGTGTATCTAAAGTCATTCCAAAATAAAAAGTTATCTTTAAAAAAGTGTGACCACTGTGGACCTGGAGGTGACGTGGGCTAGAGAGGACCCCTTCCCATAACCAGAGAAACACTGCAACGTGCATGCCCCACCGTTTGTGGGTCAGTAGTGACAGCTTATTTGGCCAGGGTGGTGTATCTCTAATCTGAGCTTTTTCTCTTTGAAATTCTCCATCCTCACCTTCCCACCCCACCATACCCCACCCCAGTTTTTTTGCTTTGGGTATTGCCTCTGCTTATATTAAAAATTTTGTGACAAAACGATTGCCTGAAGGCATTATTCTACAATAAAATTAGGTGGGGAGAGTGATAATAGGTCAGGGAGGCAGGCATGTATACAGCAAAGAAGACATTTAGGGAAACTAAAGAGAAAATGCCCAAACCCTTTACAGAGGCAGCACTTCTTGAAATATCATAGGTGCAGAAGATTCAGAAGCCCACACTCTTCAGAGTCCTACACTCGTGGAGTGGTTCGTATTTCTGAGCCAGTGCCAGCCTGTTTTGGTCAGCTTCTGGTCCCTTCCTGCTGTTAAACACAATGTGATTGTGCAGTACATACTTCATTAAGTCCGGGGGCAGCTAAAAGGGGGAGTGGCCTTTTATATATATATATATATAATCCCTTTGCTCTTTTGACAGCTGCAAATCAAAAGGAGCCCATGAATCTTAATTTTCAAGTGAAAGAGGAGCCTAAGGAAGAAGAAGCCGTCAGTGTGACCTTGCCTCGGTCCAGCTATGTGTTCAGCCCGGAATCTGAAGTGTCAGCCCCAAGCATCCCTGAGGACACACTTAAGCCCCAGGAAGGGAAGGGGAGTGTGCTAAGGAGGGATATGTCAGTCAAAGCAGCATCTGAACTTCTTATGAAACTATCAGGTACTTGATTTTTTCCAAAATATTTACACTCTGATACTTTCATTTGCAAGCCAACTGGGCTGCTTCCTGCACGGGCTATAATTAACTCAATGGTGGCAATACTACCTTATTGTGTAAATTCAGCAATGATCAGACTGCTTGGCTTAAATTCCTGTGTTGTGTATATGTGTGTGTTTGCATGTGTTAGCAGTGTTTAATTTAGCCTTCTTTTCCTACATATTACTGCAAATTGTTAGAAACACAACTGCTTTCTAAGATGATGTAGGTCATAATTGTAAATGGATTCTAATGACGTTCAGGACACTTTTGTTAATTGATCAAAATATCTTTTCTTTCCTGCTAGAGGGCCTTCCATTTTTATGTTTTTATACTATATTCTTTAAGGGTCATTAAAAATATTTTTCTTAATTTAATGAGCAATGATGATGGCACTTGAAGTAATTACCAAGAGTAGCAATAAGACATTTTGTGAATAGAAAATTTCATAATGGAATATTATACTAATTAATCTATGTTCTTAAGATGAATGAGTAATTCTTTACTAGTATCTAAATGTTATCCCAGACATGCTATCAAATATAGGAAAAAATGGCCCATAATGTGAATTTCGAATAGATTGGATTCTTCTCTGCCCACCCTCCTCAGGAAGAGGGAAAAATGTGGTGTCTTTTTAATTCAGTGGTATGACTTTCAGAACATGGAATGAAAAGTTATATCAAATAATAATACTTGTCAAGTCATATCACGTCAGTAGTTCACTGCTGCTTAAAGGTAATTTTTAGAGACTGTATTTAAGATGCTAATACAAATCAAAAGCTGTTTTTAGTTTGTAACATGCTGTGCTTGGAGGTTGAGAGCAAGAAATGCATTAGGGAGACTCCTCTGTGAACTGTAATTTCATCAGCAATTCCATGTTTCCGGTTGACCAGTAGGTTGGAAAGTAAGAAATTAATAGTAATTTACTTAGTCTTTATATCAGGACAGTTGAAATTCCTGTATTTGCCAGTTGGTGGGGTTAAGCATTCTTTTCTTTGATGTTAATTCAAAACACACTGGACCTGCAGTAGAACATGATTTGTTTTAGCTAAAACATAACACAATTATTAAGTCCTTATTGCAGCTCCATTTTTCTAAACTTTGCAGTGATAGTGCAGCTTCTCCTTTGTGGACAGGAGGTCTGGTGAGATTGTACTGGTTGCTGAAAGTTGAACATTAGAAAAAATGTTCAGTGTGTTTGAACCCTTCCTCCCGTGACAAAGACTCAGTGGCCAGAGTAGCCCAAAGAGGTGACACAGCCTTCCCTATTCTTCATCCATAGCATAGGCGTTCACGTGGCAGTGATGTGAATTCTCTTCTAGCAGTGACTCCTGTCCTCTCCTGATGGTAAGATTCTTGTGCTAATGTTTCTATTTCAGAGTTTTCTGTGCACCCAGTATTGTGAGGGTTGGCGTGTGTCATGGCACTAAAAGACAATACGCAAAAAGAAGGTGACAGGAAAGATGTTCTCTAAGGAAAACACTTTACCTTACCCTTTTTGGATGGTGTGACTTATGACACTGAAGTATGAAGTGATTTCCTAGATAATAATGACATCCCTCAAATAAAATAAGACTGTGCAGCCATGTATATTTAATAATATTTGTGGACAGCAGTGGCCCTTCTAAACGTCTTCTGTTGACTTTTATGGGCATTCAGTAAAGGTTGAATGGATGATGTGGTCATTTTGAAAGAGAAACTGTCTCTGGTTCATGATGTGGAAATGAAAACTGGTGTCAAACAACTATTCTTTTTTTTTTTTTTTTTTTTTTTTTGCCTTAAAAAGATTCCCCAGCATTTTATGTGCAAGAAACTTAAGTAGTATAAAGAATTATGCATAACAGAACTTGCCCTTTAGATGCTCATGGTATGGGCAGAAATAATCTAGGCCAAAGAATCCATTCAATCATGGGTTTGCACTTGGAACTTAGTACTAGTACATTCTAGCTTACTGCAGTCAGGTAAACTGTGAGGAGCTGCTAGTTTCTAAATTAGTCCTAATGACAAGCATGTGACTTAAAATCAAGTGTCTTTTCATCCCTAAGCCACAGTGTGAAGAGGACTAACTCTCTATTAGATTTAAAGTGGATATTAGTGTTTCTAATCATTGTTATATCAGTGTTCTTGCAAGAAAGGAGGTATTAGGAGAAAAAAAAAACCTATGCTCTCTTTCCTCAAGTTGTACTGATAGCAAATTCAATGTCGATGCCCTGAAAGACATCCAAGGAAAGGACTTGTCGTTGTCTTCTAACCGCCTTTTCCATGATCATCCCTGTCCCTCGATGGACAAGAGTAGTAATTCATTTCCCAGAGCATCTGTGCAGATTAGTCAGGGCTGCTCCATGTTCACCTCAGCCGAGCCCCCGAAACCTGCTGCAGGCATCCCTGGAAATATGAGTCCCCATTGCCTCCTGCCGTGGTAATTTTCATTTATAACCTTCTATACTGTTTGGAAAAATCCTTTTGGTCAGAAAGAGTTGGGTAAGAAAATATGTCTCATACATTATGATACACTTTTCCTTCTTTCATTTTTGACCCAAAGAATAGCTAATGTGTGGAATAAAAGGATTTTTCTTTCCTGTTACTTATTTCCTTGAGATTAGAAGCTATGGCCAGTAGTTTAGGCGCATTCAGTCATTTCACTGAATTAATAAGAGGGAACTAGTCAGCAATTTGGCTGCTTCATTTTCAGTTTTAAATGAATTTATGTTAACTTCTTATGGATGGATGGTTGGCACCTGATCCAGTCCAATATCATGTGAAACTTTTCCATGCAGAGAAATCTCTGTAGTGTTATTGTTCTTCTAATCGACATTTATGTTTTATGGGAAAAACAAAGGTGAGTTAGTGATTAGGCTAGAGTTTTTTTCATTGAATGTTTGTTTGGGAAAATATGAGTTTTCTTCCTTCCTGTGGCTTAAGGTCTATTTCCAATTCTTAATTGGGAAGTCGAGTGCTTGACAGGTGGGCCAAATAAATTAATTACCATAAAGAAAGCAACCCACTCTAAGGAAACTACTGAATGTCTGTGACTACCTGTTGTTATGTGACACAAGGCAACCAAAATAATCAGACTTTTCTGCTAAGCATATTCTTGCCAAAGATAATTCTCAAAGTATTGATTTAAAGAGGCCAAAATCCTGAAGCTTAAGACAGAAGTTGTATATTAGATAGGGTAAGGTAATTATGGCACTTAGAACATAAAATTCTGGTTTTGCAAAAACTCTTGGGATAGATGTTTTATCACAAGATGTGATGTAATGCTGAAAGTGACATGAAATTGTATCTGCTTTGTCCCTGCTGTACTTTAAGAGAAGTAGTTAGAAGCAAAGAGATAAATAAAGATATGCCCTCTTCTCCCTTTGGGAGCCACATGTTTATGTGAGAAAGCATACCTAAAATGTACCCTACATATGGTTGAGCAAACCTAGAAGTAGCAGATAAGAATGCTGTTTAAAAATATGAATTCCACAGAAATAAGTAGCTGGAAAGCTGGAGTTATTCAGAAACATTAGTGAAAAATTCAACATTTAAATTTGTTTAACATGGTAAAATGTACCTAATAAAACTTCATATTACACCTGAGTTTAAAACAATTGTATTGACATTTTTTTCACTTCTATGCTTAAAGAAATAAACCGAGTGGATTTATATTCCTCTCTGCCTGGTGTTAGAGAGAAATATAAATTATATTTGGCTCTTAGAGAAGAATCTGGGCAGCCCTGGATTTGAAATACACAATGACTGTTGAGTACAGGGTATCACCTAAATAAGGTAAGGCTTCAGCAATGAAATATTTGGAAGCAGGTAGATTGGGTAAGATGAAGTTTTAAAGTGAATTTTATCTCTTAGGCAAACCAAAATGGAGGGGAAAGGGGCCCAAAGATTGACTTTATTAACAGTTTTAATTAGGGTCTCTTTGGTTGTAAATAATAGAATCAATTTTCAGCTAGTTTTGGCAAGACAGGGAATTTAATAGAAGAATGCAGGTTTCCGGTTGTCTTTTTTTTTTTTTTTTTTTTTAATTTATTTTTTATTGTGGGTAAAAATCCAAATTTTCACAATACATACCAACATTTGCAAAATGATATATAAATATATATGCATATATGTGCATTTGCTTACAAAAATGTTATTTATATATATATATAAATATATTTTAAGAGGTGCTTAGATTACCCAAAATATTACACGGAACCCACTGGGATTGCCATGTTGCCCACCTCCCACACCTCCCACCTTGGAAGATCCGGTTGTCTTTTGTACCCTGGGCAGAGATGCAGGAGGGCCCGGGAAGCCCTGGTTCTCTGCTTCTCTCTGGACATATGCTTCATTAGTCTGTCTCGGTCTACAGATGGACTTTTTCTGTTGCCCAGTCTACAAAGTGGAAAATGGCAATTGTCAACAGCTTCTGGAGTTTACCTCTTGTTCAAAAGAGCAGCCAAACAGAAATTTCTTTGCCCCCATTCCAAATTCCAGGTAATTGCCTCAGCTCCGACTGGGAGCCACCAGTGGGAACATCAACTGGATTAGGGATAAAGACATGCCTAGGGACATGTTGGACAGACATGGCTGCTGTAATGTACCCAGGTAGGGGTTCTGGGAAGGAGAATAATCCCAAGAAATGCATCTTGGGTAGGCAGGAGTGGTGGTGGTGCAAGACTGGGAAGATACAACGAAATGTGTGAACTGTAATAGTTCGAGAAACAGATTGTGGTCATTTCTATTATTTCAGTATTGAGTGTAATGAATGTGTTTTTACCTTTGGATGATGTCTACTTTTCCTTTTTGCAAAAATATCTTAGAAGACTTGCCCAGCCAAGACTTTACCTAGCCTGCCCCAAGCCCATGTGCTAAGGCAGTGCTTCTTAAAGTGTGGTCTCTAGACCAGCCGAATCAGCTGGGAGAGGAGGAAAGTGTTAGAAATGCAAATTCTTGTGGCCCTCGCTAGCCCTAGTTGGAACTCTGAGGGTGGGACCCAACTATAGGTGATTTAACATGCCCTCCAGGTGATTCAACAGCTAAGGAAGTTGGAGAGCACTGTGCTAAGGAATGGTTAATTGGAGAAATAAATTTTGTCCCTCTGAAAAGAATGCCTTAGGTTGAAGCTGACAGAGAACAAAGCTTATTAAATGTACATTTTACCTTTTAAAAAGAACCATCTGTCTTTGGTGAAAATTCTTTTTAATTCATTATGAAATAATGGTATCTGGGAACCTTTTTTAGAAGGGCAAACATTCCTAATATATCACAATAGTGTTGGTTGTGAACCTCAGATAATACTACTTTTTTTCAATGTTATTTTGCTACGTTGTTAAATTTCGTAATTATTCCTGTGCAAGTTTGGCATTCTTATAGGAGAAAAAGATTGTTCTTTTTTTTTTCCCCAACAAATAAAAACCCATGTTGGAGACTCCTTTATTCTGATTAATTTCTTGAGATATGAGAGTTTTTAGCTAAATAATTTTACAGGGCAAAAACGATTTGCTGTTCTAATAGGTATTTCTCCTTTGGAAAATTATAGTCTATCAAACTTTGTAAGCTGTGTGACTTCAATAATGATCTATAAAGATGGAGAATGTATTTAGTTTTATATGGATGTCACCCCACGTTTGCTTCCTTCAAATGTGCAGGTTTATCTAGGTGGGCGAGGGTGCCTGTTCCCTTGTGATTTCTGTTTGCTCCTGTACAGCAGCAAGCAGAACTCATGCTAGCAAAGTGATGTCGACAAGATAAGGAATAATTCAGAAACAGCAGCACAAAAGTATTTTGTTCATTTTAAAATTACATGAATCTATTTATCACGTTGTCAAGCACATGGTACTGAAGAATTTCACAGCACGGGCATAGACTAATGAGTCTGAAATTTAAAAAAAATACTTCGTTCCTATTTTTTTTGAGCACTTAGGAAAATTTGTTGAATTCAGTACTCAACTTTTCTAAGAGTTTATATATTTTAGATTATGTTTTAGAGGGGACTTCTAGACTTTTTTTTTTTTTTTTTAAACACCTTTATGGAGATATAATCTCAATACCATAAAATTTACCCATTGAAAGTGCACAATTCAGTGATTTTTAGTATTTTCACACAGCTGTGCAGCCATCACCACAATCTAATTTCAGAACCCCAAAAAAGACTCTGGACCCATTAGCTGTCTCTACCCCCCACTACTCCCCCCCCCACCCCCAAGAAACAGACTAGTCTACTTTCTATCCCTATAGATTTGCCTATTGTGGACATTTCATGCCATATGTGTTCATTTGTGACCAGCTTCGTTCACTTAGTGTAATGTTTTCAAGGTTCATCTGTGTTGTTACATGTGTCAATCAGTACTTCATTCCTTTTTATTGCCAAATAATATTCCATTGGATGAATAATAATGTATGGGTATACCACATTTTGTTTATCTGTCCATTTGGGTTGTTTTCCAATTTTTGCTGCTATGAACATTTGTGCACAAGTTTTTGACTGTACTTATGTTTGTAATTTCCTTGGTATATACCTAGGATTGGAATTGCTGGGTCAAATGGTAACTCGATATTTGGCTTTTTGAGGAAGTGCCTGAAAACACTTGTTATTGTCTATGTTTTTCATTATAGTCATCCTACTGGTTTTGTATGTCCCTAATGATTAATAATGTTAAGCATCTTTTCATGTGCTTACTGACCATTTGCATATCTTCTTTGGAGAAAAAGTTATTCCAATCCTTTGCCCACTTTTTGGGGGGTTGTCTTTTTATTATTGAGTTTTAAATGTTCTTCATATATTCTGCATACAAGTCCCTTATCAGATACATGATTTGCACATTTTGTGGGCTGTCTTTGCACTTTTTTGGAAGATGTCGTTTGCAGTGCCAAGGTTTTTACTTTGATGTAGTCCAATTTATTTCTTTTATGTTGTTTGTGAGCAGAATCACTGTATTAGTCAGCCAAAGAGGTGCTAATGTGAAATACCAAAAATGGGTTGGTCTTTATAAAGGGTATTTATTTGGGGTAGAAGTCCATAGAAACCAGGTCATAAAGCGTTAAGTTTCTTCTCTCATCAAAGTCCATTGCCACGGGTTGGAGCAAGACAGCTGCCGATGTTTGCCAGGGTTCAGGCTTCTTGGGTTACTCTCTTCCCGGGGCTGCGTTTCTCTCCGGGCTTAGCTCTTCTGGTTCCTCCACAAGGTCAGCTGCAGACTATTAGGTGAACGGCTCACTTCCCTTCACCTGGGGCCTGCTCTCCAACATCAGAACTCCAACATCAAAACTGCTTCTCAAAAAACTGCTTCCTCTGTTCTTTGCCTTGCCTTTTATATTCGATTCCTCTACCCACCAAGGGGTGGGGCTCAATGCCCTACTGATGTGGCCCAGTCAACGCCCTAATCATAACTTAATCATGCCCAGATTAACAGATCAGTTTACAAGCATGATCCAATTATATTTTTGGAATTCATAATTACATCATATTGCCAGACGGCTACAATCATACTTTCCATAATTCCAAAAGTTAAGTAAAAATGCGGACTTGTTTAATATTAAAACTAGAACTAAAGTCTGCCTTTACCTATATTAGCACCATGTTATTTAATTTTCAGAGATATATGGCCTGGAAAACTAACTCATTGAAAAATACTGCCATAGTGGAGTTGAACCCTCTGATTTCTCTATTTGTTGCAGCATTCTGTACTATAACAGATGGCAACGAATATTTGTATGTCAACTTTTTAAATGACTCTTAATGAATGTGACCAGCAGTGAACTTAAAACTAACTGGCCGGATCACTTTCCTCACCGCCATGTGTATCCTGAGCAATTCTTTTACATATATGTACAGAAAACCCGTAACTGGGTCAATTAAATCTAAAAAAGGAATTAGATTTTTTTTAGCACTTGAGAACTCAGTGAAAATTGGAAATATTTGGAGCGTTAACACTATATCTTATTCCAAATAAGTCACTTTAATAAAATAAGAATTTGATGTGTTTATATACTCAGAGAAGTCTTTTCTTGAAGGTCTAGATCTTGTTAAACTAAGACGGGGATCATTGACCTGAACATTTAAGCAAGATATAGTAAGAAATAGCCAGATGTGCCAGGGAACGACTGTCCTTTTCCCAGCCAGAAGAGGAAACCTGCTCTTGCTGGACTCCCCTGCCGTAACTGGTGTTGCACGTGCTCTTTGGATAGGAGCGCCCTACTGTTTATTTCATCATTCCACACACAGCTTGCAAAGCCTTGAACCCTAGCACCTGAGTGACTGTTACTGCTCCCTCACCTCTGGTAGGCACTACCCCTGGGCCAGCATCTTTGTGCCTCCTGCTCCCTCCCCCTACACCCCTTGTGGCCACCCTTTTTTGCTTTCTTGACCCGGCCTCCTCTGCCTAACACACCGAGGCCTGGGACTCAGAAAGGCAGGCACTCAAAAGGACTGTTGTTTTATTATCATCTCCCTGTTGCACAGCTGCATATGTTAATATAGCCACGAAAATTTGTACTGGCTTGTGTTTCCAGAAACCAGGCAAGAACTCTGAAAGGAATTTAAGATACTCCACCTTCCTTATAGATTCCTTTTCTGTTTGGCTGCTCAGACCTGGGGACCGAGGGGTTTGGGCCTAGCAGGGATGGGAGTAAGAGGGGGAGGGCTGGGGGACCGGAAGCATTGCAGAGTCCCCTTTATAATAATGGGTAAAAGAATGAAGAAGCTCCTAGGAAATGTGTTTGCAAGGGTGGGATGGTGGGCCCTCTGCCTGCATTCCTATGTCGTTGCCTGTTTTGGGGTATAAATGACAAGAGATGTTATCTTATCTACAACACAAACCATGGCACAGAGAAGCCATTAGTAAATACTATTGGATGAGGACAACTCTAAGAAGAGGCTTTATTCCCCCAAGGGATTCAATCGCAGTGTGGATGCAAATATTTGAGTGAGCAGTCAAACATTCTGTCCAGTTTTTCACTCCAGGGACAAATTTGCCTGCCAAGTAGAAGCTCCGTACTTTCTCTCTGCATTTGAATTTCGTACAGTGGTCTAGTTTTTTATGGCTCTTCCCTCCTGCCCCCAGCCTCTTTGGCTATGTGTTACCACAGTTTTGGTTCATGAGGGAGAACAATACCATTCTTCTCCTCAACAGGAGATCTAAAACACTCTCATTTTGCAGTGGTTTTTCTTCTCATTGCTGGATTAACTTTTCATCTTTAACTTATTGCTGTCAAAGAAGGGAACACTAGTGTATATAATTAAGCCAGTGGATACTGTTCCCGTCTGGATACGTGGAGGAACCATTGCTGGGTGGCCTGTCCACTGCCAAGTGGCCATGTTGCCCACTGGGTAGGGCCTCAACTGGGGGGTGGGGCAAGGGCTGCTCGGCCCACCTGAGCCCTGGAGATCCCCGAGGTCCGGGAGCAATGATACCTGTTTCCTTTGGGCAGGGCAGTGTTGGTGTCAAGCACAAGAATAGAAAACTTTCCTGAAGAAAGTTATTTCCCTCCTAGGCCAGGCTTTTAATATTCTCATAGAAAGGCAAATGTTTCTCCTTATTCAAGCATGTGGACCTATGGTATTCTTTCTAAAGGCATCTTTGTCTTCACTCCCAACAATTTTTCTATCTCTCCATCCATGTATATATTTTCCCACCTTTAAAGAACCCAGAATTGTGTTGTAAGTTGTTTTCCTTCCTTTTTTCTAAATACAGGATAGCAGCTGGATTCAAGCACACTTCCTGGTTCCCCTTGTCTTAACATATGCTCTGTATCATTTCTCTCTCCACAGCTGGAGAAATGGGGAGAGGTGGTAGAATATATGTGTGACCTACCATATCTTATCGGACGTCCAAAATCAGGTGGCGAGAGTCATGGTTTAAAGAATAAATCATAAAAGAAAAATTTAAAAGATAAAAAGAAAAACAATAAAGAATAAATCATGACTGGCTTCCTTACTTCCTAACTATCATCCTTATCCTCATGCCCTAAGCATAGACACACACGTCACACTGTTGCTACCAAAAATTCTTCCCATTGTTTTGGAACAACCCTACTGTGGCTTCCTGTGGACCTCATACATGGCCCATCTAGTCTGGAGGAAAAGAAGCCCTCGACTGAGCCAAAGGATTAATTAGAACAAAATTGCAGTGATTTGTGGGGCTTATTTGGAGTCCTGGGTCATCCTGCCTTACTCTGTACATTCAAATGTTGGTAAGGACTTTCACTTGGACTTCATTGGTGCTTATTTATCCAACTTATAGGATAATATGTAGAGAGTACTTATTTTTCCTGCACTTTTTTAAAAGGAGCTGCAGGGAGTGAAAAAGAAAACAGGAGACTAGAAGGGTAATTTAATCAGGACAAATGGTTCTCTCCTTTCAGTTATTTGTGGTAATCCCACTAACTTTTGCACCTTGTTTGTGCCATCCTAACATTGTTTTAAGTATTTTCTGCTAAAACACTCTTCGTATTAGAAAGCTCCGCCTCCCTGGCTCTTCCCCAGGTATCGTGGAGACACCCGGAGCTAAAATATCAAGGCTGTGTGTACCCATGAATCTTCAGTGACTTAGGGCGCCATTAACCAGTTTGGGAGTTACTCCTCCTCTTTCCCACTGCAGGCCTGCTGACTGTTTCATTGTTTCTTAGCACCTGCACCAAAGAGGACACAGGAAGAGAGAAAGGGAGCGAAATGAAAATGAGCCACTTAGTCAGTAGCTTTAAGTAAAAAAAAAAAAAAAAGGTTGGAAAATAAGGTTGAAACACAGCCAAGAATGAGAGTCCAAGGGGAACGTTATCCAGCATTGCAAGTCCCCACCCCATGGTCCAAGGCATCTCTCAGGCATGGTAGTAGGAACGGTGCCCTATCAAAAGCAAGGGGGCATCCTTATTGGTTCTTAGGACTTTGATTTTTTGGCAAAAGTTTTGTAAAGAAGATTTCTTAGGTTTAAAGGAACCCCATACTTCAGCTTTCTTCTATTTCTTATCCCATTTTTTCCTTTCCTTCCATATCATATTCCTTCTTTGTTCTTTTATTTCACTTATTCATCATTCAACAAATACTTATTGTGCTTCTACTCTTTTCCAAGCCGTTTTGGGTACTGGGGATACAAAGGTGAACAAGAAGATGCCTGCGCCTGCATGGAGCTCCTTTCTCTACCCACCCCATCAGCTGCTTCCCGTCTTTCCCTGTTTGTGCCTGGGTTCCGGTCTCTTGTTCTGCCACGTTCTATTCTCACCGTGCTTACCAGCCCATCCCTGTCTCGTGGAAACGTTGGCCAATAAGTAATCAGACCTTCTCCAAGAGGTATCCTTGTGCCCAATACAGTAATATTTAGCACCACCTAGGAAAAGCATGCTAAACTCAGCATACACTATACCTCTTTTAATACCTGGGAGTGGAAAATACTTGAAAGTTTGATGAAACTCTCAGTTATTGAAGTAAAACTCTTCGTTGTGCTCCTTCTTCTCTTTGGGCATGAAGGAATCTTTCTGTCCTCCTAACTCTTTGTCTATAAAGCAGTGGCCAACCCATCACCTGACAAAGATGGCCCCTTGCTTTTTGATAATTTTTTATGTCAGCAGGAATTCTACTGACTCTTTCAGGAATTCTGTTCAAAACCCACACAGTCATACTCACACATATACCAGATGCAGGTTCATGGAAGGATGTATAAGCACCTATTAATCACAGCAAATGTGGGTGGACGGGGCTTAGATTTATTAGATAGCAAAGGATTATAGTGTTGAATAGCTTTAAGGTTAGATCAGATACTTTAACTGACCCCTTACCTCTTTTTCTCCCTTTTCAATGTGGACAAGAAAAGTATATGCTGGACATTAGATGAAAAATAGGTTAATTTTTTAAAAATGAGATAATTTGGAAAAGTAGCAAATGGCATACATATAGTTTAAATGCACCTCTTTAGCTAATTTCTAGTGAAATCATTAAATGAAACGAAAAGAAAACAAGGTGAATGGGAGAGGTTTCACATTAACACTGGGACACTCCAAGCTCAACAGGTAATGACTGAGCCACCCCACATCATATGCTGGCTTGGAGAAGCTGATCTCCTGCAGTCCAGGGACTGCAGGATTTGTTATAAGTGAGGAACTTATTTGATTTGTGTTCATCCTTATAGGACACTGCTCCAGATAACCTTCTTTTCTGCCATGTGAGGCTCTTGCCTTGTAGTTTAGCACTAGACAGTAGTAGACCCAGGATCTAGTTGAAAACTTGTACTGCAACTGTGGACCCAGTTTTGTGACCAGCCTGAAAATATTAGCAATTATCCCATTGATTTATCTCAGGCAAGGACCTGTTGTATTGATTGTGAGTGTAGGGGACACAAAGACTAATTTAAACATCAACATAAGAATAAAGCATCAAGTGCTTTGCTCTGGGGAAAATGATAAATTTCTTGTACCCTTGAAAGAGAATTTCCAGGTTGCACTAACTTCTTATTAATTTTCAAGTTTGAATTAAGCTTTTTTTTTTTTTTTTTTTTTAAGCATCTATTTATTCTTTGCAAATCCAGAACAATTAGTATACTGGAAGACCTGGTACTCCTCTTTGTGGTGGTGTTTTTAAAAACTTCTTATTGTAGTAATGTATATACAACTCAAAATTTCCCATTTTAACCACTGTCACGTGTACAATTCAGTGGTATTAATTCCATTCACAATATGGTGCTACCCATTAAGCAGTAACTCCCCATTTTCCTCCCCTGGGCCACTGGTAACCTGTCATCTACTGGCTGTTTCTATGTTTGCTGATTTGTTTTTTCTAGGTATTTCACTTAAATGAGATCATACAGTATTTGTCTTTTTGTATCTAGCTTATTTCACTCAACGTGATATTTTTTTGTTTTTAATTGATTATAGATTGATCCCTTGCTTACCTTTTTTTAACTAATTGTGAAATATGTGCAAAGCTAATTTTTCAGGCATGTGTTAATTCTCTCTCCCAAGTTGTCAGATAATATACTGATATAGAGGGAACACACTAGTGACTTCATGAATTTGATGCTCAAATTCTAAAAAGGTTAATTCTCATGAATTATCTTTGAAATTATTTTAGGAATCACAAATGCAATGTGTGTGTGCACACGTGTGTGTGTATGTGTGTAAAAGAGGGGAAGAAGATTGTTAAAAAAAAAAAAAAAAAAACTAGGGGAGCCAGTGTAGCTCCATGGTTTGAGCACCTGCTTCCCATGTATAAGGTCTGAGGTCCAATCCCTGGAACCACTTTTAAAAAAAGAAATTGGCCCATCATTTTATAAACAAAATTTTCCTTATTTCTGATTACTGTGAAGATGGTTTCACCACCTGAAAAAGATCATTTGATTTGGTATTGAGTAATTACTTAATTTTTCAGATATTTGCCTGTCTTTCTCACAGACATTGGTCTCATGGCTTGCTCAGTTACTCTTCTGCCATTCTGGGTGAAATGTATGGGAACTGTGTATGTGCACTGGAGGTCATCGTAGGATTCTTCTGTTGGAAAATACTGTTTTTGAAGGTTCTTGTGCATTAGGAAAATTAGAGAAAAATCTGCTGCACCATTCCTTCTTTTCATGGAGAGAGTTTTCTCTCTTTTTCTCAAAAAAATTTTACCAGTTGTCCAACAGAGAAAGTACAAAGTGGATCAGAGCTTGTATTGCCTCCCTCTGGAATGTGGTAACACCCATGGACAAGCCTCCAGCCTCAGATTTCATTTTTCGGAGCAGGAATGGGGAGCTTTTCCCTATTGAGCCTCTGTCCTCTGGGTATTGTAGTAATGAATCAAGGGCAACACCTGGAGAGAAATGATAGAGAAAAATGAAAGTTAATATGTAATTTCCCATGTAGAAGAAGCAAACAATAATCCAATCCTTTAACGGACATAAAACTTTTCACTCCGTATGTGTCCTTCGGTTCCACATTATAGCTCCTTAAGAGGGAGAGGTGGGGTAGGGTAAAGAAGTGCAAAGAGAGAATAGCATTCAGCATCTAATCCTCAGGTTCTTCATTCTCAAAACCAGAGTGGAGATGTGCATATTCCATTTCACCAATGAAGGGTCTGTGGATGAGGGGGTATCTGTGTACCTAAGTCAAGGTGTAGGGTGAGGGAATGTCTGCAGGGCCCGAGGCTGCTTCACTCCCACGTTGCTTCTCTATAAGACAGAAAAGTCAGACGCACTGTCTCAGACTTCTTGGAATATTTCCATTTCTGCCTCCATCCTTGGTCTCTGCTTGACTAGGTTTGCGCCTTGAGCCTTGTTCCCTGTGAGACCAAAGAAACCCAGCCCAACTCCTCCTTCCATTTTGGCCTTGTCAAAAGCAGTGAGAGATGTCCACTCCACCTCCAAGTGAGAGAGGGCTTATATCCCATGGATATGGTGGGTGGGATGATCCTGCCTGCAGATGCAGGCCCTCTCCATTCCCTGGGATGGCCATTACCCATCATTGTCTCCTCACCAGGTGACTTGGATGAGTCCATTGAGCTGTAGGGTAGGAGTTGCAGCTCCACCGAGATTCCGTGCACACCTGGCACATAGGTAGGCCAGAGGCTCCAGTCTCTGGAAGTATACCTAAAAACTTCTGCATCACATATAGGTTTGAATAGAAGGGACTGATGAACTGGGAATCCCAGTGGGTTCCGTGTAATATTCTGGGTATCTAAGCACCTCTTAAAATATATTTATATATATACGTAAATAACATTTTTGTAAGCAAATGCACATATATGCATATATATTTATATATCATTTTGCAAATGTTGGTATGTATTGTGAAAATTTTGATTTTTACCCACAATTAATAAATAAATTAATTAATTAATTAATTAAAATAAATTAAAAGGGTTGAAAAAGGAAAAAAAAAAAAAAAAGCAGTGAGAGAAGGCAAAGGGAGAAGGCAACTCCCCTTCATCGGATGCCAGCTGGTGCCAGGCACTGCCAATAGGGACATTACCATGTAATCTCATTTCTGATTCCTGATCATTTGTTTCATATCACTCTGTCCTCTTGGCCCACATTGTTGTTCGGTAAGTGTTCAGTAATAACCAAGCCTGACCCCTGCAGGAATCAAGTTTCATACCTAGAAGGTATTTTTATGTCCAACCAAGAAGAACTTGGTATCCTTGCGGTTGGCAAGTTGGAGATGAAAGATTTTTAACTCATCTGATTGAAAGGCATATCGTGCAAGCAAGTGGATTGTTTCAGCACAGCAAAGTTGGTGTTGCTTCTGGAGGCTCTTTAAAGCTTCTTGTTATTCTAAAATTCTCCTTCAGGATCATGGTAGCATGCAGGCTAGAGAGGGTTGGTCAATTCTGATTGTTTATTTGAGGGTGATTGCCAATGGTTTATCTTTCCTTACTTAGTTTTGCTTTAAGTCCACAGCATTTATGGGCACCTGCAGCTAACGGGGGAGTCAGAGAAGGGAGGAGAGCATTACACATCTACTGCGCACTATGCCTCTGGTGATGCTTGTGATAAGCATACACTGATACTGAACGTGCCAGGCTTGGTGCTAATAAGCCTTGGGGATGAAAGATGAATAAGAACCCAGCACTGCCCTGAGTGTATGTGTAGCCAGAGGGGAAACAAATCGGTAAAAAATAATTGCAGTACACTACAATATTTGCAAGGTATGTACAATCTAGAGATAGAACAGAGGAGGGGGAGAGTGAGGTGCTAGGATGATGCAGGAAGGCTGTTCACAGAGTTTTGAAACCTGAAGAGGATTTTATCAAGGTCTTTAAGAAGGGAAGAGCACATGAAAGAAATAAGGTGAGGAGCAGCCTGGCATGTTCTGGCAATTGGGATAGTTCAGTCTTGCAGGAACATGAGGATAAGTGAAGAAGTGGTCAGGGAGAGTGGAGGGGAGAGTGGATCTAGGGCTTTTTATGCAGCAGGCACTACTAAATACAGAAGAAGATCACCGTAAGGGCACCAGAAGCCAAGGGCAGGAATGCAGCAACCTCCACTCCATCGTGTCTCTCTAGCTTCTCTTGGTTTCCATGGCACAGGACCATGCTGGGATGTTCCTCCCTCTCTGGCCACTCCCTCTCTGCCTGTTTTCCTTGCTTCTTTTCTTCCTCTTCTCTAAAAGTAGATAGTAACAGTCCCTCCCCCATCTGCTTCTCTCCATCGCTCTCTCTTGCTGATCTCATCGGATCTCATGAATACAGATGACTTCCAATCTATGCAAAACTAGCTCATCTTTTCTTACTGCCCATTAGAAATCACGTTCTCGACTTCCTGCAGGAATCATAAATACTTAACCAAAACAGAACTGAAAATCTTCTCCCCAACCTAACTTCTCCATTTCCCCTAACTCCTATTAATAGCATTTTCCAACTCTTATAAGAAGTAGAATTTTTGTTTTTAAATCTCACCTCATCCAAGCCACGTATAAGGCTTCTCCATCATTTCTCTCACATTGGTTTCTTCTTCATTCTTAATGCCAGACTCCTATTCAGTCACCACTGACTCTCTCTCCATTCAACAACTCTGAAATATTTTGTGTCTTCTCTATCTTCATGGCCTTTGCTTCAGTTCAGACCCTCATTATCTCTTGCTTAGAGTCTTACAGCAGATCCCTACGAACTCTCCCTATTTCCACCTCTTCGTGGCTCTTCTTGGTGCCACTGACAGATTGGATTTCAGAAACGCAGCTTTGACCATATTATTCAAAACCCTCCACAGCTGGCTCCTTGCCTCCCACTCAGTACAGGCGCATCTGAGCCCAGCACTTAGGACTTCATATTCTGCCCCGAACTTCCTCTCCAGCTTTATTTCTCTGGAATCTAACCTATCATTTTGTCAAGCAGTATAATAAATGGAAAACTTGGCTCAGGTACCAAGGTTATAGCATGAAGAATTCAAAAACTAAAAAACAAAAAACACGAGAAACAAACATTATAAAACTCTTGGAAACCTCAGCCAGATTGAGAGCATAAAAGTAAGAAGTTACTGAAGATTGGGGAGAGAGGGGGCTTTGAAGACTTTTTTTTTTTTTTTTTTGAGTTTGCTGTGCTATGATTCCCTCTCACCAGGTTAGTGGAGATCAGGGGAGGCGAATCAGCCTCTTACCCCAGGTCAAGAGAGCGGGAAAGTTTGAGCAGAGTGGATGGGTATCTGACTCCTGTCAGGGACCTCTAGGCTGTTCAGGCTGGCAAGTTGCTTTGGAGGCTGAGTGAAAGAGAATTGCTACTGTGTTAGTTTGGCCTGAACTTGGCTTCTTTATTTGATCAAATTAAAGAGGTATTTTCCTCACGGGCCAGATGTAGACCAAATTCCTACAAGAGGGCTTGGCATGGGTGTCGTCATGAATGCTCTCCAGTGGGGCTGACTTGAGAGATGATGTCCCCTTAGCACAAAGGAAGATGGAAGCCAACCCCTAGATTCTCAGAGGTGGTGGTGAAGGAAGTGAGCCCCGGCTGGAGTGAGTTCACCCAGGTAAAGGAAACTGCAGGAGGGAGATCACCCCAAAGTTAGAAGTCTCTGAAGACCCTATGGGTAATTCCCATGAGAGCAACATTGGCTGCCTAGAGAGTACAAAACTGAGGTAAGGCCTTTCCCATCCCCTCAGCTCTCCTCCCTTTCACCTCTCCTTTTCTAGGGGCAGTTGAAAGGGCAGATAGTTGAGAAGGCGGCTAGAAACAGAGAGGGAACCGACTACACCCTGTTCAGATGCAGCAGGCACTCAGGAGGCTCTGCCAGGGAGGGAGAGGGCTCACCTTCAAAGGAGGGCTGACCTGTGGATTCGCACGTGGGATTGGGCATTCTGGTTTCTGAATCAAGACGGGTTTTTGCTGTTAGAAGAGGCCATGAAGCTTTGTATTATCTAAGAATTATCAGAAAGTTATGGGCCCACCTGAGTGTTCATCAGGGATGGGAAGAACTAGTCCTGCCAGGCAAGTTGAAAGGACAATGGAAGACAAAAATAGAGTTGCCTTTACATTTACACCTTGTGAGTCCTCATATTCAAGGTACTTGTTCTGCCTATCCATGCTGGCCCTCCAGCCAAGTGAGACCAAGATGATATTCCCTGAACACTCCTGGGAGAATGCAATTCCATCTTTGTGCTTTGGTTTGTAATCTTCCTAACTCCTTCCATGCTGTGTTTTAATTTTGCTTCTTATGTGAGAGGGATATGTATACTTGTCTCATCATTCATTTAGATTTTAAACTCGAGGGCAAGAACTACATCTTATTTATCTCTGTGTCCCACATATCCTCTGTCATACTATTTAGTACCTATCAGGCATTGAGAAACGATGGTAGAATGACCAATTGACTGGTGAATGAAAACGATAAACGGTTTAATAGCCAAAGTGGATTGTGTTTATGAAGGTGGCAAAGACAGAATTTTATTGCATTCGCATTGCTTTTTTCCCCTTTCTTTTGCCAAGTGGATTTTGAATAGGCCTTATCTGATTCACAGACCCACTCTTCCAAGGCTGTTAGGCATACCCAGCATTCTAAACTTTCAAAGAGGAAATACCATTCCACACCACTCTGTCACAGACTGGACTCTGTCATCTTTTTATGGGCATATATAATTGTTTTTGGAAAACTTAGATAATTACAAAAATATCCATATTTTATCATAGAAAATTAGTAAAATGTGAATAAGCATTGCAATAAGCACTTACCCACAGCCCACCCACCCTGAGGCATAATCTATTGTTAACATTTTGCCCCTCATCTTCATCCAGGTGCCAGTTTCTTTCTTGGAATAGCAGTATAGAACATTTGTCCTAGTATTTTAGGAAGAGATTCTAAAAGGATTCAAATTGTGCATGCGTGGGCAGAAGACAACCAGAACGAGTAAAATTCTGGATGTGTAGACACGTCCCTAGATGTGGGAATCAAAGCTAAGAGTGAGTGGAAATGATTGATTCAACCATTGTTATGTTAGAATGGAAATAAAAAGGAGAGAACTGGCCTGGGGACCAAGTGGGGTACGTAGCTGGAACCTCCAAGGTCAGCCCGACCTCGGAGTCTTGGCCCTGCCTGTGGAGGCACCTGGCTGGCGTGGTGATAGATACTGGGGGAGCCTAAGCTAGGATGTGGAAGGAACCTTTTCTCTCTTCTGTGCCTTGACTCCTTTTTTGGGTGAAAATTAGAGTGTTGCAAAAACTTGAAAGCAGTGGTTCTCAACTGGCAGTTGCTTCTACCCTCCAGGGGACATGTGGCAATGTCTGGAGTGGTATTTGATTACCACAACTAAGGGTCACTACCGGCATTATACTGAGCAGAGGCCAGGGATGCTGTAAAACATCCTACAATGCACAGGACAGCCATCCCCACCCCCACCCCCTGGAAAAAAAATTATCTGACCCAAAATGTCAATAGTGCTCAGAAACCCAGCTTTTTAAAAAAGGAAAAGAAAACACTCAGCAATAGGGCTATTTCATGGAAAAGGAATGACTAGAGACAATATTTATTGTATAATGTCTCCTTTGCCCATTGAGATGTCAGTTTGAAAACTCTTATCTCTAAGTCTGGAATCTATCGGGTAGATTTAAAGAATGGGAAAGGTTGTTTTGGTTTTTTTTTGAGTGTTTTGTGCATTTTTTAAAGGTCAAGAGTTGTCATAAGAAAGGGCAGAAAGTACTTCATGTAAATCGTCCTTGAAAGTATTCCAAGTAGCTTTTTAAGATTAATTTCATTAGATTCAGTGGTGTAATTAGCCAGATGATTTTTAATCCAGGGGCAAAGCTGGGGAAATGGGGTAATAAGAGGATAAATAATGGAGCTTCAAGCTTTGTCCTTTATGTTGTTAGGATTTTTTAAAAACTAAGTGGATCTCTTTCTGGAATTCCTTTGTGTTTGTCCTCAGGCCTTAGAATGACTTGCCTGTGTGGCATTGAGACTCATCGTTATGTACCTTGTAACGCTGACCCCACTGTTTATTTTCCAAATATTCAGTACTTTGGGGAACATGAAGAGGGAAAACGTGTGCTGTGACTGTACCTGTGGGTGACCTAACTGGAGGCCAGGATGACTGGCAGGTCACCAGTCCTTAATGGGGGGAGATGGCACTCAGGAAAGAATCAGATGGGCTGGAAATAAAGGCAAAGAAGCTGAGCTAAAGGCAAAGTAACTTGGAAAGCTTTTTATTATTCTGGGTTTTTTTTGTTTTGTTTTGTTTTGTTTTGTTTTCTCTTCTTACCACGACTGAATCAATGAACTTCATTTTTATGAGCTGCTTCAGAGGCATGCAGAGAAAAGAAACAGCTTGGCAGGAGGATAAGAGGGGGGAATCTAAATTAAATGTAACTGTTGCCTGCAGTTTAGTTGCTGACAACAAAAACAAGCATTTTTTCCCGGGAAGCATGTGTAATATGTCAGGAAGAAAAAAAGAACAATTAGCATGTTTCTTATATAAGATCTTATTTATAGCACTATATTAATTTTAAGTATTTAATTAAAAATGCTCTTCTGTCTTCTTTACTGCCTGCCAATGAACTATACAAGCATTTGGCTTTTACCTGTCTTATACTTGGCATGGAAAACTATAGTTTTCTTTGACCACCGAGCTTACAGCAGTGAGGTTTCCTCTTTCAGAACTCCTGACCGTCCCACAGATCAGCACCTGATGATTTCTTATTGTTATATCACTTTAGCTGTATTAATTTCCTATTTCTGTTATAACAAATCACCACAAACTTGCTGTCTTAAAACGACAGATTCTCATGGTTCTGGGTGCACAAATCTGAAATCAAGGTGTCACTGGGGCCACGCTTCCTCTGAAAGCTCTAGGTCAGAATCCTTCCTGGCCTCTTCCAGCTTTGATGGCCCTAGGCATTCCTTGGCTTGTGGCTCTACTGTCTTCACATGGCCTTCTCCATTGTGTCTGTGTCTCTCTCCTCTTTTCTCTTTTATAAAGATATTTATCGTTGGAATCAGGGCCCACTCAGATAATGCAGGGTGATCTCATCTTGAGATCCTTAACTTAATCACACCTACAAAGATCCTTTTCCCCAAATGAGGTCACATTCACAGTTTCTGAGGCTTAGAACATGGATGTATCTTTGGGGAGGGCAGGCACTATTTAGCCCACTACGCTGACTTTCTAGAAGAGTTGTCTTCATTTTTTCTAGAGTACTGAGTACACAGTATTTACTAATAAATGCTTATTGAGTGAAAGTGTGGCCTTATTTTAAAGTGATCCAAATTAATGAATAGACTAATTGTCCTACCTTGTTTCAAAGACATTCTATCATCAGATCTAAGAGATGCATGGACATGAAGACACACCAGCCTTTTACAGCGAATCTGTGTTTCAGGCTAAAGACCAAACATCTAAAGTCATACCTAAAGGGAGAACAGTCAGGAAATTGAACCTTTATTATAACCTGGAATATTGCTGTTTTTCTAGGTGTTAACAATTATCTTCTCTTCTTAGTGGACCTGAGGATGACTAGCTCCCAGCAAGCTGTAAATGTCTCCAATGAATTGACCCCACTTACCCTTTATTAATTTAGGTGCCCTAGAAGACAGAGGGAAAAAATCACAGCTTTAAAAAGAGGAGAAAAGAATCTGCTTGCTTATATCTGATTCACGGAAACGTTATAAGTTATAAAACAAGGACAGACATTTGCTGTGTTCTCTGTTAGTTCTGGAAGCAGGGCAGTGGTAAGGAAGGCACAGAGGCGAGAGGTCAGGAAACCCTGGTCCAGAGGTTTGGGATCTGGATGGAGACCCAGGCTTACTCCAGGCCTGGTTCTGCTGCGATTTGTATGCCTTCGAGCAAGTTGCTTAATTTCTCTCGACTTTAGTTTCTTACCTTTTCAGGAAATTGAATGGGTCCGATTTGTAGCTTTTCTGCCTGTGATCAGTGGGCCAGGGTGCTGTTTTCTAAGCTGTCCCTTGACACAATCCTCTTGGTTCTCTCTGTGATTAGAAACCGGGTTTGTTTCAGAATTAAGGAACTGTGGTGTTTTTGTTTCTCTTAATTCACCCGTTTGCAGCGGAAAGCTACAAGGAAACACAGATGGTAAAGATTAAAGAAGAACCCATGGAGGTTGACATCCAAGACTCCCATGTCTCAATATCACCCAGCCAGAATGTTGGCTATAGCACTTTAATCGGGCGAGAGAAAACTGAGCCTTTACAGAAGATGCCTGAGGGCAGAGTACCCCCAGAGAGAAACCTCTTCAGTCAGGATATATCTGTGAAGATGGCTTCTGAGCTTCTCTTTCAACTGTCAGGTAAGTTCATGTGTAGAAAAAACTCAAGATTTGAGAATCATTGGAAAGAAAGCCATTCTAACAAAGCAAAGCAAAACAAAAAAAACAAAAACAAAACCACATTATAGGATTTTTTTAGACAGAAATCAATTTTGTTACTTTAACATGCATACTGTCACCCAAACTAACAGCTAATAAAGCACTGCCAAGTAGAATTCTTGCCAAACTTTCTTTAATAAATTGTTAAGAATCATTTGAAATTAGAACTCCATTCAATTCTGTGCAAATTATCCCTGTTGAATGGGCTACACATCTCACCTCTAATTTTGTTTAGGCAGTTGATCTGATTAACAACCTTTTTTTCCTCTTAATGTGCCAAAGATAAACTTCAATTTACTTCAACAGTGACTGAATTACCATGAATTCCAAATTAATGTGGTCTGAATTAATGAGATTTTATTATATCTTACCAAAAAAAGGGAGGAGAAGGAAAGCAAAAGACTAAAGTATGAGCAATATTTCCAGCTATTTCCTAGTAGAACATATTCTATGAACCAATATTTTCCTTCTTGCATACTTGAAATTCAGAAGTGCAATAATTACCAGCTCACCTAAGTGTCTTGATAGAAAAGTTGAGGGTCGTAGTATCTAAGCTAGTCCCTTTGTTAACTTTTCAAAGTCACATAACATTCATCTCTAACAAATTTTAATATGCTATTATTCTTTTAATGTGATTGAGGTTGATGATATTCACACAAACCAGATTCAAATTTAAATGAAAGTTTCTATACTTTGTCCATAGTCAAGCATTGGCCTACATATTGAGATTCATGCATCGGTAAAGTTTATTATTAATATTTGATAAACTATTTTGTTATGGTAACAAATTTAAAACACCCATTAAATGCCTTATTATTTAAAATGTTCACTTGCTTCCTCCCCTAAGAAAAATACCAGAAAAGGGAAAAGTAGCTGGAATCTGTGTGAAACTAGAATCATTGTGGTTCACCTTCTCATTGACCTGGCAATCTACTCCATAGCTGTGTAAACTATCAGATGGTGCTGAAAATGGTAACCTTAATGTTTTCAAGCAAGGACTGTCCTTGTGCAGATCACTGCAATGGTGGAAATAGTTAATTCAGTAAACGTAATGGTACACGTAGATTTTGCAAGCTCCAAAACATGCAAGGTACTTTTTTGTTGTTGTTACAGATTGCCAACATACCTAAAAACAATATAACTTTAAAAATGATATAACACTTAAGATTTGTGGTTCGTTTCAGTCTCTGTCTCTTAACAGTCTGTTAATCACAGACTCCTATCAGCTAAAAACTTTGTGTCTGAGAGTCCTCACCCTGGTGCTGTCACTGACTGCTCGGGTGACCTCAAGGCAAGTCATTTGGCCTTGATTTCCGGCTCTCTGAAAAGGTCCTGGCTGAGAATCCAAATTCAGCCTCATTGTCATTGTGGAGTGGACAGGAAAGCATCCATGCAGGCACCCATGCAGAAGCTTCAAACTGGTATGACAAAGTGTGGGACAGATGCTGTAATCCTTTTGTTTGAAATTTTCCCCAAATCTGCAAGATTAGGAGCTTTTGCTTGTCCTGTAGTTGAAACCTGAAGCCCTTCTGAGAATTGGCCAGGTTTTCTAGAGATACTTAAAAGAAGCCGTTGAGAGCTGTGACAGTCAGGGCAGATCCTAGCATTTGAACTGGATTGGGAAGGCCAGAGTTCAGCTTATGTGTTCTTGAAAGCTAATTAAATAATTTCTGACAGCTGGTAGATACAGACCTCAAGACAGAGTGAGAGGGTTTACCTCTTCTTGTCTAATGGCATTTTTTTTGTCCCTTGTGACATTTATCAGAATAAGCACTCGGTGACTGCAGCACCAAGAGGTCTGATGGCTGTTTTTATGTCCTCTTTCACAAAGGGGCCTAACAGTACAGAAGACTTAAAGGTTGTCATCAAAGTCAGAAGTGGAACAGTTGCAACAACTGCAGTTTTCATGCTGAATCAGAGGAAAGCAGAAATTTTCAGCTGGAGAAGGACGCAGTAACAATAACTCCTTGTGCACATATATCTGTGTGCCTGTGCGTATGTGCCTAGCACACCATTGCTTTCTAAGGCCTGCTTAAAATCAGGCACCACACTTGAAATTTTTAAATAACTGTTGCCCTTTAACTGGTTTTTAATAAAATGTTTTTGTGAGTGCTTTTGGCAATTTTCTTTACCACTAAGACAGGGGGATTTGAATATTTAAAAAAAGAAACCAAAAGTTGGCTTTCCTCAACTCACAAAGAGAAAAAGAGAAATGTTGGAGTGTGGTTCTAACTAAGCCTAGATGTCAAAAGTGGAATGAGAACCACCTAAAAAGTGTGTTTCCTTCTTTCTTCCTGCAGAAAAAGTGAGCAAAGAGCACAATCACATAAAAGAAAACACCATCAGGACGACCACCAGGTAGGCCGCCTTGTGTGGGGTCCCCTGAGAATACCTCCCTCGGGGCAGGTTCCCCAAACCGTTTTCTGACACTGGGTTCAAAGGAGCCATGCCCTTCACCCGTAAGGTACCAGAACATGGGTTGGTAGAAGCAATACCTACTAAGGGGGAAACCATTAATATTTATTGAACGTCTGATAGGTGCAGCTTGGCTGGGGACTTTTCCTTGTGTTAATGTTTCTATTCCATCTGATAATTTTGTGAAGTAAATATTATTATTATTATCCTCTTGCAGAAGTTTCTTGACTCAAGAGTTTAAGTAGATGACACAGCTATGACTGGGAGCTGGGTCTGTATCTGAGGAAAGTCTCCCCCAGTCAGTCAACCCGGGCTGTCATGGCGGCTACGATCCTAACTAGTACTGTGGCTGTGGGCCCATAATTTGGCACTAAGGATAGCCCTGCTTTTAACCCCACAGCCTTGTTAGGAGGACAAAATTTTTTTTAAAAATAGAAAAATGATGGTACTTTAAAAATTGCAAGAAAATCGATATCATTAACAGATATAAGCAAGGAGCTTTCTTTCCATTTGCCAAAGATAGTTTGAGGAGATGAGCGAGTAGGGATTGCCAATTAATCTGTTATTATGAAAGGAGGAGAATCTGTCAGTGTTGTCACTCATACTGAGCCTTCAAGTCCACACAGACTTCAACTGTTGTAGACAAGAGCGAACAAGCAAAAATCCCAACACTGTAGGAAAGGAGCTCAGGGGAGAAGTAACAACCACCTTTGAAAGCACCATCTTCTACCCTCCTGCCACCCTCCAGCTTCTGAGCTAGCACAAGATTCACATTACAGGTTGAAAAATTAGGAACTAGAAGAGCTAACTATGAGCTGCCAAAGAGTCTTTGGGTCAAGGAGCTTTGCTTTCCTATGCAAACATAGATAGATTCTTCCTGATGGGAGCGGTTGATTGGTTTTTTGTTTTCAACTCTTGCAACAAAAGATAAATGTTTTTGTTTTTTTTTTTCTTTTTTGAGGTGCTATGAACTGACCTTGCAGCAACCCCAGGCAGTGGATGTTATTCATTTGAACCTTAACCTGGGGTTGCTGTTTTTTTTTTTTAACTCTATTAATTGGAATTTAGGAATATCAAATGTTAAAGTGTTCTTAAAACAGAGCCAGCTTGACCTCACATAGGGTTTACGTAATATTAGGGGAAGGAACTGTGCTCTAAGAGAACAGACACATGGTCTCAGCCTTGTCTCTATATGTAAGTACACTCATGGAAAATGAGTCTTGAGAAGATGGTCTATGGATTGTACTGGAAAATGGGGCTTGGGAGTGAACTGCCTATTTTGGGGATTAAGTTGGATGCCCAACTAGGTGATGTTAGCCACCATAGATTCCCACTCACCTCCATCTGCATGTAATGTTAAGACTATTTAGAATATATGCTGTGTCCATGGGTCTAAACACTGATGAAATTGGCCAGATGGGTAGACGTTTAAAGACAGCACACTAAAAATAATGTGTTTATTTTAATTTGTTTCCATAGGATTCTTGAAATGTCATAGATCATGTACCCTGGGATTCTTGTGGACGTGTTTTATTGGGGAAGTGCTCTCAGGAGCCTGCAGAGCAGTGATGGAGAGGGAAGGGGAAGGACCTGGACAGGGATGTAGGTCTAGCTGCATTCTAGCTTCAGCTTGATTGCTACGGGAGCTCTGAAGCACTGATTGCTCCACAGAGTGAATCCTGACTCAGGACAAGGGGCCAGCTTCTTGTACCCCCTTATCAGTCACTGGCTTCTGGTTATCCCTAGGAAAGGGTGTGTAACCTATCAGGTAGGGACGCGCCAGCTGATGAGGGCAGTTCTTACTGGTAGCAGCTGACTCAGGGGTGGACACACTTGTACAGTAAAGGGGATCCAAGCAGGGTCTTTAATATTCCAAAATATTTATATAACAAAAAGATCTGCTGAAAGGCAATGTTATTTTATGCCTTTTGGGTGTCCTTTGGGAAGAGGGAAGAGGAGGTTTCAACCAGCCCTAAAGAAGTGCAGTGTACCTTGTAGCATAAGTCGCATTTGCTGGAGCATAATTGCAGGATAGAAGGGAAAATTTTTCACAATTTGGCAAAAGTGAAGCAATCCTTAAATTCTCTTCATGCTGGGAGATTAAGAGTAAGACATCCAAATCATATCTTTTACCCAAAGCAAAGGAAGAGGTGCTTCCTGTAAGCCCCTGGCACAAAGCAGGGTTTAGAAATCAGTGTTACAGAATTCTTGGTTTACAGTTCTTCCACAAAATCCTTGATGTGTTTTATTTTTCCAACTTGCTCAATCAGCCTATCCACTAACATCTCTCTCTCTCTCTCTCTCTTTTTTTTTTTTTTTACCTTCTCAGCTCATTGCTTCAGGTGGAATAGAATCAAAGCTGCTTTTTTAACCTGAGTTAATGATATCAGGGAAGGAAAAAAAATCGCCAACTCTCTCTCTTTTTCTACTTCATGTTCTAGAAGGCTTTCTTATCTTGTGTCTTTATAGGGTATGTTTTAAGGCATGATTTGTCATATTTTTCAAAAGAATTTACATCATGCCTCAGAATTTTCATATTTCTCAATCTTTGGTTAGTTACCAGATTTCATGTGTTTGATTTCCTAGAAGAAGCTGACTGCTCAGAATGATGGCCCATGATTGGAATTAAATTCAGAATTTTCCTCGCTTGAGATTTGCTAGATACACTTAAGAAAGTTTAATTATGAAGGATAGTCTTGGGATGCTGGTGTGAGAACAATGGGGAAAGCCTTCCCAAATGCTGATTCCTGAGCTCCTCCACTCCTTGAGCTTTCCTGCTCCAAGTGTATGGATGTCCAGGGGCTGGAGGGAGGCAAGGAAAAGCATGCAATCCCAAAGAAAGAAGCCAGTTCTTTACTTGTCCTTCATAAATCCACACCTTCCCTCATAGTATGAATCTCCACTCTCATTCCAACCACAGACTACGGAAAAGCATGGCAACCTCAATGACACACCATGTGCCTTGGCATCCCAACATGTGCTTGCCAGTGAGACATGGGAGAGCTGATTTCCGTGCTCGACACATGAGGCCCATGGACGTGTACAGTTAGTGCTCCATCCTATAAGGGCTGATGATTATGCCTCCCTCTTCATCTAATCTTCCTTCATTACCTCTCTCCATTGGCAGTTGTGCTGTTTGTTAATATCGATGCTATAAGATGGGGAGATATGGAGAGAGAAAATGATGTTGGACAACATTCCTTGTTAGCAGTTTTTTCAAAGAGGTTTAGGTGAAGCTAAAGGTTGAAACTAATGACTAGCAAGTTTCTGGATCATTGACTCTCTGCCTCATTAAAAAAAAAGTCTTACAATGGAAAATTTTCAAACATACACAGAAGTAGAGAATGTACCCATCACCCAGTTTAAATAGTGATCAGTTCATGACCAGTGTTGCTTCATTGGTTCTCCTCTCCCTCATCTGCCTCCCCCGAGAATATTTTGAAGCAAATCCCACACATCATTTAAGAACTGGTTTGAGAACTCCCATGTTGTTTGTTGTTGTTTTTGTTTTTCATCCTAAGAACTGAGACTCAGTTGCTTAAATTAGGATCATCTTGCCAAAGCTAGAGGAGAAAAACAATCCCCTGAAGAACATCATGTCGTCAGGCAGGAAAAGCAATCTACTTAGCGCTGGAATGACTGGAACGTGTGGCCCTGCTCACCAGTGCCTTGCCCTTTCTACCCTTGTTGTGCCCTCAAAGGGGCACCTCCATCGAATCAATCTTTCAATTGGAACTTTCTGAAAAGGCTAAAATAGCAGTTCTTTTGCCCACTTAACCTTAGAGTCTAGAAAATTCAATCTAAGTGCAAAGAAGGCTGTCTGTTTCCTTCGAGATAGCATGTGGTCTGAGTGTTCTTAATGCCATTCTATCCGACAGATGAGATGGGTAGAGATTCCTGGCCAAACCCATGGGAATGGAAAGATGGAACACTTGGGAGTAATAAAATCCTGATTTTTCTATTTCCTTTACCAACACAAGCCAAGGTTCTGCAAGGAGGAGATAAACAGCTGATATGATCACTGGTAGATGAAAATATACAAGACATGATAGCACAACAAGATCCCAAAGTTTAATGGAATAAAGAGAAGATCTACACTTTTGACATGGACCATCACCCAGCCAGATGCTGGATAAGATCGAAATAGGAAAATGGAACCCTGGAGTAAGAATCAGATAGCTCCTGGCAGGTGAATTGGGCATTCTCAATGTTGTACAACACCATGAATTTCAAACAATGACTGCCAAGAACCCTCTCTTGGTTATATGTTCTCTCTTTTCCCCATTAATAATTCAATGTTCATGGAGGTATAAGATTGCAGGCCTATAAGAAGAACTTCTCACACCTGGCTTGCTTTATTCCAAAAGCAAGAAAGTGTTTGCCTTAGTTGTCCTTTTCTCCATTACGAGGCAAACAACAGAAGTGAAAACTCAGAGAAAGATAGACACATATAATCATGCTGTGCAGGCCAACATTTAATTTGCCCAATTTTCAGAATTCAAAATGCAGGCTGTTTTTCTGTGATTTAGATAGAGGCATTTACACAGTGTTTAATAAAAGACATATTCACTTGGATGTGTCCAATGTAGAATTTTCCTGGGTGATGGTTTGGATGCGTGTCCTTAAATATTTGTAATTCAGTAATAGAAATTGTACAATTTAAAAGCATGATATGCTTCCTCAACCCATGCAATTTCCCCTTCTCATTTTTTGGAGGGCATAAGAGAATAATGCCCTATTATATTAAAAAGTAAGAGATTACTTCTAAAGAACACTGGATTAGACAGAGTAATTAAATAAAACAGGAAACAGAGCATATGAATTAGTGATATTTACGCAGCTCTTCATGCATTCTCTTAACCCTTTATATTTGAATGACTTTAGAATTAAATGAGACCCTTTACATTGGAAATGCATCTTTTTACATTTATCTTTGAGTTTTCATTTTTTGAAGAGATTAAAGCATCCTTGAAAACAGTGGATCATTTTTTATACATATAGCCTGAAAGTATTTTATACATTCTTGCCATTTATTTTCCCCTTCTCATTTTACCAAGCCTCTCTCAGTAATTTTAGCTCTTCTTATAAATCCATTGTCTTATAGATATTATTCTGTCATTTTTCTCCCATTTGAGGCATTTGTACTGGCCCGTTATGGTTGAAAGGTATGCCTCCAGAACTGTTTAGTGTCATGTTACTCTAAAGAGGCAAGTTTAAATCTCCTGTCTACAGAATCTAAAGAGAATCTGCCTTTATTTTCATCTTTTTACATGGGCACTCCTCCTTTAATTTCTGCTGCTTTCAATAGTATTCCATCTTGTTTGTGTAATAGTCATAAGTTTGTGCATAAATTTATAAATCTCTATAAGTAGAAAACCAGAACCTGTATTCTCCCCTAACCATATATCAAAAGGTATATGTGGCTCAGGTGCCAGCTTCAATCCTGTTTTTATCTGGGATTTTCTCTTACGAGAATGTCCATGGTTGTTACAAGGATATATCAAATAATATAATATTAAACATTGACCTCTTTTAGGGATGAAAAAATCTCCCTCTATATGATGCAGCAGGCAAGGGTACCCACATTTCCCTCACATAACTACACCTTCCACATGATAGAGAGTCTTGCCTCACGCAGAGCAATATGGGGTTAATCTGTTCCCATCTCACCTCAGCAGAAAACCCATTGTCCTTGGTTATATTATAAAGTCAGGTTTCTGCAGGAGAGCCAGCTCCCTCCACAAGCTGACATTTCGTGTATCCAGACGTGCAGGATTCACTTCCTTAGTCTGTGGTTGGCTCCGGCTCCCCCTGCCTGGCCTCTCTAGTGCAGCAGCCCTCCACAAGGCCTGGCATTATGCTCCTTGTCCCGAGAAGTTCCCTGGCTCCACAATGGATGAATGCGAGAGCTGCGGCAACAGGAACTTGTTCCTTGAAAACTTGGTGTTAGGTTGTACGCCTTGGCTGCCTTTAAGACAACCCCAAATATAAGGCATTCATGCTTCTCAAAGAAGAAAATAAAAATCATAGCAATATATAATTTTTTCCTAAAAGACTCTATTTTTTCCTTCTACGATATTTGAAACATCCCCTTCCTGCCATAGCTTTCTGCCTGCTGACACTGAAGCTGACTTACACTGATTTAGATACAGTTGTTCCTGCCTCGTATTGTTTACAACTACCTTAAGTTATATAGTCCCTCAGAGCTTACTCTTTAAGAGACTGAGCATCTCTTCAAGAATAAAGGATCCTAAATAGTAAAACTTAATATATTTTTTTAAGTTTCAAAAATAACTTTTTATTTCCAGACAATATAGGAGAGCATAAAGAAGAAAAAAGTAATCACTTATAATCCTACTACCCAGAGCAACCACTGCTAAGGTGGTATAGATTCTTGCTGATTTTTTTCTATTTATGTGTGTATACTTTGCTATAAAAACTAGATCCTCTTATATATACAGTTCTGTAATCTTTTCTTTTCACCTAACAACATATTAAGAATATCTTTCCATGTCAGTAAACATGGCTCAGTATTATTCTTTTAGTGTTTGAATAGTATTCAACAGTTGCATATGTCCTAATTGATGTAATCAGTTCTCTATTACTGGATGTCAAGGGATTTTTTCCAGGTTTTTGCCAGAATAAACAATATTGGGATAATATGTTCTACATATATCTTTGCACTTGTCTGATTTTTCCTATAGAATAAATTCTATAAGGGAACTGATGACTCAAAAAAGCATTCACATTTTAAAGGCTTTTGCTATGCATTGTCAAGTTTACTTCCAAAAAGGTTGAATCTACAATTCTACCAGAAGCTAAAGTAAACATAAAGAGTATGTTTCTAAGGTCTCACCGGCACTATGCTATCTCATTAAAAAACAGTTTTATCTATTAGGGCTTAAGAACCATATAGTTAAAACTTTTATTCATCCCTAGAGATATTAAGCATTTTGTTCATGGGGAGGCATCGGTGTTTGTTCTTTTGTGAATTTTCTATTATTGTCATTTATTGTTCTGTTTGGTGGCTTGTCTAAGTTGGATGATTTATTTGATTGCCACTACCAATTTTTTTTTTAATTTCAAAACAAATTAGAAAGACTAATATAATAAATAGCCATATATTCATCACTCAGATTAAACAATTATCAGCATTTTGCCAGTTGCTTCACCAGTCCTTTTTTCTCCCTTTATTTTAAGGCACACGCTAGAGATCATGACACTCACCTCCAGATTCTTCGGTAGACATCTCTAAAAAATAAGGTTATTTTCCACAATACTATCTCACACCCTCCAAAATTAACAGCATGCCTGATTGGTTTTTAATGGCTGATACATTTCTGTGTGATCGGCACCAAACGCATAGCCACATCAGTGGAATAGGAGAAGAGGGAGACACCGCTTTGCTCTCTTGACCCTTTTTTTCCAGTCACCTTCAAAAATTAAAGAAGAACATCTGGTGCCTGTGTGGGGAGTAGAATGATGGCATGGTCTTGGCTCCCCCTCTGCCCACAAGCCCTATTTAGAAACCCACTGAATCTGCAAGGCCAGCCTCAAGTTTTAGAAACCCCAGCTGAGGTTTGCCAGTTTTCGAGATTAATTGAAGTTTTATCCACTACAGTCCCTCTTTCTTTGAAAAATTGCAAGCCCAATATGACCAGTGACCGGGTTTCCAAGCCTAGCACACTGGGAGAGCTCTGTTTCGGATGGCCCGGGCTGTCCTCAGAGTAGGGATTGATGGTTGTTTTTAATCTGGAACCCCACACTCCCACCGAGTCACCCAGAGGTGATTTCACATTAAATAATAAATGGATATCACTCAAGACCAGAGTCTTCATTTTTGTGGTATTGAAGAGGGAAGAACAGTTAGTGTTCATGAGTACCATTGAAAAGGTATTTTCATGCCGTGTAGCTTTTATAACAGAGTACCAGAATGTTACAAGAAAATGTTAATCAGGAAACTGACACTGATTTTCATGCCTTTAATATCCATATCTGGGCCCATTCCAGAGACTATGGTCTCTCATGCCCGATGAAACTGAGGGCCTTAGATGGAAGTTAGGAGGGCAGTCGGGCAGAGGTCACAGAGTGATTACAATCCCAGAGCAAAGTGGCCTTCCCAGGAGTTTCCTCTTTATTTCATGTAATACTGATGCACATATATCAAATCCTGTATTTTATTTTTAAAAGTGCTCAAAATTCTTTTACAAAACTGTGTGGAAGTTTGTATTCAAAATATTTCAAATACAGTCATTTATAAATATATTACAAATCAAATGGGTATGTAAATAAAAAATAACTTTTAAATATCTATTTTCTATCGTAAATTATTAGCAAATTTATGCCAATCAAGTAAAGTAATATTTGGGAAAAAAACAAAGTGTTACATAAAAATGAAGAAAATTGCATTCATCATGAAAATTAAAAATGAAATAATGCTGCTTGATCTTTTTAAAAAGCAGAATCTTTAAAAATAATGTGTGGCAAAGTTTTTGTTGAGTTATAAGCATATTTTTGTACAACCCTCTGAAAAAGTTTCTTCTGACTTTAAAATACTTGGGGAAATGTTAAGATAGTTATAACTAATTCAAATATTTTTCCCATCCCTTATCTTTAAATATTCTCATCTTTCTTATTTGATATGTTTGAGATGCTTTGAAAAAACAAACAAAATCATTTTGTTCTTTGGCAAGGACTGTAGTCTGCTATTGTTAGCAAGCTCTAGCTTTTGTTTAAAGAAAACATTTCCGTTTTTTTTTTTCTCATTTCCTTTAGTTTCATTATATGTACATGGAGCTCCCAGATGGAAGTTACCTATATCCATTTCAATTCTGTCACATTCATGTCCCATATATTCAGAAAGTCTGAATGAGCATAAGATTCATTCTTGGAATAACTTTGCTGTCTTGACTTTCTCTTGAGGATTTTGGAGGCACAGAACTTTCTGAACTAATGACCCCTGTTCAATTCAAAATGTTAATGCAGTATGTAACTCTTGAGGTATGTCTCTAGGTCTAAATGATTCAGAGTTCAGATTTTTAAAAATACTGTATAGTGGTTTTAGACAAACAAAAAAATTGTATTTCAGCTCTTAAAAAATATCATGGTATTATTGAAATACTGAAATTCAGGACTGTAGTGGCTTTAGTTGAGGGCTAAGTAGAGATGAGGAAGGCCCTTTTAACAGGAGGTACAGACAGGTGTCAGGGCAAGGTCAGGTGGCCCAGGGGTTCACGTCCACTAGGGAGCACATTGCAGCCAGGGAGAGAGAACCCTGGCACCCCCCAAAATTTTCCACCCAAGACTGGACCTTCCAGCTCTCCTTTTGCAATATCTAGCTTCTCAGGCATCATCATGTCAGATAATTTTGTTCTTAAAATTTTCTTGAAGTAAAGCAAAACAAAATAATTATTAACCCAAGTGCTTTTGAACAATGTTAGCTAGTTTTCTTGGAAAAAATCTGGGAGCCTTATTATGTTGTATGAATGCATAGCTGAATAGATAATCAAATATTTTCACTTGAAAATACACCTTTTTTTTTTTTCATTCCCAGAAGAAAAAATTGTCTTTATGGGGATTGAAATCAGAATATCCCTTCTGGACGATTTGCCTGAAATGCTTACATTTAATAGAATTTCATTCCACTCTGATCTATATGGATCCTTACAGGTTCTGAGTGAAAACTCATTACAAAACTGAGTCTTCCCCTTCTGTGTTTAGTTTTTATCTCTCTTTTGTACTTGCCATTCCCAAATTCAGTACTGTGGGTTATTGTTATTGTCTTTTAGAAGGCAAAATATATATTTTTTTCTGTTGCTCCTTTAAAGCTATTGTGCCATTACTAACCATAAAGTTTTACTTAACTTTTTCTTATATCTTTTCTTTGTTTTTGTTTTTTTTCTGTTTTTGCTGTCAAAATGAGAATTTACATGACTTTTTGCTACGGAGGTGGTGCTTGCAGAGGTTTTTTTTTTTTTAAATAGATACACCTTCTGGTCAGCATAATCAGAGCTCTCTGTCGGCCCGCGGATGTTGAAGCTGGAAATATTTGTGCCACACCTGGCCCTTAGCAAAATGTGTCACTATTTAGAGTCCTGATATTTTGTGGACTGTTTTATTATTTATTGTAAGTCTTTCCTCTTCACAGCACTATGCTGCTGACCCTACAGTCAGTGCCACCTAATGACTGAAATTGTCCAGTCACAGTGACAGCATTGCCTCTCCATATTTTAGCCCTTAGATTTTCTACAGGAGAAGAATGAAAATACACATTCCATGTCCATTTTCTTTTTATCCAGTAAAGAAACTCGAATAGATAAAGGTTTTACGGGATTGTTTCTAAGTAGAAAAGGTGAGAAAAATAACAGGGGAGTTGGGCAGTTCTCAGTCCATCCTGACAGCTTCCAGGTGCTACTACTGAATATTTCTTGAATATTTATATGAATGAACTCAGTCATACGGGTAGCCTGACTTTGTTCAGAGCCAAAGGGAATATGTTGTGGTGGATGATGGTTTTGTTAAAATAAGTAATGAGTCCCTCTGTCATTAGTTATTAGTTTTAATCTTCTCCTCTACCAACTTTTTTTTTTAACCAAAAATATTAACCAGTAGTAAATAATTTTTGGACAATGATTTTTTGCCTTTTTTCACTTCCTTAGCTCCAATTCTGATAAAGGGACTTTTCATAGTAAAATGACAGACGTTTAGACAGCTGTAGTCAGGGAACAAGGGCCCTGGGGTATTCACAGACAGACTCCTTTTCTGGAATAATTGATAACCGATTTAAGTTACCAGTTGAAGGTCGGTACAAACATGCTTCAAAGCAGCATACGTCTTGAAGTTTTATTTCATTTATTCTTTTTCTCCCTGGGAAGATGCAGACCCGGCTCATCTTGTTGTCAGGGACCTCCTGGGACTTCCCTCTCCCAGCAGTGGCAGTAACTGCAGTGTGGAGCAGGTGCCAGCCTTGCCTCCACTTACCACTGCTTTGTCTACAGTTAAGCAGGGTGAATGTGCCTCTCCACTTCACAACCACCGTGAGGCGCAGGAGGAGGAAAACTAACTTCTAAAATACTATCCCACGTCCTCAAACTTACATTGCTTAGCCTGGTCTCTGAGTCACAACTTTGGTGTCTTCTGTGCTCTCAGAACATGGGCAGAGAGAGAAAATGACCAATGGTGTTGGAGATCTAACCCCATCAAGCAAGCTGGTATTATATAGGGAATGCTCCCAGTCTGATTTTCCTCCTTCCTCTCTTCCTGAAACATGGACAGGAATCTGGGTATCTGAGAATTTAATATACGGATGTCTGTGTAGCCGTAATGCCACGATGAGCTTCATAACTGTGCTGAAATACAGGTTTACTGACACCTAACGACCCCATTAGCCTTCCCTCTTTAGGTTTAATAACAAAGATGTGCCTGTGCTCCGAAGCCGTGGCTAGGACAGTGGAGAATGTGGTTTCACATCATAGGTTAGGTTTGCAGATTGGCCAGGCCTGTGGATTGCAGAAGGCTTAGAAAACTGGGGTATATCTTAACGTCTACATGAAGTAAAGAATGCAGTCATTTCTCTTGCTCTATTTTGCAACTGAAAAAGCCTTCCCTCAGCTACCTGGGATCCTATATGCTGAAATGGCTGCTCCCCACCCACCTTTGGCCCTCTCTCTTCTCTATCTCTTCCTTTTGCTCCACATCCATTCCAAGAAGGATTCGCAGGACTATATGGTCTATGAATTCCCTCGACCTTAGAGCGCCTTCGAGAGGCAGTATAGCCAGCCTGGCAGAGTGCCGATTGTGACTCTGACCTGCCTGGATTCAAATCCTGCCTTCGCTCTCTAGCCTTGGGCAAGTCATTTAACTTCTCTGTGTCTAAGTCTTTTGGTCAAATGGGGGGATAATAATAACGGTAGTTACCCTGTAGTGTTGTTCTGATGAATAAGTGCAGGTACCTAATAAATAATAAATGTGTTAGGTATCTGTAACTAAGCGTGTACTTGTATTAAGCACTTCAACATGAAATAGCTTATTAACTCTTACAGCACCCCTATAAGGATGGTATTTTTAAACTTCTTTTTGAGTGGTTAGTCACTTAACAAAAGTCACTTAGCTGTTAAGTGACTTGTTAAGTGAATTCGACTCATCCCTCTGATTCCAAAGGATGCTAACCAGGGCAGCCCTTCCTCCACCTGAAGGGATCTGAATGCAGAGGATGGTAGCCCGTGTTTGGCCTGGGGCTGATGTTAGCCTAGCCCTAGGTTTATAGATAAGACCTGACACCAGGGCTGCCCTGCCTTCTGAAGTTTCTCCATTGATTCTTTGCCTCATGAAAACATTGCTGGGCCTTTCAGTGTTTTTATTTTATTTTATTTTATTTTTTTATTTTTTATTTTTTTTTAAGATTTTATTTATTTATTCATTTATCCCCCCCTCGCTGCCTGCGCTCTCTGGGTCAGCCAACCACGCCGTGCGGGCGGGCCTGCCCCCACCAGGAGGCCCCGGGAACCGAACCCGGGGCCTCCCACATGGCAAACAGGAGCCCCACTGATTGAGCCACAGCCGCCTCCCTCAGTGTTTTTAGTATTCAGCATGACTCCCTTCTAATTCTCTGCTCCCTCAGAAGAAAGCTTTGCTTTTCTATATAGGACAAAACTGACATCCAGGGTAGAAAATTATTTGGAATGTTGTTTCCCTCAGTGATTGTCTCCCTTTCAACTCAATTTCTCCTGAACGTCTTGGGATAATAGGGCTTCACTCCTCACCTCAGTGGAAATCTTCACCTTTGAGGAGAACATGTAAGATGGCGGAGCTAGCCCATTTCCACTACTTAGTAAAACCTGGGTGGCTATTCCAGGTACATAGCAAGGCAGCCTCTGCCTGGCTCACTCAGAAACCCCGGGGTTGGTTTTAAATGCATCTACGCTCTTTTACCTGCCCTAAATTTTACACTGTTCTTTAACCTGTGTTTGTCGCTACTGGTCTACAGCACTTGCCACCAGCATCGCCTCATTCCATCTGGCCGGCTGCTCTGGCCGCCTGCCTTGTCTTTGGCAAGCCCTTCCAGGTCTTGCTGCACAGTGCAGCCAGACAGCTTCCTGAAACTGAAATCCTGTGCTGTCACCCCTTACTTAAAACACCACCGTGCTGCTCACTGCGGTTGGGACAAAGCCAGAGGTGACTTGACCTGCCAATCCAGCCTCATTTCTGTCTGTTAGCTCCAGCCACAAAGAGCCTCTACCAGCCCTTCAGGCTGGCCGTGCTCTCTCACTGGGCTGGGACCACTTCCCCCAGCACCTCAGAACCTTCATAGCCTTGACTGTCCTGTCAGGTCTCAACTCAGTGCCTACTCCGGCAGGAAAGCAGCTCCTGGCCTCCCTGGTGAGGTCAGACCCCCGTTGGAACCCTACACACCTCTCCACCATGGCATTTGTCACTGTTGCCAGTTCCCTTTTATGTGCGTGGTTGTTAGGTTAATCCACACCTCCCACACAGGTCTGTGGGTTTCCTGAAATTAGGAACCATAGCCAGTTTTGCGACCATTGTATTCCCAGGGCTTGGTACATCATAGGCACTTGATAATTATTTAGTGTAGGGACAAGGGAATAAGGGAAGTGCACATATTTCCCTGTGGCAAGGAGGATGGTATTTCTGGAAACCCTTTAAGGGTTCCATTTCAGCCATCTTGGTGCCCCCAAAAGAAGTCACATTATAGGTAAAAGCATTCCATGGGTTCCCCGAACTCTCAGAGTTTGGGGTAATTTTTATAGCCAGTCACTGTAGTGTGAAGGCCCATTGCCTGACCTTTACCTTGCACCCGTCAGCCAACCATGGTGTTTCCTGTGTGAACTGTCCCCTCAGAGGTGCAGGCCGGTGCTGTCCCCTTGTGTGCAAGGCCAGAGCTAACAATGGGGGAATAGAGACATCTTATACTCTGGGTTTGACCAGATCTTCTCCAAGGCACCTACCTCCATGAAAGTTCTTTGACTCTCATTTTCTTTATGGAAGATTGGGAATTAGCTTAATCACCTCGGCAGTCAGCCCTTCAAAATCAGAGTGACCATTTCTTCATTTTGTGATGGATTTTGTGCAAGGAAATTATGCTTCTTGTCATCTTGTGAGGAAAAGTTGATTAATTTTTGTTCCCCGTTAAGCTAGATGGAGATACAAATAAAATAATAGAAATGGCACATATTTATTGATCACCTGCCATGTGGCAGGCCCTGTCCAAAGCACATCCCAGGAATTATTTTATTCAATTCTTACAGCTTCTCTGTTGATGTGTATCATCACATTGTATAGACAAAAAACAGAAGGCTCAGAGAAGTTAAAGAACTTGTGTAAGGTAGCACAGCTGCTAACTGGTGGCACTGGGATTTGAATCCAGAACTGCCTATTCTCGAATGGATGCTCTTTGCCATGCTGCTGCACTCCCTTATCCTCTAAAGTGTTTTATATCGCATGCAGGTTATGAAATGTTTGGCATAAAAGGATATGTCTCCTCTTGCTTCTCTCCTCCCCACCACCTACCAGCCTATAGCCAGTTCACTTTTTAAGCCTATTTCAGTTGTTTTGTTTTTTAAGATACAAAGAAGAAACATGCCATACAAAGTTGCATCAAATCTAACCTGTCATGTAAATCTAATTTTATCAATATGCATTTTACTTTGTTTTTTTTTTTTAATAAATATATCTTCCATCTTCACCTTAATATTTCCTTTTTAATATTTAGTAATAGCAGCTATAGCCTTATAGCATGTTCAGAAAAATAACACCAAGTGCAAATTCTAGGCTTGTGTGCCCTCAGATCTGTTCCTTCCCCCTGATCAGCTCTGTTTTGTAGGGGGCTGACCACTTTCTGATTTCTAGGAAGGTTTGGCCAGTGGAAGGCCCTGGTGAGTGATAAGCGTGTGGTTGAAGGAAGAGCCAGGGTATTTCACCCCCTTCCTCTCTGTCTCCTTCAGCAGGTGTGTCTCCTCCACGGCTCCAGCTCCCCCTGGGCAGGCCTACCTTGGCTTCATCTTCCAAGGGTGGCCCCAGCTCTTGGGACCCAATGACCTCCTTCCAGCCACAGGGTGTGGGGGCTTCCTGCTCTACCTACCTCTGGGCTGTGTCACTGTCCCCAATGGACCTTCCACCACCTGTATCCATTCCCCAGATTAAATACCTTCTGTTGTACAGAACTAGGGCTTTCCATTTTCCAGGTCGACTCTGGTGAATACTCTGGTATTCTTAGATGATAGTCACAATAGTTATTTAGAGTTTACTTTTGAAGCTCGGAAGATGAAGCTGTGATTGGGTTAAACTACTCTAATTAAAAGCATCCTAACCCTTTGTGTTGTCTGTGGAGTATTAGGGGAAACCCCAGGCTAGTGTTCTTGGTTCTAGTAGTAGCTGGGTCATTAGGGGAACACAGAATCATGTCAGGGTCTCTATTTCAAGTAAAATAATAGTGCCTGGACTTTCTAGCTTTAACTCTTTCATAACTGAGGGGGTTTGAGAAGGCAGTTTCCATTTCTGTGGAAGCCAATGCATTGTTTCCTTTGGTTTAATGGCCCCAGATTCCAGCCAGCTGTCCTGATGTGTCTGTTGGTCCCTCAGGGGTCAAGTGGCAGAATGTGGGTGAGTCAGGGCAAATCTGGCACTGTCACCACTCTGGGAAAAACCATGGGCGGGCCTTTTGTGATTCTGACCTTGGGCAGTTGGTCTTCATTTGGAAACAACATACTCACAGAAAGTGTAGAGAAAAGACTAAAATTTACTGCTCAGCTGGCCTCGCCTATGGATTTAACAATGCTTCAAAGATGGTGTTACATTTATTCACCCTAAATATAAAACCAATAGACAGAATGTACAGATGGTCCTTGTCTGATGTAATATATTTTCTTTTTCTCCATTTTAAGCATAAGAAGATTATACTTTCTGAACACTATTTACTTTAACTACCTTTTCCAGCATTTGTGTGTGTATGTGTATCTGGAGGGCCTGGCAGGGAAGGTAGAAGGGGATGCAGATACTCTGAGTAACTTAAGTAACTTTAATTTACTAAACCTCACTCCTCCTCCCCTTCTCCCCCACCCCCAGCCCTTTCTTTTCAGAAGATACATTTAGACAATCACCATTCACTTCCAATTCAAAAGATCTGCTGCCCAGTGAATCTCTGCTTCATGGAAGAATATCAGCTCCAGGTATGGAAACACTGCTGACTTTGCTTCTACTTTTGGTTGCTTAAAAGTTACTTTTTGGAAATGTGTAAATATTGAGACTTTCAGCCTGTGTGTTGCAGTTATTCATATAAAACTAGGTCTTTAAAAAGGAGTGAGAAAGTCAATTTAAACAGCCACAAAAGTTTATTAAAATGTACTAGTAGTAAACGTTTTCTTCTTTGCTCGGGAGCTTATTGTTCCTTTCCTGCTTAGTATTTTATCTGTAGAGTGAATTGCTTTTTCTTTAAAACAGCAAAGTATAACCTAAAAATAATTTGCTGTACACCTTGTCAGTATTTCAGTCCAGCAGCCAGGAAGATATGGGAGGGACGTGACCAAGCAGCATTCCCCAACAGGGAGGGTCCCGAGCCAGGTGGGTGTGAACCGCCACAAAACCCACCTGGGATTCCATTGAAGCAACACGCTTTTTAGGACAACCTTGCCACCCAGATTTCGCCTCTCCTCTTAGCCACAGCATCTGCTCGGACCCATCTAACATTCCTTTCCGCCATCTCAGCCATCAATATGTAATTTCTTTTCCTTTTTCATTTCTCCTTTCTGGAGTAATAAGACAGATGTGCTTTTTCTCCCCTTCTCAACAGCGTGGCTGGCCCTCAGTACTTATGTGTGTATTCTCAGAGGTATTATGGAATGAGAGCATTTGAGAACCACTGCACTGCAGTCCGTACTCCCTGCCCTTGCCTGCACCCACATCCACAGACATTGATAGGACTTCAGAAGCGCTCAGTGGCCTCCATACACATTCCTTTGTGAGACACGGAAGCTCTGTGTGTACCACAGGGTGGTTGCCCCAGTAGCCCAAGAGTCCTCCGTAGGCCCACGGAGCCCTGTATCGCAGAAGACTGACATCTGATTATTTTGCAGTTAAGAAAGAGTCAAGTAGCACTTGCTGAAAAATTGGCTTGGGGTATCAGCAGTCATTGGAGGTGGTTTGTGACAAACAGTGGAGAAAAGGCAACTCTTTGTCATTCTTTAGTCTTGTGATGGCACAGCCATGTCTTCTCATCCCCTCACATCTGGCCAGACTCCAGGTACCTGCACGCTTTTTAGCTTTGCTGGGATCTTCTATTCAAGCACCAGAAATAACAAGCTTATCCGAAAACACATTACATAATAGCTGGTTACATAGAAGTGGAAAGAAATTCTGCTTCGTTTATCTCTTCATTCTCCAGCAAGGGCTATGTGAACTACTGTTTACTTCCCACAGTGTCATTTTGAATAGCCATTACCCTAGTCCCCCAAATTATTGCCCTGCTGTTAACTTGATGGATTGTGACTTTCTAATGTCAAAATAACTGCCTAGGAATTGCTTGCCAGAGTGCTGTGACCCATCCGGCCAGCCTCCCATGATGTATCTACAAGCCTGCATTGTTGACTTAATGTTTGGTTCGGCTGTATTTAAGGAAGGGTTGATTGATCAAGTTAAAACCAATCCTCAAAGAATGATAGCAGTATGCACTCCTGTGCATAGGCGGGTTCTCTGTGATTTGCTTGATAGACATACTACAAATTAGATAAACTCACATTTTATAGCTTAACCCTTAGTTTTTAGAGGGGTCGGCATACCTGGGTTTTAAAAATAGAAATCTACCTTGCTGAAGGCTAATCAATCTACTGTTCATCAAGAAGTCCTTTAGGGAGAGGATAGGCAAAATGATTATATTTACATTTTGCTAAAGTAAACAGTTTAAAAGAGACTTTTTAAAAGAATAAGCAAGGCAAAATACTTTGGAAATGGAGTTTAAAATTTAAGAACTGAAAATAATAGAGATAACCTTTTGATCATGAAATTCCCATAATCTGAAGAGATGTTTTGTAAAGAAAGCACATTAAATTGAACCAATCTGAACTAGCAAAAGTTCCCAGTTTGAAGGCTTTTAAAGAAAACTTATTTCTTTCAAGAATAGGATAGTGATAAACATCTGTTGTATATATCTTCTTACTACAGGTCCTCGATACTTTAACCACAATTCTGAAATCCAAAAAGCTCCACTACTGAACTTTTTAAATTATTTGGCAACAAAACCTAACAGGAGGCTATTTATAGCCCTTATTTATTACCTGAAGGTGAAATCCGTACATTTTGTTGCTGAAGAATTAATGTGCTTGGTTATGAAGTGCTGCTCTAAGCCTGTTGAGGATGCTTCATAAAATACATCTTATGCACTGTGCTATCCTCCTAAAGTCAGAAAAATTTTGAATCCCAAAATATATCTAGCCCCAAGAGTCTCAGATGGATCTTATGGACCTGCACTGATTCTAGTGCTCTGCTAAATGCTGTGGTAGGAACAAAGAACTTGAAACTACAGTGAGGATCTTAAAAGTTCCAAAGGAGAAGAGTCATGGATTCTTCTAGAAAGTTCCTAAAGCCCAATTGAGCAGCAGATTGCTGAAACACTGGAAAGGACTGAGGCAAGGAAAAGGAGCCCAGCAGGAATGCTCTTGTTTTAAGGTAGCATTGGGAATGAAGGCCTGGCTAGTAAGGAAAGTAGGAGGGGAGAAAGAAAGGCAGACAAAGGGCGAGTTGGCTAGCTTTGCTATAAGCAGGTTGAATCAGGGAATGATAGTGCCTCTGTGGAAATAGGGGAAGCCAGAAAGCTGACGGCTGACTTTAGTGACCAGGTAGAAAATAATCTGTACTTCCTATGACGGTCGTTAGTATATAAGTGAAAACCTCCAGAGTCCTTAAAAATCTTCTCTTGGGAAGTATAAACATTACTATTTATTTACTTAGCAAACCCTTTCTTTCCACAGATAATGCAAAGATAAATGTCAGCCCAAAGAATTACCTCAGGTTCCCAATCAATAGAGACCAAAATGAATGACTAGTTCCAGTCTAAGAAACCTCTTGCAAATGCTGAAAACCCATAGTATTATTTCAGATATATGAATATATGGATATATATTTATCTATGGATATATATGAGTGACTATATATATGAATGTATGTATATTTATGTGTGTATATATAAACTTATATACCTATATACCTTCTATATTTGGAAAGAAATTCTCCTCCAAACACCTTCAGATTTAGACCATGGGGCAGGGGAGGCATCAGATGACACTATCATTTAAGACCTAATAGCTCCTGGGCCATGGGAGAGTCAATGTGGTGTGATTGGGTTTCCAGCCAGTTGGAGAATGAAGCGAGCAGCAAGGGGTCTAGTAAAGTGGGGAGAGGCTGGTAGAAATGTGGACTGTGAAGAGTTCTAGAATAGCACAGTTAAGTAGGCATTCGCCTTTCGACAGATGGTATCTGAGACACACAGCTGCCATCCTCCCAGAGAAACAGAATAAACACAGAGCTTCGTGGTGGCCTGGCCTCAGTTGTTGCCAGTATTTCTAGACTGACTTTCCTGAGAACCACAGAAATGCTCCTGAGCAAAGACCTAACATTTTTACCTGCTGCACACGCCTTCTTGAGAAATCACATCAGGAATCTGTAATAAAATCGTGCGTTAAAAGCTCCTGTCACCTTCCGGTGGAGGGCTGTGGGGACCAAGGATTCTTAAACCATGAATAGATTAGTGAGTGCCCGTGGGTAGTTGCATTGCTGGTGGTAATTTTACAAAAGAAATAAAAGAGCTCTCCTGTTATGGGGGAGATAGAAACTCTAGACTTTGTAGAATTTAATGTGCTTTGTTTAATTTATAGTTGTCTCACTTTTTAAAAGGTTTACATTAACCTAAAGATTCTGGGGCTGGGTGTTTTTCAGGGCACATGGTGATTCTGTATTAAGAACAGACCCATTACCATTGTACTTGCAGCTATTTATGTTTTCCCATTGTTTTTCCGTAGCAAAAGCTATTAAGAGAAGAATTTATATCTCAGCACTGCTTTTAAACAATGTGGTGCTTCAATTCTGTTTTATTATGGATTTTGAAGTCAGTATGCTTGCTCTGTATTAAGCCAAAAACAAAAACACAACCCAAACAGGTGTGAAGGGAAATATGGGCCTCCATGGATTTCTTTCATGGTGTTTGGAGTCCCCAGTGCTTCTGTTCTGTTAATTCAGATGGAGCTTGGAGTTAGAGGATGTAAAACACATCGGCGATTATATTTGTTATCCCCTATCCCCATTATTTTCTAACTTGCCTTTAAAAAAATCTTTTTTATTACATATAAACAAACAAAAAAGAACATCTGCATCCCTCGCAAAGACAAGAATCTTTTGGCAGGCATGGAAAGAATTTAGTCCCTTTCAGGACTTGGTATGCCAGTCAGGATTTGATTTAAATAAAAGGCTGGCTTGGAATTGTCTGCCTTGTCTCCAGGCCAGTTCTTGATCCATTTCCCCTGTCTGGTTCTGCCCATCTATCTAACACAAGTGGTACCACGTCATATACTTCTCTGAAATCCCAATCATTTATGCCCCTGACTTAGAATGCCACCTGCAACTAACACCAAGCCTGCCATGCTACTGGCTAGATATGAATGACCTCTTAAGACCCTTGCTTAAAAGGTGTGTCATAATGCGTGCCGGTCACCATTTATGTTCAGGCTTCCCAACTCATACAAGGAGAAAGAGCCATACAGAGCTGTCCTGGATTACAGGAAAGTGTTTTTTCTTCAATCCTATCTTAAACTCAGCAGATTCTTTTTGAACTCAGACTAAGTCATAGATAAACAATAGAGCATTGAATGTTGGTGTGTATCATTTTGTAAATTAAGTTCCTTTGAAACATATTCATCCAGTTCAGAGAAGAACGCTGACAGTTATCGAGGACTCACTAAATTATCAGGCACAGGATGTATGTCATCTCTTTTTATTGAAAACTCATTGACACGTAAGAATTGGCCACAACTTAGAGTTGACTAAATGCAAGTTCAGAGAGATTTAATAACTTGATCAAAGTCATAGAGCTGGTGAGTGGTAGCACAGGAATTCAAACCCAGGATTGCACAGTACTTATGCTTTGTTCTGCTCTATTGTACTACCTGCTAAGTCAGAGGATGTGTTTCCACACAATGAATAAAGGGAGCTACCTCCCCTGTGTTCACCCACGTGGATCCCTGCCATTTGGGATGGATTGCCTTGTATTAGTTAGGAATAAAAAGTAGCCCTAAAAGTAAGATATTTCAAATAATTTATCAAATAAATCTTTACTGTTTGCTAATATAATTCTACTTTTGTTCTCTTTCCTTCTTTTTCCACTTTTCTCTCTTCCTTTGATACTTTGATATCTGGTACTCAAAGCTACTTGGAATGTTTCTTTCAGCTGGGGCTTCAGTAATCTTTAATGGATTGCCTGGTTCATAGAAATATGTAGCTGTTTAAAAACCCTTGTGGTTGGGAAGCGGATGTGGCTCAGATAACTGAGCTCCCACCTACCACATGGGAGATCCGGGTTCGGTACCCAGTGACTCCTGGAGAAGAAACGCAGGACAGCGAGCTGATACGACGGGCTGGTGTGGGCAAGCTGACGCAATAAGATGACGCATACAAGAGACACAGCAAGGAAACACAATGAGAGACGCAACAAAGCAGGGGGCAGAGGTTGCTCATGCAACTGGGTGTCTCCCTCCTCAATGGGAGGTCCCGGATTCAGTTCCCAGTACCTCCTAAAAAGAGAAGACTGGCACACAACAAAACAAGACACAGTGAATGCAAACAACGAGGGGGTGGGGAGAAATAAATAAATAAAATAAATCTTAAAAAAAAAAAAAAAAAAAAAACCCTTGTGGTTAAACAAATCACGTGATGCTGAAGTTAGTGGTCAGCAGTGCAGAGGGAAAGCTCTAGATGGGAAGGAGGAGAACCTGGCTTTAGCCCTAGACCAGTTTCCAGTAGAAAGAGGTTAGATGATCACTGAGCTCCTCCCACACCTCCTATTTCAAAAGTTCTGTCTTCTGTAATGGTACTGTACCTCCAGCCCAGGTTTCTTTATTTTCTTCTTAGGGCCCAAACTATATGCTGGCAAGGAGAAAATTAGCATAGTCTAGAGGCTTCACCCTGAAAATTCTGTCAGCCCACTGAGAGTCAGGGAAGGGACAAAATGCTATAAGTACTTCTTGAAAGACACAGCATTGTGGGTGAGCAGTGACAGGGAGGGGACATGAGAGTGGTTTCTAGGAATCTGGGGTGCTCTATTTCTTCATCAGGGTGCAGATTACATATGTATGCAACTTTGTGAAAATTCACAGAGCTGTGTACTTATGACAGTATTTCTGCATTTGTCAGGGCTCATTGGCTGATTCACATATAAGTGGATCTAACCATCAAGTTGTCACCTTCAGTATGAGCACATGTTCACTTCAGGCGGTGGCAGGGATGGTGGTGATAGTGGCCTTTCAATTATGTACAACTTTCAACTTGCAGAAACATTTCCATTTGTAGCACAAACCTTTTGCCTCGAACTAAATGGCATGCAGGTTGTCTGTCTTCCTCCTGTTGTGTTTCAAATTTGAAAACGATTCTGCACTGCTTATGGCATTTCCTTGATGTACTTGTAATAGATAAACTATAGTCTGCCCACCTGATTACAAAAGGGGGGAAATGTCATCTTTATAGATTTTCCTGATCCAGATAATGTTGAGGCTAAAAATTACGTACTCACAACTAACCCCATCTACCTCTCACCTGCCCTTAGAGTGCAGGTGTTTTTCAAAGGGAAGCGGTTTACTCCATTAAAAACTCTTCATAGAGAAAGTTCTTCCCTTAAGCACTGTCAGCTTTATGGCTGAGTCAGCCCTTCTCAAACATGTAACTAGTCAGGTCTCTACAGACCAACAGTTGTTGGGTTCATACACTAAATCATTATAGATAAAGTCCAAGCATGCTTTTTTTTTTAAGGGTGATGTCCCTTCCAGAGGAGAAATTTATATCTGGTTTAGATGCTTCACCTGAGGTATCTATAGAAAACACAAAGACAAGGCAAAAACAGCTTGTTTGGCCAAGCTCTTATCTCTGTCCCATATGGCACATGGTCGAGTCACTTGGGATTGAAAAATAATCATCAACTCTTTCATGTTTCAACTTTGTGGGAAATGGCACAATCCAAAAGCCCTTTTACAAGCCAAGTTCAAGGACCCTGTATCTCATGTAGAGGTTACCCTCTGGGTCAGTGACCACTTCCCTTGTCCCTGGGCAGGTATCAGATATGTATATGTTCACATAAAATATTCTGAATGCCACGTGTAAGATCTCAGCAGTGCCTGCACTTGCGTTTTTACTTTTATAAAGACTATTTAGATGCCTTGAGAATGAACGGTGCTATTAAAGGCCAAATTCCTGAGGCTCTATAATGGATGATGGAGAGTATGTATTTGAAAACTGCAATGTAGTGACCCTCGCTTCCGTTTGGGACTGGCTAATTCAATCTACAAGGCCTTTTCTCTTTATACAATATGTTCTTCCATTCCTTTGCTATCAAAAATACATATTCTCATTTCATGTAATTTCTTTTGTGTTTATTCCTTTCCAGGGCAGCAGCTGCCCTCCGGTAACCAGGGTAGAAAAAAAGAAGTCATTCCTCTTGCAAAGTAGACCGTCTATTTTCATTCAAACAAATCCATTCTGTATTCCCATATGCAGGCTGAACGAGTGCCTCTCCATGTTAAGAAAGACATCACAGCAACTTTTTTTACGTAGTTATTAGAATGATAGTCAGGGGCTTCGATTTTCTGCTGTTCTCTTCATTCATTGTTTTTCCTTTAGGAAGACATGTAGCTTTTCTGTTCTCAATTTATCTCATCTAGAAAAGAAAGATGTTAACTAGGAACACAAAAGTAAGGTCAGTTTTTGCATTTGCTTAATGATATTAGGTTCACTGAGTCATAAAGGTGTTCTATTGAGACACAGAGGTTCCTCCAGCTCTTTAAAGTCAGCAGGTCCCAAACTGAATTCACCATTTCCTAGTCTCCTCCCACTTTCCCCATTACTCACCTTCCAAAAAAAGGAAAACAAAAAATAAATTAAAACCCACCTCTCTGTCCTGGTTTGTTTTGTTTTCCCTTCCCTAAATGGAAATTTAGTGTCATCATAATCATCCCACCACAGCACACACGGTAATTTCAAACCATTTGATTGGGTTCTCACAGAAGCAACCCCTGAAATACAGGTTTGAGTGCAGTTAGGCTTTTGGGGAGAGGTTAGACCAGGAAATGTTAGTAGGGGATGGGGAAGTGAGGCAGGGAAAGGAAAGCAGCCAATACAGTGTGTGTAACCAAGCAAGTTAAGCCTGCGGACACCCGGAGATGACTTGCACTGGGGAGCTCTGGGAAGCCAAATGGGACACACACCTTAGAGCTCTCTTACCTGAGGGCTGAGAGAGCTGGGATAATCTCGGGCAGTCAGTCTCTAGTTAAGGCCGCTCCCAGGAGAGTTCAGTCTCCAGCAAGCTGACTTACCGCTTGGATAGGCAAAGCAGGCTTCAATGGCCAGAGAAAGCCCCTGCAAAATATGTGCAGATGCAGGCAGTGGGAAGTCAGCCATTAAAGTAGTAAAGGGGAGGTGACGATGGGGGTGGAGGGGTCCACAGGCAGAGGCAGGGAACGACAGTATCTGCTCCATCTTTCATGATTACTTCCTCCTCTACTTCCAGTCCCATACCATGTCTTTCTACATTGATTCTCCCTCCTAGGTCTCTCCTGAATGTCTTCTTTTCTTTGAGTCCCAACTGCCACTTTATTCGAGTCCTCATCATCAGTCCTCTGGATTACAGCAGCAGCCTTTGCTTGGTCTCTCTGTCTCCAAGTGTCTCCCCTTCCAATCTCTGAAAGGCAGATCTGATCCCATCTCTGCCTGGTCCTGGTGGGGCCCTTGCCCTCAAGACAAAGTCTAAACTTGGACTACAGTGCTTTCTCCACATAGGCCTACTCTTTTTTTAATAGTCTCTGTTTTTGGGGATAAGCCTTCCCTGACACTTCAAAACCGAGGAACCACTTCCTTTGATGTCCCTGGATATTTATGATTTCCTGTTTGCTTATCAGCCTTCCTGCTTAGCTGTAAGCTCTTTTGTGAGCACTTACTGTCTTGTTGGTCGTTATGTCACCAGATCTTGGATGAAAGTATATTGTTGAGATAACTATTGTGTGTATAATTAGTCTGATAAGATTTTGATTATAACACAAATCTGTTTTTTACAACACAGGCTAAAATGGATCCTTTTAACAATATAAGGTGTGCAGTAAAGCCCTTTACAAATACAGGTGTCCTCTCTATCTAATGTGAATGCTGACACTGCCATGAGGTAACTCTCCTTTTAAAACAGAATGCTTTACCTTGACAGGAGAAAGAAGGCAAACTAGTTGTCTTCTTAAGGCTGATGCTTGTTTTGCTCACCTTAAGTGTATATCTAACCACCAACCTCCAAAGAAGCCCTAGGGCATTTGTGGGGGCAGAGAGTGAGGTGAAGGTAGAGGAAGAACTTTAAATTGTTTGATGGGAGAATCCAATACTTAAATTGATGTGAAAACCCAATACTGATTTTCACGTGTAGTATAACTTTACAGTCATAAAATTCCCTATGTCATTAGTCCTATACCGAGAAGCTCGAAATTATTTTAAACTGATTTTTTTTTTTTCTGTCCCTGGGCTAGCAAATACTTTAAAGGATCCTTTTATCAAATGAGCTTCTTTTTTTTTTCATGTAAATTATTTTACTGAGGGACAGTTTTTTTAATTTTTTTCCAAATAGGGCAAAAGTTCACAGAGGAATTTCTTAATACTTATTGGAAACTTAAGGTGAGGACAGATTTGAATTCAGGCCCGAATCTTTTGGAATTTGTACAGCCCATGGAATGGAAATTTTTTTGTTTTAAATCATTAGAAAATTGTTCATGTTTTTTCCTCCTTGCTTGGGAAATACGTTCCACAGATCTTCTGACACTTGCCGAATAGTGGCTTACACATGAAGAGAGAAGCACTTTTCTACAGCTGTCAGGCTACATGCCTCCCTAGGCTTTCTCCTCACCTTTTCAGGAAACAAAGTAGTAGAGAAAGAGCCCTGCTGGCATTGCCTATCAGACACACATGCAGCCACCGCTGCCCTTTCACATTCTAGCTCATCCCCATTTTTTCCTTCCCTTTCTCTACTGTGAACCATTGTGGACTTACATGAGGCAAGACTAACATTAAATGCTCGATTAAAAACATAAATGGGAGGGGGTCGGATGTGGCTCAACTGGTTGGGCGTCCATCTCCCATATGGAGGGACCCGGGTTCGATCCCCGGGACCTCCCGGTAAAACAAACAAAAAAAAAAAACAAACAAAAAAACATAAATGGGAAATGAGTGCCCTAAGTTACAAGAAATACCTTGCTCCGTGTTATTTTGTGAGTTTGGACCCTGATGTCCCGTTGTAGGAATTTCACGTACAAATAGACTTGTGCAAGCACTCTAAGGTATATGTACAAGGATGTTCTTTGTATCATAAAGTACTAGAAACAAATTAAGTATCCATAGATTGGGAAGTGGTGAATTAAACCATGGGATGTTTACAGCCATTAAGAAAGAATGAAGGAGGCATGTAGGAATTTATTTGAAAAGATGTCTAAGACATATGGTTAGGTTGAAAAAAATGGTTGGCAGAGCAGCATGTGTGACATGACTATTTTTGTCTAAACAGAGGGGGCACATTTTTTGTGTGCACCTAACATGCTTGTATATACATAGGTAACTTCTTGACATAAATCTAAAAAACTCTTAACAGCAATCATCACTGAAAAGTGGAAAGGGCTGGGTTGGGAGGTTAGTGGGTGAGAAGGAGAAAGCATACTTTTATTTTTCAGTTTATATCCTTTGTTGTTGTTTTATCATTGATTTGCTTTACTTTTATAATTTTTAAAGGTTAACTTATTTAAAAAATAAAATAAAATAAAGCAGGAGACGTATGTGTTCAAATCCTTTTTTTTTCCTGTGGCATCTGGCATTTACCCGTATGATGACTTGAAGCCTTATAAGGAGTTCTCTCTAGATTAAGTGAACTATTAAAAATACAGAGAAAGCAATGACTGTTAGCCATTTTCCTTCAGTGAGCTCCCCAGGCTAGAAGCCAGAGTTAAATGAGTTTTCATACAGTTTGTAAGAATACAAAGCAGGTTTCAAATCCACATGAATGGTATGATCCCATGATTTGTAAAAAATGTGTGCACATAGGAAAAAAATCTGATACATATAGAAATGTTAACTGTTATCTCAGTGTCGTTGGGATTTCAAGTGTTTTTTGCTTATATGTTATCGACTTCCATTTATAAATAAACATTATTTTTATAATCAAAGAACATCAACAAGCTCTTTCATTTTGAATAAATATATCTTGTATATTCTGGGACTGAATGCTTGACACCAGATCTCTGGAAATTTCTATCATGAGGATAAGCCTGGAGCTTTGAATAATGATCACATTTAAGTGTGACCCCAGTAAAATGGTAGACCTGAAAGCAACCAAAATTAATGGAGATATTCTCAGATGAAGAAATGAAATTGGGGGGCAGGAGAGATGGACAACTTCTAAGGAGTATTTGAAAGTAGACCATCTTAAAGATTCATCTTAAAAGATATCAAGAGAATTTCAGACTAAGGATTGCTATTTAATGTCCTGTGTTTATTGGCACCTATTACCTTTGTGATTTCCCCCATTCTCTGTCCCATGCATCCCCAGGTACTTTTTTCCCACTGGGGGCTTTCCAGTCAAAATGACTCATCCATCTGCTCAACTGAGCTTCCCACAATAAGTTATACAGAAATGAGTCACTCAGATCACTTGCTTCTCTTTTAACTTTAATGGAATTAGTCTTAGGGACATTCACTTGAAAGGTTTATGTGCCAGGATGGGTCCCGGGAAAAAGGATTGTGAGGTTATCAGGGAAATCAGTTGAATTATAGGAAAGGGGAAAAAGCAGGGAAACAGAATAAGTAGGGAGTAGGCTAACACTGAGACAGAATGCTTTACAAAATGATTAAGTCAAAACTCTGCCTGTCAGTCTTTGCTAGAGTATGGAGGCAGGAGTTAATTGGTTATGTGGAATTTAGGTAGCCATTTGGTCTTAAAGGCATGATTACTCATACAAATGATTTTTTTTTTTTTTTTTTTTTTTGCTCACTAATTTTGTATCTACTGTGTAGGTACTTGCCAAAAGAAAAGCAAGGGAAAATTTTACTTAGGAAAAAAAATGCATACACTTGCATATGCGTTTAACATGTAGGCATACTTTCAGTATCTGAAAGTTATTTTTGACACTATCTTTGGCCAAATTGTTTTTCATTTTTATGAAAAATGTTAATTTTTAAAGCACTCTGGTCTATCTCCCAACTGTTACTTTTCACTCGAAAATGTGGTATTTTAAAAATATCACTGGTTTCATACTAATACTTGCCTTAGATTATATGCCTTTCATAGTAATTAATGTGTTTTTAAAAGGCAGTTGAGACACGAAAAAAGAATAAAATGAAGTTCTTCAAAATGTTCACAGCATCTGGCGTTGGGGTAATGGGAACTGCAGCTGTGGGTCATCCCGCCACCCCCCTCCAATTACCCTTGTCCAAGGTTTCTATAATGAGCATGAAATAGTTTTGTAGAGAAGAATTAAATCTATTACAGGTAATAAGAAGATGTTAAAGGACAAAGATAAGCTTCATGATACATTTATAGGCTATAAATGTAATAATTATTGTGGCTACTACACAAGATAAGTCTTTGCTCAAGGCTCCTAAACTTCTTGTGTAATGATGAACAAGTGTTGGCAGAAAGTTTTCAAAAATTTTAAGGTTATTCATCCTATAAGTTACTAATGAAGAACTGTGAAATTTTCATATGAAATACAAATATGACTATTAAATTTACTAATTTAAATACTTAATTTCAATTTGCCTACTTATTATGCTCACTCAAGGAATGATTGAAGTTTGAGAATGGCTACTTACTTTTAGCCTTACAAAGGAGATTAATTAATTAACTTTATCCTAGAATTTATCCAGCTGTTATAGAACTGCACACCATCTTACTTCACTTGGTTGTTGAAAAGAGAGTGGTTAATAGAACAGTCCGTTGTACTGTTGTGTTGCACTATTGGTCCCATAAGTATCATTCACTTAGGTATAATTAATAAAATAATAGCTGTTCATGGAAGGTCTTTTCAGTAGTTATATCAAGAAATATAATGAGTATTCAGGTTTCTGTTGCATCCATTTAATTTCCTAATGGAGGAAGCCAATTAGAAAAACAATCTCAGTGGCTATGGACAGGTTAATTGACTTTCCCCTTAGATTTTTTTCACATTCTTCTCCATCAGTGTCAGGGGATATTGAGAAGCTATGAAAAGAGGATTGAATATAAAAGGATCTGAGTATCAGTATTTGATGAGCAATGTGAGAAGCTATTGTGAGATGTATGTACTACTAGGATGGAAAGAAAGTTCATCCATTCATTCAACACTTATTGAGCAGCTTTTATATGCCAGGTACATTTTAGGATCTGGGCAACAGCAGTGAACAAAACAAAACCCCTGACATCATGGGGTTTACACCCTAGAGGAGTTGGAAGGCAGTAAACAAACAAATATATGTATGTAAAATAACATCATGAAAAAATAATAAGTAAGGTAGGTAAGTAAAGGAGTTGAGGAGAAGGGTCATTTAAGGTAGGGTAGTCAGGGCAAGTGTCCATAAGAAGGTACAGGACAACTAGATGCCTGAAGCAAGTGCAGGAGTAGGACATGTGATTATCTGTGTGGGGAAAGGGTTCTAGGTAATGGAAGGAATAACTACCCCACCCTGGGTGGGGATGACCTTGGCTTGGAGAAGTGACAGCAGGAAGAGAGTTGGGGCCGGAGGGCAGGGAGGGAAAAGAGTGAACAAAGGTAGGGCCAGAGCATATAGGGCCATGTAGTGAATAGCAAGAACTTTGGGTTTTATTGCCAGTCTCCCAGGAACCATTGGAATGTTTTGAGCAGAGAAGTGCCATGATCTTACTCCATTTTTAAAAATTAATCGACCTCTTTCTCTCTTTCTTGTTTAATCTGTAAAGCCTTAATAAAGCCCCCTGAAAGGCTTAATGGAAAGAGGGAGGCCCTACATAAAGATAAGAGAGTCACAGAAAGTTAATTTAATTTAATTTGCTGAATATTCTTTTTATAATGGATGGAATCTGTGCATATCTCTTTAATAATTTCATTAATTATTGATGACTACTTTTGTCCAATATTTATCTCATTTAATTTTTCTTACTATTACATTGTAAAGGAGGGATTGTATTTTGTTTTAGTATATTAAGTTTGGGGGTGGGAGGTGTTTCTTAATCAGCTGAAAATAACTATCCAGATATTTAACTGAATACTTATAGAGAAAAAAATTCTACAAAGCTCATTCTAATAATGAAAAAAGTCTCAGAAAATTATAGAATATGAAATCAGAGTTAAGAAAAATCCATTACTTAGAATTTCTTGTAGAAAAGAGAATGCTTTCATAAGAAAGGTAAATTTAGTTTCACACAAGATTGCTCCAGCATTATTTATAAAGAGCTATGTCAGGGAACTATGAATTCACCAATAAAACTGCAAACTACTCTAACAGATGCTTACAGAACATGCCCAGAGGCTATTGTGTGTGTGTGTGTGTTGAAAGTGTTACCACTGAACAGGTGATTTACAGTTCTAAAACCACTAATGATGGCATTTTACAAATGTTCTACCAAATCACATTGTGTTATTTACAACAGAATTCTTAAACATTTGCTATGTACTTGTACTGCTGACAATCAAAAGAGGTCAGGTTTGCTAGTTCATATTATGCATCTTTTTTTTCTTTTTAGGAGGACGTACTGGGGATTGAACCCAGGACCTAGTAAATGGGAAGCAGGCGCTCAACCACTGAGCTACATCTGCTCCCCAATTAGAGTTAGTTTTTTCATTTGTTTGTTTGTTTGTTTTGTTTTTAAGAGGTACTGGGGATCAAACCTGGGACCTCGTACATGGGAAGCAGGTGCTCAACTACTTGAGCTACATCTGCTCTCCTATTATGCATCTTTTGGAATGAGGAATTTGCCTTTTCCCCATTCATGGAAATGGTACTTAACAAGGAATTTCTCTGACTTCCATCACTTAGAGACAACTACCAAGTGCAAAACCATGAAAAAACTACTTGCCAAGTAAAATGACCACAAACACTGATGGCTGAGGTTTTTGGCAAAGTATACTACTTCCTACCTATCTCCAGAAATCCCCAGGCTTTAAGAAATATTTATAATCTGTAATTTCTAAGGAAACTCATGTTCTTTATAGACTTTTCAAGACTTGCTTATGTAAGTCTATTGTTTGCTTAGATTTTTTATTTAGCTCTGCTTGTTTTTTCCACCAGAATAGAGTGGGTGATTATCTAGCCTAGACCTGTTACTGTACTGTTCTTCAGCCAAGTGGTTCAAGCTTTCGGAGGCAGTTTGCTGAGGTAGGGAGTGAGATAACATGTTTCAGTGATGAAATAGGTGGTCCACTCCGTGCTGGTAAGTGGTGGGGTTGACTGCTTAACATGGAGCTAGAGAGTGAGTGTGAAGTGCAGTTTCCTCCAGGATGATGATGTAAGCTTCAGGCTTCAAGCCTTCATTAGGGTATGGAGTGGGAGGTGGAGAGAGGAGAAACCTTTACAAGTGGCCCAATTATGTACATTTTCACCACTGTGTATGCATGTGTGTTCATTTCCTTTTGGCATCTGAGAGCAAACTGATCAAAATCTCTAAAAGGGCTTTGCTATTTTAGATAGAAATTTCCAAGTAAGAGATATAACAGGTTAAAAAACTGAAAATTCTTGCTTGACTGAAGTGAACAGATTGTTCCCTAGCAATACTGGCCCCTCCTCAGGGTTGCACAAGCATGTATTAGAACAAGTTAACACACAGAGAAATGAATTTAAGTAAACCTGCATCTCATTTTGAGAAAGTGAATTTTCGTAGGCATAAATAACCCACCCAGGACATTCCTGTGTACTTAGTCTACTGTGAATGCATTTAAGTCGTTTTCATTTTATTGGAGAACTGGGATAAACTGCAGTTAGACCTCTGGGAAATCACTTCCATCCCAACCTAAAGTATGGCTGGTTCTTCTGTTATGGTCAGGGGATGTCATATTTACTGATTCATTAGGCATCCTTTGAATAAGGAAATACTCCTCTCTGCTCAGAATGAAGGCAGAGAAGACATCACATATTGCATGGTTAACGTTCTCAAAATGATGATATTTAGCTGGGCCTTTCTCAGACCTTATCCCTGGAACTTTCTAAATCCTTTTGCAAACAGCTGGATTCCAATGTGATTGCCTTTACTTGTGCAATTGAAGAACTAGAAGTGATCCTGATACACAGTTTACTAACAAAGAAGTGATTTTCTTATCTGTTGATGGTGGTAACCAGTTTGTGCTCATTTTTTTTTTTCAAATTACTGAGTTTGATGGGGTTACAGAAATTTCTGAAGGAAGGAATTTTAAATCTGCACTAGGAAAAGGGTATCTATTGTGGTTTTATGTTTTGTTTTTAATACATAGGACTCTAAACGTTCCTTATTGTTACAAGTAGGTGGAATGGTGTACAAAGTTGGTGGCTTTTAAACTTTTTGGAAAAACACCCAGAGCAAATTTCAGATTGTGTATGTATTTGTGTGTATTAAGTCATGATATAAAATACAGAGATAAGTTGGTAGTTAGTAGATAAATGATGAAAGAAAGAGAAAGAATGATAGATAGATAGATGATGATAGATGATAGATAGATAGATAGATAGATAGATAGATAGATAGATAGATAGATAGATA